>CM061139.1:175099332-176299332 GCA_030789695.1 Scilla litardierei | reverse complement strand
CTAGCAATAATATCAATTTATTATCCAACCACACGCATTCACTGCATATCATAGTCAACTGGTAGCCTTACATGTAGAAAATTACTACACACAACAAACTTATTATACGCACACACACAAACGGTATTTTACACATACTGGCATTACAATCTACCCACCTTAAAATAAAGTTCGTCCTCAAACTTGCTAACTTAGGGCATAGCTGAGGGTGAATAGAGATATATAGGGTCACTCTACCCCCATCACATAGATAAAGCACATTCACATACCAATTACTATCAAGACATATCCACACATACGTGGGTGGAGCTCAGGGATCCACTCATGCAGCTGTATACTCTACATGTGCATATCACATACAGTATATAACTACAACATAGTACATCCATACTCTACCTGCATCTCAGTCAAGTATATAACTCACTTACACACTACTCATACGTCAACCACTTATTAACACATGCACTTTAAATACAATCAAATGGCCATACAATCATCATACATATATTACAATCAAATGCACATGCATACCTATTTACACACATACATATGCACATACATTCATACAGAATCAATTCTTAAATATCAAACCTCAAGGTGCATGTCTCAAGTTCTGCTATCCGGTCCCATCCTAAGGCTGGACTCTACCCACCTTAGGTCTAAGCTACTCTCAACACTAGGGTACTACACGTACTCATCCTACACAGTCGCAGTGCGGTGACCTGCATGGGCCACCAAATGTAACGCCCCGCTCCCCAAGATACCCTGAGCAGCGAGTGCTACGGAGGAAATACCAAATTCAACACAAGCAGGTCCACTGTGCGCTGCTGGGATAGTACCTGTAGCATTCCAATCAATACAGAAGCACAAAGAGAACCAACAACTGAAGCACAGATATATACATATATTCAAACAGTGCATATACAACATCATTATACAATCTCATATACAACATATAACCCAACTCACCCAGGTACATTATCCCACCCAAATCTCTCTCACACTCACCCCCACACTTAAATCCAACCAGCTGGGCTCGTGGGCATCTGACACCAAGATCCAATACCTGAAAAGAACAACGGGACACATCACAGCATGACCCAGTAGGATGTCCAAGCCCCACTCACATGGTTCACATGAATAACATGCTCTCATACAACAAAATGGAACTAACTGATGTCGTATCTTAAATTTTATAGACTCAATACACATGGAAATGCCAATGACATATAAAATGAAATTATGTACCTGCCGTATATGAGAACCTACAAAACAAAGTGAGTACCACAAGGAAAAGTAATCAACAACTCCCAACACGGACCACTTTCAATAAAATTTCTATTGTCCTAAGCTTCAGCTTAGGACAAGCTTAAGCAACTATACCATAGTCTTATTTAATGTGAGAAAGCAACACTTATAACTGGTCCACGTCAAAATGCAACAACTAGTAAGAAAAGCAACCTTTGAACGCATCATCCACAAGAGTGTAATATATGATGTAAAGATGCATCTTTTTTACATCGAAGGTGTAACACTAGCAAATTATTAATACAACATGCAACCTCAAGGCCATTTAGTACCTTCTAATCACTCTAACAAATGTAGTAGAATAAAAGAATATGAGAGTTGGTAACGAAGAGAGAGCTTCCCCTACAAATTTAGACAAGTTTGGGCAAATTGGTAAAAATTTTATTTATCAACCCAAATGCATGCTTTCGCAAATTACAAGATTACATGTAACCTATCATAAGATGCAATCTTCATGAAAATCAATGGAAACTGAATGAAATCCATACCATTCTAATTAGCATGATAGCCAATCAAGGCATATGTTTTAATAAATATCTAACTAATGAGAAAACGCATTGTCTTTGTTCCGTGGGTTGCTGAAATTGCTAGTTTAAGTGAGAACAAGCCATGTACGTGTCCATCTTGTATAATTTGGCATGCTGCATATAACATTACTAACTTTAAGGGACTCTTAGCTAAACCTACAAATTTATCATACTACAGTGAATTAATAGATATGGAAAATATCACAGCAATCCCAATTTAATCGTTGCTGCACAACGGTGGGTTCCTACGCTCTCTAAAGCTTCCAACTTGCAAGTTAACATAAAACCCTCTTACTAACTTTCCAATTATAATTATGATAAATACATTCCCTTTAAACATAGAAATTTTGAAAGACGTAGCGAGTAGAATTACTGCTGATTTTTATGAAAAAGCTTATAAAAATTTCGACAGAGTTTCCCTTGTATTTATCAAAGTTTCTCAATACAACATAAATAGTTTTTAAAGAGAACATGATATATGCATAATATCCCAACAACACCAACAATACCAACAACACCAACAACACTATAAACACCAACACAACCTCATTCTTAAGAGACATTTCATAATATCACCAATCCAACACCAATATCATTAATATCACTACCAACAATAACAACAAGAACAACAATAATTGCCAATAACTAACAAACCATGCTCTCCAACATACCATCATTCAAGCACCAAACGCATCCATGGCAACATTCATTCTTAAAGTTAACCATCACATACATACAACCACAAATCACCAAAAATGCTAAATGATGCCATGATGCATATGATGCACAAGTAATGCGAGCAATGCAAGGGGATCCCATGAATGCGCCGGCGTGCACGTGCAAGTGATTCTACTACGTTATCACGTGGAGCCACCTAATGGTATCAAGAGGTTGCCCACGGCGAATTCACCCGCCTCATACCGTGGCAACTTTGTCCATGCCCGTGCACTCCACCGTTCGTGTCCTAATAACATCAGAACACATCCTTCCACATTTCACGTGTGTCCAACACCACACCGCCAATTTCCAATCTCATTTCATTGTTCAATTGTTTCACTTTTTATACAAATTAAGGTGAATAATTAACTCTCAACAACCCAAAATGAAAGCGATTTCTGATAATCAATGTAAGACGATGGGAACAATTTCATTTAGGCGATGTAACAAAATGAGAGCAATTGATTTAATCAATATAACCAAATGAGAGCAATTATAACTTCCAACATGCTAGATGAGAGTTATTTCGCCTAATTAGTAGCACTAATTGAATAATAGGCCTCTAACTTGGTTCGCGCTAATCAAGAAAATTGGTTACTTAGTTCCCACACCCCAAATGAGAACAATTTCATAAATTATTGACACAAGGCAATCAAGAGTGTTTGAGACAAGATTGTGTTGAGGGACGGTGCCCTCAGATTATTTGTATACGATACAATATATATTAACGGGATGTTATATGCTTAGGAATGTTGTGGACATTCTAAGAAGAGCATAGGAAGAAACCACACCTGAATCGGAGATCTAATGAGCTAGTTACGCTCAAAAGAATCTTTATGCAATTAGTGGAATTACAGGGACTTGTCTGTAAAATGGACAAAGAAAAAAAAACCCAGTACGCTGACGCGGGGCCCGCTGACGTCAGCGTTCGCTGAGTGCGGGCCCCCGCCCGCACTCGCGAACGCGAGAAGCCGCCCGCATCAGTGCGGGCGGCGCTGGCTAATGGGAGCGCGCCACGTGGCGCGCTCCGGGCGTGCCACGTGGCGTTTTTTGGGGTATTTTCCGTGAGAACGCGATCAGATCGCGTTCTCCTATTATTTTTGGAATCAGATTTTAAAACTCAATTTTGAAGGGTCAAACGAAGTCCAAATGAGGTGCCGTTTCTTCCTATGCGTTCGTCTCGTCGAGCACTCCGATTTACATATATGATGTGTACGTTTTGCTTGAGAAACGAATTAACTATGGCTCTTTATAGTTTTGAACTATAAGATTCCATTCACATTATTTAGTCCCACATCGACTATTTCAATTGAGGAGCTCCTCACTCCCCCTATAAATAGTAGGGTGGTCTCCTCATTGAAATTTGCACCAGCCGATGATCAAGGCAGTTCAAATTAAGAACAAGCATTGATCTGGAAGCTAAATTAAAAGTTCTCGTTCTCATTCTTTGTTCCGGTCGAGCCCTAGCAAGGCATCGGAGGAACTCAGATCGGATCTGAAGTCTAGGCGTTGGATCCATTCAAGTGAAACTTTCTGGAGCAAGTGGTTGGCTCGGCGACCAGAAGTTGTTGGGATCGGCGCAAGCAGTTGCTGGGATCGGAGCGGCTTATGCGGGAAGGGCAATTGATTGCCTTCGGTAACACTTTTGCTGCAAGGCAAGAGTTACGGGTATGTTGAGTTTCCTCAACCTTAGTTTTAATTTATGTGCATTATTTTAATTGCAGTAGCTAATGTAGTTAATTAGATAGTAGTATCCTTAGGGGTTGGTCTGGACCCAACCCCGGGATAGTAGCATTTTCTTGGCTCGGGTTTTATGAAGATAGGGCTAGTTTATATAAAGTGTTTATATAAAGTTTTTCTTCTTTATTTTTCCGCTTCCGCTACGTTAAATTTTGTGCAAGGTTGTCCGGCCTTCGCTCTCAAGTAGGGCGAAGGACGGACAATGCACTAGTCGAAAGAGAGCCCCGGATATGATAAAACCCATCATTGGTATCAGAGCCAGGCTACATAGACTATCTAAATACTGCTTTTATGAAATGCATATTATTAAAACTTGTAGTTAGTCTTGAACTAACTATATGTTGGTTTTCAAATTTTTCGAAAATTGTTTTGAAAACCAAGATTAGATCTTTTTAATTATGTGATAATTAATGTCTTTATGTTTCTTTTTGCTTTTATTTGATAATTGCTAAAAGAAAGACTTGTAGGGTTAGCCATTAAAATTCATTTAAATCTTTAATCTGATTAAATTTAAATGACTAGCTTTGGCTATGTTTTAAAATGTTGTTCACAATATTTTAAATAACACATCCTAATGAATGATTAGGATTGTCCCTTATTTGTTGAAACAATTCTGATGTGATTTATTAAAATCCTATAGTTGATAGGTTTCTAATAAAAGTTATGAAACACATCCTAATAATTTTGAATTATAGGTTATGACTAGTTGATAGGATTAACTAGTTAAATAAATCATAACAACCAGATTAAATCAATATAACACTTTTTATCATTAGCACTTTCAATGGAGAATGGTATGGGTAGGTAGTTAGGGAAGGTGTTGTGGATCGACTCAGCTTTGCTGGGCGCAAGTGATCCTGCCCGGCCCTAACCCTGGTCATGCCCGCTTGTACCGCAAAGTTGCTGATAATAAAATGTGTTAGCTTTGGTTATATCTAGTCAATGCGTTATAAATCTTGTTAAAGATTAATTCGTATCCCTCCTTGATTTTGGAGCTTTGTAACTCAAAGAAAACATTTATAGTTGTTGAGTCTCCTCAAGCTATGCCATGTTTCTCTTTAAGGAACAAACTCCAACATACATGTGATGTAGTCTGGACTTGACCCAAATCGATGCGTCGGGTCTCCTCGAGCATCGATCTAAGTCAAATCTGAACACGAAATCAAGGGTCTGACTAGACCAGTCATTATGATTAGTTCAGTCTCCTCAAGATCATAAGTAACTGTGGGTAAGAATCGATAGGGAGTCACATGTGATGTGATTGACTAAGAGTTAGTCTACCAATCATGGAACCAATCAACTTGTTGAGTCTCTTAAAGGTTGTGAGGTTCATGATGATTGGGTCCCTCTTTCACTATATTTTAAGATATTAAAATTCGTTCATTTCCGAGGATGATCGTAAAATAGTGGGAGACCATAGTTAATTAAAAACCATATTAACTATATTATTTTATCATGAATTACACTAAATTCATTCTATGTCCTTTGCATCATGAAAACGAATATGAATCTTATCCTGAATAATAAATTGACTGGTTTAAATATTGATTACTTAGAAAACTTTGGGCTTAACTGAGAGAAGAAAGGACATATTGATGTCTCGACTTCTAAGGTATTAGTTATACAGAGTATAGTCCTTTCTGTAACTTCTAACGCATGGGTATTGGATACTGGTGCGGGTACTCACATTTGTAATTCGTTACAAGGTATGAGCAAAATTAGAAACTTAAGAAAGGACGAAATAGTTCTTCAAGTTGGTAATGGAGCTAATGTAGCTGCTAAAGCCGTAGGAGACCTAAAGCACACCTTGGCAAATGGTGCCACATTGTTTTTGAAACAATGTTATTATATACCAAATTTTCTATGCAACGTTATTTCAATTTCGGCTTTGGCCAAAGACGGATATAAATTTACCATTAATGAATCTGTTATGAACATTTTCTTTAATGATAAATTGCTGGGATTTGGAACAATGAATAATGGTGTATACACTCTGTCTAATGACGTTGTGTTAAGTGTTAACACACGAAAACGTAAGGAATCTAGTTTTAATGAAACTTTCCTTTGGCACTGTAGACTAGGCCATATCGGAGAGAAAAGACTTAGCAAGTTGCATAAAGAGGGGTCTCTTGACCTCTCGAATTATGAGTCGTACGACACTTGCGAGTCTTGTCTCAAATGTAAAATGGCTAAAACTCCCTTTACGGGTAAAGGGGAAAGAGTTAGTGAACTCTTGGGTCTAGTACATTCTGATGTATGTGGACCAATGTCTACTTTATCTAAAGGAGGATATTCATACTTTGTTACTTTTACTGATGATCACTCTAGGTTCGGACATGTGTTCTTGATGAAGCACAAGTCTGATACATTTGAGCGATTCAAAGAGTATCGTAACGAAGTTGAAAAACAGACGGGCAAAAGTATTAAAATTCTACGATCTGATCGAGGAGGAGAATACTTGAGCCATGAATTCCTTACGCATTTAAAAGAGAATGGGATTCTCTCTCAGATCACTCCTCCTTACACACCTCAACATAATGGTGTGTCAGAGAGAAGGAATCGTACCTTGTTAGACATGGTTCAATCAATGATGAGTGACTCTGGGTTACCTATCTCCCTTTGGGGCTATGCCATAGAAACTGCCACCCATATCCTTAATAGAGTTCCATCTAGATCCGTGCCAATGACACCATATGAGATATGGAACGGGAAGAAACCAAACCTTAAGCATATTAAGGTATGGGGTTGTCCTGCGTATGTCAAGAAGCTTAATCCAGATAAACTGGAGGATAGGTCTGTTATGTGTAGATTCATTGGATATCCTAGTCACTCGACGGGACACATTTTCTATCACCAGGAACAACAAAAGATTGTTGTGTCCAAACACGCCACCTTTCTTGAAAAGGAATTCCTTGTGAAGGAGTCAATGGCGAGGTAATAGAACTGGACGAAAGTCTAGAGACTGAATCAACACATGAACAGATCACGGAACCAGTGGGAGAGGCAGAGCCTAATGCTCCTGAAGCAATTATTAGGAAGTCAAATAGGATTCCTCGAGCTCCAGAAAGATACTACGGATTTCTCGTAGATGGAGGAGTTGAGGATAGCATCTTAGTTGAAGATGATCCTATTAGCTTCCAAGAAGCAATTCAGAGTAGAGACTCTAAGAAATGGCTGGATGCAATGAAATCTGAGATGGATTCCATGCACATTAATAAAGTTTGGACTTTAGAGAATGTGCCCAAGGGAAGTGTTCCTATTGGCTGCAAATGGATCTTCAAAAGGAAGATCGGTGCAGATGGAAAAATAGAAACGTACAAGGCTAGACTTGTTGCGAAAGGTTATCGTCAGATTCTAGGTGTAGATTATGACGAAACTTTCTCACCCGTAGCCATGCACAAATCCATCCGGATTGTACTCGCTATTGCTGCCTATCACAACTACGAAATCTGGCAGATGGATGTAAAAACTGCATTTCAAAATGGTGATTTAGAAGAGCATATTTACATGTCTCAGCCGGAAGGTTTCGAAGTCAGTGGGAGCAAAGGGAAACCGTGTAGACTGCATAGATCCATTTATGGATTGAAGCAGGCATCCAGGAGCTGGAACATCCGATTTGATAATACGGTCAAAGAGTTTGATTTTATTAAAAATGAAGATGAGCCATGCGTTTATAATAAAACCAGTGGAAACAATTTAGTCATTCTCGTACTTTATGTTGATGACATTCTCTTAATAGGTAACAACATACCGATGTTGAAGTCTGTTAAGGATTGGTTATCAACTAACTTCTCCATGAAAGATTTGGGAGAAGCATCCTACATACTAGGTGTGAAGATCTATAGAGATAGATCTAAAAGGATGCTAGGACTCTCCCAATCTAGGTACATTGATACTGTGTTAAAACGGTTTAACATGGAAAACAGTAAAGGTGGGTTTATACCTGCAAATCACGGAATAAGTCTTTCCAAGAAGATGTCTCCAAAGACTGACTTGGAAAGAGAACGCATGAGCAATATTCCATATGCTTCAGCAGTTGGATCGATCATGTATTCCATGATATGTACCAGACCCGATGTCGCTTTTGCACTAAGTGCAGTAAGTCGATATCAGTCTAACTATGGAGAAGAACACTGGAAAGCAGTCAAGACGATTCTCAAGTACTTACGAAGAACAAGAGATCTAGTTTTGATTTATGGAAGTGAAGAACTCAAAATTGAGGGCTTCACGGATTCCAGCTTTCAGAGTGACGTGGATGACATCAAGTCAATTTCAGGATACATTTTCACTCTCAACGGATGTGCAGTGAGCTGGAGGAGTTCAAAGCAAGATACCGTTGCTGATTCAACTATGGAGGCCGAATATATAGCGGCCAATGATGCAGCAAAGGAAACTATCTGGATTAGGAAATTTGTGAGCCAGCTAGGAGTGGTGCCTACTGTTATAGATCCAATACCGTTGTATTGTGATAACAATGCCACATTGAGCTTGGTCAAAGAACCCAGATTCCACAAGAGATCCAGACACCTTCTTCGAAAATATCATTTGATACGTGATATTGAGAAGAGGAAGGACATAGAAATCCTCAGAGTCTCGTCTGAAGAGAATTTAGCTGATCCATTTACAAAGGCCCTTGCACGTGATCGTTTGGAGAAACTAATGTGTAAAAGCGGTATGAAATACCATAAAGAGTGGGCCTTGTAGTGAGTGGTAGATGTTTTGAGAGGTGTATGCCTATGAGGCACATTGTCCTTAAAAACATCTTATTCATGAATAAAATAAATTTATTGGTATCAAATTATCTTTGTGCATTCGTGTCATCTTATATACTTAGATAATTTCCTTAGACTTATAGCAAGGTATACACTTATCTTGATGCCGATCACGATTATGAGAAAGTGTTTTTACCGATTGGAGCTTAAAGTCTTAAACTGGTTCGTGGTCATTGATATGTCGAGAAAAGGATATCGACACATCGATAAGACCATTGTGTCTTTGTATTCACTATGGATTAGTAACGATGGACTCGTAATCGTTTGACTTGGTGAAGTCAGATACAAGACGCAGGTGCTCATTAGAGAATGAGTTCACTGAACGACTCATAAAAGATTATCATTTGGTTAAACTTAATTTAAAATGTCAATGATAACTTTTTGTGATGATAGGCAAGCTGGTCCTATGACTTGAAGACATTGAACAAACCTGCATGTGAATGGTGTCACTTAGATCTTTTTCCTAGCTTCAAGACTTTACTTGTCGAAAGGATTTTGGTTGGGTGGCATTTGAAGCGTGTGAGGGGAGTTGTGTCTAAGAAAGGATTCGTCTCTCTCATTAAGGAGAGTTAGTGTTGTATGTGTTGGTTCGGTGCTTTAGTGAAAATCTTTGATCAAAGTATGTTGAAAGAAGTTCAACATGTATTTAAAGACCGATGTAACTGACCGGTTTCAAGTTGGTGGGGTTGACATGTTACCATACCCTAAACTTGAATAAACACATAATTTTGACGAAAGGATTAAAACTGCGGTATTCATCACGGATACAGTCTTGGTTGTCCCGACGATTTTGTCAATGGGTTAAACCACATAATTATGATGCCGAAACAGGGACGGCAACTACTGCTCGTGGTCACTGCCGTCTAGGGTCACGAACCCGAACCTGTAGTAGGGTCAGGCTGTAGGGTCTCACAAAGAGTGTGGTCTTACGTCTAGTAAAAGAAAAGAGAATAATGCATGATGATGCATGAGAACTAATACTGCAAGAAAGTTGCAGATAATTTTGTACCCGGGATAAATGATCCTGAGTGCAAGTGGGAGATGTTGAGGGACGGTGCCCTCAGATCATTTGTATACGATACAATATATATTAACGGGATGTTATATGCTTAGGAATGTTGTGGACATTCTAAGAAGAGCATAGGAAGAAACCGCACCTGAATCGGAGATCTAATGAGCTAGTTACGCTCAAAAGAATCTTTATGCAATTAGTGGAATTACAGGGACTTGTCTGTAAAATGGACAAAGAAAAAAAACCCAGTACGCTGACGCGGGGCCCGCTGACGTCAGCGCGCTGACCCGCGTCAGCGTTCGCTGAGTGCGGGCCCACGCCCGCACTCGCGAACGCGAAAAGCCGCCCGCATCAGTGCGGGCGGCGCTGGCTAATGGGAGCGCGCCACGTGGCGCGCTCCGGGCGCGCCACATGGCGTTTTTGGGGTATTTTCCGTGAGAACGCGATCAGATCGCGTTCTCCTATTATTTTTGGAATCAGATTTTAAAACTCAAGTTTGAAGGGTCAAACGAAGTCCAAATGAGGTGCCGTTTCTTCCTATGCGTTCGTCTCGTCGAGCACTCCGATTTACATATATGATGTGTACGTTTTGCTTGAGAAACGAATTAACTATGGCTCTTTATAGTTTTGAACTATAAGATTCCATTCACATTATTTAGTCCCACATCGACTATTTCAATTGAGGAGCTCCTCACTCCCCCTATAAATAGTAGGGTGGTCTCCTCATTGAAATTTGCACCAGCCGATGATCAAGGCAGTTCAAATTAAGAACAAGCATTGATCTGGAAGCTAAATTAAAAGTTCTCGTTCTCATTCTTTGTTCCGGTCGAGCCCTAGCAAGGCATCGGAGGAACTCAGATCGGATCTGAAGTCTAGGCGTTGGATCCATTCAAGTGAAACTTTCTGGAGCAAGTGGTTGGCTCGACGACCAGAAGTTGCTGGGATCGGCGCAAGCAGTTGCTGGGATCGGAGCGGCTTATGCGGGAAGGGCAATTGATTGCCTTCGGTAACACTTTTGCTGCAAGGCAAGAGTTACGGGTATGTTGAGTTTCCTCAACCTTAGTTTTAATTTATGTGCATTATTTTAATTGCAGTAGCTAATTGATTCGGGTTGAATATTGTGTATTTAACCCCCTAATTAGTCATATGATGTGCCTATATAATACTTAATTGCTCTCTAATATGTGCGTATTTTGTACACCATTATTTATTAGAGAAATCACATTATTTGTGCACAAAACAAGAATTAAACTGAGTATTTCTGCATTTTTATATTTTTCTTAGCATCTTCTCGATCTCATGATTCCAACGACTATTTATTTGTATTTTTCTGAGATCTGTTTCTAATTACTATGAATTTTTGAATGCAGAATACCATTTAAATGGGGAAATACGGAGTAAATACGGAGTATATACGCGCTCTCATCTGGCCGGCCACGTGGCAGAATAGCAACCGTTGGATATGAATCCAACGGCCCGCATCGGGTCCCAGCGCATCATTGCAATAGGTCTACTCGGCAACCTGTAGACCATTCGATTTCGATCGAACGGACTGATACAAAGCAAAGATGATGGCAACGTGGCCCTATATCGACCGCCGGATCGTGATCCAACGGCCCAACGCGGAGGGAGTGGACGCAACTCTTCGGGGCGACGTGGCAGCCCGCTGTGCATTCGATCGTGATCTAACGGATGAGATAATCCCGTGAAGCGAAATCGGGGCGGAGCGACGTGGCAAGCGGACGACCGCACGATCGAGATCCGACGGTCGTGCTTAACCTCGATGAGAACGAAGAGCGGGCGATCCCTTGGGACACGTGGCGTGGTGATGACGGTGCGATGTTAATCCAACGGCCGACGAGGATCTCCGAATTTGATTCGAATTCGGAGCGGAGCGATCGAATCCGCATCGTTGCGAGGCCACGTGTCGAGCTCACAGACGATCCCGCCCAGATCGGATGGCCTATAATTGATGCGGCTGGCGGATCGGGTTTAAGAGCAAATGGGTACGGGTTTCAAACCCGTTAAGCGCCCCAAACCCGCAATGCTAATATATAAGCGTATTCTAGGGTTTTGGGGGTAATTCTGGCGTATTTTGGGACTTTTGGAGCGGCTACTGTGCGTATTTCTCCAGGAGAAAATTCTGAAAATTTCCAGAGACTATTCTTCCTATTCTCAGAGAGTTTTGGGTTCTAAAGTGGAGATTTGGTGATAATTTCTTGAACTTATACCCCGTATTTGGTGTATTTCTTTGTATTTTGCTATCTAAACGATGTATTTTGCTATCAAATCTGATTTTTATTGCACCATGCATGGCTAATCTCTTTGTGCTATGGTTGTGATGTAGTTAGGAGTATGTAGTTGCTAAATCTCATGTCTTTAGCCCTATTATCATGTCCAAATTGCTAGTTTTGTTGATTTCTACAACGTATTTGATGGGTATTTGCTTACTATCGATATTGTTGATGTGCCCTATGGCTAGGCCCTGATAAGGCTAGCCAATTTGTGTTCTCTAATCTGAACTTATCGCTGCGATTATTGTTTAATGAAATCAACATTGCTAGTAATACGTTTAAGGCTATTTTGACTAGTTTTCATTGATTTATCTTACGACGCCTTCACGCCTTGACCGGGTGAAGCGTCGTGTGACATTGTAAGACGTGAAATTTCAGCGACTATAAACTCCTAATGAACTCACAACCGTAGCATATTTGTCTCATTTGATACCAAACTTTCGTGATACCGTAATACTTTTAGGAACCACTTTCTTTGCTACAAATCCTTACACTGTTCTTCACCTTCGCAAAGGTGGTTGTTTTCTTAACCGTATATTTTATTTGATTAGTTGAATTTGTGTTATCTCAGGTCGACTTGTCCCGAGGATTCGACTCTGGACTCTCCAGATACTACTTGCACGATCTCCTGCGCTTGGGAGTAAAGCTCACATTGTTTTGAGAGAGGCACTAATGTAGTTAATTAGATAGTATTATCCTTAGGGGTTGGTCTGGACCCAACCCCGGGATAGTAGCGTTTTCTTGGCTCGGGTTTTATGAAGATAGAGCTAGTTTATATAAAGTGTTTATATAAAGTTTTTCTTCTTTATTTTTCCGCTTCCGCTACGTTAAATTTTGTGCAAGGTTGTCCGGCCTTCGCTCTCAAGTAGGGTGAATGACGGACAATGCACTAGTCGAAAGAGAGCCCCGGATATGATAAAACCCATCAGATTGTGGCATTATAAAATTAATCAAACAACATAAATCATACTCACAACAGTAAATAACATATCCCAACATATTAACCAACCACATGACAACATCTTAATCCAAAAGAGAACGATTCAACATAATTGGTGAAGCAAAACACCCAAGGCAACATGAATCATAAAATCAGCCTCTTTTAAGTTCAACACATCGTTTAAATTTAATTAAATGAGAAGCTTCCAACATTTCATAATGAGAGTAATATCAAAATTTCACAAAATTAAAGCAGCAAGGCTGTCCAATTACATCATAAATCAAAATCATGGCATTATACAACTCATCACAACATATAAATTCAACCAAGGATATACCATATCAAGAAATTGTCACAAAGCCCTAAAAATGCAAACTTTCGTCACCAACATGCAATGAAATGAATCATATGAGTAGGGTTGAAATCCTACCTCTTGTGGAAGCTCAAATCCTCTTCCAATTTGATGAAATCCCTCATTGATTCCAAGCTCAAGCCCTAATTTCGAAATTCCCACATGAATCTCCCTCTTCAAGCATGAATCTCCCTCTTCAAGCTTCTTATCCTCACTCCTCTTGATCCCAACTCCCACAACCACTTGAGATTGGAAACAAACCCATAAGTTTCGGCCAACTCAGATTTGGGGGTTTTTGGGGGAAGCTTTTGGCCATGGAGTTGGAAAGAACTTGGAGAAGATGAAGGGAGAAAGGGGTGATGGGCTTAGGGCTTCTCTTCTTCCTCTTCTTCTCTTTCTTTTTCCCCTTCTTTTTCTCCTCCAAACCCCCACAATTCGGCAGCATGAAGAGGGTTTTCGGCCTGGGCAAGATGCTTGGGGAAGAAGAAGTGGGGAAAGGAAAAGGAAATATTACAAGTTTGCCATTCCCAATCACTTTCATTTCTGGAATTTGCAGGACAGTCCCAAACAAGGGCAGATAACTCAATATTTTTGAATAACACTTAAAATTTACTCCCTTATGAGTTGTAGATATAGGTGTTATGCATTCACATATCAATTTTCATGATGTTTCACAAGTATTCAATTTAATACAGAATTTACGGCGAGGGGGTGTATGTGCTGAAACTGTGCTGGAAAGTAAAACAGAAACTGTCCTGTCTTGAGGACCAGATTGCTCCTAAATACGGACAGATTCGGAAAAAATGGAAAGCTACAAAGTTGTAGGGCTTGAAGTTAACTTTCCAATGAGACCAAGAACACACCATTTTGTTAAGAATTGAGGGACTGATCGCCATTCCCGTAACATATGTCAAAGCTGAGGAAAAACAGACATGTTGATTTCACGAAAATTCCTATCCCAATTTTTAATATGAATTTGGAAAAGTGTTCAAGATGAAAGCTGGAGATAATAGTCCCAAGTTTATGCCGTAAAATTTCCAGGACATTCGTAATTCTAAATTAGGAGAAATCATCAACACTTTAGACATGTACTTCTGCCCAAATTCCAATAAATCTAAAACATATCATCAATTAAATTCAACACGTCCTATAAATTCATTCGCATAATTCTCATTTCCATATACTAGAAAGTTGAATGAATGATAGCTTCCAACATACGAAAAGAGAGCAATTTCACAAAATAGATGAAACCGACAATCAAGACAATGGGATGAAACCAACAATCAAACCCTCTTCTCTCATTTAATAGTCTAGCCCACCTATGGAAGCCCAATCAACAGTAACTCACAATAATCAAAACCTAACTCTAGCTACCAAATTAACTGAGGCCTTAACAATAGTAATAATAATATCAATCAACATCATCAATAATAAAAATACCAATACCCAAAAATAATAACAACTTCACCAAAAAATAACAACCAAACATCGTAATAACTATCTCAGCATCACCAGTTTCATGATCATACCGTTTTACGTTACACACTCACCAACAAAAACGCCAAGCACGCTAATAAACACTGTTAGCATGCTAGCAATAATATCAATTTATTATCCAACCACACGCATTCACTGCATATCATAGTCAACTCGTAGCCTTACATGTAGAAAATTACTACACACAACAAACTTATTATACGCACACACGCAAACAGTATTTTACACATACGGGCATTACATAGCTGAAAGACCTACAAGCCTGAAACTTGTACGGATGAGGGGGAGTAACTTGTGTATTGCACTCTTTTTCCTTAAGCTGTTGGGTTTTCCCACTGGGTTTTTCACAGCTAATGTTTTAACGAGGCAAACAGGATCCAGAAGTATCCACCCCTTTAGCCTTATACGCTAAGACCAAAGTAATGGATGGATAATGGGGAGTGTTGTGAGTGGGGGAGGCCTTTGGCCTCACCACCACTTATCCATCCATTACTCCCCCACTCTTAGTGTAATTGAGACATTTGGTATTAAGGTGTCTCTTGGTATACCCTATGGATATTATAAATATAGAACCATGGCTATTTGCCATGGTTACTCTTCTTCCAAGATTCTCCAACATCAATGAAAATATAAACAAGCACGAGTATATTGACATAGCTGTTGAGTTTGACAAGTAAACAATGGGTATGAATAAAGCTTATAAAATAATAATAATCCATCTAGAAATTTCTGCATAAGTTGTTAATTCAACAACATTATCTTGCAATAACCCAAATCAATTGACATGTTGCTTTTATATTAGAATGGTTAAAGTGTGCAAATACCTAAATACACATTTTAACTTTTATTTAAGTCTGGGCTTTTGTAATCAAGTGCCACTGAAACTACGACCACAATGAGTAGAAAACTAGTTCATCAAGACAATTCTAAATTAAAAAAACTCCAAAAAAAGCTTAATGCCAAGCTTTTCTTTTAAAGAAAATTGGCTAAATACCATGGGTCAACCCTTGCTTTTAATTTCAACCACCCACTTTAAAAACTTTGCTAGAATACCACACCTCCTAAAAAAGACTAAAATGCCCCCATTATATTCCTAAAAATTAAAACCCAAAAAAATTAAACCCCCACCTAAACCATCGGACGTTTTCTCTCTCCTCCTCTCTATCAAGAGCTCCTCTTCTCCTCTCCATCCAGCTCAATCTGGGTCGTACGGCCTCTGAGGACCTCGATCTAAGCTTCATCACGCTGAGCAAGCATGCATCCCTCCATCGAGGCATCATTTGGGTCGATCACCACCAACGGGTCTCGGGAGCTCCGCCGAGCTTCCGAGCTCTGGTTCAATCCGAGTACCCATCAGAGAGGCATCGACCCGACAACCCATCAGAGAGGCATCTACTTGTCGATCCCTTTTGTTGGAATTTCATAATTCCATATTTCTATTCCCATATGGTTTTGATATGACAAACACATTCAGTGCTACTAACTCTATGTATGCAGATACAAATCAATGCTGAGTTCCACACAATCAGATATCTTCATGCATACTCAATCAGATATATCATTCATGAAGCTGGAAAGACAAAGGCACCTAATCCACTACTTGGATATATAATCACTTGATAAAGGATCCCCTTGAAAGAAGCTTCTCAGATTCAGTTGCAGATGTAGTCCAATCTACGGTTTTATGTAATTAATGTCAAATTTACTTTATTAGAGTCACAAATCCTTGTGATAATATGTCTTAGTCATCTAAGTTCCATTACTCAGAGATCTACACTTCCCAATTTCGAAAATTCGCAACTTTGAAAATTGGCAAAAAATAACCCCATTTTGGTCTACCAATTTTAAACCTTAGAATTTGACTATGGGATTACATATGCAAACTCCCATAACCGTGTAGATTCTAGAACTGTCTTCCAACAGTCAAAATTCTCTCTCTAAACTTTGTTCGACCAATTTGTCCTTTTGGTCGACCAATTTCAAAACTAGCCGTTTTGATCCCAACTTTTCAGGGACGGTTCTTGCCCGTTTTTCAACGTTAACTACAGTCCCCAACCGTCCCTAAACACTATAAATAGAGGGGTAGACCCTCTCTTTCTATTCACTCACTTTCCTCTTCTTTACTCTCTTAGTTGTTGAAATCAAGTCTTTCATTTTCTAAAGCTTTAGGCCATTAGTTGTTCTTTTCTTATTTGTAAGAAGAAATCATTAGATTTCTTTCTTCGTTTAAGAACGGAAGAACTTTGATTTTTCAACATCATTTTGGAAAGTTGTTTGTGTTCATAATTGCAAGAAGAAATCAATTGATCTCTCTCTTCTTTTATGAACCAGAGAACTTCAAGTGTTGCTCTTCATTACATATCTTTTACATCTTGAAGTTCATCTTCTAAACAACATCCTTGAATTCATTCTCTGAAATTTATAACAAGGCTATAGGTGTTTTTTCTATTTCATTATTTAACAGGTTTGAATCTCTGTTTATAGATTGTACAAAGTTTGGGACACGGGGAGTGTTGCCATTTTTGTAAGTTTGTGCTTGCGGGGCAAGTGATTATAGTGGATTGAAAATCTCTACGGGGTAGAGGACTGGAGTAGGATCACAAGGATCCGAACAAGGATAAATCTATGTGTTTGCGATTGATTTAATTTCAGTACTTGTCATTTTATTTTTGTGCCATCTTTGCAAATATTACTAACATTTTATTTGCAACATTTTTATTATATACACTATTCACCCCCCTCTAGTGTATTGATCCATACAGGCTAAAATTACATTTGGTATCAGAGCAAGGTTAAGATGGCAGCAAGTTCCTCAAACATGAACGCAGTTCCACACAACTACAATCAGCATCCTGAATGGCACTCTCAAGTTCGTCCTCCTTTATTTGATGGTTCTAATTACTCATATTGGAAAATACGAATGGAGATTCATCTCCAAAGTATGCATTATGAGATTTGGGACATCGTAGAGACAGGATACACAAAGCCAGAAACACATGTTATTGATTGGACCGCTAACGACAAAGCTGCAAAGACCAACAACTCAAAGGCCATGAATGCTTTATTCTGTGCCATGGATAAACATGAGTTTAATCGAGTATCTCAGGCCAAAAGTGCAAAGGAGATTTGGCACATACTCGAGGTAACTCATGAAGGAACCAATAAAGTGAAGGAAACCAAGATTGCCTCTTTGGTTCATAAATATGAGTTGTTCAAGATGCAAGACAAAGAGACGATTGGAGAAATGAACACCAGGTTCACTAACATTATTAATTCTCTTAATGCTCTTGGAAAAGTTTACTCTTCTCTTGATCAGGTACGCAAGATTCTTCTCTTTGCTTCAATTGTAATAGACCAGGACATATGAAGAAAGATTGTCCACTTCTCAAAGCAAAGTTCAAAACTTCCAACAACAACGATCAATCCAGAAGAGAAAGGAAGTTTGACAAGATGAAGAAAGCATTTGCAGCAACTTGGGATGAATCTTCAGATGATGAAGATGACCATGATGAAAGTGCTAATATGTGCTTTATGGCACAAGATAATGAAGATGATGTAAGTATTTTTAGTAATGAAGAATTATTAGATGCATTGAAAGATCTCTATTTTCGTTTCAAAAATTTAAATAGTCAACATAAATCTTTGAAACAGAATAATGATGATCTTCTTATTAAATATCAAGAATTATCTTCTTCTAAGAACACTACATCAAATTCCATACATATTGAGAATACATCTTCTCAAAATTTGGATCTTAGTAAAGAGAATGATATTCTCAAAACTAAGAATCTAGAACTTCATAC
Source organism: Scilla litardierei (assembly GCA_030789695.1). NCBI lineage: Eukaryota > Viridiplantae > Streptophyta > Magnoliopsida > Asparagales > Asparagaceae > Scilla > Scilla litardierei. The sequence goes on along the minus strand of CM061139.1, from coordinate 176,280,370 downwards.
ACAAATATCCGAAATGGATAAAAATATTTCATCACTAAAGATGAAATACAATGAGTCTTCCATATTAATAAATTTAATAAAGGAAAGACTAATCTCGATGATTTGCTAAAAATACAATATCCAGCAAATCATAGACAAGGTCTGGGATATTCTCATAAGGATGCACCCAAGTCTTGTAGCACTTCTTCTTCTTATGGAAAAACTACTTTTGTTAAACCTCAAAAGAAGAATCACGCATTTATTTACACGAAGAAAGTAAACATTCCTACTTCTTCTTCACAAAGAAATGTTACTAACATTTCAAAACCATCTTCTAGGAAACCTACTACAATTAGTATATGGGTTCCTAAGGATTCTTGTTTAAAAGATAGAAATGATTATATCTCTCATTATTTACATTCTATTGTTCATTTTTATGATTACATTAAAAAACCAAATTCCACTTGGGTTTGGCTTCCAAAAATCTAATCCCAAGGACCCTAAAAAAGGGGTACCAATGCTTAATGTTTTATCTTTCAGGTACCTAAAAAGGAAAGATGGATTTTGGACAGTGGATGTTCAAAACATATGACAGGAAATGTCAATTTACTTTCAACCGTTATATATAAAGATGGAGGCACAGTTACCTTTGGTGACAACAAGAAAGGCAAAATCATAGGCACTGGAACAGTTTGCAATACAAATCATCCTATCATCGAGAATGTTCATCTTGTTGACGGTTTGAACCACAATTTGCTTTCCATTAGTCAGTTATGCGATAAAAATTACAAAATAGTTTTTGAACAAAATGATTTCATTATTTATGATTCTGATATGTCATCTGTTTTGTTCCGTGGTAAGCGTAAGAATAATATTTATATCTTATGCATGTCTGTTACCACTAATAATCATTGTTTAATGATTACATTAGATGATACACTTTTATGGCATAAACGTTTTGGACACACTAATTTAAAAAATCTAGCACATATTTCAAAACACAAATTAGTTAATGGAATGTCTACTATTTCTTTCAAACACAAACATTTCTGTGATGCTTGTCAACAAGGAAAAATGCACAAATCTTCTTTTAAATCAAAGGATCTTATCTCAACAAATAGACCATTAGAACTCTTACACTTAGATTTGTTTGGTCCTTCAAGAGTAGCTTCTTTGAATAGAAGTAGATATGCATTTGTCATTGTTGATGATTATTCAAGATATACTTGGGTTATATTCTTACAAAACAAGAATGATGCGTTTGAAGAATTTTCAATATTTTGTAAAAAGATACAAAAAAATCAAATCCTCTAACATTATCACTATTCGTAGTGATCATGGAGGAGAATTTGAAATTGAATCTTTTACCAATTTTTGTAATGAAAATGGCATTACTCACAATTTTTCTTTTCCTCATGCTCCTCCTCAGAATGGAGTAGTAGAAAGGAAAAATAGAACTTTACAAGAATGCGCAAGAACAATACTTTGTGATAGTAAATTACCGAAATATTTTTGGGCTGAAGCTGTCGCAACTGCTTGTTACATTATGAGTAAAGTTCTTATAAGGCCATTTCTAAATAAAACTTGTTTTGAATTATTCTTTAATCGTATTCCACGTGTATCATATTTTAAAGTGTTTGGATGTAAATGTTTTATTCTTAATACTAAAGATGCACTTGATAAATTTGATTCGAAATCTGATGAAGGTATTTTTGTTGGATACTCAACACGTAGCAAAGCTTACAGAGTATATAACAAAAGAACTTCAACAGTTGAAGAATCACTACATGTCACATTTGATGAGAACCCCTCATCTAATTTTCCCATCATTGATGATGAAGAGAATATATTACCTTTATCTAATTCTTTAGATAATATTAAACTTGATGAAATTGATGCTACTAAACACTCTGCTGAGTCTATTTCAGATAATACAGATCTTCCCAAGGCATTTGCACAAGTTCCAAATCATCCATTAGAGTTAATCATTGGAGATATTACAGATGGAGTTAGAACTCGTCGTCAAATTGAACAAATGGCGCATTGTGCTTTCCTTTCATCCATTTAACCAAAGAACATCAAAGATGCATGTGAAGATAGTTCATGGATTATTGCTATGCAGGAAGAACTCAATCAATTTCAACGAAATGATGTTTGGGAATTAGTTTCCAGACCAACAGATCATTCAATTATTGGTACCAAGTGGGTATTCAAAAATAAATTGGATGAATCTGGTCAGGTAATTAGAAACAATGCACGATTGGTTGCACAAGGTTATAATCAAGAAGAAGGTATTGATTATGATGAAACCTATGCACCAGTTGCTCGTCTTGAGTCTATTCGCATGTTGTTATCATTTGCATGTTTTAAAGATTTTAAATTATTTCAAATGGATGTCAAAAGTGCTTTTTTAAATGGTTTTCTCAAGGAGGAAGTTTATGTTGAACAACCTCCTGGTTTTATCCATGAAAATTTGGAAAGTCATGTTTTCAAATTAAAGAAAGCTTTATATGGTCTCAAACAAGCACCTCGTGCTTGGTATGAAAGACTTAAAAGCTATCTTTTAAATTCTGGTTATTCCATTGGTAAAATAGATTCTACTTTATTTATCAAGAACATTAAATCTGGCATAATCATTATTCAAATATATGTTGATGATATTATTTTTGGTTCTACTAATGAATCTCTTTGTCAAGATTTCTCTAAGATTATGCAGAAAAAATTTGAGATAAGTCACATGGGTGAACTGAATTACTTCATCGGTCTTCAAATCAAACAATTGAAGGAAGGAATCTTCATTCACCAAAGAAAGTGTTCTAAAGAACTCATCAAGTGTTTTAGTTTAAAAAGTTCTGCAGAAAAACGTACTCCAATGAGTACATCTACTTCTCTCGACAAAGATTTAAATGGTAAGAGTGTTGATCAACGTCTTTACAGAGGTATGATTGGCTCTCTACTCTATTAAACTGCTAGTAGACCAGATATTATGTTTTCAGTATGTTTATGTGCACGTTTTCAGGCAGATCCTAAAGTTTCACACTTAATTACCGTAAAAAGGATTATTAGATATGTTAAGCACACTTCTGATTTTGGTTTATTTTATCTCAAGTCAAGCACATTTGATTTATTATCATATAGTGATGCAGACATTGCTGGTTGCAAATCAGATCGTAAAAGTACCAGTGGTACTTGCCACTTTTTAGGTCATGCTTTGGTATCTTGGTTTAGTAAAAAGCAAAACTTTGTTTCATTATCTACAACCGAGGCAGAATATATTGCCGCCGGTTTAGCATGTGCTCAAATCTTATGGATGAAACAAAACTATTTTAGACTCGGGTATTGATTGTTCTACTTGTCCTATTATGTGTGATAATACTAGTGCTCTTAATCTTTCTAAAAATCCTGTGCATCATTCTCGTACAAAACATATTGATGTACATCATCATTTTCTAGATGATCATGTTCAGAAAGGAGATATAGTTCTTAAATTTATAGCTACTGAACATCAGACTGCTGATATTTTGACTAAACCGTTGAAAGAAGAAACTTTTATTAAGCTTCATAGGAATTTAGGGATTATTAGTGAATCGGACTTATGACACATTCTTATTCTTATTTTTAGAATTTTTTTCAAATTTTTTCAAATTTTTTGGCTGTTTTTTAAAAATGGTCGACCAATTCACCAATATTGGTCGCCAATTGTCGAATTTATTATTATTATTTTTTAATTTTTAGGTAATCACTTCGTCTTCCCGCTTATTCTCGTTATCCGTTCCCTCCATTTTTGTTTCAGAAACTGAACCCATCCTTTCGTTTTCAAATTTTGGTGGGATTCGTTTCTTAAACTACTCTACCGATTGGAATTCTGTCAGTTCCCACAACTTCTCTTAACTGATTTCTTTTCCTATTTAATTCTTGCCTCGGGATGATAAGTCCCCACAAATATCTTCTGACCATTTTTTCTCTTTCCCGAAGCACCCCTTTCCCCCCAAAAATCCCGCCGGCCTCTCCTCTTCCCAAATCTCAACCGCCCTAAATCGCCGGCGATCTCCCGCTTTCTCGTCGGCGCCTCCCTAAAAAAACCGTCCTGTCGCCGATCTTCCTTCTCATCTCCTCGCTCGACCATCCGACGTCTTCATCCGCCGATTTCGCGAGACCCGACCGTTGATTTTGCCGGATCCAACCCCCGTTTCGCCGGCTATCACCCCAAAATCGACCCCAGTCGCCGATTATCCCTCGCACGGCTCCGCTGTCCCTTCGTTCAACCGTCTTCCGTCGTCACCACAGATGGATCCCCGCTCCCAGGACTTCATTGCGACGGCCTCCCTGGCTTATTTCCGATCTCCGACGGCTACGCAGCACTTCCGCCTCCTGGAGAACCTCCCGTTCCATCCCGAACGTCATGTTGACTTCAGCGACCACGGATTCTCCCAGATTTTGGCCCCCTCCATTCCGCCGGCTTGGTTGGTCTCTGGTCCACTGCGAATCGCACACCATACTTCCCTACCCTCGTTCGTGAGTTTTACACAAACCTGGACTCCTCCAAGCAGGCCGGTATGCTTTCCATCTCCACTATTGTCAATGGTTTCTTTTTTCGGCTGACTGGTCCTATGCTATCGTCACTTCTGCATTTACCCTCGCACAGTGTTCAGCCTCTCCCTGACACTCTCAATGACCCATCAATTAAGCAGCTTCTGTCCCCTGATTTTCGTCCGAAGAGATCCGCCGCGACTCTTCATCCGCCTTCTCGAATGATGGTCAAGATTATCCTGACCAATCTAGCCCCGAAAATTGGTTCTCTTAATTACGTTAGTAACAAGACCGCCCGCTGCCTCTATGCTTTGATGGGTGAACTTCCCATTTGTTGGGGTTCTGTTTTGCTCGAATCCTTGGCCAAACCCGTTAAAACTCACATTTTCTTGCCTTCCCTGATCACTCGCATCTTAGAGGCCTTTCAGGTTCCGTTTGCCAACTCTGCCCCGATCTTCAATCCCGTTGATTTCAATTCTGAGACATTAACCCACTTGCAGTTAGTCATATCTAACCCTTCAGAACCTGATGACGATTCCGATGCCTCTGCCCTGACCATGACACATCTCCCATTCCATCCTGTCCTACTACTAGATCCATGTCTCGCTCTCCTCGCACCCGTACTCGCTCTCCCCGACCCCATCCCACTCCCACTCCCGCCACCCATACCCCCGGCTCCTCTTCTTGCACCCGTGGTCGTGTTCTAGTTCGCAAGCGGTATTCCCATTCTGCGGCTTCACCTAGTACTCCCATTACCCCACCAACTGGCCTTGATGCTTTACTTGGTGAGCTTCGTGCTCTCCGCCATTCCGTGACTCGTGGTTTCCAGGATATTCAGAATGAAATGCACGATGGATTCCACGGCCTTCAGACTCATTTGAGTTCTAGCGATGCTACACTGCAGGGTCATAACAAACTGATGGACAATCTTACGGTTGCCATGGCCGCGATGGCGAATCACTTTGAGTCTCTTCACTTTCGAGCCACTCGTCGTTCCGCCGATGCGTCTCCTTCACGGCCTGGGCCATCCTCTCGGCCGTAGTCTGCCTAGGACCTTGTTTTCTGCTTTTTGTCGCTGTTTTTCATAGGTTGCATGGTGATACTTTCATGGTTGACTTGGGCACTTTCGGTACTCGTTTCATAGGTGTCTGGTGATCTTCTAGTGTTAATTTCTTGGTTTGTTGGTGTTCATACATTTGGGATTGTGGTTTTTTGTTGTTCTGTTGTTGTTCGTATGTTGACTATGGCATGTCAGTTGTTCAGAGTATGGGATGTTTTGGGTACTTGGATATCTGGGATGTATGTACTTTGGCCTTAGCTTTTGTATGTCGTTGTTCTTCACTTAGTTGGAAATTCTGTACATGGTTGTTTTGTTGGTACTGTCTGTTGTTCATTTGCTTCGATTAATGCTCCTTTGCATATTCTGTTAATGTTTGTGTCTTTCTTTTTCATGTTTTGTGCTATAGACATTTCTATGGCCAAGTTATTTATACTTGTACTCATTTTTTCCTCCCTGTCCTGTCAAGTTAGTTTGGTTATATCCCCTGGTTACTTGGATACTTGTTCTGTGATGTTATGTTCTCTGTTTTTCTTATCACTTCTCTCTTTATCCTATGTTTGGCTTACATTATATACACTTTTTCATGTGTTTCACATTTGGTTCTATCTATGGCTCAGTTGCCTACTTTGCTTTTTTACCACTTTCTGTGTATTATGAAGGCAGGGCATCTCTGTTAATTTTTTAAACAGCATTCCTCACATTGCAACAGCCTCTTTAGATCACTATTTCTGAAATATTTGGTTCACTACGTTCTAATCACTTAGCAATTTTGCAATTTTGCCGCTGTGCAGTTTTGGTTCTCATCCGTCACAATTTTTTCTCTACAAATTCTATTTCATTAATTTTTTAATATAACAGATAGTATCATCTATTTTTTATATAACTGGTCCTCTTACATATTTTTAAACGGCTCTACATTCGCATGACTTTTAAAGGCATGTTCATTCATTTTTTAACTGGCCTGCCCTCAATATTTCGGCCTATATACTATTATTTGGCCTACTTCTTAATTCCCACTACCGACCAACTTTTTGTTCATTCCTATTTAAGGCAATATACTCCATTTCTTTTATCACCATTTATATTTCCCTCAAAATTTTCTCGCTTATTTTTAAACTAACCCTAATTTGCCTCATTTTGAGAATTCCAAAGGGGGAGAATATATTTCATCTACTCAGGATGAGTATTCACTAACTCCACATATTCAGGGGGAGTATATCTGATATGTTCATTTTTAACGATATTTTTTTTCATGTTTGTCATCATCAAAAAGGGTGAGAATGTTGGAATTTCATAATTCCATATTTCTATTCCCATATGGTTTTGATATGACAAACACATTCAGTGCTACTAACTCTATGTATGCAAATACAAATCAATGCTGAGTTCCACACAATCAGATATCTTCATGCATACTCAATCAGATATATCATTCATAAAGTTGGAAAGACAAAGGCACCTAATCCACTACTTGGATATATAATCACTTGATAAAGGATCCCCTTGAAAGAAGCTTCTCAAATTCAGTTGCAGATGCAGTCCAATCTACGGCTTTATGTAATTAATGTCAAATTTACTTTATTAGAGTCACAAATCCTTGTGATAATATGTCTTAGTCATCTAAGTTCCATTACTCACAGATCTACACTTCCCAATTTCGAAAATTCGCAACTTTGAAAATTGGCAACCAATAACCCCATTTTGGTCGACCAATTTTAAACCTTCGAATTTGACTATGGGATTACATATGCAAACTCCCATAACCGTGTAGATTTTAGAACTGTCTTCTAACGGTCAAAATTCTATCTCTAAATTTTGGTCGACCAATTTGTCCTTTTGGTCGACCAATTTCAAAACTAGCCGTTTTGATCCCAAATTTTCAGGGACGGTTCTTGCCCGTTTTTCAACGTTAACTACAGTCCCCAACCGTCCCTAAACACTATAAATAGAGGGGTAGACCCTCTCTTTCTATTCACTCACTTTCCTCTTCTTTACTCTCTTAATTGTTGAAATCAAGTCTTTCATTTTCTAAAGCTTTAGGCCATTAGTTGTTCTTTTCTTATTTGTAAGAAGAAATCATTAGATTTCTTTCTTCGTTTAAGAACGGAAGAACTTTGATTTTTCAACATCATTTTGGAAAGTTGTTTGTGTTCATAATTGCAAGAAGAAATCAATTGATATCTCTCTTCTTTTATGAATCAGAGAACTTCAAGTGTTGCTCTTCATTACATATCTTTTACATCTTGAAGTTCATCTTCTAAACACTATCCTTGAATTCATTCTCTGAAATTTATAACAAGGCTATAGGTGTTTTTTCTATTTCATTATTTAACAGGTTTGAATCTCTGTTTAGAGATTGTACAAAGTTTGGGACACGTGGAGTGTCGCCATTTTTGTAAGTTTGTGCTTGCGGGGCAAGTGATTATAGTGGATTGAAAATCTCTACGAGGTAGAGGACTGGAGTAGGATCACAAGGATCCGAACCAGGATAAATCTATGTGTTTGCGATTGATTTAATTTCAGTACTTGCCATTTTATTTCTGTGCCATCTTTGCAAATATTACTAACATTTTATTTGCAACATTTTTATTATATACACTATTCACCCCCCTCTAGTGTATTGATCCATACAGGCTAAAATTACACCTTTAATTCGGCAACGATGTGCCTTAATTGTTTCCCCTAATTTGGTTACAATGGGCGTCTCTCGACCTGGGCTACGACATTGCGAAGCTCAGCGTTCAGATTGCTCTGGTGGAGATGCAGGGGAATTTAGATGTCACCCTCGCAATTGAACACGGAAGACCCATCATTACACACTAATGACATTATTTTATGTGTTGCTTATGTGTGATGACTATCATATGTCGGCACTACCCAGACAAATTCAACAAAGCTTCATACACACCCAAGGGAACGAGCTCAAACGATTTTTCACCGAGGCCTCAGAACATCCTTTGGGACGACAACTGGAATCAGCCGGGATCGAATTAACATGTCCGTCTTCTCAAGCTCCAAATTTGGAGGTGGTCGATTTAGGCGGCAAAATGGAGGAGGGCGAACGTCGTCCGTTGTAATTTTTTTCGCCGGTGGTTTAATTTTTTTGGGTTTTAATTTTTGGGAATGTAATGGCGGCATTTTAGTCTTTTTTTCAGGAGGTGTGGTATTCTATCAAAGTTTTTAAAGTGGGTGGTAGAAATTAAAAGCTAGGATTGACTCATGGTATTTAGGTAATTTTCTCTTTCTTTTAATTCCAAACCAATCAGGCATATGATCTTGACATTTGCTTCTTAAAAAGGCTGTAAAAACTCTTTCGGAGTAAATCCAGACAAATTGTATTCAAATGCTTTCAAACCTCACATCCCTTTAAAAATGTCTGAAAAAGGAAATTCTAAAAATAAATCAAAGATATACTAAATAAAAAATCGTATGCAAATCATAATGTAAACTTACATTACTAAAAGAACAAAAATAATGGCAAATAACGCAATTCTTAAATCCAAGATGCTTTGTTTAGGTCTAGTCATTGTGGTTCACAAAGGTGTGAAAGATTACCGTCATGCACTGGTCATTGCTCTCTTTGGATTGAGTCTACGCACAACATACAATTCCAAGCATACGTTTCTCGAAGCAAGTATCTGAAAGCTCAACTAAAATAAATACATCCTAACATCACCAATTCCCCATTGATCTCATAGCAATCCTCTTCTGGCTCATAGACTTTCTCCTTATACTCTCATAGGTCATCTCCATCAAGGTCATTTACAAGTAAAGCCCTAGATGGTTATTGACTCATAAACTGAACGTAACGCTGGAACTTGTATCATTTTGTGCATGAATGAACCCTTAAAGACCCACCAATAACTCGTGTGCCTTTATTGCTTATATTGACAAGGGGTTTTAGGACTGACTTGGGCTAAAACTGGTCATATGATGGTTTGCTATCAATTTGTGCTGGGCAGTTAGACAGTTCTCGTAAGTCAAAACGTGAACGTAACGCTGGAACTTGTATCATTTTGTACATGAATGAACCCTTAAAGACCCACCAATAACTCGTGTGCCTTTATTGCTTATATTGACAAGGAGTTTTAGGACTGACTTGGGCTAAAACTGGTCATATGATGGTTTGCTCTCAATTTGTGCTGGGCAGTTAGACAGTTCTCGTAAGTAAAAACGTTTTATCACATATGGGTTATGGAAAATGTCAAGATCATACACAAGCTGATAAGCATGCTTTAACATGTGGACCTTATGAATGATGAGGTCCTTTCGGAGGTCAGATTTAAGGCCATATCTAAAACTAAATAAGGCCACATTCACATCTTTTGATACACCCCATCGCATCATATATTCATCAAATTTGGTGATGTATTCATGGACGGATTCATTATCATGCATCAAACTCTGCCATTGTTTATGGAGTCGTTGATGGTAAGCCATATGCAAGTATTTCTCCTTTAGCTTCTCTTTTATCTCATCCCATATAACCACAGGTGTTTGCCTCCTGCTTGCCAACATATGCTTAACATTTTGTCAAAATAATTTGACTGGTCCAATTAGCTTTATTTTGGCAAATTCAACTCACTATCCTTTGACATGATGTACAAATCAAAGTGGTGGTCCATGTCGGTCATCCAATCAATAAAAACATTAGGATCTAGGTGACCATTATAAGAGAGGGCTTCTACCTTAATACGTCTAACTACACTCTCATATGGACCACGTTTCTTAATAGGTCTCTCTCTAGGCTGTCTAAGAGGACTTGGAGCCCTCTTTGTGTGTGAACACTCAATTGATTCCTTCTAAATGTGTTATCTAGGTTATAAGCTCACGAGACTCAGACATACCTTCATAGACAACGATTCTAAGGTAGTTAACCGGTAACATATCTATCTCATAAGCCGTTGTGTGTCAGAATCAATAGAAATCAGGATATCTGATGTCTGGTATGCTCTACCACTATGTGTGTTTGTGCAATTTAACTAACCCTAAATGCATGACACTGTGCTAATATTGTAAGGCTTTTTATAAATATTATTTTCTCTCTCTCTTTAAAATGACATGATGATAGACTAATGCAAACTTATGATGCAAGGTAAATGAATGATTAGATCTTCAAGCAGAAGTCATTAACAAATAAAATTTGGACTAGGTGCAATGCTTACAATAATTTCAAAAAATTTAATTTGGTGAATTGTAATGTAAATGATGTGCTGCAAGCATATAATGTGACAATTCAATCTCTTAGTATAATTGGGTCTCTTACAATTGTCATTGCAATTATATATTTCTTCTTTTAATAATAAATTTTTATGGCTCCAAGTATTGAAAAATCTCTAGATGAATACTTCTTTTGGAATTTTTGGCTCTACATATGTTTCGATGGAAAGTGAAAAAAACCATAGCAATTAAGAGGCAAAAGGCTGGGGTAAACTCACATCAGATCTTCTCGCACGAAAAATGAATAGATCCACAAATGATATCTACACATGCTTGGTTGAGTTGGCTAGCCACTTGAGTGAATGACACTGAATTTGGATTGAGATCGACTCTGAAATCTTTGAAACAACAGGACGGTGCAAAAATCTAGCAAAAAAGCCTAGAAAATTGCACAACGTACTGTGCACGTCGCAGCTCATTCGAGTCATTGACTGAGCCAATGTTGCTAAGCTAAAGCCGGTGTACCGATTCAATCGACTAAATTCGGCTTGGGTCGGCTCGTGTCGACTTGGACTAAGTCGATGAATAGTGCAGGTCAGCTGGCGGTATGGCATGGCATGGTTTCATGGATTAGCTCACTATCGGTGTCGGATCAATGGAGCTGATACTGTAGCGAACAATGCCGACGTTGTTTTCTTATGATCTCGTCAGTGATTCACCACTGATTTACTGTTTTGGGTTTGAAGGGGGTCGACTCCCCTAGCCATTGACGGTAGCGGCAATGGTGAATGTGAAAGTGGTTGTTGGCAATGGTTCGACATGCTTCTTCGTAGGCGGTAGTGTCGTTGGCTATAGGCAGCGTCGAAGAAGACATGTGAGGTTTTTGGTGGTGATAACGTGGGTCATAGTGACTACTTGAGGCAATGGCGATGGCAGCTTTAGAGTTAATGTTTTCAAAAAAAAAATTTGATTTTGATTTTTTTGTGGGTTTGAAGATTGTAAAGAGGAAGATGTGATCTTTCGGCTCTGATACCGACTTTGATATAGAACTAGAACGATGTACTCGATAAATTTTGTGGAAAATTTTAGGGAAGAACAATAAAATCTAGGGTTTCGAGGCTTCTCATCAGGAGTTGACTTCAACGTACACCATTTTCAGGTTTAGGAGTCTTAATTTCTCAAACCTTTCATTGATTAATAAAATTAGTCTTGAGGCCTATTTATAGGCTTACGACTAATACACTTCTCTTCTTCCAACCGATGTGGGACTAAACTTATTCCAAAAAAGAAAATAAAATAAAAACATTTCAAAAATAAGGTCTAATCAGAAAGCTCCACTTGGGCTTGCACCCAACCATATCGAACTTAGTTGAGTCCCACATCTTCGTCTTCGTGTACATATTTTGATGTCCACATCAAAACTTTTTTCTAGTAGACTATGGCCCATGTTATCTAACCTTGCATCTTACAATCAAAGTGCTTGATGTATAGTATGTAGATTATAAATAACTTTGCAACTGCATCAGAGATCATCCATACCATGCAAAAAAGATGCCAACAGAGAAAGCACTTTGCTTTAAATCTTAATATGACTAAGGCATATGATATGATGGAATGGAGCTTCCCCTTTGATGTGACATGGAAGCTTTGACTTGGTAAGAAATTCGTTGCCATAATATCTACCTGCATATCCACAACCATATGATATCCATCAACATCAATAATGAAGACAAGACTGGCTTCTTCTACCCATCTAAAGGATTTTGATAATGTTATCATACATCACCATATATATTAATACTGGGTGTAAATGTTCTATTTAACAACATTAGGAAAGAAATTTAAGCTTCAAAATACGATTATTTAACGCCTTATCAAAGTGATCTTTCTTTTTCATCACTTGATGTTCACGGATGATCTTTTTGAAAGAATTTTCAGAAATTCATGAAAACATTGAAAAACTTGTCTAGAAATTGTTTGGAGAGAATGCTGAATAATACCAGAAGAATCCATGATGAAGAAGGAAGAAGAATTGGGTTTGAGTCTTCTTGTTGATCGTACGAATGGAGAGAGGGAGATGGGAAGCCCTTTCTTTAGGGCTGTTGACGAACAGAACGTTCGACGAACTACTCGTGAACAAGCTCGGTACATGTTCGTTTACGTTCGTTCAGGAAGCTTAATGAACAAGCTTGAACAGATTTTTAGAGCTCGGTAAGTAAATGAACAGAGCTTAAACATACATATGTTCGTTCATTTATGTTCATGAACAAGCTCGTTAAGTGTTCGTGAACAAGCTCGTTAAGTGATGTTCATGAACAATCTCGTTAAGAGTTCGTGAACAAACATATACTGAAAATAGTAAATTTAGACAAATACTATATTTTTTACTATACTTACATGGATGCTTGTAATGGGATTTATGGAGCTATTATGCTGGATTTATTTGTTTTTGTCCTGCAAATATTTAATCTTTTTATTTAATTGATTTAGTTATTGGCAATTATGTTTAAATAGTATTATTCCTGATTAAAAAATTGACGTTCGTTTATTTGATTGAAAATCTGTTCATGAACAAGATTGATTGTGTACTCACGAAAATATTCCTGAACATGTTCACGAACAAGCTCGGTAAGTCTTGTTAGCAAACAGAACGTTCGATTAATTACTCGTGAACAAGCTCGGTAAATGTTCATTTACGTTCATTTACGTTCGTTCGGTAAGCTTAACGAACAAGCTTGAACAGGTTTTTAGAGCTCGGTTAGTAAACGAACAGAGCTTGAACATGGATTTTGTTCATGAACAGAACCAAGCTCCTTGTTCAAGCTCGTTCAAGCTCGTTCGTCAACAGCCCTACCTTTCTTCTCTTCCTTTTGTCTTACACACTTTTCTAAATGGGAGTGTAAAAATTATAGCGAACATGGGACCACACCCCCTTATTTATAGATTTTGCATTTTACTAATTAGCCCATCAGAAATTAGTAATTGCATCAGGAATTCCACACATTTACAAACAGGTCCCCACACTTATTATTAATTAAATAGGACCATAAAACTTAATTTGATCATTACAATTAGGTCATAAATTAATTCTTTAGTAACATATCTATTATACATTTGACAACGATTTTTGAATTCTAGGGCTGACTAGGACAAGATAAAGAGTGGTTGAGATTTGATCTTGGTAAATCAATGGTTGAGAATGGATTTTGTGAAAATTTTTGGGGAAAAGTGCCTTGGGAACATAAACTTTGAAATTAGAAGTGCCTTGGGAAAGAGTGTGGAAATTAAATTTGAGGGAAAAAGTGCATTGGGAAAGATTGTGGAGATTAAATTTGGGGGGAAAGTGCCTTGGAAACTTAAACTTTGAAATTAAAAGTGCTTTGGGAAATATTGTGGAGAATCACGACCATTAAATTAAACAAAATAAAAAATTTAGCGTAAAACAATTTAGTGGAACAACAAATTTGTTATTCCGACGCTCGCGCCAAAGGCGCCACGCTAAATCTATTTACGCTAATTGGCGACCCGCTAAATTTTTTACGCTAATTTGGCGACCCGCGCCGAAGGCACGGGCACCAAAATTGTTGTTCGACGTCGAATTTGTTGTTCCGCACCGACGGCGCCTGCGCCGAATTTGTTGTTCCGCGCCAAAGGTGCCCGTGCCGCTAAATATTTTTATTGTTCTGTTAAATTTTGGTTGTGAAAATAATTTTCGGGGAACAAAGATTTCGCGGGGGAATAACTGAAGGCGCCCTGCTAAATTTGTTTACGCTAATTTGTTGTCCCGCACCAAAGGCGCGGGCGCCAAATTTGTTGTTCGACGTCGAATTTGTTGTTCCGCGTCGAAGGCGTCTGCGTCGAATTTGTTGTTCCGCGCCGAAGGTGCCCGTGCCGCTAAATATTTTTACGCTAATTTATTGTTCTGTTAAATTTTGGCTGTGAAAATAATTTTCGGGGAACAAAGATTTCGCAGGGGAAATAAGTTCGGCGCCCGGGCGCCTTCGGTGGTGCCCACGCCGAAGGCGCCCCGCTAAATTTTTTTACAAAGATTTGTTGTTCTGTGCCAAAGGCGCGGGCGCCAAATTTGTTGTTTGACACCGAATTTGTTGTTCGACGCCGAATTTGTTGTTCCACGCCAAAGGTGCTCGTGCCGCTACATATTTTTACGCTAATTTACTCTGTTAAATTTTAGATATGTAAATAATTTCGCGGGGAACAAAAATTTCGCGGGAGAAATGTTAAATGAACCGTGCCCGCGGGCACGGGTTATGACTAGTGTGTGTGTGTATATATATATATATATATATATGACAATTAATGCAACACGTGTGCGTCCACACGACAAAATGCAAATACAGGTTATATACAATGAAATGAAGTCCATAATTCCAACACTTTTTCTCTTTAGTACAGCTTCTAAGAGCATGATGTAAGAAATCAAAGGTATCATCTCCATGAATGCAAGCGGGCTAGGCTAAACTTTGGCAAATTAAATATATTGTTTAATACAAACACTCTAAATCAAGTATTTTGTTTAACACAAACACTCTTGCATCCACAGATACCTCATTGGTCAACTTTTTTTTGGGGGCAAGATCATGGATCAATAATACATCTATCTTAACAGCCATGTTTTCCTTAGGATAATTTTAACAAAGAGCTATAATTTCTTAAGGAGAAGATGGAAAAGAAGCTCTTGAGATAGAAACAACATACTTCCTCTATCTGTAATTGGATGCACGTGAAATCGGGTGCATGTGAAAAGTGTGGGTCTATGAGTGCGTCTATATGTGGGTGTTGTCTTGGATATATGAGTGTTTGTGAGGAGAGGACAGATGTGACACAGAGTGAGGTGGCCAATTTGCCACCACTATATTAACCCATCCTAGGTGGAAGATTCAACACTCATTTGTTTAATATAATGATAGATGTTTAGTTTTGGAGTTTTTTCCCCTTAAATGGAGTCTTCTAGAGTATCGTTGCTTATCCAAAAAGCTAAAAATGATGTGTATGTAGTCAATCTTTAAACTTTCTTGAAACGTCGTTAGTAACCTTCAAAAGCTAAAGTACAGTGTAACTCCAAAACCTAAAGAGCAACAAGGCGTGCCTCCATATTGCATGCAACCAATATTTAAATATATTTAAACTACAACGTAGACAACTAGAGATAGAGTTTTGCAAAATGCAGTTTGCACACTCTTCACCCCAAATTAAAATAAACTAAAGTTTAGAAAACATTAAAGCCAAATAAGATCAAAACTTTATCAAAACTGCATCTAGTTAGTGCGTGGGGGCCCTAATTAACCATGCAAAATAACAGCAAAAAGGTGTGCTAGCTAGGTTCAATATGCCAATGTGGACATTATATACATACTAAGATACAGATGCTTGATATGGTAATCTATTATACAAATGTTGCATTTGTCTTAGGTTTGGGGGGGATACAACTACGACAAATGTCCCATCACCATCCTCCACCTCACCATCCACATCACCAAAATCTCATCCCCAACCCCACTTAATTACATGCTTGCCATCCCCTCAAAAAACCCCAACCCCACTTAATTACATGTTTGCCATTTACCCCAAAAAACCAAAAAAAAACCGCTAATTTACGTGTTTGCCATCCCATGAATTTTTGCGTATTGACCCCCGGACTTTGCACCTTTTGTCCCCCCGATGATATCGGCACGCCCACACACATTTCTCGCTCTTTTTCGATTGCGCGTGTTCACCGCATTCTCTCCGTGAGATTTTTTTGCTCTGTGCACTGTGTGCACGTGCAATTTCTAGTGGTAAACATTACGAGAAAATTGGCTAACTAGTATGGGTCAACCCTCCCTTTTAACTTCTACCACCCAATTTAAAATCTTTGCTAGAATACCACACCCACCTGCGAAAAGACTAAAGTACACCCCATTAATTATTTTCAACATATACTAGTGTATATTAACGTGTATTAACGTATACTAGTGTATGTTAACGTATCTTAGCATTTTCTTTACCACATACTTATTAGTTCGTATGAAAATGGCCCAATATCCGCCTCAACATCAACAAACTTCCCAGCATCATTGAGCTCAATCAGTTTAGGGGGTTCATTTTCAAATGGTGGGAGGTTCAGTTCAGCCCTTAATTGCTTCTCCATTTTGTACGTAGCCAGTCTGAATTGATAGGAATACATGTATCGCACACGCTTCGCAACATTGAGCTCAACCCTTTTGGCATCCGTCCTGTTCTTCTCTAAACATGCCACCCCCCTCATCCAACACGGTCAGCCCCAACCTCTGGATGCTCACGGCTATCTTCCTATCTAGCTTCTTCAAAGCCAAAGTCAAGTTAAGAAACCCAATGACGTTCTCATCATCATCGGCTCCTCCAGTAAACATTGGATATCCTTCATGAGCCGGTCTGTAATCAAGGTATGCTCGTACACTCTTGTAGTAGTCCGTTTCCAACTCTGCGGCTTCAGGGGTTACTCTCATGAAAGCCAATTGCAAAAACAATGAACTAATAAGTATGTTGTAAAGAAAATGCTAAGATACGTGTCACGCCCCATTCCCACAAATACTTTATAAGGCAACACAACCCATGGGAAGGAAGGATGGAGCCTGACAAGCCGCGGTATTACACCAAGCGTGAATAGAGAAACATAATAAGCATGCCACTGCGAATGCTGGGATCATACATCACAGATATATAAAAGAAAGAAGCAACACATACTGACATCACATAAAGTACATATACACAGAACTACGTAACCAAAGAGCGTACCACACACCATCATCAAGTACAAAGTGAACTGACTCAAGTACATACATGAGAGGTGCTACAAGCCACCAACATATAACACCGCTACAAAGGCAATACGCTCACTACACGACCCAACTCACACTACAAGACACATCCCAAAAGTAGTGACCTCAAGGTGTCAGCTCACACACGGGTAATCTCCTGAGTGAGATTCTGCTCAGGGGTCACCTGCTCAGGACCTGAAAAAATAAAATGAGCACGTCAAACGTGCCCAGTAGGAAACTAACCAGGGTAGGGGAACTCATTTAGGGGTTATGAGTGTAAAGGCAATAAGAGCACAAGCAATCAAAGTGAAAAGTACAACACACATCGTCCAACAACAACACATATAAAGTTTATTAGTTAGTAGATGTTAATGACTCTTTGAAAGCCTGGATATCACCTAAAGATAAGGGCCTGGACCTCACCCCAAATTTGGGGTGAATATAGCACACGACGTAGTGGACACGGGCACTGTACGCCGGACCTCTCAGCTCCCCCGTCCCTGGCAGGAGTGAGGCTCTCCACACAATAACACAACCTCTGTATACCCATCCACTCCCGGTAAAGGCGAGTGGGAAATAAATATCAAATATCACATATCACATATCTTGTAACGCCCCGCTCCCTGGGATACCCGATAAGTACGAATCCGTATCAGGTATTCCCAAAGAGACGGGTGCTACGAAGAAAATACGAAATCACAAACACAAGCAGGTCCACTGCGCACTGCTGGGATAGTACATATAGCATTCCAGTCAACCCAAAACACAAGAGAACCAACAACTCAAGCACTGATGTATATAAATAAAACTGTTCATATACAACTTCCTTATACAAAACCATATACAATATACCCACATCTCAATAAGGTACAAAAACTCACATCTTACCCAAATACAACAACACTCCCAAGTCATCCACACTTCTCACAACCCGCAACTTCAACCAACTGAGTCAAGGGGCCTCCAACTCAAAGAACCAACCTGAAAAGTCAACGGTGGGGCACGTCAACGCGTGACCCAGTAGGAATTCCATATCTCAACTAGTCCTTACATGAAGTGTGGAAAGGGTGCACGTGAACAGGCAGAGTGTATGTCATGGCATAAACATCTACTGTAGTAAAGGAAGTAACAACTATACATATGAACATGTGAAAGCGTGCACGTGGAACAGGTAAGGTGTACAACAATGATATACAACATAAAAGAACCATAGTAAAGAAACACAAGTAAACAACGCATACATTTACCATTGCTACAAGAGTAATAAGGATTAACAATTAATTCATTGGTTAGCATTTTGGAACCCGGATAAATCTTAGGACCTTAAGGAGTCGGACTTCACCCAGGGTGGGTGAAAAGTGGTACCCCAACCAGCAACACGGGCACCGGAGGGGGCCTCTCGCAACTCTGTGCCCGAACGGGGCAAGGCACTAGAGCGAGACCTGCTCGGTTTTTCTGTGGGACAAACGGAGTAAACCATCAATTACCGTCATGGTGCATCACGGGTACACCAGCGGCCTCTCCAACCCTTTCAACTCGCCCTTCTGGGAGTGATACAGCGGGTGAGAATTCATATCATCTGTCCGCTCCTTAACTCCTTTAATTTACCCGTGTTTCCCCCAAACCCCATGTCACCCTCCTTTAAGAGGACTTAGTCATTTTCATGAAACATAACATCTTCCATTTCTTTTCTTTCCACAGTTCATCACATATTTGGGACATGCATCGCCTTGTGCATTCCCTTTCTCATTTCTCATAAAACGTATAACCATGTTCACATCATCATTTTGCATTGCCAAGAACATAAACCACATATCATCATGTAACAGAAATGATTAAGAACATTAATGGCAAGTTTAACCTCAAAAAGAGCTTAAAACAACATTCAAATCTTTCAGCTTGCTGGAAAAACAGAACAGTCAGATTAAGAAGCACATTTCTCCATAATTTTGTATCAAACATGCATATACAATACAAATGAAAGTTGTAGATATAGTTGTGTTGGATTCACATATAAATTTTCATGAAGTTTAGATGAGTATTCTATTTTCTACAGAATTTACACTAAAGTGTACTTGTGCTGGAATTGAAAACAGAAACTACACTAACTTAATGACCAGATTACTACTTGCAGGCAGAACTAACAGAAATGAAAAACTACAAAGTTGTAGAGCTTGAAGTTAACTTTCCAACGAGACCAAGAACATACAATTTCATCAAGTATTGAGGGACTGCTCACTGTTTTAGTAAAATGTGTTCAGACTGTGTAAAAACAGGCATGTTGGCAAGATAGAATTTTTAGCTCTAATTACAATCCGAATTAGTAAAAGTTCACAACTTGAAAGTTATAGGTAACAGTCCAATCTTTAGGCCATAAAAGTTTCAGAGCAAAATCAATTCTAGATTAGAAGGACTAAGCAAAACAATCAGCATGTAAATCTGTCCAGATTTGCTCTCCGCACAAAACCACCCAAAACTCAGGATTGCTCACCGCACACAACCATACAAACTCAGGATTGCTCACCGCGCACAACCATACAAATCTCAGGATTGCTCACCGCGCACAACCATACAAATCTCAGGATTGCTCACCGCGCACAACCATACAAACTTAGGATTGCTCACCGCGCACAACCATACAAATCTCAGGATTAACATAAGAAAAGGCAAACCCACAACAACAACCATGAAACTAAGCATGCAACTCTAATACTAGTTGGAGATGGAATCCTACCTTAGGGGTGATGAGAGATAAGGGGGTAGCCCAAATCCCTATGGCTCCTCCTTCTTCAAGTCATTTTCCTTCTCCTTCTCCTCCACAAGCTCCCAGAATGAGCAACAGCACCCACACGACGACAGGGATGCTACGGGTGTGTGCAGAGTGAGGGTGGCGTAGCCCTACGGGTGCTCAGCCTCCCTAAAGTCTAAGAGGAAGCGAGGGGAAGGGATGAATTTGGCCTGATCTTGTGGAGAGAGTGAGATATTTTTAGAAGAGTTTAGAAACGAGGAGAATTTGAGAGAAGAGTGTAGAAGAACCAAGAATTAAGTAGAAGAGTCAAGAAGTCATATTTACAAGTTTGCCATCCTCCATAAATATCTCTTCCACACTCAGAATTACTCAACGCACAAGACCATACAAAATCTAGAATTGCTCAATGCACAAAACCATACAAAATCCAGAATTGCTCAATGCACAAAACCATACAGAATCCAGAATTGCCACCCAACCTTAATTACAAGTGTGTCATTACTTCTCACACTCTCCTATTATGCGCACACACACTCCCCATAAATTACAAGAATGCCACTAACCTTAACCCCTTTCACACTAGGCTCTCTCTACACCGATCCTACACACCCATTCACATACATACACATACCATCACATAATCACCTTCATAGTTCACTGCACGCACTACATGCACAACCAACCATATAAAGTACATGCAATTATGTACTCACTAATATACAAGCATGTACACAATACATAGCACACAGATATACACTCTACTTTCACCCCAAAAATATAGGCCCTACGTATATGGCACTCTGGGCCATTACATATCTCCTTTCCCAACTTCTCAGTCCAGCCCTTTATGGTTAAGTTATACCCAAACTTCCCCCATCCCAATACTAGGATGTTCACCCGCCTTAGAGCAGATCGAGACATCCCAGTTAACATGTCATATGTCATAATATTCAATGACCATACACAAGTTCATAAATGTAATACATGGCACAACATTTTAATGGCCATTTTCCAAGTTCTTCAATTTCACATTCATTTGGGCATTTTAACAAACATATAGGGGTCGCCATGTAAATGAAAAGTGCCACACCATCAATTTTAGTAACAAATCTCATAATTAAACTTTCTTAAAGATATCAACAACGTTCATGCATGTTAAAATGGAAAATTTAACAACAATCACAATTTTAACTTCACCCAAAACAGTTCAACTTGATGAAATTTGCAATAACGGCAACAAAGTCATCACATTTAATCAATTTCTCTTATGAATTTGACAAAACTCACTGAATGAAAGTTGGAGATATACGAGTCCTGAGTTCACCCATAAAATATCATGCAGAAATGTGGACTAGGGGATTTATGGTGATTTATTTGGTGCAACATGTGCAGACTGTTATTCAGACAGAATTCTGGGTCTGTATTAAAATCCAATTTTAAGCATGTTGGAGCCAGAATTTCGAAATATAAGCACTCTGATGAATTTATAGATAAATTTATTAAATTTCCAACAAGACCAAGATCAGCAAAATCCATAGAGTGTGCAGGTAATAATCCTCATTTTGCTAAATTGTGTACAGCTTGACAGAATCTCAGACATGTTGCAAACATTGAATTTTTACTCCTACTTATTGAACTCAATATATGACAAATTTTATATGAATTTAGGATAGGACTTCAAGATCTATAACTACATATTTTCTTATAAAGTAATTCAAACTACATAAATCAGAATTGATGTATAAACACACCTACAGAATTTCTGGTTTTCAGGAGCGGGTGATTTGCTAGGAAAAACAAGGAAAAA
The DNA here is from genome assembly GCA_030789695.1 of Scilla litardierei. NCBI lineage: Eukaryota > Viridiplantae > Streptophyta > Magnoliopsida > Asparagales > Asparagaceae > Scilla > Scilla litardierei. Next base: position 176,258,288 of record CM061139.1, on the reverse strand, counting down.
TTGAATCTTTTGGCCTATTGCACACATAAAACATGAAATCAAGAACATGAACAATATAATTAACATCATAACATACTCATATCCCTAAATAAAAATCCACAACCCTAGGTTAGAATCCTACCTCATGAAATCCTCTTCCTTCCTCTCTTTTCTTTCTCCTCCTTTCACCCTTCTTTCTCCTTGAAGATCTAGGGTTTTTATTGAATCCTTGGAAGTGAAATTAGGGTTTTTTGAGTTTTGATGGAGGGGAAAAAGGGAAAGGGGGAGTTTGGTCAAGGGTTAGGGGTGGGAGAGAAGAACAAAAAATGAAAAGAAAAAGAAAGAGAGTTAAAGAAAGAGAGTTAAAGAAAGAGCTAGAAATGTTTTAGAAAATATCTAACTCTAGAACCCTCTTAGGATAAACATGCATAGGCTAAAATGACCTTAATACCCTTCCAAAATTATCCATCAAGTTTCAAGTATTTACAAGTTTGCCATTACTTTATGCACACACAACTTAAGTGTGTACGCACAGCAGCTTCAGGCCAAAAGACCATTTTGCCCCTAGCCTTTCTAAAAATTTACGGGTGTTGCCATTAAACCCATCCCTTTTCACACTAGCCTCTCGCACACTAACCCACTCCTTCAAAATTTACAAGTATAAAATTACTTTACACACCCACCGTTACTCTACACACACTTCCACCCATATGGCTAAATGACCAAAATGCCCCTACACTCTTCCCGAAATTACACAACTGCCACCAGCCACATACACACCATATCACCTCTTATCAACTCATTAGACTCCCTCTACTCGTGTATAGGGAACTACCGTATCAGTCGCCGTATAGGGCTAAACAGGCCATGACAATACGTTAACATAAACTAATATACACTAGTATACGTTAATATACACTAGTATATGTTGGGGTATTTTATGGGGGGTATTTTAGTCTACGTTAACATACACTAGTATACTTTAATATACGTTAATATATACTAGTATATGTTGAAAATAGTTAATGGGTGGTATTTTAGTCTTTTCACAAGAGGTGTGGTATTCTAGCAAAGATTTTAAATTGGGTGGTAAAAATTAAAAGAGGGGGTTGACCCATGCTAGTTAGTCAATTTTCTCTAAACATTACATCATATCTATGTACATATTTAAACGTGGTGCATGCATAAGCAGACCAGTACAGATCCTTTACGATCCATCTTGTGTTTTCATTATTTGCAAGAAGGAAAAGAAATTTACGAAGAGTTCACGTCACACGTGATGGATAATGTATTTTCTTTAAGAAAAATATTCATAATCGAACAAGTTGGTTGCAATCCTGAATACTGATTGGTTATGGAGATATGTAAGCACCGTTACGTACTTGAGACTTGAAATACATGCATAGGACACAGCTGGATTTTATAAAACTCTATTGAACACTCGGTTTTATAAAAATAACTTAAACTTAAAAAAAATAAAAACTATGTTAAACTTTTGAAGTTTGAAATAACTACTTTATAGTGAAAATTTATAAAACTGTTAAAAACTTTGGTTTGATTTCATAAAACTATCCTGAATCGTGTATTATTTTCAAAATTTAAGGTATTTTATGCCAAAGGCCATGTTGCTTTACAAAATTCAGCCCGAACTGATACATGCAGACATGTGAAATTGGCGGAAAAAATCACTTGCCTTTAAATTAAGAAACAAGATCCCGAACAAAAATAAAATTAAATAAAAATATCAGAATCAAGCCGAAATGTTATTTTTTAATTTTTTTTTAAAAAAAACCGCATTTGCTTATGTGCCTCCGCGTAAGCCCCCCAATGGACGCGTGTCAGTCCATGGGTTCTCGGTGGACCGCGGGTTCAGTATGTAGGACTAGGGTTCACGTCGACTTCCGAATTTGGGAGAAAATTTGAGAGAGAGAGAGAGAGAGAGAGTATTTAAAGGAATCGGAGCAGGGAGAAGGAAATGGGAATGGGTTTTGTGGGGCACGCGATTGTGACAAAAGCGGCACTCTTTCTCCCGACAAAATATTATCAAGGTCATCATCCTCTTTTCTCTTCTCCCAACTCTCCATTTTGTAATTAATTAGTTCATTATTATTTCTCAATTGTTTTAATTGCATATTATAATGTGAACAAAAAGCCAAAGATTTGCCATTTTCCCATTCATAGCATGCATCGTTTAATCGGGCTTAAGAACTCAAGACGCCAGCAAATTAGAAAGACAGAAGACGATCGGGAAGCTCTTGTCTTTCTTTTGTTATATTTAGAAATTCAAATATTTTTTTAAAATTTTGTTTGTTTTGAGAATCCGAACATATATTCTCCTCAAGCCACCAAAAAAGATTCTGTATATGTTTTTGTTAATACATAAATCCGGCACATGAAGCGGATAATTGAATTCTATCTGAAGAGCATGGCCCACTGAGATACAGGCGCCTCGGCCAATAGCCCCAAGGCATGCCAAGGAAGATAGACCTAGTCAATCTGCCAAGCCACGGCTCACGGCTCATTACTCTTGGGTTGAACGAGTCAAACCCCCCATTTCCCTCGTAAAGCGCCATCCATGAAGGAAGGTGGCAACTTCATGAGAGCCCATTTCAATAGCCATGAATTAAGTAATTAAATGGCGAGAATGATGATGGTGGTTACACTCCATGATGGACCAATTCAATAGCCATTAATTGGGCAAAAAAGGGCTAAATTCATGGAGGGAGTTAGGGGAAGAAGGCCACGTATTGAGGAAGGAAGTGACAAATCAAAGGGGAGATATAAAAGTCCCAAAGGACAATGGAGAGGGGGGGGGGGCAGATCACAAACAGAGGCTAAGTACTTGATAGGACTTTGACGAAACTGAAATTTGTTGGAATAAAAATTAAATTTTTATTAGATAAGTAGGCTACAAATAAGAGTTAACATTCTCTCCCAAGACATCGATTGATAAGGGACGTACACACCTTTCTCGAAGAACACGAAAAACTATCGCTCTCACACACAATAATCAAATCAAGCATAAACAAAACCGGCGCCTAACCCTAGCCTATTAAACATCCCCTTTCCTCTAATTACAAGTTTGCCATTAATAATAATAATAAATAGAAGTAGAAGGTAGAGAATTGCAAAAACGTCCCTTTAAGTCTTTGGCATGGGCCGACCTCCTCCGTTGGTGCGCCGCTTGTACACGAGAAGCCCATCACTACTCCCCCAAAAGAGCCACATCGTCCTCAAGGTGGAAGTCAGGAAATTGCTGCGCTATGACATCCAGTGACTCCCACATGCTCTCATGCTTCGGTAAACCCTTCCACTGTAACAGCACCTCCCGCTCTTTCGTGCTTCCTCTGCGTATCCACTTCAGCTCCTCATGCTCCATGATCACATCCATGTCAGCTGTCAACGTCTGTGGAAGTGAACAAGACGGTGTATTGTCCCCAATTGCCCGGCGAAGCTGGGTCACATGGAATACATGATGAATAACCGATCCTGGGGCAACCTCAACCTATAAGCAACTAGTCCCACCTTGACCTCTACCTCATAAGGCTCAAAATATATTGCATCCAGCTTCTTATTCCTCATGCGGGCCAATGATCTCTGCCTGTAAGGTCTTAACTTTAAGTACACTATGTCACTAACCGCAAATTGCACGTCTCTGCGATAAGGGTCAGCCCTCGTCTTCATGATCTGCTGAGCTCTAGCCAGATGGAGCTTCAACTCCTCCAAAATCCGATCCCTTTTAGCCAGGTACTGCTCCACATTTGATACCGGTGGTCTCCTGTCCATAATGTAATAAATATGGAGGATTACGGCCATATAAAATCTTGAAGGGTGTCGTTTGGGCTGCGGTGTGATATGACGTATTGTACCAATACTCCGTCCACGCTAGCCAACAGCCCACTTCTTTGGGCTCTCTGAAATAAAGCACCTGATATACGTCTCGATACTCCCGTTGACGACCTCAGTCTGACTATTCGTCTGTGGGTAGTAGGCTGTCCTCTGTCGTAACACTGTACCCTGCAGCCTGAAAAGCTTCTGTCAGAATCGACTCAAGAAAACCGTGTCTTTGTTAGAGACAATGGACTTTGGCGGCCCATGTAAGCGAACAACCTCCCTCAGAAATACGTCCGACACCGACACCGCGCTGTAGGGATGCCTAAAGGGTATAAAGTGTGCATACTTACTGAGGCGGCCTACCACAACAAATATGACTGTGTACCCTCCTGACTTAGGCAGCCCATCAATAAAATCCATGAAGAGATCATCCCAGACCCGCTCTGGCAAGGATAACGGCTGAAGGAAACCCCCAAGAGCCATCGCCTGGTACTTGTGACGCTGGTAAATGTCACACTCTGCAACCATCCTTGAGACATCCTTCTTCATCCCCTTCCAGAAGACCTCCCTCGCTAGTCTTTGGTAGGTCTTGAGGACCCTGGATTGTCCTCCCACTGTATTGCTATGAAACTCCTGGAGTATGGCTGAGATGTGTGTAGAGGTCCTCGGTAGTACCAAGCGGCCCCAATATAATAGTCGTCCGTCCTGTATAGCATAGGCTGGATGCTATGAAGACCCCTGTAAAAGCGCTGACCATATGTCCACCCACTCCTAGTCCTCCTAGTCTTTGCTCAACCTCCTGCTGTAGCGGCTCCCAATCCTGTAGCACCAAGACTGACAAGGCAACCAACTGTAAATCTTCATCCCGTCATGACAGTGCGTCAGCCGCCTTGTTCTCCAACTCTGGGTGATACTCAATTTCAAACCTGTATCCCATAAGCCTCCGTAGTCACTTCCGATGCTCCTCTGCCACCATGCATTGATCTAAAAGGTATTTGAGACTCCTCTGATCTGTGCGTAGCAGTAAATTTCTCCCCAACAAGTATAGCCTTCACTTCTGGATGGATAGGACAATGGCCATTAGCTCTCTCTCGTAGACAGACCGCAGTCTGACCCCTAACTGTCAACACCTGACTGTGATATGCTATGGGCCGCTGATCCTGCATCACAACTGCCCCCAATATGTGTCTCGAAGCGTTCGCCTTCACAATAAATGGTCTGAAAAAATCTAGTAACGCCAGGACTGGTACTCAAGGACTACTCCATGGCCTCCGTCAGGCTCTGAGGCTTCTGCATGCGGACCGTTGCTCGAATAGTGGCATTCAGCTCCTTCATGAAGGTGCTCTCTATTATCTCGTCAGACACCCCGTGCATCTGTCCTGATAGGGCCTCAAATCCCTCCAGATAATTCCTCACGGTGTCATCCTGTCTGGGTGACAGTAGCTGATCCCTCACATTCCCGAATGGGGATACTTGGGGAATATCTGAACCTTTTTACCATCTGGTCCCCGATCTCCTCCCACGAGCGAAAAGGACGTCTCACATCCTTCCATTGGAACCAAGCGAGTGCCTTTTCATTCAGACAAATCGTCGCTGTCTCCAGCTTCTGCTCCCCTGTCATGCGAGAGACACTAAAAAATCTTTCTACCTTGTAGATCCATGACACTGCGTCCTCTCCCTCGAAGACATGCATCTTCAGCGTCCGCATCCTGTCCATATTGAATGTTCCCTGGTCTCCTCGTCCCCCCGCCGTGCCTGGGCTGGTGGTAGTGCTGCCACTTCTCCTGGTGCCGCTCATAGCCCCTCGTAGAACTCCTTTATCCCCATGTCCTCCTCACTGTCGCCTCCAAACCTGCCCTCGTGCTTCTCCTGGAAGTCTCTGTAACCTCCTCCAAAGTCTCCAGAACGTCCCTCATGGGTGTGGGACATAGGTGGCAATTTGTCATCACCATACTGATGGTCGGGAGGGTCCTGAAACCCTCCATCATCATACTCCTGAAAACCCCCCGGGTCATATCCATCGTCGAAACCACACGCCGGGTCCTCTGAATAGAGATGAAAGTCACTGAGGGGCTGAAATCCGTCCTGCCATGCACCCAAACCCCCTGGGGGTTGTCTCTGGTCGGCGGGGCCCCAGCGGCCCTGAAATGGGGCCGTCGGGCCCTGCCGAAGTGTTTCGGGGCCCCGACGGCCTTGACGCTGGTCCTGGGGGTCGCTGCCCCCGGGCGATTCTGGGGGAGGGACGCCGGGCCTCTGCCAAGGCTCCTGGTAGCAGCGGGGGCATGGGGAGGAGCCTCCGGCCCCCAGGCTTCTACCGCAGCTTGTGGGTGGGGCGGCTAGGCCCGTCGGCCTCTTGTCTCGCCTCTTTCGCTTTCGGGTCGCTGCTATCAAGGCCCGTAAGTCTTCGTTCTTCGTGTCCGCGCCACATGCTTCCCCTTGTCCAAAGGTGGCACCTTTGTCGCTGTTTTAGGATTCGCGTTCAGTCCTTTCAATTTCGTCGTGATCTCCCCAAGTTCGAAGATGATTTTGGCCAAGGCTTCGTCATGTTGATCCAACTTCGTGTCCACCCTCGTAAATCGCTCATCATGTGTCGTTGGGGTTTCATTCATTCTAGCGATTTCTCCCTACAATTTCTCTTCATCCCCATTGATCTGATCTTTAGATCTCGTAGCTGCCGCCATGTATCGACATGCTCTGATACCAAAATGATAGGACTTCGATGAAACTGAAATTTATTGGAATAAAACTGAATTTTTATTAGATAAATAGGCTACAAATAAAAGGTAACCTTCTCTCCCAAGACGCCTATTGATAAGGGACATCCACACCTTTCCCGAAGAACCCGAAGAACTATCTTTCTCACACAATAATCAAATCAAGCATAAACAAAACTGGCGGCTAACCCTAGCCTATTAAACATCCCCTTCCATCTAATTACAAGTTTGACATTATTAATAATAAATAGAAATAGAAGGTAGAGAATTGCGAAAGCGCCCCTTTAAGTCTTTGGTATGGGCCGGCATCCTCCCTTGGTGCGTCGCTTGTACACGAGGAGCCCATCAGTATCACATTACAATATTCCTTCATCGTCTTCTTTCATTTTCCCCATTTTATGTTTCTACTATGAGAAATTAACTTGGGCGTTGGAGGGGATTTGATCGGGCCCCAACCTCGACCCACTAACAATCTTCTTATGATGCAGGATAATGGAGATACCGCAAAGCTAAGCTAACATTTATCTGTTGAGTCCAATCCTAGTTCACCCTGCCTCGAAGACTCTCGTTCACGGGTCCTATATCAACTGCTGACGAGGTTCCATCCCGACGAAGGAGCCATCTTCAGCCCAAATTACGGTTGACTCCATTTTTGGCTTTAACAGTTTCTTAATTGAACTAGAATGATAAATTCATAATTATTTGTTGCGTTAGGTAGATCTGTCACCTGAATTTATTTGTTGAGTAATTACCGTCTAATAATTTTTATGTACTATAATGTGCATTTTGTGTGTCCTTTTGGACGAGGAATGCCAAGTATAGTTGTATTCTTTTTTTTGTACATCGGAAAACTAGAATCGAACCCTTGACCACTCACAAAGAATGGCGAATATCACTGAGTTAATTGGCTCAATTAAATTACTATCTCACTATTATATTTATATAACAGTTCAAACAACTAATTTGTTTCGTGGTAGAGTGTTATGTCACATAAATCTTTAATTTTCTTAATTGTTTCAAATTAAAGATTTATGTGACATAACACTCTACCACGAAACAACTTAGTTGTTTGAACTGTTATATAAATATAATAGTGAGATAGTAATTTAATTGAGCCAATTAACTCAGTGATATTGAGCCCATCAGTATCACATTACAATATTCTTTCATTGTCTTCTTTCATTTTCCCCATTTTATGTTTCTACTATGAGAAATTAACTTCGGGTTTGTGTTTGATTTTGCTGTTGGCTTTTTGATTTCATCTCCCCCATCCTGAGCAGCTGTCGCTGCCCCACGGCAAGGCGATGAGGCTCGGATCCCTCCGTTGGTTTTGAAATTCGGTACATTTTAATTATGGATTTTTGGATTTAAATTTTTTTAATTTCTTGCGATGATTTTTTGAGCACTTGGGCTTGGCGACGACCCCTGCTAACGCCCTTCATCACCGATGTGGTGATTTCCTTGGTTGGTGATCCTTGTCGTGACCTTTAGCTCGGGTTATGCCCTCTGTCGTGGCTGTTAGGGGATCCCAAGTCCTTGATTCGTAACTGTCCTGGGGTTTGTCCCTTTGTCGTGGCCCCCTTGATCCCTGTTGATGATGGTTGTATAATGATGTTGGTGTCTGGCTTAGTTTGATTTTATTCTATAAGCGTTGGTTCTGTTTTGTTGGAGATTGATGGTTCTGTTGGCCTATGGCCGTGGGTTTTCTGTGAATGTTAGGCTCGATTGTTGTTTGTGGCTGTGGGTTCTGTTTTGGATTGTTGGCTTGTTGAGGATGTTTTGGAATTTGGAGTTGAACATGGGGTTTGCTCATTTTGTTGGATTTGAGCTTTTTTCTATTCGGTTGGACTTGACTTATTGTCGAGACTTGTAGATTAGGGTTCTGCCCCTATAATTGGCTTTAGACTTGGATTTTAGACTCATTGATTGAGCATTGCCCCCTACTGCATGTTGGATCATATGATTACTGCCTGATGGATCATATGACTACTGCATATTGGATCATACGAAACCATGAACATATGATTATGACCCTTAGATGGTCGATGATGAGAACTCTATGAGATCATCATAGTTGTCGCTCTCACAGTGTTATTCATCCCATGTTCAGGTTACTACATCATTTTCGATATGATATTCAGGTTAAAATGATATTACATTTACCGTCTGCTTTCCATGTTTAGATGTTATATCACTTGCCACTTATGCCCAGAACGTTATGTCACCTGCTTAGACTGTTATTCCATATGCTGCATGCTATTCCTGTTAGTTCATTATATCATCTACTGCATGCTAGCTCGTAACATCAAATTAGTTATATGTTGGACGTGCTATGATTAAAGTATAATCTTGAATAACTGCTATTATTTCTTGTACATGACGTACTATTTGAATGTAATCTTATCAGTGGTATAAACTCCTGAAACTGTTAGAATCATGATACTGGACTAGACTTAGACCACATAGCACATATCAAATATATTAGCTAGCGTTGATGTGACACGTGGACTTGTTTCTTGATGCATGGTTAAACAAGCAAATATTGTACTTTAGAATAACACTTGTGCTACACCACAGTGAAACTGAGAGATGTATACTTTGACATGCACTTGGCACTAACGACTTATTGGATTTTTAGGATAAATCTTATTAGAGAGGGTGCATGAGCGACTGGAGCTATACTTCTGATCTTCTGACCACATCAGGTCTTCGACCAGGTCACATCATGCATTTGATGTGACCTTCTGGGTATTGTCGAACATAATTTTGAGTTCCTTCTACTCTCATTTTGGACTCAAAGCCCTCCTTGGTTCTACGTAAGGGCGCGACTCGGGCGAGCACCCCGTGGTTTCAGTTGGACTCCTGTTTACTTACTGTATACTCCAATATGATTCACAACCTAGGATTGGTTTATCTGCTAGAAAACTGTTAGCATAAACATTAACGGAATATTTCTAGTTTCTGCTTTATTTACTGTTATGCGTAGTCGTTCATTTTCATGCATATATAAATGTTTAACTCCAAATTCTAGAATTACCGTGATTTACCATGGAAATGCTGACAGCTCTCCGATTTTGTTGCACCGTCAGGTGCTGAGACGAAACCAGAGGAGGCCACTGCTTTTGAAGACACTGAGTTTGCTGTGGAGAACGCAAACTTCTGACTTGTGATGTTGTGAGCAAATCTCTGATGTATTTTTATGTATTTTGGAGGGTACATTGTGTGTCGTATCCGACTTTTGTAACCCTAAAATATTAATGAATTTCATAAGCATTTTGGTACATCTTTATTCGTGGCCTACATTGTTTTCACTGGTTATCTGAAGGACCTGTCAATTATTGCGAAAAACAGACGTGTCTCGGGTTGTAGGCGTGACATGTTTTTTTTGGTGGCCCATGCAGGTCTTTGCAACCGATCGCGTGAAGAGTCTAGGAAGAGTAGGGTGCATCATAAAGAAGTGCTTAATTGAAACCGACTTTACACTATTAGCACTGGTGAACGCGGGTCTACAATCTCAGCACACTCACCAAAATCAACAAGTCGAAAGCACTTCAAGGAACCAGAACGGAGTCGGATGATCTGAGACCAATAACAACAATACTGGCCCTAACGTGATAGTACACCCGGTACCAAACAACTCAACACTGTTGAACGGAGACACTTCTAGATACCAGCAAAACAATAATGATGCCAACAATGGACCGCCTCCACCAATGCACCATATATCAGCCGCTGCTTTACGGGAACCTGTCAGGCTCTACAGGGTGAGCCAAGCATGGCAGAGGGGTACAATAGTTTCAGGCACTGCACCTGATGACTTTTAACGAACGAGAGGACCCCTCGAAGGCAGAAGAGTGGTTACGATGCACTACATATAACTTGAAAGCAGCATAGATTTCGACAGGATTGTGGGTAGATATGGCCAAACTACAATTGATAGAATGAGTTAGAGTCTGATGGGACTCATCGGAAGATCAATTGAAGCAGCCTATTTCATGGAAGACATTTAAGGACCTCTTCAGTGGACAATTTTTCTCACCAGAAGTACAGATGGAACTACTGGACAATTCATAAACCTAAAGCAGGGCACCATGACGGTAGAGAAATATGATGTTAAGTCCTTTATGCTCAGCAGGTTTGCCAAGGAAATGGTGTCTACTCCCTTGGAACGAGCCAAACACTTTCGGCAGGGCTTGAACATCAAACTCCGGGAGCAGATGGTTGGCATGAACTTGCAAAACCATGCAACAATACTGTTAGTGGCTCGTGACTACGAGTGCATTTAGATGGGGGGCGAGCGAGAGCGATTCTTGCCAGCCCCTCCGAGGCGACCACCACTAGCAGTTATCAGAGAACTGAACTGACGGCCCCTGCCCCCATCTAGACATGCCAATCGATCAATGCAGCAGACCTAGTTCAAGAGGTCGGTGCAATAATAGAAACTCCATCCAGTATGCCACTATTGCTACAAGCTTGGGCACATCAAACCAGAGTGTATGCTATTTCTGAATCTTTGCCTGACTTGCGGATCGAAGGAGCTTAATGCCAAAGAATATCCTTAGTAGGTAAAATGACCTACATCACCAACACTTGCTCCAGCTATTGCTCCAACTGGAAACGCTCCTCGTAGACCATGCTTCCTCCTTATCAAAATTTTTTCCAATAGGAGAGGCCACACGCACCACCCACAAGGCGCCAGGCGTTCACGATGACTGCAATAGAGGACGAAGCTACCGACCAAGTCATTACTGGTATGATTTTACCGCTTTCAGTATTTATTTCTCGCATGTTAGTAGATGCTTGCTTAGACATGGTATCTGTGACCTTAGGTATTGTACTAGTAGTTGGTAGACATGTTCTTACCTTGTTCAATTCAGAAGCCTCCCATTGCTTTCTAGCAAGTCGATTCGTTAACACTCATGCTATTCATATTGAACCACTGACTTCTTATTGGAATGTCAACACGAGTAGTGGTGTGTTAAAACGACTAGTGTGATCCCCAATGTCCTGTAGTGATTTATGGACAAGAGCGGTTCGCGGATTTCTTGGTGATTGAGATGCCGAGTTTTGATGTCTTTGGGATAGATTAGTTTGGGGCATTTCACGCTACCATTGACTGTCGTCAAAGGAGTTTAGTGTTCGAGGTGTCCGATCATCCAAAGTTTGAATTCGCCAGTGGAATCAGATCCGAAGGACCAATGCAATTCAGAGACAGACTAGCAGACCTGCAGAGGCAGTGACAATTGCCATGGATGTTGAACCAGAGGTACCCGATGAACCAGAAGTAGTGCGATAATTCATGGACGTATTTCTGGACGATCTTACATGATGATGCCTCCGGGACACACCATTGAGTTTTCATTGATATGATACTAGGCGCCCAACCAATTTCCAATACACCATATCGTATGGTGCCTCCAGAACTAGAAGAAGTTCAGACCTAGTTGGATGATCTGCTGAAGAAAGGATGTATATGATCCAGTGTATCCCCTGGAGTGCTCTTATATTGTTAGTGCTGAAGAAGGATGGATCCCGATGCATGTGCATCGATTACAGGAAACTCAACGAGGTAACAGTGAAGAACAATTATCCTTTTCCGCATAGCAATGACATTTTCGATTAGCTCGGAGGATCAAGTGTCTTTTCGAAGTTGGATTTGAGGACCGGATATCATCATGTGAGGGTGAAGGAAGATGTCTATAAGACTGCTTTTAGGACCAAGTATGAGCATTACGAGTTCTTGGTAATGGCGTTTGGCGTGACCAATACGTCGGTGGTATTCATGAGCCTCATGAACCATGTGCTGACGAGTATCTGGATAGATTCGTAGCAGTTTACCTCGATGATATTCTGATATATTGAAAGGATGCCCATGAGCATGTTGAACATATGAGGAAGGTGCTGGAGACCTTGAGACGGCACTAGCTGTTCGCCATATGAGAAAGGTGGCTTTCTTAGGCTACGTAGTATCTGTAAAAGGAATTTCCGTTGATCCTGAGAAAGTAGCAGCTATCCAGAATTGGCCAATTCGTCAGATTCTGACGGTGATACGGAGCTTCTTAGGATTAGCTGGGTATTATCGGAGATTCATTCAAGACTTCTCGAAGATCACAGAACCTATACCGCGATCGATGAGGAAGTATACTGTATTTGTTTGGTCGAAGGCGTGCGATGATGTTTTCTAGGAGTTGAAAAGAAGATTGACTTTGACATTGATATTGGTTGTTCCGGACTGGACGAAAGGATTCGAAGTTTTTTTGTGATGCAGTTGGCAAAGAACTTGGGTGCGTGCTACATCAGCATGGCCGAGTCATAGCATATGCGTCCAGACAGCTGAAGACATATGAAAAGAACTATCTCACTCATGATCTTAAGGTGGATGCAGTTATCTTTGCGTTGAAGACATGAAGACATTTCTTACTGTGCGAGCATGCAAATGTATTACAAACTGCAAGAGTGAAATATCTCTTCACTCAGATGTAGCTCAACATGTGACATTGTCGATCGATTGAGCTTATGGAGGATTACGATATTGAACTTCAATATCATCCTGTGAAATTCAATGTTGTACCGGACGCACTGAGTCGTTTCCAGTGATGATGACCCTCTCTTATCTCTTGTTACAGGTTTCTAGTGATGATGACACGACTCAGTGAAGGCTGTAACAAAAGATAAGAGAGATGAAAATAGATTTGATCTTACCTGGAGTGACTGCATCTCTAATGAACATGCAGACTTAGTCAACTCTGGTGGATAGGATCAAGGCCGCTCAAGCAAGAGATCAGAAGCTTCAGAAGATTAGAGACTTGGTAACGGCTGGTCAAAGGCTAGTGTTCAGGATTCACGACGGGTCCTTGTGTCATGGCAGTATGATTTGTGTGCCGTCTGAAGATGTTAGAGAGGAGCTATTGAAGGAACTCACAGTTCTTCCTACTCCATCATCCAGGAAGGACCAAGATGTACACGGACTTGAGGCAACATTACTGGTGGCATGTCATTAAAGGAGCATTGCATGGAGTGTGGTAGTGTATGATATGCCAACAGGTAAAGGCTGAACATCACTGCATTGCTGGGTTATTATAGCATTTACCCATTCCAGAGTATAAGTGGCGACAGATTGATTTTGTGACTGGATCACTTAGAAGTACGAGGCAGAATGGCGCTGTCTGGGTGATCATTGTTCGTCGCACTTTATCCCTTTCAGAGTTGGTCGATCGACAGAAGTGCTTGCCAGGAGATACATGTAGGAGACTGTGATGCTGCACGGTGTTCCGGTAAGTATTGTCTCAGACAAGGACACTCGTTTCACATCTCATTTTTGAAGAGTCTGCATGATAGTATGGACACACATCTGAGTTTCCGCATGGCTTATCCCCCTCTAACAGATGATCAATCGAAGCGCACTATTCAGATACTAGAGGATATGTTGCACGCTAGATTTCAAGGGATCATGTGAAGATAATCTTCACCTCGTGGAATTTGCATACAACAGCTATCAGGCCAGTATTGGTATGTCGCTCTTTGCAGCGCTGCATGTGAGGAAGTGTCGATCGTTATTGAGTCGAGACGACATTGGTGACCGAGAGCTGGTTGGAGGACCAGAGCTGATTGTAGGAACTATGGATGTTGTGTGACTAGCAGAGAAGATTTATGTATCACATAATTGGTACAAGCATTAGGCAGATGTGAAGCATCAACACTTGAAGTTCCTGCCTAATGATCATGTCTTCTTGAAGATCTCTCCCAATTAAGGCATGATCCGGTTTGGTTGGAGAGGGAAGCTCAGACCCCTTTACATTGGACTTTTCGACATCTTGGGGCGAGTGGAAGAAGCGACGTACAGACTTGCACTGCCTCCATCCTTAGAAGGAGTGCCTAATGTATTTCATGTATCTCAACTGTGCAAGTATGTGGAAGACTCGACGCACATGGTAGATCATTTCGAGATCACAGTGCTGCTTGACTTGACTTACGAACAGCAGCTAGTGAAGATTATCGACCATCAATAGAATGCCCTTTGGAACAGAATTTTCAGTTTGGTGAAGGTGATGTGGAATCGAGACTTGCCTGGAGAGTCCACCTGGGAGAGAGAATAGGAGATGCGTGAGTTTTACCCTCAATTGTCTGATGTTTATTAGCTTTTAATTTCGAGGACAGAATTTTTGTAAGGAGTGTAGGATGTAATGGACGAAATTTCACATCTTGTTTTTGACACAAATCCCACCAACCATCTCCATTTAGAAGCTCTTGTTTTTGACATTAACATCCTCCCTGTTGCAAATTTCACATCTTTGTATCCCTTCTAAAGACTCGTACAAATCCCACCAACCGTCTCCATTTCCACGCAGAAGCTCTTGTTTTTGAAACCTTTCTACTTCTTAACCACCTTTGCTTATATCCAAATCTTCATCTAGTTTCGACACTGGACAACCTCCCAACACTCTTCCCATCCCTATTTGTTGTTCACCTTGCGAGCTATGAAATCCAATTGTATTTGATAATCACTGATATCTGAGTTTCTCTTCATACCATCACATTTGTTAAACATTGCTACTATTGTAAGGGCTCATCATTGTCCTCTACCTGGCTGAATGACTATTCACAATTTGGAGTTGTGATTGGATCTGTTACCTAATCAGACTAAGCAACAAAGAACTTCTAGAGCTTCCCTCCAATTCTCATCTCCACACAATCACCACCATAGCCTGAGCTTCTTTCTTTCTTTTGTCGCCAAAATTCCATTGTTAGTCGTCATCAAGGGGCTCATTACTTAGAAAGGATAACACAAGTTTGGTGTAAACATCAAGTTATCATTTTTAAATGGGTCGCCTACATCACTCCATCCACTATCAGTGGCTTTGCCAATCTTGCCTGGCAATCTCGAGCCACAAAGAACGCACCTATTATGACATCAGTTACTTTTGTTTATTGTCTCATGAAGTATCATTTCAAAAGAAATTGACCTTTTGGTTGATAAATTTGTCTAACTAGTCAAAGTTCACATTCATGTTAAGAGTACAATCTCATTTTTTTTTCTTATTGACTAACTTTTTTACCTCCCATCGAAGACATCTCTTCCACTTCCTCTTGGGGCAATTTTCCGGATGCCCATCTTCCCTTCATTCTAGATAGACTCTGTAGATAGACAATATTGCCGGATAGCAAATGAGAAAGGCAAACAAACCGTACAGAGGAATGATCAGAGCTTTAAGCACAAATTGAGTTCAACCTGTTTAACTCATCAAATGTGCTCAATCGGACTCATGCTGGATTGGACCCAACTTGGCTGGAATTGGACTTGAATTGGGTGTAATCAACCCTTGAATTTGGCTATGGCACCCTGAACACATACCCTTATTAAGTTCATTATGATGCATTTGCTAAAGTCCAGAAGAGCACGTGAACTACTTATAGATGGTCGTCAGTTCACATGCTCATGCTCACTGCTACTTGTTGATAACTGTTGAGACTAAACCACAGCCTTTGATCCATAAAGAATTTCATCTCAATTCAACACTAGTCTTATCCTACCAAATGTCAAATCATCAAATCCTAACTGAACAAAACCTAGCCAGATGGCTCCAACTTGCTTAAACCCAAATTTTCCTATTATAGCATAGACTGCCTCATCTGTTATTCCTACTAATCTAAACTGAACCCAATCATGCTTAAATCTAAACCAAGCCGTATCCCTAGTTGGCCAGCTCCAGCTCCAACCCACCATATCAATACACATTCCAAGTCCAATGGCCCTGCATCTAAAACCCATGATTATAACCCCCAAAACTTTCCTTGTTCCAGACCTTAAACCCACAAAAAGCACATCATATATCAACTACCATCAACTGAAACACCATGTCCCAAATCCAAAGGGCCCACTAATCCTACGGGCTAACTGGGCCATCAAAATGCCCAAAATTTATCAATGCAATAATCTTCCCATATATCCTCAATTCTAACCTATCATTGCCCAAATGGCCCTGTAAACAATGTGTCTTCTCCAGTACCACGTTCGCTCCATGCTCCAACTCCATCCCTCTTGATTCTCAGTGTTATGCTGACCATAGCATTCTCATTTGGTTAATTCCCCCTTGAATTTTTAATGGTTGCTCTACTATACGCCTTCTTATTGAATGATTCTAAGATTTAACCATGCACAATTCCCTTAGCAACAGATTCTTCTTCGTAGTGCTCGAAATGCCAATAGCTTTAGCCTACCTACTATGGCTAGAAGACTTAGTAGGCAAGTAAAGAAAAGGTTGTTAGAAGCACTGTCCCCCAAAGCCTACTCATAATAATGCACCTTTGGGCTTTTACCACATCGCTTCTATCTATGCGGGCAGTACTGATTAAGAGATCATGCTTATAAGTTTTGGCAAGATTCATGTGGATATCAAATTGGACCTGTAGCAGAAGGTATTTTCATTGTCAAAATAAGAGAAGTAGGCTTGAAGAAGGGAAACCACATTCACCAAGACTTCCTGTCTCAATGTATGTGTATTTAATTCTACAGTCATGTTGATGTTATCTTGGAATGTCAAAAGGATTAAAATGCTCAAAAAAGAAATGCCTTGTAAAATATTTTATTAAGCTCCACCGTTTCAATATTATGCTTATTCAAGAATCTAGATTCAATTCCCTCTCAATTTTTTGCTTAATTGGTGGCAAATTTATGATATGTTGATGACACATAATTAGAACTACTCACTGGTCATAAATTCGTATCAAAACAGACCTTCAAAACTACATGGCTATTACACATATTGGTCTTGTAGTTTTTAAGATGCCATATCGTCTGTTGGAAGGAAACTTGTAGTGGGGAAAGAAGATGATGTTGAATGCATCGGAGAGCTTGTGGGTGAATTCATTGTATCTTTGGGATTGCATGTTTGATCCTCTAGTGATATTTTTGTTATCTTATTAGTCTATGGCCCTTGCAAGAACTCTTGACGTGGACCTTGTGAACTAGATTTCGTAAAATGCTTTGATCCACATGGGAGTGGAGCTTCCTTCATAATGCCACGAGGGCAAGAGTATTTAGATCTGTATGGTATAACTGAATAATGAAATTCTTGTATTTTGGCACATCTTCTACTATAGTCAAGGGCTTGCTTGGGAACACATTAAAAATCAGCATGGGCTCTGCCAAAGTGATCCATTATCACCTTATTTCTTTAGACTGGTTGCGGACGTTTTTTTATCGAAACTCTTGAAAAGGTGTATCAAAGGGGCTTCATTCAAACTATTTGGAACTTTCAGTGGCCCAATGGAATCACTTCTTTCGAATGTGCAGATGAGATAATGCGATGACCCTAGCTCCGGCTAACTCGCTCTCCATAGTCAAATTCAAAATTCTTTGATATGGCATCGGGACTAAGGACCAACTTCCATAGTTCATCCATTCATTGGAACGTGCAATATATGTTGTGCGCCGTGCGGAAGTCACCTCTTCCGTTGCATCTATTATTGTCCCTCAGTTTGGCCCCCCATCCTCTCATCATCCTTCTTTCTAAATTTATTGCTAGTAAGAGCGTTAGAAACTTCATTGAAGGTGATAGATTCTTTACCATAGGTTAAGATCGAAACGATGTGTTCATAATCTTTATGCAGAGAGTTGAGGAGAATCATCGCATTGTCCTCATCTTCCACCTTGACGTCGATGTTCCTCAAATCTGTGAGGAGTTTGTTGTAGTAGTCGAGGTGTTCTTCAACTGAAACTCCGTCCCCCCATCTTGAGGCCAAAGAGTTTCTTCTTTAGGTGTAGGCGATTCTGGATGTTCTTCTTCATGTACTTCTCACCAAGCGCATCACATAACGCTTTTGCGTTTGTCTCCTCCATGAAAGGGTACTTCTTCTCCTTTGTTAAGTAGAGCCGGATCGTGCCGCAAGCGGTCCGGTTCATCATCCTCCACTCCGATTCCGATGTCGTAGTCGGCCTCTCATCTAGTACTTGATCTTGACCAAGTTGGTTCAAGATGTCAAGTACTTCGCATCTCCACATGCCGAAGTTGATACGCCCATCAAACTTCTCAATTTCGAACTTCGTATTGGATACGATAGTTCGCGTTGTTGAAGATTGCGCCATTGAAGTAGACGGATTGTCGTCGCCATCTTTGCCCATCTTCTTCGTCTAGATCTTCGTCGTCAAAGCTGTGATACCAATTTGTTGTGCGCCGTGCGGAAGCAATCGGATCGCCGAAGTATCTAGAGCGAAGAGCAAATAGAGAGAGTACAAAAGGATTTAGGTCGCCTAAACGACCAAGGAAACACTTCTCATAATTCAAATAAAACACTCAACCACTACAAAGAAATCTTCACAATGGGCTCTCTCAAAGATCGCTCACAATGATCCTATGGAACTTCCAATAGGATCTCATACAACTTTCACAATGCTTCAATAGAAGCTCAATTGGATTCCTAATTTTCGATGCTAAACAACCAAAACATGCCCTCTCTTTTATAGGAATGGAGGGGGAGGGGGTTGGTGCTATACTGCGACAACCATAGCAGACATCTTAGGCTGTGTGATTGGCTCCTTCCTAATCTCTTAGGTCTCCATGTTAAGCCCATTAAATTTAATCGTCATAAATGGTATCCTCTATTGACAAAATGGAGCAGCGTCTTGCATCATAACAAGGTTAGTGTCTATCATGCAGAGACTGCCTTACCCTTCACAATGCCGTACTAGCTGACATCCCCACATAGGACACGTCCTTTTTCTATCCCCAATGGACGTGGTGAACTTCTTAGGTCAAATCAGACGCGCATTAAGGGTTGCAAAGAGGTTGTATGGGGTAACTGACTTGTCAATTGGGCATCGACTTGTACACACAAGAAACTCAGATGCCTGGGAGTACTCAGCATTTGGAACTCTTTTGCTGGCGAAATGGTGGTGGAAGTTGTCCTGGGTCTCCATTGTTCGCCAAAGCTATTTCATCCACTCTCGGCTGTGGGATCTGCAAAGCGATACTTCCTCAAGGAATTCCCCATTTTGGCACTCAGTAACGTGCTCTTCAGATTCCTTCAAATTGGGCCCCAAGTTTAAATGTGGGGATGAAAGAAAATTATGGACAGATTGTTGGCTGGACACCAATCCTCTTTCACTTGCATTTCCCCCACTGTTTGCAGTTTCTAGAGATGTGGATGCTTCCATCCGATCTCAAGTCATGACTGACATGTCCTGTGAGCTGATCTTTCGTACCATGAAATCTCCAGCTCGTTTAGAATCCCATCCTCAGCTAATTTCCCTAGCACAGTCCCGGATACTGACCGCTCAATATGACTCATTGGGGTCCCTCATTCCCTCCACCTTCACAACCAGCTTCATATACCGCAAGCTTTAACCAACAAGTGCACAACAACAACAATTCATAACTCTCTGGTCTTGTGCATGTTCCTTGAAAGTCATCATTGCTACATGGCCTGCAATGACGTGCAAGCTGCCAATTGTGGAGAACCTTCACCATCTTCACCATCTCGACATTGCTCCACTATCTGTGTGCCCCCTTTGTGGGTTGCACCGTGAAATTCATGCTCACATGTTGCTCTACTGCAGCACACCAAAGAGACATGGGTTCCCTTCAGTCACTAACCTCGGGTTGGATTCCTGGACAAAATGCACGACTAGGATCGTTTTGCCATATGGCTATCATCTGGTCAATATGGCTAGAGTGCAACTCTAGCATTTTCAGTCATAAAGTAATGCCAGGGGACTCTCTCCTAAGGCCTGTTGTCCACTACATCTGCCCCTGGCTTTACATCACCCTCATTCACATGTACCCATAACTTTCCCTTTTCTAGTATATTTGGCTTGCACACTGTGGCTCAGGTAAGCTTTGCACAATTTCAATCCTTTTGAAATTGGTAGAACAATGCAGTGTTTTCATGTTTGAGCTCCACTCTCTCCCTAAAAATGTTAGTTAATAAGATTTGAAAGGCAAACTCGTATGATTTCAATGTTTTATTTGTTATTTAAATTAAGTCATTGACATAACCATTTGATGCTTCACCTTTTTGTGGCAGAAGGCAGTTATGGAAGTCTGGAGCTTAATCGCATATCTAATTTTCAAGGAATATATAGGAATCTTCACGTGCCAGCAGTCATTATAGGAGGGGTATCTGTTCTAATTGCGCTGGTCCTTTCCATGCTACTAATCTTTCAGCATCTCAGATCATACAATAATCCTGCTGTAAGTTGATCATCCATCGTCTGTTGTGTAGGTAATTATGCACCAGTCATGAGAATCATATGCATGATATTTTGATAGAAATGGTGTGTATATTCTTCCCAGATCATGCTTCAAGGGAAAAACAGTAAGCTGTCAGTCCCCAATCCAGATGTTAGATTAACTTAGCCAAGGAAAAAAAATCATATGCAAACACTGTTTATTGGGCATTTGATACTTTAGATAAATGAGTACCCAGCGGAAATTTCATCCGTAGTAGTCAAAAAATCCACATTTTTATTGATCATTGACCATGCCCATGTCGATCTACGCGTTCTAATACAGAGATATATAAAAAAATCTTATGATTTTCATTGTGTATAATCATGCATCGAATTGTTGAAATTAAATGGTTTTATGATGATAGAACATTTTTCCACCCAGAGATCAATAAGCAAATAACTTGGTGGTCACTAGATTTTTGATGTATATTGAGTTTAAAATATGAGAACAGTACAGATCGTCCAAAAAGATGTCTTTTTAGAATGTCATGGGAGGAAATTTTATCCTTGGATAGCTTAAACACATATAATTCTAGTTTATGTTCTTGTATATATGTTGAGTGCTCAAACGAAAGGGGCGGAAGTGATATACTTTCTAAGATACAGGTTGACTATTCTAAGTTAATTGATAAAAATCGACCATCATCGCATCATTCATAAATCGCATTCATAGGCATGAGCCTCATGACCTACATTAACCCATATTTCCTAGCAGAACACGGGCAACCATGACATATTAAATCTCTAAATTAATATCTATGGTGGGATAAGCACAGAAATTAGCAGCAAGACATGAAGTTACTGCAAGTGTATCATTCTATTCGGAAATTGTGATGTGTAACTGCGAGTTGGCCATTCTATTACTTTACGGATAATCCCCTGCTTCATGATGCTTATGAAAGTAAGATATGCTTTCAGTTCATTTAATACTAACTGTGAATTCAATTGCTTGTCTTGCTTCTTTTGTAGTTACTCTTACGCGGGTACATTGCAGAATCTTCATTTGACTTTTGTGAGATTTTTTTAAAATGATGGATAAGAAGCTGCAAGCAGTGTCATTGCAATTTTGAGATATTTTTTTGTAGAATTCTGATATTCTTTAGAGAGACACTTTCAATGCCGTTTTATCATATGTCTTATGAGTTCATTTTAAAAATTGGAAACATAATCAGAGCATATTGATGGGGATGTTAGACGAAATCTGACAGTGAAATGAATATGACACCCTTTCAGGAGCAAAAATGGATAATTGGTGTTCTATTTATGGTTCCTGTCTATGCAAGTGAATCTGTAAGTATTCCTTGTTGCCTTCCTACCTTGTCATAGCCTATGTTTTATATGGTTATATTGAGGGGTGTTGTTTTTATATCTATGTAAACTAACATTTAACCATCTACGCCTGCATCTAGAGTTTTTCTTACCATTGTGAAACAGAACCATTTTCTGATGTATAATTTTGAGCTTAAGTCTGGTAGATGATTCACATTCTTTATCCGTTTTCTATTGGCATGTGGTACTGAGAACTCAAACTAAGAACCGAAGATTCAGTCAAGTGGTCATGGGAAAATTCAGACTGAGTAGTTACGGCATTAGCGATAATCTAAGAATGGTTCTCCAACTAAGCTGTTTCATATTTGACAAGCAATTCATACTAGACCTGGAAAGAAGAGATGAACTTACCTCAATTGAGTTGAATCTGAGTCTAAATATGGGACTGCAGCCATCTCGGATCATATATTGGATAGTTTCTGTCCTAGCCTCCCATGAGAATACTATCTTGTTAATACAAGTTCATGTATGGTCATATGCTTGTGTTTCTTGAAGGTTTCATTTCAATTGTTTATTTTGCTTGGCTTTGTAGCAGCACAAAGCTCACGGTTATTTGATATTTGTTATCTTTACCACCTACCTTTTCAGATGAGATGCTGGTGCGAGGCGATATTTAAGCAGACTTTTTGATTTTCAACAATCTTTACAGTTGGTGCGGCCTTTATTACATATGGATTTTATTTTTATGGTTTACATGGCTCTTTGTCATGAATTGGGTTGACATTTCAATAACATTATCTATCATCATGAAGCCAAAGGATCTTTGCCATCTTCCTTCATACTTGTCACTGATATAGGTTGCTTTTTTAATGGTCACAGGAGACACAATCTAGAACTTTACAAGTACCATGGCCGATTGCCCTTCTCTATCCTGGCGGGCACATAAATAAGCCATTTATCGCTGGAGATACCATAGATAGTACTTATCTCCTCGTAGTCGATTGATGTTGAACTGACTGATAATCAGCAGAATTTTTTAAAGCTTATTCATGGAATCTTGTCGTAGTCTTGAACATCATGAGCAGGCCAAATTGATGTGAAATATTTTGGTCAGACAGCAAGGACGAATCTGGTAAATTTATCAGTCAGAACTGTCGGTGGAGAGAAATAAGTTTGTAGGGTTTCATTAACGCCAATTTTACCCCCTTATAGCCACTGAATGCCAATTTTGCCCCCTTATAAACCATTGTCACCATCATTTAGATATTCTTCCTGTTGTGCGCCGAGCGGAAGCAATCAAATCGTCGAAGTATCTAGCACGAAGAACAATTAGAGAGAAAGCAAACAAAAGATTTAGGTCGCCTTAACGACCAAGGGAACACTTCTCTTGATTTCAAGTAGGAGATATAAATGGCACTCAACTACTCCTAAGAAATCCACAAATTGGCTCTCTCAAAGATGGCTCTCAATGATCATATAAAACTTCCAATATGACCTCATACAAGTCTTCCCAATGCTTCAATAGAAGCTCAATTGAATTCCCAATTTTCGATGCTAAATAACCAAAACCTTCCCTAATTTTATAGGAACGAAGTGGAGGGGTTGGTGCACCACCCCCCTTTTGGTCTTCATTTGGACCATTCAAAGGGGGGTTGTTGGAAATTTCCACCAGCCTGCCCACTTTTGAGCCAACAACCACAAATCTCCACCTTGGCGAGATCTTGGGTCTATGTCACACAATCGACCATCAACACTCCTCCTCGGTGAGAATCATCTCGTGTTTCCGTCATCTTACCTCGAAAGGCTCATATGGCTCCGCAGAGCCTCATTGCCCTAGAAGGGACCACCAAAGTCATCTCATATCGTCAACATACAAGTCCGAGCCATACTCGAACTTGACTCCAATATCGACCTTCATAAGCTCGTCCGTCGAATAATCACTAGTGCCAAGTAGCTCCACCCGATCCTTGGCTTTATCAGTCGCCATTGATTCCATCTCATCACACCAATCTTTCCTTCGTCCACATATGGCGTCAGTGTGCTCCACCTCACCGAATAAGGTCGGAGACTCATCACACTTGACAAAGAAAGCAAACGAGATCCTTCTTACAGGTTGACATCTCTCATACCGTGGTCTCCAAACTTTGATAGAATCCATCCGCTGTGCAAGTTGTGGGGACACGGTATCTCCAGCATACTGACTTGAACCATCACCTCTATTAGCACCACATCTCCGGAGATCATCCAATGACGTCGCCTTTGGTGCGTGCAAGCTTGAGTCGGTAGCTCGCTCATTTGGAACTCTCGTCGTCTTCATCATCGCCGTACCATCCAAGTAATAGAGGTTGCATTCATGCTTCTCCTTCATCAGGATCATTGTTCCTCGTGTCACCTTTAAAGCGACGTCCTCCATAGTCACTTTGCACCCTTGTGCTTCTAATAACCAAGCGATATTACTTCACGTCGGGCACATAATGAATATCGCCTATGTCTCGTGTGACACCATCACACATCTTTATACAGACCATGCCAATGCCCGCCGTCGTGCATGCTCCATCGTCTTCAAGAAGGATTTTACGCTTACTACCTTTATGGAAAGTAGTAAAGTACTCTCTGTGGGGTGTTATATGGAACGAGCAACCCGAGTCAAGCACCCATTCCCCCTTAATCACCCCCTCCATCGCACCAACTAAGACACTCTCATTCACCTCCTCGTTTTTGACGATGTTGGCGATAGCATCCTTTTTCTTATTGGCCTTTGGGCATTCCTTCGTCCAATGTCCTCTTTCCTTGCAAAAGGCGCATTGATCCCTCTCGATGTCTGTGCGCGGAGCTCTACTATTGTCTCTCGTCTCGGATATATGGTTCCCTTTGTGGCCTCCACCACTTTCATTGCTCCGACCTCTAACCGTGGTAAGCGCTTCGGACCCTTGGCCCCTCATCTTCTCATCATCCTTCTTTCTAAATTCATTGCTAGTAAGAGCGTTAGAAACGTCATTGAAGGTGATAGATTCTTTACCATAGGTTAAGATCGAAACGATATGCTCATAGTCTTTATGCATGGAGTTGAGGAGAATCATCGCCTTGTTCTTATCTTCCACCTTGACGTCGATGTTCCTTAAATCTGTGAGGAGTTTGTTGTAGTAGTCGAGGTGTTCTTCAACTGAAACTCCTTCATCCATCTTGAAGCCAAAAAGCTTCTTCTTTAGGTGTAGGCGATTCTGAATGTTCTTCATGTAATTCTCACCAAGCGCATCACATAAATCTTTCGCGTTCGTCTCCTCCATGAAAGTGTACTTCTTCTCCTTTGTTAAGTAGAGCCGGACGTGCCACAAGCGGTCCGGTTAACCATCTTCCACTCCGCATTCGACGTCGTAGTCGGCCTCTCATCTAACACTTGATCTTGACCAAGGTGGTTCAAGATGTCGAGTACTTCACATCTCCATATGCCGAAGTTGATACGCCCATTGAACTTCTCAATTTCGAAATTCGTACTAGATACGATAGTTCGAGTTGTTGAAGATTGCACCATTGGAGAGAAGGATTGTCGTCGTCACTTTTGCTCATCTTCTTCGTCTAGATCTTCGTCGTCAAAGCTCTGATACCAATTGTTGTGCACTGAGCGGAAGCAATCAGATCGTCGAAGTATCTAGCACGAAGAACAATTAGAGAGAAAGCAAACAAAAGATTTAGGTCACCTTAACGATCAAGGGAACACTTCTTTTGGTTTCAATTAGAAGATACAAAAGGCACTCAACTACTCTTAAGAAATCCACAAATTGGCTCTCTCAAAGATGGCTTTCAATGATCCTATGAAACTTCCAATAGGACCTCATACAAGTTTCCTCAATGCTTCAA
This sequence comes from Scilla litardierei, assembly GCA_030789695.1. Lineage (NCBI taxonomy): Eukaryota > Viridiplantae > Streptophyta > Magnoliopsida > Asparagales > Asparagaceae > Scilla > Scilla litardierei. Next base: position 176,232,407 of record CM061139.1, on the reverse strand, counting down.
TAGAAGCTCAATTGGATTCCCAATTTTTCGATGCTGAATAAACAAAACCCTCCCTCTTTTTATAGGGATGAAGAGGGAGGGGTTGGTGCACCAACCCCCCATTTTGGTCTTCATTTGGACAATTCAAAGGGAAGGCTGCTCGAAATTTCCTGCAGCCTGCGCACTTTTGAGCCAACAACCACACTTCCGTCATAAGGGTGCCAGCTACGATGCATGATTCCAAGCTGAGAAACCTCCACAACATTTTTCTAGTTTTGTTACCATTGCCAATTCAACGGTAACCCTCTAAATATGTTCTGAACATCTAGGTAGGCTAGCAAGGCCTTGCATTAAAATCCTGCAAGGTCAGTGGGGAGCAGATATTACCCTAGATCTAGGGAGTCATAAAGCAGAAAGGCAAATACTAAAGAGCGCACAAAATATGAATTACAAGATCAAGCAGGGTAAAAAAGTTTAGAAGAAAAAAGAACATAGGGCCAGCAACACTCACATTCTTAAGTTGCATTCTCATTTATTTGTATTCCAAGGTTGCACATGGTGCACACACCTGCCAGAGCAAAAGGCTGAACTAGATATGATTGATTCTCTTTCCAATCGCCTGTTACAAGAACTTCGAGACCTAATTGATAAATCTTGCAACAGTAATAAAATATCTCCATCATGAAACTAATAACCCAAGGTTCATATATCAACTTGTATATGATGCACCGAGGTTATGCCAGGTCCGGGTTTCAAATCCAACTTACATTAGGCAATGGCCTGCTTGCTGGGAACGAAACCCTCGATTACTCGAGCTCAAAAGATGAAAACACCATGTCAAACATGGAAAAAGGAACACATACATGACTTCACTTGCATTCACTGATTCATTGATCACTATAAGAATTAATGATAGTAAAACAGTAAAAATTGGAGAGTAAATAAAACTTTACTAATCACCTCATTAACAAGGCTTTGTTTCGAGCGGTCTTGGCTTGGTACATGTCTTTAAGATTTTGCCAGAGGACATATGCGTCCGTCTCCTGTGCAACATGGTGAAAGATGCTGTGATCGATCCATTGTCGAATTAGACCGATCGTCTTTCGATTCATCTTCTTCCAGTCAGTTTCTTTGGTGGATTCTGGCTTTACTCCTTTGACCTCTAATGGGTCAAATAAATCTTTACAACTGAGGAGATCCTCCATTCGAGGTCTCTACATTGTGTAATTTATGGCCGTCAGCTTAACCATAGCTCCCGATGAGGATGACTCTTCCATTGACATTTTGAAAAGAAAAGAAAATATAAAAAATTATCTCCAAAAAAATTCACTCCTTTTTACTCTCTCACAGCTCGTCTAGGCTCTGATACCATTTGTTGTGATTCACTGATCATTATAAGAATTACTGATAGTAAAACAGTAAAAATTGGAGAGTAAAAAAACTTTACTATTTCTCACTGGAAATAACTGTACACAATCTTGGGTAAACACCACAAAAAAACTCACTACAACTTTTGCCTCTCAGGGGTTAACTTTCCTCTCTTGGGTAACTTTCCACAATTCTATCTGGAATTGGACACACTTATTCTCTCACGGAAGAAAACCACTCTCCCCATTTCTATTCTCTGAATGATGTTGGGATTTCGGGATGTATTTGAAGCTTAGATGTAACCCCCTTTTATCGGGGTGAGAGCCTTACAAAATCGTCATTGGTGATGTCTAATGAGAGGCTTAGTCAAAAAAGGAGAGGATTATATGAGTGTTGGACCATCGAAGTCCAAGCAGCCCATATGGGTAGCTGGACCATCAATTCTTGGTATCATTTGGCATGACCCATTGGCCAACCACTTCAAATTGAGCAAGAGGTCAAGCCTCGCATCCAAGAAAGAGATGGAGAAGATGTCAACAATACATTGCTCTTAAGCAGTTGGAAGTCTGATGTATGCAATGGTGTGTACAAGACCTGACATTGTCCATGCAGTGGGAATGGTGAGCAGATTCCTTTCTAATCCAGAAAAGGAACATTGGAAAGTCAAGTGGATTCTGCGATACCTGATGGGTACTTCAAAGTCATGTCTGTGCTACGGAGAAGCTGACCTAATCTTGGATGGCTATACAGATTCAGATATGGCTGGAGATCTTGATAGTAGAAAATCTACATCAAGTTTTGTCTACACTTTTGCAGGGGGAGCTGTGTCCCGACAGTCAAGATTGCAGAAATGTATTACGCTATCCACAACAGAGACGGAGTATCTTGCAATTTCATAAGCTGGTAAGGAAATGTTGTGGTTAAAGCGATTTCTCCAAGAATTAGGAATCAAGCAGAAAATGTACAAGGTACATTGTGATAGTTAAAGTGCTTTAGATCTGAGTAAGAATTCAATGTATCATGCTCGGACAAAGTACATAGGCATTCGATATCATTGGATACGGGAGGTGATGGATCAACACCTGTTGAGACGAGTGAAAATCAATACAAAGGAAAATTCAGCAGACATGTTCACGAAGGTGGTGATAAGAGAGAAATTAGAGCTGTGCAGAGATATAGTTGGGATGGTTGTGAAATAACAATTTTGGATGCAGCTGGAGGGGAGAATTAATGGTCCAGCTGCTCACATGGGCTGCTTGGCTTTGATGGTCCAACACTTACATAATCCTCTCCTGTTTTGACTTAAGCCTCTCATTAGACGTCACCAATGACGATTTTGTAAGGCTTCCACCCGTATAAAAGGGGGTTACATCTAAGCTTCAAATACATCCCAAAATCCCAACACCATTCGGAGAATAGAAAGAGTGAGAGTGGTTTTCTTCCGTGAGAGAAAAAGTGTGTCCAATTTCAGAGAGAATTGTGGGAAGTTACCCAAGAGAAAAGTTACCTCAGAGAGGCAACAATTGTAGTGAGTTTTTCTTTGTGGTGTTTACCCTAGAGTGTGTAAAGTTATTTCCAGTGAGAAATAGTAAAGTTTTTTTTACTCTCCAATTTTTACTGTTTTACTATTAGTAATTCTTATAGTGATCAGTGAATCACAACATACAAGAGATGTTTTGAAGAGCTTCCATGAACCACCACCAAACATATGTACATAACATTCTTCAATCTTTTCAATTAATATAAGATAGATGCAAAGATTCTGAACATGTTGCGCGTCTTTAAGCGCTAGCTTGTAACACGATAAGTATCAATATGATATCACCACAACCAACTATTTATGAAGTGTCTTCTTTACACATCCTCACAACACCATAGTTATTTAGTCATGGTCATCAGGGTTGTAAGATGCAAAGAAATAGATGCAAAGAAATCCTTTTTCGGAGGAGCATAATAGGAGGATCCCATGTTGGTCACTCAATCTGTATCATGACATGCAACAAAACGCTTTAATTTATCTAGTAGAGACAGTACTTATATCTCCTTTAAGTCGTCATAATGTTCTCTTTGGAGACCAACTTTGATTGGTTTGTTCACTCCTTTTGCTCTATCTTGCCCTTGTAATAATTTTACTGGATGTTCACAACCTTATTGCAATGGTAACATGTAACATAACTTTTTGATCTAGACTTGACTTGAACCAATCGTTTCTTTCTTTAGATTTTGGCAACCCTTTCTTGAGTGACTAATGCCATCTAATGTGAATAACCAATATTTTTTCCTTATCATCTCTTCATTCAACAATTACTTGTCACCAAACTTACCGTGACAACATTATTCATGGCTGAGTTGGCAATGGAAATCTTCAATGTTTTCCTACTATTTTGGTAAGGAACTTAGCAATAATAGCGCTTGCATTTCGTCTTCAAGAGTCGTCTTCGTAGAGGAGAGTTAGTTCAAAGCCTTTTGGAACTCATTCAAATGCTTGGCTACAGAAAAACTCGTCTTTCGCATTTATAAGCTTTTGGATCAAGAGCGCCTTGTTACTATCATTGTTTTGTAAAGACTTTAATTTCTTCTATGAAGCATGTGCTAAACTTTCAGTGAAAACATGGCAAAAACCATGCCAAAAAACAAAATCATTCAACCATTGCAAAATGAACTCAACGGCCTTTGGGTCAAACCTTTTTCACTCATTATCGGTCCGCCTTTAAGCTTTGCAACATCACCTTTCAAGGTGAATACAAGTCTTCACAACACGGAAAATTTTGTTGGTTTTCAAATCATCCAATTAGTCTCATATAGACTAGTTATACAACTTATGCTACCACTTATTGCTTCATACAGAAAAGTGACCAATGACTTCTTTCAAATAATTCTATGTATACCTTGTATGTATTAAAAACACCATGCTCTGATATCACTATATTGGAAATTATAGTGGATCTCACGTTAGATCTAGTAAACTACATCATTGTGATTATCTTAGCCTTTATCCTTAAAAAATTAGGGTTGGTTATGATTTAGTAAATTACAGTGGATAAAAATTATGAAACAACAAATTGGAACAAGCATGCACAACAAGAAATTAAATTTACCGCGATTTGATCATAGCCTGAGCCTATGTCTGACAAACCAACCTAGAAAATTCTTTCGTTACGAGCTAAAGAAGACATACAATTAGTAATTACAACATCAACCTTACCTAAAGCTAGCACAATACTTGAGGAATCAAGAAAATTAAGTAGGCAAATATAAGAGTTATCTTACTTGCTCACAACCCTACAAATCGCTTATAAAACAATCTTAACCATAAATAAGATTTAGTCTTTACTAAAAAATATGAAAATGCCAAACGTGCACCCTGATAGACCCTAGCTTGCTTTTTATTTTTCTATCTTTTTTCTTACCCCACTAAGATTTTATAGTTGGATTAGAATAAATGATGAAATAATCCCCCTCAATATAGAAATATAACTCTCTTTTACATATCTGATCCAATCCTTAAATGATTTAAGTTTAGCATATTTCAAAATAAGATTCAACCAACTTAACATAAGTTGGCATCTTTCTTGAACCAAAATAGGAAGAGACCAAATTAATTTGGATCCCATCAGATGTATGGATCCAATCCAACAAAGCAATGTCCATCAAGTTATCCAATCCAACAAAGCAATGTCCATCAAGTTTGAAAGAAAAAGAAGATATAAAGAATGGTTCTTACCAATCGGTTATTGGCTCTTTGATGTATGTTTTGGTGTGTATAATGCCTGATAACACATGTGCTATTGGTATGGTTAGATGATTCTTTGCAAATCCAGATAAAGAGCATTGCATGATGGTAAAGTGAATTTTCAGGTATCTTCGTGGCACCTTAAAGGAATACTTATGCTTCGAAGATTGTAATTCAGTATTAGTTGCATACACAGATACTGTTGATAAAAAACCGTTGTCGCCATGCAGAACAACAAGCCCTAACAACTAGTTAGGAAGCTAAAGCTTGAAAAATTGGGGCACACAACAAACCAAACAACCAATCCATCTTCGGATCTTGCGTAAGCAAATTAGTAAGCGAAATGCGACAATCTCAAATTGCAGAAAATAAATGAGCCGGAGGATTTTACCCTGGTTCGGTTGCGAACAACCTACTCCAGCATTCCGAGACGATCCACTACTAATCAAGGCGAGCACACGAGCTTACACCAACACCTTCTCCTTCACACTCTTGTGAGTAACAACTTGGCAATTCCAAGCCCTCACAAATCTCACAAAGGAAGAAGAAGAGAAAGAGACACTAGAAGATTTACACTCTTCTCTCCTCTCACAAGTTCTCACATTTCTCTCCAAAGCTCTGAAGATCACTTGCTCTCTGTCTTTCCTTCAGCAGCAACTCTCACTCTGAAAAACCAAACAGCAGCCTGCACCTTTTTGCTCTCTGGAAAATGGATGGCTTCAGCTCTCGGGAAAAGCCTGGAATGCAAAACAAGGGGGGCCACCTGCATTATCTCTCTGTCGGCCAGTCAAAAGGGGATTCTCCAAGCCTTCAATCCCCCCCAACCGTATATCATGTGCTAGGGCCACTCTTCAATGCAGATGGAGACTTTGAAGCATTTAAAAAACAACACTCTACCTTGCTACAAAGTCTCCAGCACTCCAACCAAGCTCTACATTGATCACAACTCCATGGTCGCTCCACGGACATCCTTGTCGTCTCGAAATCCGCACCATCTGGCGCCACACTCAAGCCAAATAGATCAAGCTCAAGCAGGTCTTGAGCTTGATGGCGGGAACGGGCTTGGTGAACATGTCTGTAGGGTTCCTCTCAGTTGGGACCTTCTGAAGCTCTATCTGTTTGCTCTCCTCCTCTAGGAAGCAATCACGGACCTCAATGTGCTTCGTCCTGGAACTGTAAGCCTGATGCTTCGCAAGGTAAATAGCGCTCTGGCTATCGTTGAAAACCAACGATAATCTCTGCGGCAATCCCAAATCCTCTAGCAGACATCTCAAATACTTGGCCTCCTTCACCGCTTCCACTGCGACAATCAACTCGGCCTCCGTGGTTGACAACGCAACCACCGACTGTAGGATAGATCGCCATGACACTGCTGCGGTGCCCAACGTAAACACGTAACCTGTGGTCGATCTCCGCCTGTCCCTGTCGCCAGCATAATCAGAATCACAGTATACTGTCAGCATCACACTGTCACCTCTGCCAAAGTGCAAACCGACACCAATTGTGCCTCACAGATAACGCAATATCCACTTGACGGCCTGCCAATGCTCCTTGCCTGGGTTCGCCATATATCTGCTCACTACTCTCACGGCCTGTGCAATATCTGGACGCATGCAAACCATCGCATGCATCAAGCTCCTAACTTAATCCCAATCTCCAAATTTCTCGGGCACCTTCTTGGTCCTCTTGGACCTCCGCACCTCATCTGCAACAAATTCATCACGTATCTGAGCTGGGACTAGTGTCTGCATATGGTCCTCAACATGGACTTCATCAGTCCCGCACCGGGGACCTCGACCATCGGCTCCTTGCCAGGTCGCCTCTGGAATAGGATCGGGAGATCAATCGTCGCTGGCGCGGTTTCCTCAGGTGACTCGTCCCCCTTCCAGTGAGTATGCTTCGCCCTGAGCATCACAGACTCATCTAAGGTGACGTGCCTACTCAAAATCGCATTGCGGCCCACCGGGTCCCACAAGCGATATCCTTTCATGTCATCGCCATATCCGAGAAAAATGTACTTGGCCCTCGGATCCAACTTGTTGCCCCCCTCATATGCATATGCCGGACAACCAACGATGCGTAGATAAGAGTAGTCACCAATTTTTCCACTCCACTTCTCTTCCGGAATTTGGTAGTCAATCGCCGCCGACGGAACTCGATTCACTATGTGCACGACGGTAGTAAGTATCTCACCCCAAAATTCCTTCTCCAAACCAGCAGAGTGCCTCAAGCAACGCACTCTCTCCAATAACGTCCTGTTCATCCTCTCTACAATCTCATTCGACTGAGGATCCCCTGGTGTTGTAGTAAAATGACGTCGAATCCCATGGGATCTGCAGAATCCTGTGAACTCCCTCGAGGTGTACTCGCCTCCGTTGTCGGATCTAAAGACTTTTACCACCTTGCCAGTTTGCTTTTCAACCATCGTAAGCCATTGCTTGAACATCCCAAAAGTTTGTTCTTTTGTCTTCATCAAGTACATCCAAACCTTTCGAGAATAATCATCGATGAAGAGGACAAAGTATCTAGCCACACCTCTTGACGCTACAGGACATGGCCCCCAAACATCGGAATGAATGTAATCCAGTGGACATCGGCTAGTGTGATTCCCCGTGTTGAACTGTACCTTTGTCTTTTTCCCATACACAGCTTTCACAAAACTCCACACTCTCATCACTAGCTCCAATCAATTTTCTTCGACGGAGAACATCGAGGGTTTTGTCACACGGGTGACCCAAACGATAATGCCATAACTTTGCTGAATCTCTGTCACTCGAGCGGGTAAAGGTGGCATCGGCTTCGCCTTCTACTGTGCTACATTGTAAGGCATATAGATTCCATACCTTTCTTCCCTTCATCACAACCATAGCTCCTTTGGATACCCTCAGCTGGCCAGTCTCAACAACTGACTTGCATCCAACATTATCCAATACACTGATGGATATCAAGCTCTTCCTGAGATCTGGCACATGTCTAACATCTGCAAGGGTACGCACGATCCCATCGTGCATGCGGATCCGAACAGTTCCAATACCTGCGGTCTTACATGCCGCATTGTTCCCCATGAGAATAGAGCCTCCGTCTTCTTGGGAACGGTAAGTGTAAAACCAACTCCGATGTGGAGTCACATGGAAAGAACACCCACTATCCATCAACCACGCAACTTGTGCCTCACCAGACACCCCCGCTGCGAACATCTCTGGATCTCTACCACTTTCCCCGTGGCCTCTGTCATCACGGATATGCATGTCCTCCAAACCCAAGGAAGCTGAACCAGAATTATCATTGCCTTTCTTCCCAAATCTATTGTGGCATTGGTTCCTCCAATGACCTCTCTGCTTGCATATGAAACACGAGCTGTCCTTCATATCACGGGAATGCCGAGACTTCGAGCGGTCCTTCTTCTTGAAATGGCCTTGACCTCCTCTCCTGTCCTGCCTCCATCTCACATGCAATGCTTCATCGCGGTTTCCTTCAAAGTCTCTACCTTGGACCTTTTCACATAGCATCTCGGTATGGAGCGCCGCCCTCACCTCTTCCACGGTAAGCGTTGTTCGTCCATAGATCATGGACCGAACAAATTGGAAGAACTCCCCAGTCAACAAACATAACAAAATCACTGCTTGTTGCTCATCTTCGATCTCGACATCCATTCCTCGCAACTCTATCACAGTCCGATTCAACTCATCTATGTGATCTTTTACCGCCGATCCGGGTTTCATTTTCAGAGTGTACATCTGCTGTAATAAGTAGAGGCGGCTTGTAAAGGATTTCTTCATATACAACCCCTCTAGCTTATTCTACATATCCTTAGCCGTTGCTCTCTGTGATGCCGTAACCTAAAGTCATTACGGCCGGTGAACCTCTCAATGTTGAGTGTCACCAAACTAACCATCTTCGCTACTCAATTTCTCCACAAACAACCGAAAGCTCTGATACCACTTGTTGATAAAAAAACCGTTGTCGCCCTGCAGAACAACAAGCCCTAACAACTAGCTAGGAAACTAAAGCTTGAAAAATTGGGGCACACAATAAACCAAACAACCAATCCCTCTTCGGATCTTGCGTAAGCAAATTAGTAAGCGAAATGCGACAATCTCAAATTGCAGAAAATAAATGAGCAGGAGGATTTACACTCAATTTCAAGCCCTCACCAAGCTCTCACATTTCTCTCCAAAGCTCTGAAGATCACTTGCTCTCTGTCTTTCCTTCAGCAGCAACTCTCACTCTGAAAAACCAAACAGCAGCCTGCACCTTTTTGCTCTCTGGATGGTTTCAGCTCTCAAAGGGGGGGCCACCTGCATTATCTCTCTGTCGGCCAGTCAAAAGGGGAGGCTCCAAGCCTTCAATCCCCCCAACCATATAGCATATGCTAGGGCCCCTCTTCAATGCAGATGGAGACTTTCAAGCATTTAAAAACAACAGATACAGATATAGTTAATGATATTGATACTAAAAAGTCAACATTCAAGAACTTTATTACTGTTGTAAGGGGGCAATCAATGTCAATCCAAGTTGTAATATTATGTTGCATTATTTATTACAGAAGCCAAGTACATAACGATTACCACTCTTCAAAGAGACGTGGATGAAGCCATTCTTTAAAGAATTGGCATGAAGTGAAAGCATTTTGATGAGCATCGTGATGGTCAAAATGCCATCCACTGAGTAAAAAATTTGATGTTTCATTCGAAGTCAATGCATATAGATTTGAGGTTATTGGATACATGATGTGCCTGATATTAAATTATGAATCGTGTGAATATCCATACCAATAAGAATGTGGTAGATGCGATGACAAAGGGGTTACTAAAAATAATTGACCAAAAGGCGATGTTGTGATCCACAAGAAATAATAATATAAAATTAGAGTTTTGTGGAAGATTTGGAAAAAGATGGGATTTTTTGGATTCTCAAAGAAAGATACAAAAATAATAAACCTCTTTCGAGAGGATGTCGCTCTTCAAGTTTTGTATTTGAGATCAAAGCCTAAATCTAAGGACTAGGGTTCTAATCAACTCCTAGATGATTTTTCTCACAATATTCAACATGAAAATCACTAACCCTAGCCGTTATCTACTTATAATCGATTTTTGTTTCCAGAATTTCTAAAAATTACAAAACTGCCCCTAACCCCCAAAAATTACAAAATTGCCCATGATGTATCCCCGCACCACAGTCGCATCATTACTCTGCCTTCGAAGAACCATCTGATTCTCTCGGTGGTGTCATAGAAACCATGAGCATGCTACGCCAAATGGATGTGCTCGTCCCATCTCGGCTCTTCCTTCTCACTAGCCTTGTCTTTATCATCCTCGACGATCAATATCTAGAGAGCACGATCCTTGCAATGATGTCTGACCCGAACCTCTCGCCTCAACGGAATCATAGACACTTGGTGTGCCTGTCCTCGATCTCAGTCTGTGTAAGCTGCTTGATCTCGCTGTCTGGTGGAAGTTCATTGTTCTCTTGACTGAACTAGTTTCCTCTTGACAGCGTCTTCACCCCTGTCGCTATCTGGCTACGAAAAGTGGGTCCGTATTAGGCCCCATTGGCCCGTCGCTCTTCTGTGAGCCGATACCATAGCATCTGGGCCAGCTTCATAGTGTCCAGTAGCCCTCTATGTCTCTGAATGCGTCGCTCCACTTGAATATTAGCCTCAAGACCTTTCATGGAACACCCTTCCAAGGACTCCTCAGATAGTCTCAGCACATGGCCTGACAGCACCTCAAACTTCCCGATGTACTCTTTGACTGTCTCCTCCTGTCTAAGAGCAAATAACTACCCATGAAGGCCTCCCACTGGTTGTCCCGAAATCGGTGTAGCAGGCAATCCTTGAATTCCTCACACGAGTGCACATGCCGTTGCTCTCTCACCGAAACCAAGACAAATTCTCACCCTCCAAACATATCCCTACCGTCCTCAGTTTTTTCGCTGCAGTGAGGCGTGTCACCTCAAAGTACCTCTCCATTTTGAAGATTCAACATAAAAGTCTTCTTCTTCAAAGATAGATATCTTTAATTTTCTGACCTGTACTCTCTGTGTTGAAATCTTCTTGCTCTCTGTGTTGAAATCTCCTTATGATGCTCTCCCTCGGTACCGGTCATAACAGCGATGTCGGTGTGGGTCCGAAGGTGCATAACAGTCTCCAAATTTGTCTCCCTCTTCTCCTTCGTCAACTTCCTAGCCAACATCTCCACAGTCATACCCTCCATCACCCGCATAATCTGGAACATCATCACTGTATTTGTCAAACTCCTTGTAATTCGAATTGGACGTCGACATCCCGTAACAACAAACCAGTGGCCATGGGCCCCTGGAAATCTTCTAGGTCATAGTTAAGCTCTGAGGCTCTATTCAATAGTCGTCAGGGTCCTGACGGCTCCCTCGGAGGTCGGGTGGCCCCGAGTGACTTATACCTTGCTAGCGGGCCTCCAGCGGGCTGTCAGGACATCGAAGGGCCCTGGTGGCCTTGCAGAGGCTCGGCAGGGCCCTGGCGGCCATGCAGGAAGCCGACAGGGCCCTGGTGGCAATGCAGGAAGCCAGCAGGGCCCTTGCGCGGCCTCACTTAGTTGGGGCTTCCCAGGTGTTGCAGGGCCCCCAGTGACGATGGATGGGGTCCAAGTGCCCCCTGAGGGGTTCTTTCACTTCTTCGGGATCGTCCTTCGTGGCGGTTAGAAGCCCTTCTATGAATTCTTCATCCTTCGCCAAAGATCATCTATTTCGCGGTCAGATCTGAGCGGATGCCCTTGCCTATACCTAGATTTGAATTCTTCGTCTTTGATAATGCCATGATTTGTTGCGAAATCTGTTGATTTGATTGTACGAGGGTTTCTAATGTCATGTTCTTCCTTTTTTTAATGGCCTTCACTTCGGATCCGATCGCAGATCTCATCTCTTCCACGTTTGCTTCAATCCTTTAATTTCGGCTTCGAATTTCTCCTCCAAAAGTTCTACTTTTTTCGATGTCGCTGTCATCGTCATGGATCGTAGTGGCTCTGATACCAATTTGTTGTGATCCGCAAGAAGAAGCAATATAAAGTTAGGGGTTTTCAGAAGATTGGAAAATGATGTGATTTTTATGGATTTTCGTAAAAAGATACAAAAGATAGTGGGCATCTTCTGAGAGAAGGCCGCTCTCCAACATTTGTATTCGATATCAAAGCCTAAATCTCCAAGGACCAGGATTCTAATCAACTCCTAGATGATTTTTCTCACAATATTCAACTTTAAAATCCTTAATCCTAACCGTCGCCTACTTATAAAGATGTTTGGTCCAAAATTTTTCAGAAATTACAAAATTACACTTAACCCACAAAAATTACAAAATTGACTCTGTTGTGGCCCCGCACTCCAGTCGCATCAGGCGGTCTTCATGGATACTTTATAAGTAGTCTTAGTGGTTTCCCTTCATGGTAATGGATGATGAAGTTTGTTAGGTTTGGGTACATTCACATGATAGGATTCAAGCCAATTTGATCTTTTGATGGTTTGGTTCAAGAGATATGCGAACTTATGTTAGTTGAACTTATTTTGAAGTGGGTTGGACCTAAACCATTTGAGGTTTTGGGTCATGTATGCAAGAGAGTACTCTTTCTATATTGATAGGATGATTTTAATTTTAATTCTCATCCAAGTGTGAGGTTTTGGCGTGAAGAGAAAGAAAATGAAAAAAAAATAAGGGAAGCATGTTACATGTTCTTAAGGTGCTCTGGGTTAATAATTCAACATTTTCACGTCATTTTGTCGAAGATTGAACGAAGATTGAAGCTTTTGTTTAAGAGTTGGTTTGCAAGTGATTTTGAGGGGTTTAGAGCAAGTGATGTAATTCTTGTTTTTTAATTTATTTTCTTGATTCCTCAAATGCACATAACTCTCCCAGCAATGCATATATACATGTTCTATTGTTCCGAAATTGTTAAATTTGTAACGGTTTGTTTGAGGGTCATCCTAGGGTTTACACATTATTTTTCCTAGGGTGTATATATATGTATGGATTAAACATTAAAACAATTCAATAAAATAAAAAAATTTCGCACCATGTTCCCGTGCGAAATTTTCGCTTGGAAACATGCCCCCCCCCCCTCCCTCAACAAAAAACACACACACACGATCGTGACTGACACTGTTATGTGATACTGTTATGTGATAGTACTCTTTGATGTACTAGTAGTTCTGAAAGAGGGGAAAGCATAATTGTTTGCTCAAATGTCTCCCTCTTTTTATTTATTCCCTTTTCTTTTGTTACCTTTGATATTCACATACGCCGATAGGTAACCGATAGATTTTTTGATACATCTGTATATCATTACATTGTTCATATCCTTAGTATAAGAGATCAACTTTAATTGTTTATCAAATTTTTGGGAAAAGCCATTCAGCAATTAGCAAGTTGAGGAGCACAACCCTTACTTATGTTGCTCTCTCTTTGAGCAGATAATATCTTTATGGAAAGCAAAATTTTCTATAGTGTGTGACATCCTAAGGAATTGCTACGAAGCATTTGCGTTGTACTGTTTCGGGAGCTATTTGGTTGCCTGCCTGGGTAAGCAGAACGATACTAGTTTTTTTTTTTAATTTCACAGGAAGTAGTAAAGCTTAAGTTCAACATAATATAAGAAAAGTTATCTTGCCAAAGTTTATTTATTTTTAATATTAATGTATTGGATGTTTGTTGTAATATTTGTAAGTTAAAATTGAAACAAGTCACATGAACGTATGATTCTCCCATGGGCTAAGTACCTAATTATCAATTATCTTTCTATGAATTAGGACTGTCTTAAAGAGGTAAAGCTAGCTTTCAGCGTCGAAGACTTTTAATGTATCTCATTGGGCCTTTTTGTTTGGATATGCTACCATGTTACCAAATTGTAGTGATGTATCCCATATAGACTAATCCCTTATCATTCTTTTTAGTCTGCCTAAAGGTTTTACCAAACCATTCACTCATTCAGGAGTCTTCGGACGGCTAAAAAGCAGAAATTAACATCGTTTATTTAATTGGCAACTATTTGTATATATAGCTGTAAAAATTATTAATCCTATAGAAATTGGTGACTTTACCAAGTTCCTGCTATGGAGGCATGATTGTATAGGTTGTATAGGTTGTCTGCAAAGGTGGTTCTGAAATCTGCACTAGGGCGGAGGCACAATCAGATGCAGCTAATACACAGGAGAATTGACATGGACATGGCTAGTTGATTCTGGGGTTTTTTTACCTGATGAAATAGTTGAATGTGGATGTTGTTCAGGCTTATCCATTGGGAGCTAAGATGGAGATAGTTATGTTTTTATCTTGCATACGGTTATGTGCCCAGTTTAAAGGAGACACTAATATTAATGAGTAAAGAGTTTAGCCGGATTATGGAAAATGGGCTTGTCAGATATTGACATGCGATGTGGAATGAAGACATAAAATAGATTAACTTTTGGTTCAAAGTGAACGTGGCCCCTTAGGGCTACTTACTAGACAAACTATTCAATTTGCCTATTTTCATAACAGCATCTTTTATCATCAGTTAGTTAAATACCAATGCTAAAGTATGCAGCATCATTCCTTTCCACTTTCTGTATCGTGACACAGAAAATAATTAAATAAAACCTTTCTTTTTGTCAGATGAATATATTTTTCTCTAGGAAATCGTCATAACAATTTTCTTCTTGCTTTTAATATACATATACTAGTTCTAAATGCAAAAAAAGCATGCATAAATATTATTACATATGGAACACAATGTGTGACACGCACAAAACAACTGCTACACAAAATGGTGTATTTTTTTAAAGTAAAAGGCAAGTGTATCGGCCACAGGTGGTGAAGAAAAAGTTGCAGAAATTCTCGATTATGGGTCAAGAAAAGAACTTCAAGAGCAATTGCTCGAGGGGGATGAGGAGAAAGGAATTTCACCTCGAAGCTCATTCCGCAATTTCGTTTGCCAACCAAGCATCCTTGGAAAAGACTTGTATGCGATAGAAAAATTTGGCCTTGTACAATATGTAAGTGCCCAGGATATATTTACCGCATTTATGTGACTTTATTCAATCCCTAATTTCTCTATTTGTTTGTGTCCATAGATGATATTGAAAACAGTATGTTCCTTCTTGTCATTGTTGTTGGAGATTTTTGGAGTATATGGAGAAGGAGAGTTTAAATGGTACTACGGGTAAGTAGTAAGTACTATGTGCCTACCCTTTCACGCCTAAATTTCCCTCGTGACCTCATGAGCAGACTATTTTTTATCTCATTCAATCCTCTGTGTGCGATGTAAACTCTTAGAATTTCTTGCAGGTACCCCTATATTGCAGTCATTATAAACTTTAGCCAAATGTGGGCTTTGTACTGCCTTGTCCAGTTTTACAACGTTACTCATCATAGGCTGGCACCTATTAAACCTTTGGCAAAGTTCATCAGCTTTAAGGCTATTGTGTTTGCGACTTGGTGGCAAGGTGTGGGTATTGCAATAATATGTTATTTGCGTATTTTACCCAAGGAAGGCAAGATTCAGAATGGGATCCAGGATTTCCTTATTTGCATAGAAGTAAGTCCTTTTTTGTATTAAACATTATGAAAATGTCTTTATTGCCTAAGCAATTAGAACACTCTTGGATTGATAAAACACTATAGAGAAGTGTGGAGAAAGATAGAGATATCCACAATGAGATGGTAAAACTATTTTTGCTCTTTTATTATCTACAACGCTGATTGGAGGTAGAAAAAAGTCGAAATAGATATGCTATTTCTGCTAATAGGTCAAACTTTGGCTCACAATAAGCTTTACATCCATTATACCGAATAAGATTCCTGTTTTATCTTTTTGCCTTGCTTATACGATGTGTTACTAGTCTTTTCTTATACCCAAAAGTTGGGCAGCTCTTATCCCCAGTGGACACTGTACCATGGTGGCATATAGCCCTATACCGTTCTGGAAAGGTTTAATACGTTTGAAATAAAACGTAAAAAACAATGTTAGAATTATTAATTTCACTATTTTGGGCCATTAGGAGTGGTGCCTGAGAGGGTTGAAAGAAGTATAGAGTGTGAGAATAGTTAATTCACATATTTGGATGTGAGATGAGACAAGTTTGATGCATATTAAAGTGAACCGGTATCTTTCAATGCTTAAAGGGAAACATTGAGGTTGTGTTTTATTGCATGGAAGAGGGTATAACAATGAAATTTACGAGTAACAGTGCAAAGAGAGGCCTCAATGTATCGTTATCCAAAAATTTGAACAGTTTTGGGTTGGAGATTACATAAAGCAGTTTACTTATTGGGTTCTCAGAAGAAATGTAAAGACTTTGGCTTTGGGTAAATTAAGTTTAAAAATCTAAAGTGAACCTTCGAAACAGGCTGATATGCACACACTGGATGCAAAATATTTATTTTGTTCACATAGAATGTGAGAGGGTAAATTAAACCGTATAGTGACGGAGAGAAAAGCAGAAACACAGACAACTCTTCCCTTCAGTCACATCATCATAGTGTTGACCAAATTTTACAACAGACCCGTTTCGGAGTTACCTAGAAACCAATTTGCAAGTGGAGAATCTACATTGATGTAGTTGGATGTGTGAACTGTGTAGATTTGACGAAGGAATCATATGTGCATGTAGCTTCGGCGAAACAACCATAACCATTACCGGATCCATGGAAGTCAAATCAGTGCAAATGAACCGTCTTGAAGCTACCAGTGAGTGATACAACTTTTCAATTCTCCTACTTCTTTCATACAAACGGTAAAACCTCCCAGAGAGTTATTACATAGACACAAATAGGCTCTATTTTGATTAATTTGGGTAGTTCTTTTTTGGGTTGGCTAGATATTTCTAGGATTATTTGAGTGTATAGTTAGATATATTTTAAATTCTTGTGGCACTTATGATCAAGGGATACCTTATATATATCTACACTACTGATTAAGGGAACCCTTTTTAGATTTATTTAGGATCTAGTCTTTTTTTTTGTTTTTGGTTTTGGTTTTAGTTTTGGTTTGTTTTTTGTTTTTTTTTGTTTTTTTTGTTTTTTTTTTGTTTTTTTGTTTTTTTTGTTTTTTTTTGGGGGGGGGGGGGGGATCTTTTTATATCATGTTAAAGCTACATATTTTTTCAAGTGTCAGTGGTGAGCTTCTCTAAAGTGAAAGTAAAAAAAGAAAGAAATGTCATTGACTTGATGCTGCAAGGCCATCACGGTGCAGAGATCACATGTGGTTTTAGGTGGCATATCCTTGTTTCTTTCTTCGTTAAGGCCTTTGATCAAGGAGGGGTTCTCATCCGACATGAGAGCATTGCAATTAATAGATAAATAAGTGGACATGACAGGTTTTCTGAAGACTTCTTCATCTTTCATGGTTGATCTAAAAGGCAAATTTGAATACACCAACATTAGCTGAGATGATTAAAAGGTGAACATTGTAAATCACTCTTGTTGAGCTTGATATGCAATGAACTGGACCTGATTGTCATGTATTATTATTGATATGATGCTGACACCAAGGGGTTGTTTTCCTCTTGTGGTCTATAATTTAGTCATAAAAACTTTGCACTTGGCTTGTATCATTTTTCTCAAAACAAGCCATTTATAAGGAAGAAAAAAAGGATATTGAAATGCAGTCAATTCTCTTGGTATGCAAAATTATGAATTTGAACGTTATATTCATGAACTGGATTTTATGACTTGTGCATGGTATATTCTATTGAAAATTTAAACATTTGTTCCTTGTTAAAGGTCAGTTATTCATATGACACATTTAGTGTATCCTGGCAAAGGTCCCTTTTCAAACTTTGGATCGCATTCTTCTCATATGAAACTTGTCTTGGCTTCTTGCCTTTATTCATCATTGTGGCTACCGAAATAGTTGTGGATCTTTCTTAACAGATGGCTATTGCAGCTGTTGCCCATGTCTATGTTTTTCCAGCAGAGCCATACCGATTCTTGCCTGTATCAGAACATGAAGAAGTCACCTCTATAGAAACGAAAGCCAAGCTTGAGGTGGATGAGGATGCCAAGGGAGAGCCAGCTATTGTTGAACAAACTGAAATGAGGGTTGAAGCTCCAGGAACAAGTATAACTGAGAGTGTCCAAGATGTTGTTCTTGGAGGCGGCGAACATGTGAGTGCCGTTAATCCTTTTTCGATGATACTATAATGAACTAGATGCATGGTTCTATAGTCTAATTTCATAGCTATACTTATATACTGTTTAAAACTATCTTTGGACAAGATGATGGACCCACTTCTTATGTGGATTCACCTTCAATATGAAAATCATTAGATGACTTTAGTTTTGGTTGGATCATGACAATGGCCCTTCTCTTATGAAGGTTTGGTTCTAGTGGTAGTTTCTCTTTGATACATTATCAAATGTGGCCATTCTCTTCATTGCGGACACAAATGTGAGATGGATAGGCCGTCACAGAGAGCTTAAGAAACACAACTGATAAGAGTACTATAAGAAATATAAACAAAATGCTTGGTATGGTTCACGCATTGTTAAAACTCAGATGGTGCACTCTGATAATTTGCTGATGTGCTTCCTGCAATATGTAAGGTTGTATTATCGTCGTGAAATTGTATTTAGTGTGGCATGATATTCTGTTGATCTATCTCCTTCCTTGGCATGGCAATGCAATCATGGTTGAGGCCACCGGGGGGAGCTATGTGAAATGTTAATATTCTTTTACTAACAAAACTTATCTAGATTGGCTATGAGCTTCTTTCTAGATTGGCTATGAGCTTCTTGGACACAGACACACTGAACGGGCAGTAACAATGTTCACTTTTGGGTGTTATTCAGGTAGCGAAGGACGTTGCATTGACGATATCCCAGGCAATGGAGCCAGTTGAGAAGGGTGTCACGAAGATACATGAGACGATTCATCATCATGTGTCTCTGGGATCCGATGAGGAAGGGACCAAGGTTGAGGTTGATGAGCGTGTCACAGAGTGTGTAGGAGGAGAGAAGGTAATTGCTGGATCTGATGGTTGAAGCTGGCAAATGGTTAATATGCCGTGAGGATTTTGTGAGGTGCCATGCATAGGTTGTTCAAGCTAGAGATTTAGTTTCTTTGTGATGAGCTCTATTCTTTCGATCTTTGATTTTATGAACTAGACTGTGGTGAATTTCAAACTGTTTGTCTGTCTGTTCAGTTGAGTTGTTAGATTGCAGTGTTCTGATTTTATGTATTAGAAGAGCAAACAACAGTGCGCATGAAGGTTCTCGACAGCATTGGTCTGCTGAAAAAAAATCCACACGGACTCCATTCTTAATTCTCATGAACGGAAATCTGCAAAGAATGGTTAATTGGAAAAATGCAAACGAACACCATATATTATTGGTATGAAAGAAAGCATCAATCGAGGAACTAGGTAAAGTAAAAGCAACATCACTCGAACAAGTTGCTTCTATGCATGTTCAGCTCCAGAAAAATACAAAATATTACATTTTCACAATATGAAGTAATTGTAGCTGCGTTTACAGGAAGAAATAACGCAACAGATTCACATCTATATACAAAGATGGAAGGGATGTTGAGCTAATCGGAGCCGCTGTCACAACAGCACACTTCCGAGCAACACTCAAAGCAGGCCAAGCATGCGAGCGCAGTGCAGAGCTGGGTCATGACAATCACGCACTGATCGTTGAGTTTAGAGCATGCATTGATGAAGCACATGCAGCAGCAACAGTCACAGAGTCTGCTGCAGCACCCAACGGCCTTCCCAAATGCGTGGGATGTCTCAGGAGGTTTCAGCTCTCCAAAACCTGTAGGAAGATTTTCTGCAGTTGCAACTACATTTCCGAAACCAAGCTTCATCCCAGACACCACAATGATCGCTTGGTCGCTGGTTTTGTCCTGTTTGCCCTTGTCCTGCTTCTTTGGCTGTCGAAACAAATTTTTGTTAGGATCAGCATTTCAATTTAAATGAATTATCATTTTGACTTGACCAATACCATGGTTTTATGTTAGTGTTGAAATAACAAATCAAGCAATGTATTAACATGCCTGCTTTGCCCCCTCCTGTGTTTCTGCCACATCCCGGAGTAAGACGACATCAGTATACTCAGATGGAATGCCACTCTTTATACTACGTTGGATGACCTACAAAATCTTGGAAAAGAGAAGTTAGAGGTAGAAATAAGCCCCACGTCATATCTACTATATTTAATGGTAGAGTCATGAAGTCGGGTCATTACTCTCCCAGGTCACTTTTTTTTGCACTACCGTTTGCTGGGGACCCAAACCCCCCACAAAGCCAAAAGGAGAAAAATATGCTAAAAGAACTGTGTGTGTGTAACAGAACGGATTGTATCCAAATAAAAAAAGGCAATTAAAATGCTTTGAAAATCTTGGGACACCATTGTCTACTACCTCGTTGTTTTCGAGATGTGTTCAGTTTTTTCTTGCTATTTCTTTTTTTCGCCTTTTAAAACAAACCTAAACGTTATATATTGGTTTACCCTAATATATGTTTTGATGATGTTCAAACATTATGCTTGCGCTAATATGGTTTGTGTAACTTTTAGGAAGTATTTGATGAGGTGCCAGGCTCAAGATTTGAATGACAACATTTTTTGATAACGACATGTACATTATCGATATGATATCATTGAGCTCATATCATTATAATTGGTATTCATGATGTATCTTTTATTTTCTTGTTTTAAAAGTGACACGTGAGGGGGTTGGGGATTGGGCCGACTGAGTGGGTTGGGGGAGAAGGAAGAAAAGGAAAAAAACAAAAGAAAAAGATGGGCCGGGCCCGTTTTATAAAACAATGGGCTTCACATGTATGCTTACAAAAATTCCATCCTCGGAATTACAAAACCAAAACCATGATACAACAAACAAGTGGGAATAACGCTCACGAAAGCCTTGAAAACACACTTTCACACTCTTTAACCAATATCTTTAAGACTTAGAATACACATGACCTCAAACATGATCATTTAACCTTGATTCTAAGCCTATGTATTCATTCAAGTGTGAATTAGTCGACTAAAAAACTTTCTAATCGACTAATAGGCTCTCTATCCGACTACTAGATAGTGTTTCACATTTTGCTACAATACATTAGTTAATTAACATCTCTATTAATCAACTAATAGCTACTGTGCAACTAATCAGTTCATTAATCTACTAATTTAGAACAACATAATTTTGGTATTTCTACAATTAATCGACTAATAGATCCTCTAAGTTGACTAATGCAAAACGTAAATCATTCTTTCCCTTAAACCATTAGTCGACTAATTATTATATTAGTTGCTCAATAGTCTTGTTGGTTGTATTGACTTTCCAAATTAAAGCCCTTTTTGATCCATTACGACGACTTGTTTTTTAATCATTTTAAATAGTTTTCTATTTTATAAATAAGGACTCGATCCTCATTTGTTCAATAAGAAAATTTACAACAATTTTGACAAATATAATCTTTGATTTCTTATCTCTATATGAGCCAAGAAAAAAGTCAATTTCTGTTCAAATTTCTGTTCTATAAAGTTCTCTGGTTCTAGTCTCATGTAGTTGAAATTGGGATGAGTAATATATAATGGTATTTGTCAAGTCGCATGGTTGTTTCTTGCAGATTTGCAAGATGATGATAGTGAAAATCTCAATCGTGGAGCTTGGCGATTGAAGTATGTCAGTGGGACTGAACTAGGATAAAAACCTCAATGTGTGTGCCTAATCATTTTCTGATTTGCTTGTCTCTATGTCTTTTCACTATTGCAGTACACTTAAATTATATTACGTTGCTATATTATTGCAATTTGGTTATTATTATCTTATCAGTAATTGCAATTGTTTAGTGTTTAAGTATTTCATCTGTGATCAGGATCCAATAATTGTTATCAACGTACAATTCAACAATTGGTAGCAAAGCCACAATAGACAAAGTTTTCATTTCTAACAAAAAGGCTCGGTAACGGATGGCGTCAACAAATGGATCATCGCAATTCCTCAAAGGCGACCTTTATTCAATGGTTCTAATTACAGCTATTGGAAGAAAAAAATGATAATCTACCTCATGTTTATCAACTACTGGAACACCATAGATATGTCTTACAGCAACCCAACCACTTCGTATTCTCAATTGACAAATAAAGAGACAACATCATCAACACTCGAGGTCAGGTCATGAATGCTACCTATGTGTCAACTACTACATCAGCAATATCAAATGGCATATTCTTGAGGAAACTCATAAAGATACATCATTCAATAAAAAGCAGGACCAACAAGAAAATGCTTATATGTGTTTTATGACACATGGGGATGAGGTAATCTCTGACTCAGATGATAATGAGTTACTAATTACCTTTGATGAACTATATGATAGATTAAAAAAATTAAATGACATGGAAAAAATATTTAAAATGAACATGAATTGCTATAGTAAATGAACATAATGTTTAGAATAATTAATTTTGCTTCTTACTAATGAGAAATTAATTGAATAATAATAATAATCTAAAAGAAGAAAATATTTTGCTCAATAAATAATATAATGCCTTAAATATTAGATCAGAAGAATTTGATAAGAATGTTTCTTCTATCAAAGTGAAATGATGAGATTGACAAGAATGTTAATAAATTTAATCCATGTAAAGAAAATTTGAGTAAGATACTTTCTAACCAATATGTTTCCAATTCTAAGCTTAGATTAGGCTATAAGAAACATGTTCATGATAAAATGCATGATAAACAAGTAAAAAAGAAATTTTGTGTGTGTGTAAGACATGCTACTCACTTTAAACATACTCATTCACATAAAATGCATATTGATAATTATTTTGACAAACCACGTGTTAAAAAGAATATGATTTCTATGTGGACACCAGAGATACATGTGAATACAATAAGAATACATATATTAAAATTTTATAAAAATTATGCATAATTCAAAAAAAAAACAAATATGCATTCTAAAAAGTCAAATCCTAAATAGATTTGGGTTCCTAATGACTAACCCCAAAGACCCAATATGAAAAGGGTACCAAGCTTCATGAATATCTTTTCAGGAATCCAGAAAATAAAAGCATACCAATAATTTACGCAGCAAATCTCAAACAATTGATGTGATTCTTTTTATTGATGTCAAAGAGGGGAGAAATGCTAAAGGAACATCAAAATGCTAAGAAAAGCATCGATTCAAGGGAAGTATGCTAAATTCAGATGTGTGTGCTAAAATTTTTAAAATTTATATATATATATATATATAGGAAACGGGAAATAGGGTGTCACATGAGAGAATCTCTCCTGGGTCGGTCAAAAAAACTCCAATCTCCACATGTTTTTTGGAAGATCCGAGCCGTTCATCTCGATCTCCACCCTCTAAAACCCTTACCCACCAATTTTCAGCCCGATCCGAGGTGTTTCACCCGTTCATCCACCCGACCCAAATTTAACGGTTTCGCATGAACATAACTTTTGCGTCGGGTGGATGAACGGGCGAAACACCTCGGATCGGGCTGAAAATTGGTGGGTAAGGGTTTTAGAGGGTGGAGATCGAGATGAACGGCTCGGATCTTCCAAAAAACATGTGGAGATTGGAATTTTTTTGACCGACATAGGAGAGATTCTCTCCTGTGACACCCTATTTCCTGTTTCCTCATATATATATATATATGGATTAATGTAGAGCAGGTGGCACCTGATCCATTGGATCAGGTGCAAGACACAAAAAGGTGGGGCCCCACGAGTACAAGCCCATGTGGGGTTTTGTACTTCCCACCTTTTTTGTGTCTAAGCACCTGATCAAATGGATCAGGTACCACCTTTTCTACATTAAATACATACATACATATATATATATTACATTTGACAACTATTTTTGAATCCTAGGACAGACTAGAACAAGATAAAGAGTGGTTGTGATTTGATCTTCTGGAATGGAAGGTTGAGATGAGTTTTGAGAAAGTTTTAAGGAGGAATCTATTTGGTTGGTAAACTCGATATTTCGAAAGCGCTCCACGTTCCAACAAACAATGGGCCCCACCAGCAAACCCTTCGTAAGTTACAAGGAAAACCATGTTTCCCTCGAGTTAAGTGGATGTTTGACAATGGAGTTTATTATTTTTATTCCCACTGTCAATGAAAATTTAATCAGATTGGATGTTTGTAAATCCCTACCTCACAAATAATGTTCACTTTCAATGGCTGAAGCTTATACATCTAAACCTCATCAAACCACAATTTGGAAAGGGGAGTTGCTATGCTAACACACCTAATTGCTCAGTACACAGACCACCTAATTGAAAAATATTGATGTCTTATTATTTTATAATTATTTGTTCATTTCTCATTCCACTGTTCATTTTTGTTCGTTTAAATTTAGCCCGCGTCGAAGCTAAATTTTTGTTCGTTTAAATTTTGGTGGGGGAAATAATTTTTGGGGAGAACAAAGATTTTGAGGAGATATCTTAAATGAACCATGACCGATGTCATGGGTCCGCGCCGAAACTAAATTTTTGTTCGTTTAAATTTGGGTTGAGAAATAATTTTTGGGTAGAACAAATATTTTGAGGGGATATCTCAAATGAACCGTGTCCGAGGACACGTGATATGACTAGTATGTGTGTGTGTCACATAGGGTAAAGTGTTTCTAGGGTGACTCCTTAGATGAAATCTAAGGAGTCACCCCCATTTCCCCATATCCCACTTTTTTCGAATTTTTTTCACGGATGATCAACATACCAAAAATTAAGTCATTCCAATACTTTTAGAGCCCTCATCCATCCCTTGCAATTTCATGGGGTTTTCAGCACGTTTTTAGACCGTTGAAGTTGCAAGGGATAGATGGGGTCTCTAAAAGTATTGGGATGAGTTGATTTTGGTATGTTGATCATCCATGATGTGAACTCCATGAAAAATAAAATCCGAAAAAATGTGGGATATGGGAAAAAATGGGGGCGACTCCTTAGATTTCATCTAAGGAGTAACCATAGGAACACTTTTTTGGAAGCTAAAAGTATTTTATAAATAGTAACTCAAAATAATACATTTTGGATACCATCGGATTTTAGACTAAAGTCTTGGTCAGAGAGCGGACACGCGTCTTCATCCAACACAAGAATCAGAAATACACATGGGTACAATTAAGATAAACTAAAAATTACAAAAACTCAAAATCAGATACATCCAAACCAAACTCTAACAAAATTATATCAGCCCAATGATTGACTGAATAAATTCAAATGCAGCATCACCAGTAGTGAAAACGTAGCATCCGCCGGATCTAACCAAAAGAATTCAGGAAGATATCCCAATTGGCCAAAAAATTTTATATCAACAATCCTCAGAGCTATGGGCATTTGAAGAGGTAACACAGAAAACATCATTGCTCACCTCCTCAAAGATCTTCACATAATCAGATTTCTTAGTATTAAAAATCCGATTATTTTGTTCCCTCCATATATGACATACAACCGCTGAGAAAATAGACTTTGCAAGATATGAAACCAAGGATTTCAATTTAAACTTACTCTTGAATAAATCTGCCGCATTAAGCATGGACATATTATTACCTTATGTCAAGCCCAGCTTCAATAAACATCGCCGCCAAATATAACTCGAATAATGGCATTCGAAAAACAGACGACTAACAGTTTCATCACTATCCTCACATAGCACACATCTTTGATTGACGTGGATAGTTCGCGCAAGCAAAATATCCTTGGTAGGCAACTTATTCTGTAAAGCTCTCAACACTACAATTGCAAACTTAGGAACATGATGTCCAAACAACACAACATTGTAATACTGAAATGCCGGCCCCCGCTCTCTAACAGCATTCCAAGCAGAGGCAAAAGAAAATGATGTTGCAGGAAGCCAGGCATATGAACCATCATCACCTGACTGAATAAATTCAGAAGCAAAGACTTTATTACTCAACAAAAATTTCCAATTACCAGAATCAGTAATCCTTGTGGAACACAATAAGATATTGCTATTAGAAGAACAAGTGTGCCGCATAAAAGTCACCCAAATAGAATTCCCAGTAGTACATCTTCATAATAACCTGACACTAGCAGCCAAATTGACATCTTGGAGACGCCTAATTCCAATACCCCCTTCCATTCTAGGCTTGCACATATCAAACCAACTCCAAATAGAAAACCCAGATGGCCATATAAATCTTCGTATCAGAGCCTCCAAGGAATTAATGACCGACCTCGGAAACTTGTAGGATAGAAACCAATGAGATAGAGTGTCATGGATGACTGAACGCACCAACTCAATTTTACCAACAGTTGAAAGGAATTTGGAAACCCAACCAGATAACTTTTCTTTGCATTTATCAATCAGAGGAGCAAACATCCTAGCTTTAGGATAGCAAGACGAAAGAGGAATGCCCAAATATCTCATACCTTGCTGAATATGAATAATATTCTGAAGCATTTGCCTGTCTATGCATCCTTTACTATAAATCACCCTGCTCTTTTGCAAATTGACTGAAAGTCCAGTATTATGCTCAAAAAACTTTTGGCAACTCTACAATGCCCGCAAAGCTTCTCTTATTTGCCTTACAAAAAACCAGAATATCATCTGCAAATAGTAGATGGGAAATCGGTGGCACATCATTATTCTTCATAGGCTGAATTCTGCCACTAAGCATTGCTCTTTCCATCGCAATGGAAAAAAACTACATAACCATCACAAAAAGGTAAGGAGATACCTTGCTGAATATGAATAATATTCTGAAGCATTTGCCTGTCTATGCATCCTTTACTATAAATCACCCTGCTCTTTTGCAAATTGACTAAAAGTCCAGTATTATGCTCAAAAAAACTTTTGGCAACTCTACAATGCCCGCAAAGCTTCTCTTATTTGCCTTACAAAAAACCAGAATATCATCTGCAAATAGTAGATGGGAAATCGGTGGCACATCATTATTCTTCATAGGCTGAATTCTGCCACTAAGCATTGCTCTTTCCATCGCAATGGAAAAAAACTCCATACCCATCACAAAAAGGTAAGGAGATAGGGGATCTCCCAGTCGAATGCCTCTATTACTACTGAAGAAACCTGTTGGAGAGCCACTATCTATTTAATATAAAAAGATGGACAACACTCCTTGATTCACTTAAAAAAATACGAGGAAACCCAAATCCATTAAATATAAAATAGATGAATTCGTTGTTAACACTGTCAAAAGCTTTCCTCGGTTCTAATTTAATGCAGGCTATGGCCCCCATTTGATTTGAAAAATCCCGCAACAACTCATTTGCCAATAAGGAACAATCAGATATCAACCTCCCCTCAAGGAATGCAGATTGATTAGATGAAATCAAAAAGGGCACCACCTTTCTCATTCTATTACTCAAGACTTTACTTATGATTTTATACATCACATTACAGCAAGATATAGGGCGATAATCATCCAATGAAGATGCATTTGAGGATTTAGGCACCAAAGTTAAAAAGTGTGATTAACTTGCCTAAGGAGAGTACCTAAATTGAAGAAATGTTGCACAACATTAAGAATGTCTTTTCCCACAATATGCCAATTTTTTTGAAAGAAAAGCGCATTAAAACCATCAGGCCCGGATGCTTTATCTCCCCTCATATCAAAAAGAGCTTGCTTAATAATCTCCACATCCTTCACAGGTTCGCCAAGTTCCAATACATGGTTTACCATCAACATCCAATACATGGGAAAAATAAGTACAATTACTAGAATCGTCCACAACACGACCAATAGAAAAAAGGGAGCTCCAAGAAGCCTTATAAGTGTTGCTGAAACTCATAGGTTTAGGCGCCATAGCTAGCACTTCCCTAACTATTGAGGATGTACGATTTCTCATCACTTCATTCCATCCCTCCTCAACAGCCCACGTATGCTTAGCAGGAGCAACATTAACATTCAAAATATTAGAGTCTATAGTTACAACCAAATCCGATGCCCAATCAGCAGCAACAGCCTTGCCTTTTACGTTGGAAATATCTGATGTGGGAAATTTAGCCATATCAGAAAATACGTTGTCACTTCCTTCTCCAATAACTATCCCTGACTGAACTGGAGTCGCCGAACTGCCAGCCCGAGAGCCCAAGGCCCTCGCCAAAGCAGCAAGGGACTTCAAAGTCGAAAAAGAGGGAATCGTTGCGCCAGATCTAACCGCCTCCCTCGTCGATATCGCAACTACATCATCAACCACACTCTGTTCTCATGGGACCACTTTTGACGACGCCGAAATCCTAGACGACGGACCAGCCCACGTATGATTCCCCATCCACCGGTCATCGCACTTCATCGTTGGGATACCAATTACACCAAAAACCCTAGAAGTTTTCATTGGCCGTAGATGACATCCAAGATGACCTGGGGTCATAGATGACACAAGCCACCGGAATGTGGCCAAAAGGCCGGAGGCCAGACGCAAACACGAGAAAACCTAGATCGCCATATCGCCTGCAGGGGAAGATCGGGAGAAATCAGTCGGTATATGAGTAGATCGGCGACTGATTAGGACTGAAGGCGCTCGGATCAGGTCTTGGAGGCTCGGTAGGGTTCAGTCGAGATGGGAGAGGGGAGCTGACTTCCACGATCCAATCACTCAGAGGGCTCATGCTTTCCACGATCCGAAACCCGCTTCCCCGCCGTCGACACCACCGTCAAGATTGAAGAGGGCAACGTTGGATCCGATCAGCTTGAGGACCCAGTATCATTGATTTTACTTGATGAATGCCTTAATGAACTGAACTGAGGTCGAAGGCCTAACGGAGAGCTTCCATCCTAGAAACACTTAACCCACATATATATATTCATATATACGTATATCAGGTGGCACCTGATCTAAATAGATCAGGTGCCAAGACACAAAAAGGTGGAAAGTACAAGTACAAGCCCATGTGTGGCTTGTACTTTCCGCCTTTTTATGTCTTGGCACCAGAACTATTGGATCAGGTGTAACCTTTTCTACATTAAATCCATATATATGGCAAAAATGGTCACCAGTTGGCTAAGAAGAGGATTTCCTCCTTGGTCCACCACCGACCACCCCCTCCCATAATTATATTTGAAATTTTTTTCAATATGATCTACACCTCTTGGATCATCACCACACCAAACTCAAGTGATTCTAACACTTTTTTCCATCGATCCATCCATTGCAAAAATCAACGGCGGAATAGCATGGAACTTTTTGCAATGGATAGATCGAGGGAAAAAGTGTTGGAATCACTTGATTTTTGGTGTAATGATCATCCATAATGCGATCAATTTGGAAAAAAAATTGTGGGATGGGGGTGGCCGGTGCTGGACCAAGGAGGAAATCCCCTCCTTGGCCACCTGACCCCCATTGGACCATATATATGTATATATATATACATATATATATATACATATTTATATATACATATATAGGAGGGATCAAATAACCCCCAAAAATAACCCCCAAGAAAACCCCCTAGCAAAAAGTCTGTCCCCCCTATTTTTTCGGAAGATCCAAACCGCTCATCTTGATCTCCACCTTCTAAACCCCTGACCCACCAATTTTTAGCCCGATCCCATGTGTTTTGTCCGTTCATCAACCCTTCACAAAAGTTTTGTTCATGCGAAACCGTTAAATTTGGGTCAGTTGGATGAACGAGCAAAGCACATGGGATCGGACTGAAAATTGGTGTATCAGGGTTTTAGAGGGTGGAGATCAAGATGAACGGTTCGGATCTTCCGAAAAATAGGGGGCATAAACTTTTTTGCTAGGGGATTTTCTTGGGGGTTATTTTTGGGGGTTATTTGATCCCTCCTCATACAATATACATACATACATACATATACATACATATATATACACACACATATATATGTTTGTCATCATCAAAAGGAAAAGAACGTTGGATATTGATTTAGTCCAATATATGTTTTAATGATGATCAAACATAATGCTTGTATTAATATGATTTGTATAGCTTTTAGAAAGCATTTGATGATGTGTCCAGGCTCAAAATTTGGATGATATCAACTTTAACAAGGATATGTACAATATCAACATTGAGCACATATTGTTGTAATCGGTATATATGATGTATCTTTTATTTTCTTGTCTTACTACAGTGGCATTAGTCTACTAATACAAAACTATGTAACTTTGATAATTTTACCATTAGTCGACTAATGGATCTTCTAGTCGACTAATACATCATTCTTTGGCATAAATCATTAGTCGACTAATGATTATATTAGTCGACTAATAGTCGACTAATGATTATATTAGTCGACTAATAGTCTTATTGGTTGTGCTGACGTTCCATACTTGAGATCCATTACAACGATTAATTTTTAATCATTTTTAATAGATTTGTTTCTTATAAATAATGACTTAATCCTTATTTATTCAACAAGAAAATATACAAAAATTTTGGCAAATGTAATTTTTAATGACTTAATCCTTATTTATTCAACAAGAAAATATACAAAAATTTTGGCAAATGTAATTTTTAATTTTTTTTACCTCTATTTAAGCCAAAAGAAATACCCAATTTCTGTCCAAATTTTTGTTCTCCAAAGTTCTTATTCTATAAAACATACAATCACTCCTTTGCCACCTTTAGATCCACTGACGCATAATTTCAACGCTATTCTGTATTTGTATTCTTCTATTGGAAAGATATTTCCTTGGGTGTTGAGGGAGATTTGTTGTCTGGTTTGATAGTGGTTCCAGTTTCATTTTGTTGAGATTGAGGTAAGCAATTGCCAAGAGTCTTTTGCCGAGTTACACATTTTTCTATCGCGGGTTTGCAAGAGCGTGATAGTGAAAATCTCAAGCATGAAGCTTAGTGATTGGTGTAGTTCAGGGAGACCGAATCATACTTGAGTGTTTACAATTGATCATTTTCTGGTTTACTTGTCTCCACTTTCATTATTGCAATACACTTAAATTATATTCCGTTGCTATTAATACTGTAATTTGATTCACTAATCATAATTGTTGAGGACTTAAATATTTCATCCGTGATCCAGATCCAACAATTGGTATCAGAGCAAAGTACTGCACCTTTTGCGTCTTAACACTAGATTCAAAAGAAATATGTAAAATTGGTGTTATGCATTTAGACCAATTGACACCATTGTTTTTTTCTTCTCTTTTTTTCTTTTCTGTTTTTTTGGAAACAGAGCTAGATTTAAAAAAAATATGTATGGCACTTAAACTCGATGTCATGCGTTTCGACCATTTGACCCCATAAATGTCACCACCCACTTCTAAATGGCAATCAGTATATGTACAAGAAGAACAATCAAATACATATAATTTGACCCCATAAATGTCACCACCCACTTCTAAATGGCAATCAGTATATGTAAAAGAAGAACAATCAAATACATATAATATGCATAATTATGTCAGAACATGGAACTGATGCATGGAACTGATACGTAATTGTAGAGTACTTAAATATTTCATCCGTGATCCAGATCCAACAATTGGTAACAGAGCAAAGTACCGTACCATTTGGGTCTTAACACTAAATTCAAAAGAAAATATGTAAAATTGGTGTCATGCATTTAGACCAATTGACACCATCATTTTTTCTTCTCTTTTTTTATTTTCTGTTTTTTTGGAAACATAGCTTTAAAAAATATGTATGGCACTTCAACTAGATGTCATGCATTTCGACCATTTGACCCCATAAATGTCACCACCCACTTCTAAATGGCAATCAGTATATGTACAAGAAGAACAATCAAATACATATAATATGCACAATTATGTGAGAACATGGAACTGATACATAAATGGTCCTGAAATTTACTTCTGATGCGACTCTTTCAGTGTCGATGTGGGTAAAAGTGCACAATATGAACACAAAAATATCATGGTCACAATTGAGCAGCTAACCTTCTCCTCAAGTTGCTTGCTTTCAGAAAACCATGCCTGAGAAGTAAGCAGGTCAATTTGCTGCTTAGCAACTACCTGGAAGAAGAACAGACAGTTCTCAAAAATGCTATAAAAAGTCATTATGGAGGTGGAAATAAACAAATTCAGCTACTAAAATAGAGAATCCGTTTCCAATTTAAGAGCAGAATTGGTCCTGAATCTTGATCATAAAACACATTCTAAGATAGTTAAATATGCATACAGATGAATAAATCAAAAAATAAACATTTTTCTAGTACGGCCTGAGTTCACCAGAATTTAGGATATACTCTAGGCGATTTGACCCTTGATTAAGCCATTACAAAAGTTCCTGGTGTGGTACTTGATGCGGTCCATCAAAAACCCCATTTTTTTTAATTTTTTTTAAAATAAGTTTCTAGGATTTTTGTATTCATTCTAAAACCTCAAAATACAAAATTTTAGGAGATTTGACTATTACTCAAGCCATTACAGAATTTCTCTTCTATTGTTCTGAACCCGTTATAGATATATATGTATATATGTATATGAGGAAGAGAATAATGGGTATCATACGCCATATGAGAGGGTGTCTCACATGCCCTCTCACATAAAAAGGGGCAAGTACACCAAGTACAAGCTCATGTGGGCTTGTACTTGCCCCCTTTATGTGAGATGGCATATGAGACACACTCTTATATGCCCTCTCACATAAAAGGGGGCAAGTGTATATATGTATATGAGGAAGAGAATAATGGGTATCATACAAGCTCATGTGGGCTTGTACTTGCCCCTTTTATGCTTATGATACCCATTATTCTCTATGATGAATATGTGCCTGAGCTATCAGCGCAGGAATTTTTTCCTGCGCTGACAGCAATTTCAGGCCCAAAAAGATATTTTTTAAAAACAAATTGCACTGTCTTCTACAACTTGTTGGCTACCTTCCCATTATTCTCTATAAGGAATATGGGCCTGAGCTGTCAGCGCATAAAATTTTTCCTCGCTGACATCAATTTCAGGACCAAAAAAGATTTTTTTTAAAAAAAATTTGCAATGTCTTCTACAACTTGTTGGCTACCTCCCCACCAAATTTCAAGTCAATCTATAACACTTTTTGAGCCTCCATCCATGCGTTTCAAAAACGTTGCACTGATAGTTCGGTTTTGTGTAGCGTTTTTTTAAAAACGCATATATGGACGCTCAAAAAGTGTTGGATTGACTTGAAATTTGGTGGAGATATATAGCTAACAAGTAGTAGAAGATATTGCAAAATAAATTTGAAAAAAAATCTTTTTTAGGCCTAAAATTGATGTCAGCGCGGGAAAAATTTTCTGCGTTGATAGTTCAGGTCTATATTCCTACACACATATTGCAATGGCTTGATTGAGGATCAAATGGAATCAGATTCGTCTCAAATTTTAGATCCCATCTTACTAAAAACATTTAAAAAAATTCTTATAAATTTTTTGAGGTGGACCGCACCAAGTGCTTGGTGCGGTCCGGCCTCAATCGTGCGTGCATGCGTATATATGGGATTAATGGGTATCAGATAGCACCTGACCAACTTGGGTCAGGTGCGCTGAATGGGTGTCCCATTGGCCTTCCAAAAAGCATTACTTTTTGAGTAGCCAATGAAGGCCATCTGTGCACCTGACCCAAGTTGGTCAGGTGCCACTTTTTTACAATATTCTATTAATACATACATACATACAGTAATGGTTTGATCGATCAAACAGCATCAGATTCAGCTTAAATTTTCTATTTTACGGTTTTGGAACATATAGATCACATCATCAAAAAAATTAAGGAAAAGTTTAGCCTCACTTGAAAATTTAAAATTCGGTAACCAATATGATAAATTTAATTGGATCAAACACGCCAATCCATCACAAGCAAATTTAAAGTTTGGTAATCCAAATAGAAAATCCATTCCAGTGAATGTGATCTAACATATTCAAACTACCTATAAACAAAAATTCAATGATTTG
Source organism: Scilla litardierei (assembly GCA_030789695.1). Lineage (NCBI taxonomy): Eukaryota > Viridiplantae > Streptophyta > Magnoliopsida > Asparagales > Asparagaceae > Scilla > Scilla litardierei. The sequence continues at coordinate 176,198,506 of CM061139.1, read as the reverse complement.
GATGTATTTTTACCTCATGCGTCAAGTGACAAATTAATCGAGTTTATGGAATCTCTACAACATTAATTTTGATATCATTTTTTGTATGGGTAAAACATATCAAAATAATTTGAATTTTTGTTTAGAATTAGTTTGAATATATTAGAGCACATTCAACAGAATGTATTTTTCATTTGATTAGCCAAACTTTAGATTTCATTGGGAAGGGTTGACACTTTTGATTCAATCGAGTGTACCGGTGTGTGTGTGTGCGCGCATGTGCTAATAGTTCGCACGTGAACAACAGTAGTACAAAATGGTCTCTCAGCTTTTGCATTAGATCTGCCAGCTTACAATCTTTTTCTTATTATAATTTGGGGGGCATATAAAAAGAAGACCAAGAGAGATTTAAAGAGATTTAAAGATGACAGCTTACAATCATATTTCATTTTCTCATGAGAAAATGAGTTCAGAATATGGGGATAATGCATTTAGCATATCTATTAAAATCAGTTTTGGGTGGAGGGGCATTTGGCTTTTGGGTCTTTACCCCCCACTCCGGCAATTATTCTTCTTCCTAATTCCCCCATCTCTCCCTTAGTTTTTTTATCTCCTCTAAAATCCTTGAATCAAATTTTCATATCTATCTCCTTTTATTCATCACTCTTCCTGTTTTTGTATGAGATCAACCTGTCCCGCTCAGCCCCATTGTCACCGCCACTTTACGACCAACAGTAACACTTTCAGCAATCACAGATTTGGTCACCTATCACTTCCAGCCCATATAAACGAAAGAAGAAATGTATTATTTTATAAAATCAAATTCTGATCTTTTTGTATATAAATAATTGTCAAATTATAATTATGGATGACTTCTTTTTGTACAATTAATCTTTAAAAACTTGAGTTCATTGGTTTTTATGCTGATGATGATGAACAAAATGGATTTATTTGAGTTTATTTGCTCTAAAAAGGCGACCCATGTTCAGAGGGCAGAAAGCCCTGAGAATCGGGGGATCAAACTAAGTTATGATACAAAGTGGAAAGTACTTGTTAGATGAATTTGTCCAAAAAAGCTTTTTTTTTAATTTACAAATATGTATTCAATTATCAATGTTGGATTCTTCTTTTTTATAAAGAATTCTTTAAAATTTGAGTTCATGGTTTTTATTTCTCATTTTGATGAATTATAGAAGAACATGTTTTGATGAAATAACCTAAAAACTGAATTTCATTATTTTTTGGATATGAGACTGATATTGCTAATCATGTCTCATATGCCTCTCTTACACCTGCATATAGGGCTATCATTGCATCCTTACAGTCTATCCCTATACCAAGTGATTGGCGAGTGGCAAAGCAACATCCCCAGTGGAAGAAAGCAATGCTCGAAGAACTTGAGGCACTGGAGAAGAACAAAACATGGAGACTTGTCTCACTTCCAGCAGGGAAGAAAGCTGTGGGCTGCAAGTGGGTATTCACAATAAAGCAAACTTCAGAAGGGAAGGTGGACAGGTACAAGGCGAGGCTGGTTGCCAAGGGCTACAGTCAGACTTATGGGATTGATTATGATGAGACATTTGCCCCAGTGGCAAAGATGAGTACTGTGAGAGTACTGATATCCTGTGCAGCGAATTTTGGATGGAAATTGCATCAGTTGGATGTAAAGAATGCCTTCTTGCATTGAGACTTACAGGAGGAGGTATACATGGAGGTTCCACCTGGCTTTGGCACACAACAGACGGTGGGAAAGGTGTGTAGACTGGACAAGTCCTTGTATGGGCTGAAGCAATCTCCAAGGGCATGGTTCGACAGGTTCAGGCGTGCAGTCATCACTATGGGCTACAAGCAGAGTAATGGTGATCATACTGTATTCTATAGACATTCAGGACAGCGGATCACTCTTTTGGCTGTGTATGTTGATGATATTATTATCACTGGAGATGATGAAGAGGGAATCTCTCACTTGAAGGTAAGGTTGGCGAGAGAATTTGAGGTCAAGGACCTTGGACAGTTGGGATATTTCCTTGGACTGGAGATTGCCAGGTCCAGGAAGGGTATAGTTCTCGCACAGAGGAAATATGCCCTGGATTTACTGGCTTAGACTGGTATGTTGGGGTGTCGTCCAGCAGTTACTCCTATTGATCAGAATCATAGGTTGCATTCACAATCAGGGGAGCCAGTAGACAAAGAAAGGTACCAGAGACTTGTTGGACGCCTTATCTACTTATGCCATACCAGACCTGACATTGCCTATGTTATCAGTGTGGTAAGTAGATACATGCATGATCCTAGGACTGGACATATGGAGGCAGTCTTCAGGATACTGAGGTATCTGAAGAATAGTCCAGGAAAAGGCATATTATTTGGTAGTCATGGTCACATGAATGTGACAGGCTACTGTGATGCAGATTGGGCCAGTTGCCTAGATGATAGGAGATCGACCTCGGGCTACTGTGTGTTTGTCTTGGTCTCTTGGCGTAGCAAGAAGCAGGATTTGGTGGCTCGTTCCACTGCAGAGGCAGAGTACCGTGCTATGGTGCTTGGTACTTGTGAGATGATCTGGTTGAGATCACTTCTACATGAGCTACGCCTGCTGAGAGAAGGACCATTGCGGTTGTTGTGTGATAACAAGTCTGCAATTAATATTGCCAACAACCCAGTGCAACATGATAGAACGAAGCACATAGAGATTGCCAGGTTCTTCATTAAAGAAAGATTGGACAAGAAACAGTTGGAGATCTCCTACATTACCTCTGGACAGCAACTAGCTGATTGCCTTACAAAGGGGTTGAACTCTAAAGGAGTGGAGGATGCTTGTAACAAGATGTGCATGATAAATATCTTTTGCTCATCTTGAGGGGGAGTATTGTGTAGTGTGTGTTATATTGGGTGTGTGTGTAAAGAAAGGAGGAAGTTAATATAAATAGAAGTGATATCCTCTCCTTTGGGCCTAATCACACTTTCCCCAAAATCCACATTTTTGTTGTTAATGCTGATAACCCTTAACAGAAATGATCTAAATGGATAATAATGTCTTGTTTATTTGTCCCCAAAAACTTTTTATATGTAAATAACTGTTCAAACTTCAAACCATTATGCTGGTTTATGTGTCCAGAAACTCTCTGTGTGCGCCTAAAACCCCAATAAGAAATATAGTCGTTTAAATCCATTTGCTATGGAACCATGAGTTATATTGACAGAACGGAATTGAAGATCAACTCCCACAAAACTACTCAAGATAATGAATCTGAAGCACAAATAGACCATGAAATCTTATTACTTCTTGGACAAAACGAAGCAGTGTCTTACTTTGTCAAGGGGGATGTCTTTCACATTTTGCACTTTAAGGTCAACAAAAATGTCACTCATGTCGGCAAGGCTACCTTTAGCTTTTGCAGAATCTGGAAACCTGCCTTCATATCGTCCTGATACAACCAAAGGGCATCCAAGAGAGAGATCTGGTATATTAAAAGGGTACACCTAAAAGGAATAAACAAGCATTTAGCAAATACCATCCATACACATCACAAGATATGCAAACATGTAACATAAACATCGAAGGTTCAAATGGTGCAAGGAAATAAAACAAAATGATATCGAACTCAGAAATTATCCAAATTCCATGGCGGAGCCTGTGCACCGCCTTTTGGAGTATTCCATCTCAAGATACACAATTTAGACCCTACATTAGGGATGATAATGGATTCAGGCCAAAACTCAAAGCCCTTCTGTTTCTTGGGCAGGTCCAGGGTATGCATGGCCCTACCGAGGACCCAGCCCATAGGCATGCACATGTCTAGCCCAAAACACACACACACACACACCCCCCCCCCAACCCAAACCAAAAAAAAAACAACCACAAAAAAAAATCATAACTCTCGATGATCATAACCCACAGGAATGCCCAGGTGTAGCCCACTAACCAGTTTACAACGTAATAAATGGTTTGCAGTCTACTCCCCCCGAATCTCCTATCATCACCCGCTCTAATCATCACCCATAATTCTTCAATCATCATCATCAATAAGTATATGGACTGGCCCTAATTCAACATCCCTCCTTTTTCGTCGTCTTTGGCTGAAAAAACAGTATTACTAAAGATTCAATTCTTTTCTTTTGGGTTCAAATCTTTTCTTCAAAATCTAAATAACCACCACAATGTTATAATTTCATCTATTAAAGTTCAGATCTACTGAAGTTCACCTCATTTCACTCCCCCATCGGAAGGCACAATTTTTATAGGTTGTAATCTTGTTCTCTTGGCAAGTTATTCCTAATTTATTTTATTTTATTATATTATATTAATCTATTTTCCTTGAATTATTGATGCATTCAGTACAAAGCATAGGGGTGGTTGCATTGTCAGAACAAGGTAGAGACTTTGTGGAGGAACTTCTCTTTAAAATCAAGCTGCAACGACTTCCTTTGCAACCATAGCAAGGGTTGTTTAATTTGTTAGTAATTTTTTTTATTTTTTGGTAATAATATGTGTGCGTGTTGTAATGTTTGTTGATAAATTATTTAAGTGTTCCTTTAAGGAATTTGTGTGTTATTTGTTGTGTGATTTATAGAATACTGCAATTAAAATTTACTGTTTAACCCGTTTTTATGAATTAATATGGATTGAGATGGATATTAGTTATTGATGGAGTTTGTGTTAATTCGTGATTTAATTATTTAATCCAAATGGATCAAAATTTTAAAAAATTTAGAGTGGTTGCTCATATAGCTGCTCATAGAATCATCAAGGACAAAAGAAACGAGTCGGCCTAAAAAAGCCCATGGGCCGGCCCAATAGCCTGCGGCATAGTGTCAGTGCCTCTGTATAAAAGGCCCATGGCTGGGGTCGAGTCTTGATTTATGGCGGGCTGGAGCCTTCTGGCCCTGCCACATTACCATCCCTACCCCCACATGCATGTATTTGAATAAATGTTTCTGATCTCACTTTTAATTATCTAAGTGGAAATTTCAAGAATGTGTTGGTTTGATGTGTGATTCTACTATGCAAAATAAATAATTCAGATAATCCTCCGGACAGAATACAGTTAGTAGAGTTCAGACAGATTTGGGCATAAGAGAAAATTCGGAAATGTTAGAAGCAAAATAGCACTTAATGCAATTTTTTTATCCATAATTGAAAAAAAAAGGATACAAGGTATACCTCGAATCCCTCGAGTTGATCAAGGATGTCAACAGTAATGTTTGCAAGTATGGGACATAGAGCACTTTGAAACCATCTATGCATTTGAACTTCAATAGAATCTACATAGAAACAAATAAATCTCATCAGTTAAATAACACAGCTAAACTTTTGCAGATGAATGAAGAAGAGGATAGAGGAGGCAGAACCGTGTTACCACACAAAAATGACCCAACATCTATTATCAAATTAATGGCGAGAATGCTGAACAATATTCTATTAAGGTAGATCCTCAGTGAGGATGAAAAAGGCAAAAGCAAGTAACTACCATGGCCTAATAAGAAAGAGAACTAAAAACTTCATTGTGTCATGGGGTCTGCCTTAGGTTTAAAAAAATACCAATACAATGAGATAAGAAGATCATGCATAAAGAGGATAGAGAAGGCAGAACTGTGTTACCACACAAAAATGACCCAACATCTATTATCAAATTAATGGCGAGAATGCTGAACAATATTCTATTAAGGTAGATCCTCAGTGAGGATGAAAAAGGCAAAAGCAAGTAACTACCATGGCCTAATAAGAAAGAGAACTAAAAACTTCATTGTGTCATGGGGTCTGCCTTAGGTTTAAAAAAATACCAATACAATGAGATAAGAAGATCATGCATAAAGATTGTCTTGCGAAAACGAGAGGCCCCCCAGCCAAAAATATCTATCCAAACTGTTAAAGTGCATAGTGTGTAAGGTATAATGAGAGTAGGTGGGAAACAATGTATAACGAGAGCAGTTGGAAATGTGAAATAATGTCGTAGTAAGTTATGGTTTGAGGTTTCGGCCGATACCCCTGCGTATCGCCCGTATCGTATCGGTATCGGTGGGTAACGAGACCGAAACTAGGGGTTAGTTTCGGTATCGGCCGATACTGAATGATACCGTTCAGTTTCGACCGATACTGACCGAAACTGACCGATACCGTTCAGTTTCGACCGATACCGACCAAAACAGACCGATACCATTTAATATTGGTCGAAGACGGAGGAAGAAGAATGTGTAATTAAATAAAAATTCTCTAAAAAACCCAAAAAATTCGTGAATCAATAAGTTGCAAAGAAAGCTCGGTTAAAAGAGAGGAGAAACCCTAGGATTTTGGCTTGAAAATGATGAAGAATTAGACAAAGAAAAGGCAAAACAAAGAAAATTGTAGGAAAAAGAAAAACAAGGAAAAAAGGAAGATGAAAAATTGAACTCATCGCATCGCGTCGTCACCTCACCGAACACGCCTCCTGCCTCGCCGCCCCACCTCGACCATCTAGCGTGAGAGAGACAGAGAGCAAAGAGCGAGAAAGGCCGGAGTCGCCTTTCGGGAAAGGTTGCGTTTAAAAAAAGGAAAACTTGTAAATAAGTGGTATGTTCGTAGAGTAAAACAGTTGATGCACATAACAAGCAGATTTTTTGTGGCAACCCTGTAAATAAGTGGTATATGCGCAAAGCAAAATGGTGGGTGCGGAAAGCAACGCCCAGCGATTTTTTTGGCAAACTTGTAAATAAGTGGTTTGTGCGCAAGGTAAAACGGTGGGTGCGCAAGGCCAGCTTTAGGATCTATTCATTTATCTAATATTTAGTATTTAAGTACCAACTTTAGGTATTTAGTCTTTGATATGATTACGAACTCAAATTTAGTTTAACTATTTAGTATTTAGTATTTGATAGTATATGATTAATATTTTAGTTTGTTACATATTTAATAGTATTTGATAGGTTTAGATTTAAGAATCTCCAAAACCATCACTGTGTGTATATAGTATATACATATTTAAAGTATCTCCGAAACCGAAACCCGAAACGAAACTGACGAAACTAGCGATACAGACGAAACCGAAACTTGCTTCCGAAACCGCCGAAACGGACGATACCGATACCGAAACCTAAATTTTGGAAAGAACAATACCGAGACCGAAACCGAAACCTAAAACCTTGGTAGTAACAAGTGACTATGATAGAAGGTGTGATGAGGGTGGCAGGAAAATCTAACCTTGTACATATAAGTAAGCTAAGCTAAGTCCACCAAAATAAATAAAAAATTCTTTTTCTTTATCGGTTCGTCTACTTCAACATGGTATCAAAACCTCGGGCCTAAATACCCCAATCCTAATCTTCCACTAAAATGAGGAAAAGACATTAATGTTCATATTCTCCCTTTCTCTTCCATTTCTTCTCTTCACCTGACCCAACTCTACCCATCTAACCATCGGAACAACCTGTCATCACTCAACGATGACGAAGCTGCTCATTATCCCATCATATCCAATCTTCGTCGCCGCCACTCAATAACAATGCTAACGTGACAACACCACCACTCGACGACGATGACAATGCTACCAATTGATGACGCATCACATCTTCATCTTCTCACCTCTACCCTATGATTTTCTCTCTCAAACCTTCTCTTCTCTTTTTCTTATTTAGAGTTATGTTGTTACTGTAAAAATTCTTTAAAACAAAAAAAAGAGTATTGTAGTTTGATATGGTTCTTTATTATGTATTCTTTTATTTGAAATGCACTTTAGATCTAATCAATTAGCTTAGATGTGATGGTTAAATTTCAATAGAGGATTGTGATACGATCCGGTGGATCGAATCAATCAAATCAGTTTTTAAAAGAGGAAAAATTAAAAAGGTGGAATTTTTAATTGGATATTAGACGAAGAACACAGATAACTTGGATTCCTTCGAGACGAATCCGATCTCCTAGCTTTTATATGAACGGACTAAAAGCCTAAATTTTCCTCACAAGATGTCTAATAGTGTTCTTCAACAAAATGAGCATAAAAGAAAATAATGGCGGCTAGTCCTAATAATAAAGAAAGAGGGATTTACTAATCCGGTCTGAAAAGACCGAAATACCCCCGAGATAATTAGATCTGAATCACACTCTCCTCCTACGGAAATAAGTGATAGTGGGGCCTCCTGACTCATCCGCGCTCCCCACTCCTCCTGCCGGACCCGCGCCCCACTCGGGTGAGGCGGTAGCAACCGCATCAGATTGTCCATGTGAGGTGTAAGAGTGGGATCTCGAGGAAGGATAATTAGCTATGGATGTGATTTGTCTTATTGGGTTTAAAGGATTGCTTAATTAGATATGACTGAAGAGATGAACTCTGAGATCAGACATATAGTTTATGAGTTTGCATTTGTGAAGATCACCAATCAAAAACTACTGGCGGATCACACTAATTTCCTACAAATGGCAAAGACTTGTCGAGATCTATATCGTCCGCAGAGGGAAGGACATTCATCATACAAACGATCCTCCAAACTGCATAATCACACGTGATCGGAAGTTCAGCGGTCAATTAGAGATTTTTAACCAACTTCAAAAATATTCTCATATAATCCTTCTATGACTAATGCAAAAAAGATAAAGAAGTGTACTACTTTGACGGTTCATCACAAGTGAGAGAAAATTGGCTAAATACCATGGGTCAACTATCACTTTTAATTTCTACCACCCTATTTAAAAACTTTGCTAGAATACCACACCCCTTAAAAAGACTAAAATACCCACGTTCGTTCCCAAAGATTAAAACCCGTCCGCAGTGAGCGTATATTGGTGTATATTGACGCATATTGGCACAAATTGACGCAAATTGGCACATATCTACGTCGATGCCGAACTCCGATCACCCCGCTTCAAAGCCCGTCCGCAGCTGCCCTCCGACATCCACGGAAGCCAGACGCCGCTGCAATATGCGCATATCTACGCTGGCTTCTCTGTGACGTCGGAGGACAGCTGCGGACGGGCTTTGAAGCGGGGTGGTCGGAGTTCGGCATCGACGTAGATATGCGCCAATTTGCGCCAATATACGCTCATTGCGGACGGGTTTTAATATGTGCATATTTACGCTGGCTTCTCCGTGGACGTCGGAGGGCAGCTGCAGACGGGCTTTGAAGTGGGGTGGTCGGAGTTCGGCATCGACGTAGATATGCGCCAATTTGCGCCAATATACGCTCACTGCGGACGGGTTTTAATCTTTGAGAACGAACGTGTGTATTTTAGTCTTTTTTTTGGGGTGGTATTCTAGCAAAGTTTTTAAATCGGGTGGTGGAAATTAAAAGTGATGGTTGACCCATGGTATTTAGCCAATTTTCTCTGATCTACCAAATCAGGAGATTGTCATTCTACTATTGAAGCAGCTCGTGTCAGGAAGCCTTGTTGTAGGATGTGAAGGTCCTGATGATGGTGACAACAACGTATGCCATTACTATATGAAAGTAGGGCATACAAAGCAGACAAGTTGAAAGCCGCATAATAGAACGTTAAGTCCTTAATCAGCACATATTGCTTCTGTAAAGGAGTCGGGTTCAAATACATGAATGGTTCATCCAGAGAGGAGCATAACAACTAGCAGAAGTTCCTATAATTTTAAGAGTCGATGTCTTCTTCTTATTCATCTCATACAACTACACTTGCAAAAACTGACAACCCCACTGCTTTTATTTCATCCACAACGTGTTAAAATTGTGTACATATAACTGGTAATCCTAAAGTTTCTCCTTCAAAATTAGTTCTTCCTTGCCTAGTGTGTGTAACACATAACTTATCACTATCATTTGCTTGTTATTTACTTGGTTTTCTATTTAATTTGCTATCGCTTAATGAAATTATAAAACCATTAAATTATTAGGGAACCTTTTTTCATGCCCATAATCCCATTCAAATGATCGGGATAGCGAAAAAAATCGGCACAAAGCATAAGCTTGGCAGATTATATCTTCTTGATGTGCTTCATGACTCGGTTGCATAATAAGGTATTATGTCTCTAATCAATACTCGCGATAAGTTGGGACATCTCTCTCTCTCTCTCTCAATAATTTAAAATTGTTAGTTCTTTGATTGAATTATTTATCAGTCTAGAGTGTGAGCCTTGCCAGAAAGAAAAGCATCATCGTGTGCATTATCTTTCTAGAGTCAATAAAAAGGTTAATAGACTATTTGAACTTGTACATTCCGTTGTATGTGGGTCTTATCATGTACAATCAAGACTTGGTTTTAGATATTTTATAATATTTTTTGATCATTTTTCTCGAGTTACTTGGCTTTACCGGTTAAAAGAAAGATCTGAAATTTTTTCTCTCTTTCGAAATTTTATAATTAAAATTAAAACCCCATTTGGTATATTTGTGTGTTTTACGTAGTGATGATACTAAGAAATACGTTAGCTCTACTTTCATTAAGTTTATGGCATAATCTGGTATAATACATCAATCATCTTGTTCAATATACTGAATGGCATAGCGGAACAGAAAAAAGGCATTTACTTAAAATCACATATACAATTATCTCACTGCATGTCACTAAATTAGCAAAATACTATCATCAATGCTTAATAATAAAATTCCATAGTTATTGTGGCTTCCCAATGTTTTTAATTTCCTCTAACAATGCGTATTTTGGGTGCGCATGCTTTGTATATCATTTGGGATCTAATGTGTCAAAACTTAATCTACAATCACTTAAATGAATTTTCCTTAGTTATTCATGCACATGAAATGAATATAAATATTTCTATCCACAAACCATATGGAATATAGTCGCAGATGTCACTTTTCTTGAGTCTCATGAGGGCATTTTTCTAGTGATGAGTCCGATAAGTTCTTTTTCTTAATAAGTACTCACACTAAGGTAACGCTTTAGAAATGTCAAAAATCAGTATACAGCAAGATAAAAAACAAAATTGCATGTGTATGCCATACGTCCTAAGACTCGTATTTTTGTGTTAACATCTCATACTATAACGATTCACACATTACATATTCCTCGATCTTTTATCTATATATGAGTCATCTACTCAATTGAATCATGATATTCCTATTGCTCTCTAATAAATATACTTATAATTGTACTGCTCATCCATTACATATATATATATATATATATGTCATTTGCATATATTTCTTCTAGATATCATATTTTTTATCTTCCATCACTACTAACACAGTTCCTGTGTTCTTGCTGAAGCTCTTGCATACCTAGATTGACAAACGATAATGAAAGAGGAAACGTAAGCATTAGATAAAAATAGTACTTGGGATTTGGTTCAACCATCTTCTACCAAGTCTATTATAAGCTGAAAATGGGTCTTTAAGATGAAGCTCAATCCTAATAGAAGATTAACAAGATTGAAAGCTAGACTAGTTGCAAAGAGATACCCCCAGGACTATGGTGCTAATTATTTAAATACTTTCTTCCCTGTAATAAAATTAATTTCAATTCGTCTTCTCATATCACTTGCTGACATCTATCACTGAATCTTACATCGACAAAGATATCAAAAATATCTTCTTTAATGCTGTTCTTGATAATGATGTTTATATGGAGCAACTATAAGGATTTGTTCCTCGGTGGGAGTCCAGAAAATTTTATTCGTTGAAGCACTCGTATGGCCTGAAACAATCTTCCCAGGCATGATTTGACAGATTTACTACTGTGCTTTAGGAGTTTGGTATGCAAAAAGTTAAGAAAGATTAATTCTTCTGAATGCATCAGATAAGATGTATCTTGATAGTGGTATATATCGATAACATAGTGATCACCAAGGATGATGTTAAAAGAATTGATGCTCTGAATGCATACCTGCAGAGACGTTTCCAGACTAAAGATTTCATACCATTATGTTATTTTCTTATGATAAAGTTGGCTAGATCGTGTGAAGGCATTGTGTTGTCTTAAAGAGACATCACTTCTGTTGTTCAATTAACTCTCATATTAAATCTGATGTTGATCCAAACTCAAAATTGCTACTAGATCTGGAGGAGTCACTGGATGATCCTAAACGATACACAAGACCTATAGAAAATTCAATTATCTTACAGTGACGGTCTAATATCACATAGCTAATCAATGTACTTAGCATGTTCATGTTAACTTCGTGTACAGATCATTAGGAGATTATACTCTGAATAGTATGTTTTCTAAATGGGTACCAGGAGAAAGAACTTTTGTATTCAGATCATGATTGTTCTAAAGTGAATGCCATCTCTAATGTTTGATTGGGTAGAACCACCTATACAGGATGCCTATTACAGGGTATTATGTACTAATTGGAGCAAATCTCAAGACAGTAAAAAGTAAAAAAACAATGAATTGTTGCACGGTCAGGTGCAAAGACTGAATTAAGAGCTATAATGAATATCACATGTGAGTTGATATGGATTAAAGACCTCATAACAGAGCTTCAGTTCATGATTTCTCTTCCGTTAAATTGTGATAACAAGGTGGACATCCATATTGCAGAGAATCACGTCTTTCAAGAGCGCGTGAAACATATTAGGGTTGATTGTTATCTGGTCTGAGAGAATGTGCTAAATGAAAAGAATTTACAAACCTTACATGTGCAATCAGTGAATCGGTTAGCAAATCTATTTGCCAACCCACTTAGGGATGCTTACATTTAATATATTGTGCGTCAGCTTGAGGGGGGGTGTTAAAGTGCATAGTGTGTAAGGTGTAATGAGAGTAGTTGTGAGATAAAGTGTAATGAGGGTGGTTGTAAAGAGTGGTTGAGAGAAAAGGTGTAATGATAGTGATCGTAATAATAAGAGTGGTTGGGAGAGAATGTGTAACGAGGTTGGTTGGAAAAGCCAACCTTATTTCTATAAGTAAAAGCTATCTTCATCTGATTAAGAAATTTCTAACAACAGTAAATGGATAAGAAATTTTTAACAACAGTAAATGATATGTCCACCAAAATGAATAAGAAACTTTTCTTTTTTTTTAAATAATTCTTATTCAACACAAACCAACACGGAACTCACATCTTCATCTGATTTTTAACAACAGTAAATGGATTTTCATCTGATTTTTAACAACATAAGGGATGTTTCTACTAAAACCTAAATATCTAATAAGCCATCTTAAGGTTTTCGTTCAAATTTGATCTGTATTGAGAACACAAAAGATGCATTTTAATGGAGACCATGTGTTTAATTCTTCAATTTCCATGAAAAAATGGGTTCCCAGATTAATACAAGTCTACCATGAATAATGAAGAAAACAATGCAAGATGAGAATGAATTCAAAATCAAATCATCGCCTATGTCATCTCACTAAAAAAGTTGGGGTTTCGTCAAATCTTAACCAGACAAATCAGAAAATAAAATTTGCCTGCAGTTTTAATATGTTCGATGTTTTGCAATACCATCAATATCCGGATCCCACGCATATCATGATAACCAAGTATATATAACACACTTAAAGGAATCTTGGTCCTCTAGAAACTCTTTACAAGCTGCTGTTTATCCTCAAAAATTCTCCCTTCAGAAGGCCAAAATACAAAAGGATTTAGTGAAACGAAAGAAAAAAATGCATTCTCTTTTTATATTTTTATTTTTTACGATCATATTTGATCCCCCAAAAAAATTTAATTTTTATGATCTAACACAAAGGATAGTACCTACGAGGGAACTCTAAGGTAAATTCTGTATTCTTTCAATTCAAATTAATTTTCTTGCTAATTTCTTTTTCACTTTTTTCCTCTATCGTGATCATGTTTCTATTTAGTGGACTGGTACCATTATGTATTTCGTTTAAAGCTATCAAAAAAATCCAAAAGATAACGAGTTCCCCTTGGCTGTGATCATTGAAGGATTCGCACGTAGGGTTAAAAAGAAGAATGAAAAAAAGAAAGAGAAAAGGCAAAAGAGAGAATGAAAATGAAAGAGAGCAAAGCATAAATTTTTTTTAATGCCATCAATATCCAGATCCCGCACTTATCATGCGATAAAAGCATTAAATTGCATACTGAAAAAGAATTCTTATCTTCTTTTATTTTAGCTACAAAAATTTTGACGGGACGTCTCTCTGTCTGTGCATCATGTGTGTGTGTGTGTGTGTGTGTGTGTGTGTGTGTGTGTGTGTGTGAAAAAAGAAAAAGTGCAGCATACTCGTAGGGCCCATAGGTTCTCTGAAAAAATTATGTGACTCATTCTTATTCAACAATACATTCAAAGCACCTGCCATATGACTAGTAGATATATAAATTAACACAAAGTGACCTGTTAGGCTTTGTTAGGAATGCTACATATGGAAGAAATCGCTAGGCAGAAGTAGTATGTCTTAGTTGGTAAGTGAGATTAAAAAAGAACAAGGAAATGAGGCATCAACGATTTTGCTCTAAATTGAATACTGAAGTAACAATCGAAACAGCTGAAGGTAAGCTATTACATGCATTCTGGACACAAATTAAAATATGAAAATGCTACATTCTCCTAGATTAGAACAGGCAGTTTTAATCTGTTTAAAAATTATTCTATGCACCTAAAGCATGGATATGACCTACTATATTTGTAATGAACAATATTCCCAATAACCCCATTAAAGCATAGGCACCATTATAATCTTTAAAAAACATAGGTAAACAGCTGGAGTAAAGCAATTATCTGGAATTGAGACAAATTATTCAAGTCGGTCCACCTACGTGACCAATTTGTAAGAAAGAGGGAGACTATTAAGCATGAACTATTTGTTTCTCCCATATAATCATTTCAATCCAAGTCCAAGTCATCTAAGACATTGAGGATTTAGGATTTATATCAATCATACTTGAGCACCACAACCTAAACTTGATTTGGTAACCACATCTTCGACCGTAATTTACATATTAATTTCAGTAATTAATATGCAAATTTTCAATTATTTTTTATATATTTTAATTTAATATCTTTCTTTCCTTCTTTTTCTTTTTCCTTAGCCCAGCCAACAGCCCAAGACCCTCTCCTCTCCTCTTTTATTCTTTTTATTTCCTTTCTTTTCTCAAGCCCAAACCTCCACAAGCCCACGTTCATTTTATTAACCTCCTCAAGTCCAACAACCCAGTCCACATTCCCTTTTAATAACCCCCCCCCCCCCCCCGGTCCTAATCCACCGCCTTCCCCCAAAACGCAGAAAACCTCTACGATGCTCTCTTTCTCTCTCGTATGACAGCTGCAAATCCGTCGTCCCCCACTCGAGCGATCACTGATCATCTTTCTCTTTCACTCTCCCATGCGACGACACGACATCCCTCGTTGCATCCGCCAATCCACATCCCCTCATCCGTCTGTAGTCTCTCCCTTTTTCCCATCACTGCAGCCCAGAGGTAGGTCACCCCCACTCGCGAGCCTGTCGACTGCTGTAAGTCCTTCCTTTCACCTCCATGCGCTGAGGCCCCCCATCTGCATTCTTTCTCCTCTATAAATCCTCTCCTGTTTTGATTTCCAGTTTAATAGCAAAAAAATTATTTTTTTGGTAGTGGAGGCTTGGTTTCTTCTCGGTTTTTTGCATCCTCCCTTAAGCGAGCAGCCACAACCGCTCAACGGCATGCCAGAGACGAGGTTTGGCCTCTTCTCTGGCATAATTTCAATGTTTGGTATATTCGCTTTGATTCTATTTTTTTGGTTTTAATCTCAGTATATTATTTTATGAGTGTCTTCACCTCTTGATGGATATGATGTGGGCTCATGCATACTATATTTAGGGTCGTTTGCTTGAGGGTTTGCCATGTCTTTCGTTATAGTTTCAGTATTGATGGTCTTCTTGGGGATTATTGGCTTTTATTTGTTGATGATGCTCTGTTCTTAGGGGATTTTTGTTGTTGCCATGCTCTTCATGTGGGGTTCCTTCCCTCTATTACTTGCGGCCCCATGTTCTTTGGGGCTTTGCCCCTGTTTGCTTGAGGGTTTGCCATGTCTTTCGTTATAGTTTCAGCACTGTGGGCGTTTGTGTGTATTATTGGTTTTGTTTATTGGTGCTGCTCTGTTTTTGGGGAATTTTTGGCATTGACATGCTCTTCCTGTGGGGTTCCCTCCCTCTATTACTTGTGGCCGCCATTATCTGTGGGGCTTTGCCCCCCTGTTTGTTCCATGTTGACATGTGGGCTATTGCTCCTATTTTTGGTTTGGCCCAAAGGCATTGTCCTGTGATTAATTGGTGCGGCCTTACTAAGACTTGTT
Source organism: Scilla litardierei (assembly GCA_030789695.1). NCBI lineage: Eukaryota > Viridiplantae > Streptophyta > Magnoliopsida > Asparagales > Asparagaceae > Scilla > Scilla litardierei. The sequence goes on along the minus strand of CM061139.1, from coordinate 176,182,393 downwards.
GGATTAAGCATCGTTGGGCTTTGTTGGATGTTGAGCTTTCATTCATTGAAATATTTTGGGATTTATGGTTAGTTTTACACATGTTGTTTATGAAGCTAAAAATCATCTATTGGTGATATTGTGATTTGTGAAAAAAGGAAAGCATGTGTAGTATATGGATTTGATCCTTTGTGAAATCGAGGATAAGATTTCCTCTAAGATCACAAATTGACTTGCCCCCCTTAAATTATTGTGGAATTACTTTTATTCATGCAGATGATTAGAAAATAACTCTGACATCAATTAGGATATAAGGTTGGGTTTTAGTCCATGTTGGATGTGATCTTGAAGTAATTGTTATTATTCTCATGTTTGGCATATTATTGGTAAATTGGACTTGTTGGATATTTGTATTGCTTCATTTATGATATATTATTGGAAATGGATTTGTAGATATGATAACGCTTAAAACTATTGGAAATCATAAACTTGGATTTGGAATACACCCCAACCATATATACCAATGATGATGTGACCATTAAGACTTGTTGAGAGACTTTATTCTCCATTCTATTATTTTTATATGATGCATGCTAGAGTAATCACCCAAAATAAAGGAAATTGATAGTATCACAACCATTACATGAATAAACACTTGTTGCTACAACTTTATGGCATGAAAACTTGAAAACATGACATTCGACCATCACATGAACAAAATTCATATTGACATTGAAAATGTAAACAATACTTGACATTTCGACTCACTGGGTTTTGGGATAACTCATATTACAGAGAGTATGGGAAAAACTGAAGTCATGCTTTTGATTATAATTGATATGTTCACACTATCGCATCTGATATCCGAACAAGTCTCATTCATGTATCCGTTTGGACCCATATGGTATCTTCCATCAGATGGATCTTGAGTCCCTTTCCTATTTTTGATTGGACTCGGTCCAGGTGAGTACTCCTATGGTACAAGGTAGACTTAGGATTGCTTATCGTACTCTCGAATATTAGTCATGGCTTAGAATTGGTACAATCACCACATTCACTTAGAAAGAATTTGATAACATAGACATAAAATGTTGACTTTGATTTACATTCTTGTCTCTAGTTTAGTATACTTTATATACTATATTCATGCTTTATTTCAGTCATGCTCATATACCATGTTTAAATTTTGAATTTTAGAATTATTGTAAATATACTCTAATCTAGCTGATTCATATATTGTTACACGTTAGGTGCTGATTAGTAGTATACGGATGAAACTGATTTTCTGCGAAGCACGAAGACTTCTGAGTGATTAGATCATGAGTGGATTTAGTTTACGTATTTCTTTTGTATCTAGAGACATTGAAATTTTTATATTATAAATCAAATTTTAAATTTTATACGAATATGTTGGTACTTGGTACGTTTCTGCTATTGGCTATATTGTTTTCATTGATAAACAGTAGGCCCTGTAATTCAATGTAAAACTGTCACACCTATTCCAGGAAGCGGTGCATTACAATACCCCTCCACCGTATGTTCTATTCTCCTTCCAATCATGGGCATCCACGGGGAAAATATAAGAAAAATAAAATACAATAGAGTCATTATCGAAACTAACAGGCACTGTCCTAATAGACAGAAATGGCTGAGCAACACGGTCAATTTTACCACACCCACGATGACAAAATCCGATGACAAAATCTTGTTATTTTATAGTATTAAAAGACAAAAACAAAGAATGAAATTTGTAAACCTTGGGAGCATTTTCTGGTTAGATCTTTTGCTTCTCATCCATGCCCAATAGTTGATATAATTCCTAATAACAAATCCATTTCCACTTCTTCCATCCTCTTACACTAGACGCTTACTAGCAAATTTATTTCCTCTTCTTCCAGACTCCTCATAGCAAATCTGTTTCCTCATAGAAAATCTATTTCCTCTTCTTCCATACTCTTACCGTACACTCTTCCTCTAAGAGTGTTTTGGAGGCTTTAGTTGATATAATTCCTAATAACAAATCCATTTCCACTTCTTCCATCCTCTTACACTAGACGCTTACTAGCAAATTTATTTCCTCTTCTTCCAGACTCCTCATAGCAAATCTGTTTCCTCATAGAAAATCTATTTCCTCTTCTTCCATACTCTTACCGTACACTCTTCCTCTAAGAGTGTTTTGGAGGCTTGCTCCTCTGTAGCACAACCTTAAACCAAAAAATATGTTATGATTTCTGACCCGTCAACTGGTTACTGACCTTCTACAATTTATGACAAGTGCCTCTCTTGTCCATACTTTCCCACAGCCAGAACTACGCACCAATTACCAGGTTATTATTAGTTGTATAGCCTTGTTATGAAATTTTATCAAATCTTTCATGTATACTTGGGACAGCCCCACTTTTATGGGAAATATCAAAGGCAATGATGGTGATAACGACAATGGGTTTTTAACTTCGCATACTATTTGTTGTTCCTCCTAATAGAAACGTGATATTAGTGATTGTATTCATTGATATTTTTAGTGGAGTAATCTATTTTTCTAGACGTGGCCCCACAGATGTAGGTGTGTGCACTGAACTGCGTTACCAAGTCGTGTGTGTCATTGCTTGGTTTATGCTTAATCATTCGGTTTATTTATTTGATTATTAACTGCGTGCTGAATTTCAATTGGTATCAGAACAGGTCATCCGTGCTACTTTGTGTTGTCAAAGTGGGCGTTATCCTGTATTCGCAGTACGCAAATCATGAATACGAAAGAAGGCGCTTCCATTACACGTCCTCCACTGCTCACCGGCACTAACTACACATACTGGAAGTCCCAGACGCGTGCTTTCATCAAGTCGCTGGATGAGAAGGCATGGGTTGCCACCATTGAAGGATGGACTCCACCGATCGAAGTAGACAAAGAAGGCAAAGAACACCTTAAACCGGCAAAAGACTGGAGCCCAGAAGAAGATCGAGCGGCTTTGGAAAACTCAAAGGCCGTGAATGCCATTTTCACTGCTGTTGACGAAGAGCAGTTCAAGCTGATCTCCACATGTGAGTATGCCAAAGAAGCGTGTGATATTCTCCAGAATGTTCATGAAGGAACGAGTAAGGTAAAAACTTCCAAACTCCAAATGCTTGCGCATCTCAGTTTGAAAACCTAAGGATGAATAATGATGAGACCGTAGCCGAATTCAATGGGAGGCTGAGAGACATAACAAATCAGGCCTTCCAACTAGGCAAGAAATACTCACAAAATAAGCTGGTCGATTGAGAACTCTTCCTGACAAGCTGGGATATTCTCCAGAATGTTTATGAAAGAACGAGTACAGTAAAAGCTTCCAAACTCCAAATGCTTGCATCTCAGTTTGAAAATCTAAGGATGAATGATGATGAGACCGTAGCCGAATTCAATGGGAGGCTGAGAGACATAACAAATCAGGCCTTTCAACTAGGCAAGAAATACTCACAAAAGAAGCTGGTCGAGAAAACGTTGAGATCTCTTCCTGACAAGTTTTCTGCAAAAATAGCGGCATTGAAGATATGAGAAACACATCCACTATGAGACTGGATGAACTCGTGGGTTCTCTTCAGACCTATGAAATGAATCTTGAGCAGAATAAAAAGGGAAAATGGGTGGCATTAAAGGCAGAAGTTAGTGTAACACCAAAATCTGAGAATGAGTCGGAGCTAGATGATGACATTGCCATGCTGACTAAGAACTTCAGTAGGTGTGTGAGAAAGATCAACAACAAGAGTCAAAATTTCAGATCTGTCAACAAGATGGCACGGCCAAATCTTACCACTGCTGAAAAGACCAACAGCCGTTCTACTCAAAGATATGAGTCAAAGAACAAAGGCAAAGGAATACACTGTGCAGGGAATGTGAAGGTTTTTTGGCCAACATACAAGCTGAATGTGCAAACACCCTCAAGAAGCAGAAAGGAAAATCATTAGCCAGTACCTGGAATGATGAGAAATCTGAAGGAAGTGCTGGAGATGAGGACATCACCAGTAACTATGTCGCCTTTACAGCTACCCTGAAAGACCAGTCGGATTGTGACACTTCTAGTCATGATGAACGTAATGTTGCAACATCAGATACAACATTGGGGAGCAAATTGGGTAATGTCAAACAGAATGGTGCAACATCTAGAACAACATTCAGCAGTGAATCGGACTCTGAAGATGATAGTAAGGAGGATGATGGTGAAGAAGACATTCGGATGGCCTATCAGACCATGTTCAACAAGTGGATGAAGATCTGTGAAGGTAACAAAACGTTGAAAGATGAAAATGCCAAATTGAAAGGTGAGAAGGATGATACTAAGGCTAAACTTCTGAAAACTGAGCTCAATCTCAGGAATCTTGAGAGCAGCATCAAGAAAACTCTCCTCAGAGCTGAGAAGGCAGAAAGTATCCTCAACAAGTGAAACTCTGGGAAGTCAAAAGACTCAAAACTCGATGACATTCTAAATATGGGGAAAATCTTAGGAGATCGCACTGGTGTAGGGTACAACAGAGGAGGCTACTTTCATGTCCCTAAGGAAAGACGTGTTCTCGTGACGAAAGAACATGAAAAGATGGGTCAGCTCAAAGGATATGAACAGAAGTTGAAGCAGAGGAAAGGTACAACATCTAGGCGTCCCGTGTATCTGCAGGCTCGTAGGAATCACTGACATGAATTGTTTCAGCCGCATGAAGCATTGGCGTGAAGGAAGAAATGTTAGACTTTCCGGTAAAAGGATGACGAAGAAATGGGTAAGGAAATCTGAATTGTACCGCATGGTGGCTTACACTTCTTTGATTGCTTTTTCCGAAAACCTTTGGTACTTTGACAATGGATGCTCCCGACATATGAAGGGCAATCGGGGTCTTCTTACTGAGTATGTAGCTGGTAACAAAGGTCATGTTACCTTTGGTGACGGTCAAAGGAGTAAGGTTGTTGGGAAAGGAAACCTAAATGTGACAGGGTCTCTTAATCTGAAGGATGTTATGCATGTAAAAGACTTGAAGGCAAATCTTATTAGCATAAGTCAACTGTGTGATCAAGGCCTTTTTGTTCGGTTTACTAAAGATGAGTGTTTAGTCTTCAATGGAGATTGTAAGCATTCTTATTGGGAAAAGGTCTACTGACAACTGCTACCTTCTCCAAGAAACTAACAGGTGTTTCAATGTCACTGCTCATGTTTTTGAGCAGTGACATCAAAAGCTAGGGCATCTCAACTTCAAGACCTTGATGAAGATATCTCAAGTGGAAGCTGTTCGTGGAATACCGGCTCTACAAGAAGAAAGAGGGGGTATATGGACCTTGTCAACTAGGAAAGCAAAAGAAGACTAGTCGTAATCAACTTTAGATGATTAATATATCCAAGAACTTGGAGCTGCTACATATGTATCTGATCGAACCAACGTCAGAAACTAGCATGGGAGGTAAAAAATATATCTATGTATGTGTTGATGATTTTTCACGGTTTACCTGGGTAGACTCTCTTTAAAAAAAGTCAGACGCATTTGAAGCCTTCAAGAAATTATGTATTCGTCTTCAAATTGAGAAAGCAGATAGCATTGGCAAGATTGTCCGGATTCGAAGTGACCATGGCAAGAAGTTTGAGAACCCATCTTTTTCTGACTTCTGTGAAGCTCAAGGTATTGCGCATGAATTCTCGGCTCCTAAGACTCCTCAACAAAATGGAGTGGTTGAAAGGAAAAACTGCACTCTTCAAGAAATGGCACGTGTGATGCTGAATGACAGGGAGGTCAGTGTTAGGTGGTGGGCTGAAGCTATCAACACTGCATGCTACACTATAAATAGAGTTTATCTCCTTCCTAGAACTGAGAAAACTCCCTATGAGATCTGGAAAGGTAGGAAACCTGATGTATCTTACTTTCATATTTTCGGAAGCAAATGTTATATCCTGCTAGACCGTACTCCGCGGGGGAGTTTGATGCAAAGAGTGACAAAAGGATATTTCTTGGATATTCCACAACAAGCAGTGCTTTTGGGGTATTAAACCAACATACAACGTCATGATGGAGTCAATCAATGTAGTGGTAGACGATTTTGATCAGGGAGAGGCAGCCATAAGTGAAGGAAGGGCTTCTCGGGAAGACTGCACAGATGAGAAAGATCATGTTGAACCCAGTGTTGCAACAATTGATACAACACAAGTTAATGTTGAACAAAATGTTGCAACACAGGATGCAACATCTGTTGAGAAACCACAGGATGAGGTAAATGAAGCTCATGCCCCTAAAGGAATCACTAAGGTTATACGGAATCATCTGCCAGAGTTGGTTATTGGAGATGTTCATGACGACCGCCGTACAAGAGGTACTTGCCATAACAACTACACTGATCTTGTCGGGTATGCATGTTTCCTCTCTGTTGTTGAACCTAAAAATGTGAAGGAAGCTATTCTAAATGAGTTTTTGGTGTCTGCTATGCAAGAAGAGCCGAATCAGTTTTAGCAAAATGATGTCTGGATACTGGTTGAAAGACCAAAGGGGATAAACGTCATTGGAACGAAATGGATATTCAAAAATAAGACCGATGAGAAAAGCAACGTCACCCGCAACAAAGCTCGTCTGGTGGCTCAAGGCTACACTCAGATTGAAGGGATTGATTTTGATGAGACATTTGCCCATGTAGCTCGTCTGGAATCCATCAGGCTCCTACTGGTCGCTGCCTACAGTTTCAACTTCAAGCTTCATCAGATGGACGTAAAGAGTGCTTTCCTGAATAGAATATTGAATGAAGAAGTGTATGTCAAACAATCTAAATGATTTGAAGATTCATTTCTTCCTAATCATGTTTACAAGCTGAAGAAGGCTCTCTATGGGTTGAAGCAAGCTCTAAGGGCCTGGTACGAGAGACTGACTAATTATCTGCTTCAGAAAGGCTATGAACAAGGGGGGGCAGACAAGACATTGTCTGTTCAGAGAACCAAGTCTGCCGTAATCGTTGCTTAGATCTATGTAGATGACATAGTGTTCGGTTCCACCTCGCAACAACTAGTTCGTGAATTCATTGCTGTCATACAGAAAGAGTTTGAGATGAGCATGGTTGGAGAAATGAGTATATTTCTTGGGCTTCAGATAAAGCAATCAAATGATGGATTATTCATTTCACAAATCAAGTATGCTAAAAATTTGGTAAAGAGATTCAGACTGAAAAATGCTCGTCAAGTCCGCACATATGTCTACAAGTGACAAGCTCTCCAAGGATGATGGCGGAAAATCGGTGGAAGTCACGTTGTATAGCAGTATGATATGGAGTTTGCTGTATCTGACAGCCAGTAGGCCAGATATCAGTTTCAGTGTATGGGTATGTGCTCGTTATCAAGCTTGTCCTAAAGAGTCTCATGTCACGACAGTCAAAAGAATTATTAGATATGTTGGAGGGACTGCAGAATATGGTATATGGTATACCAAGGACACAAACACGTTACTTTTGGGCTTCAGTATGCTGATTGGGCAAAAAATGGAGATGATAGGAAGAGTACTACAGGAGGCTGTTTTTATGTGGGAAACAACCTTGTCTCCTGGTACAGCAAGAAGCAGAATTCCATCTCTCTATCTACGGCGGAAGCTGAATATATTGCAGCAGGGAGTTGTTGCACTCAACTCTGAAGCATGAAGCAAATACTGAGACTATGTGGTGGACCAGAGTGCTATCAACATCTCCAAGAATCCTGTTCAACACTCCAGAACCGAACATATAGACATTCGACACCATTTTATCATAGAGTTGGTTGAGAAGAAATTATTAGCTATGTAATATGTAGCAACTTCTAGCCAATTAGTTGAAATCTTCACGAAACCCCTAGATTCTAGCAGATTTGAAAAATTGCGACAGGCTCTTGGGCTGTGTCGTGTATAATGTTGCATATTATGTTGTACATAATGTTGCACCTCATGTTGCAACATAAGGGTGTATGTTGCAGCAGTGAGTTGTTGCACTCAACTCTTATGCATGAAGCAAATGCTGAGACTATGGGGTAGACCAGAGTGCTATCAACATCTCCAAGAATCCTGTTCAAAACTCCAGAACCGAACATATAGAAATTCGACACCATTTTATCAGAGTTGGTTGAGAAGAAATTATTAGCCATGTAATATGTAGCAACTTCTAGCCAATTAGTTGAAATTTTCACGAAACCCCTAGATTCTAGCAGATTTGAAAAATTGCGACAGGCTCTTGGGCTGTGTCGTGTATAATGTTGCATATTATGTTGTACATAATGTTGCACCTCATATTGCAACATAAGGGTGTATTGGGTAGATATTAGTTGGTTGGGTCGGATATAATTATCTGTCCTATATATTTATTTCCCCTCATCCTTGTTCCTCTCACGGCGCTCTTTCCTCTCTTAAATATTTCCAAAGCTTCGCAGTGTGCTCTTCTAGGGTTTCTTGATCCTTTTGTGTGAAATTCTCTCTCATTCTCTGAAATAGCGTGCGATCAAAAGGAGAAATCATCTCAGACCCCTCGGCGCTCTTCCCGTCGATCTTCCTCATCAAAAAGAGGTGCATCTTCGTCCTCTCCTCCACAGGCCAAGCAAAAGGGGGTGGCTCCTCGGTCCGCTCGTGTCTCTTCCAACGGTAATTCTCCTCCCTCTCCCTCACAGATGTCATCTCAGGACATGCATGATCCAGTAGCACCGAATTGGGAGGTAGTTCCATTTTCCCAAACTCTGGAAATTCCCCTTCTGTCGAAACCATTGTTTTCTGATTCCGATGAGGATGAAGTTTATCCTCCAGCCATTATTCAGGACTGGTTCTGGCATCTTAGAAGGACTGTCCAAAAGTTGGATCTATCAGGGATGGATTTTTCTGGGGTCAGACTTGGTCCATTCAAATTGAACATGTTAAAAGGTAAATGGATGAGTGTGGAGGTCCCAGAAGATGAGAAGATCATTTTTATTGTCTGTCGAAGAATGAAGTCGTATGTAAAAATAATCGAAATCGAGATTTTGGAAATATCTGATTCAGAAACAACTATCCCTGCTGAGAATGTTGGAGAAAATATTGATCCTGTGGTGAATTCAGGTCCTATGAATGTTGATGCTGAGAATGTTGTTGTCCAGACTGATCCCGAGATTGATGAAGGTCACATTGTTGATACTGGTGACAATGTTGGCGTTCAAGATGTTTGTCTTGAAGAAGGAACCCCCATGGATGAAGACGGTTCTCGTATGAATGATTCATCTGTGATGGGAGAGTCTGAAATCCCCTCTGAGACTCATATGTCTCAAGTTCATGTAGAAGTTCTGGTTCAGGATACTGCTGATATGTCTGATGTTGCTTCACTACCAGAAGATGGTGTTGGAGCTATGCCAGCAGTGGACCCTGCTATTGATCCTAGCCTAGGGGAGGTTCCTGCTGAAGTTAGTTCTGCATATGGTTCATGTGCACCAAAATAAGCTGATGTTCCTAGTGATGCACAAAATGTTGCAACATCAGATGCAACATAGAAGATAGGTGAGCAAGAAGAAGCTGGTCATGTCTTCTAGTCTGGGCTACCTGAAGATGACTTGGTTCCCTCTCATGCTCGAAAGCCTAGATCAGCACCAAGAAAACGTGCTCCTCCTCCCTGTCATGCATCTCCATCTTCTTCAAAGAGGCCAAAAGTGTCTTCTGCTTCAGGTTCTACTCATTCTCCCTCATTTTCTGCATGTGATGCTATGAGCAAGTTTTTTTTTTTGATAAATCCTGCAAGAAGAGATGGGCTATCTATTCTGAGAGGCTTATTCTTTCTGAGAAATCCTTGTCTATCTCCACCCAAGACTCAGTTTGTCTCCATTCTGAAAGACCTAAATCTATTCCATGCTGCCACTTGTTTTAAATCCTATAATCCTGTCTTGATAAGAGAATTCTACCGCAACTTATCCAAGACCTCTGGTGATACTTCATCTCGATGGGCGTTTTGTGCCTATGTTAGGGGAAGGTTATTTCATTTTCTCCCTCTGTGTTGAACAAGCTATTGAAGTGGTCCTGCCCTCAGTCTTTGCCAAGACTCAGTTTGTCTCCATTCTGAAAGACCTAAATCTATTCCATGCTGCCACTTGTTTTAAATCCTATAATCCTGTCTTGATAAGAGAATTCTACCGCAACTTATCCAAGACCTCTGGTGATACTTCATCTCGATGGGCGTTTTGTGCCTATGTTAGGGGAAGGTTATTTCATTTTCTCCCTCTGTGTTGAACAAGCTATTGAAGTGGTCCTGCCCTCAGTCTTTGCCAAGACTCAGTTTGTCTCCATTCTGAAAGACCTAAATCTATTCCATGCTGCCACTTGTTTTAAATCCTATAATCATGTCTTGATAAGAGAATTCTACTGCAACTTATCCAAGACCTCTGGTGATACTTCATCTCGATGGGCGTTTTGTGCCTATGTTAGGGGAAGGTTATTTCATTTTCTCCCTCTATGTTGAACAAGCTATTGAATTGGTCATGCCCTCAGTCTTTGCTCGTCTTTTGGGAGTCTGTAGGAGATGATTATAACACCTTTGTAAACGTTGTCACAGCTGGAAAGCTGAATTGTTGGTCCAAGTCCTCATCGTTCCCCTCCTCATCTCTATCTGCAAAGTACTTTTTGGTGTACATGATTGCCACCAAAAATTGGCTCACAGCCTCTGATATCTATGTGGTCACAAAGGATATGTGCAAACTTCTATACTCTGCTGGTACTAAGCAGCCCGTCAATCTAGAAAGAATTATTTTTGACTTCATTCTATCTATGTCTGAATCATCTGGACCTTCCTCATCTCTGCCACATGCCTGCCTCATCACAATGATGTTCCTGTCCCAGAAAGTTTCTCCCTCAGCTTCTGAATTATCTGTCCCATGTGATGGCATCCCCTCTGCCACATGCCTGCCTCATCACAATGATGCTCCTGGCCCAGAAAGTTTCCCCCTCAGCTTCTGAATTATCTGTCCCATGTGATGGCATCTCCTACACAGTTAAGTCTGTTGTGGGCAAAACTGATGATATCTCTATGATGCCCTCTCCTGGATCTGAGACTGCTCCTTCATCTCCACCTCCTGATGCTAGATCTGCCATTGTTGTCAGGCAGCCATCGTCTGTTCGTGTTACCCCTGATCATCCTTGCCCTGAGGACTCTCAGTCTCTTCTCAGAGAAGACATTCTAGTGTTTGAGAAGGTACTGCAGAATGTGAACCAACTGCTACTTCTTAAGGGACAGAAAGTGGTCTTGGAGGCTCAGAAAACCATGCTCGAAGAGAGGATCTCTAAACTGAAGTCCAAGATTCCTCCAGTTTCTTCAGAATCTATGAATGTTGCTTCTGGAAGTAGGACCAAATGAGGTATGTTAATTTTTTTTTGGTGGCCCAAAGGGGGAGAAATATTATATGTAGGGAAGAATGTTCTTATGTCCTTGATGGGGGGTATCTTTGTTGCTGGCTGGTTATGTTGTTAGATTTCATAATTGATTCTATGTTGGTGGGTACATTGTCTTTTCTGTATGGGGGCTCCAACATCTATGAACAACAATCATCTGATTTTCGTTATTCTTCTGTCTCTTGTGTGGCATTTTTGTATTGTGCCACTAAATGCCAAAAGGGGAGTTTGTTACATCATTCGTACATGACTGTGTTGTCATTAGTGGCACCAAGATGCGTTTATAGTTGGTCTTAACTATCTTGGAGAAGAGAGTTCATTCATGGGTCATGTTGAATGATATGTTGAACATTATGTTGCAACATGAGATCCAACATGCTGTGTCGGAAGGATCCATCATGCTAAGTCAGAAGTCTGGAAATGATTGACGATTATTGAAGATGGATTCATCAGATCTCCTTGCAGGTTCTTCTAAGTATTCTGGTATATATATTGTTGCAATTGAAGAACTGTTGGAGATATAATTGGAAGTTGCTATCTCTCGGAATTTGTTAAAGAATCGGTTGGAGAGATTCTTGCCCGCAAATCAATTGTCTAATGCTAGAAGATTTTGCGGAACCAATTGCCTGAATTGGTTCCGATTCTTGCGGGCTGTCGAATCTGCACAGATTGTTCAAGCTACCTTCCCTATCTACTCTGCGATTAAGGGGAGCAAAGTATAAAAGGGTTGTGCAGAGTTTGCGGCTAGGTTACAACTTTTGGCGAAAGCTTTGAAAAAACTCTGGGAGGATGCTGACGGCTACTGAGGTAGGGGATCAAGGGAGTTGATTCTAGTCAGTTTGGCAAGTGGATCTTGCATGCAAGGGGTGCTTGCATAGATTACTCCATGGGTTGGTAAAGACCACACATCACGGTTTGTATTGAGGGTGGGTTGTTCCTCCTAATAGAAACGTGATATTAGTGATTGTATTCATTAATATTTTTAGTGGAGTAATCTGTTTTTCCGGGCGTAACTCCGCAGATGTATGTGTGTGCACCGAACTGCGTTACCAAGTCTTGTGTGTCATTGCTTGGTTTGTGCTTAATCATTCGGTTTATTTGATTATTAACTGTGTGCTGAATTTCACTATTAAACTAGAACAAGAATGTTCTAGATGATAAAGCTAAATAGGCATGTGTACACTAAAGTAAGTTGGCTCCCCATCGTACCATTATAAACAGCCCAATTTAATGATAAAAGTCAAAGATGTTGTTTAAAGTAATCATGGGGACAGATGTTAACTTTGCAGACTATTAGATCACCACGATAATGTTCTGGATGGTAGAGCTAAAGGTTGGGCACGTGTGTGGTATAGTTTACTGGTTCCCCATCATACTTTCCTGTAATGTTACTATCCCTAACTGGTCTGTGCTATTTTGCAATGACTACAAGAACCTCAGCAGCAAGTTCATCCTATGTTATTGAACCTATCTAACCAACAAAATCTTATATTAAAAAACAACAAGGTAAATTGCTACGCTTAAGAGAAGGTTCAAAAAAATAGAAAGTTAATTCTTCTCCATAAAACCCTTGGTCAATCAAAGCCTTGCCACCCGCCCTTGTTTGCAAACATATATAATGATACTCCCAAACCCCCTCCCTTAACATGAACTAAGTTTATTTTCTTCAATCTTTCATACCAATAATCTGTACCCCCATAATGAAGGAAAAAAGGTAAACAATGTATTTGCAACCCAAGACAAACAAGAAATTATGTGTTCAGAATAATACAACTGACCTGCGTTATATGCAGCTTCATATTGCCCCCTACCAATTGATGATAGCATTCGCAGGAAGTAATGGTTACAGTATGAACCTAGAAGGTATTAATCACAACAAGTCAAACCAAACTGAAAACATTGTTGTACACTGCTAAATATGATGACAAAACTCCTTTACAAAAATCATGACTTTACCATGTCATTAGTTTCAGAAGAAAACGTTATTAGATGGTTGTCCCATGAAAATTGAAATTGTTCACAACATTGGAGATTCAACAAGCAAGAATCATACCCAAAAACAAATTTAAAAAATACAATATAGTGAATTTCTAAGTCCTTAAAATATTTTGGATGAATTTTGAGAAGGTGGTTCACGATAATTTGGAGTGTTTGGACTAGTGAGAGAATATGAAAATATCCTAAAATCATGATATTGAACATTTCTATTCTGAACATAGAGTTCAAATTGCATGATTATCTTTCTTGTATGCATAGTTATGTTTGACTTGATAACTTTTTCAGCTAAACAGCTCATCAATAAAATATTTTCTAACATATTGTAACTTCCAAATTTATGGCAAATTTTAAAAAAACCACAATTTACATTTAAAAAGGGAGCACAGTTCAGTTTGGTCCAGGTTTTGGGGGAAAAAAACTCAAACCGGATCGAACCAGCCTTTCATCCAACCCAGACCAAACCAACCCATATTTCTATAGTTCAGTTTGGCTCAGGTTGAACAGTTTGGACTTTTGGCCTTTTAAATTACATGAAAAATCATGTTTTTGTTCCTTTCAGTTTAGCCAAACCCAATTAAAATCCAAACATGGTTATTTTTAAATCTGCACATGGATTATGATCTCTTTGCTTTTACAAAAAACATCAAAATTCTAAATTTTTTTGAAACATACCGCATCACATTTAACATACAAATATCATCAAGATCCAAAGTTTTACATAGTTCTTCAAAGTTCTATTAATTTGCATCAAATTCACACAGCTAGGCACTCTCAAAACTGCATCAATACCTCATTTTCAAATCATCTTTTGAAAAAAATAAGTAATAATTAATAAATATTTGTAAATTACATCTAGTGAACAAGGGGAGAAGAGAAGAAAATTTTTGGCGTTGTTGTCCTTGTTAATATCACCCTTTGTTAGAGCTTTCTTAAGGATGCATGAGTGGACATATGATGTGTCGTGTCTCTAGCCTGTCAGATCTCGCCCATGATGCCCCCATATCTCCTCTGCCATCAGATCTTGCTGGCAACGACCCACTTGCATCACATATCTTGAACTAGGGTTAGGGTTAGATTGTAACACAGGATATGAGAGTAAGTGAGAAGGATGAGGATCAAGATCCAAGTGACCAAGGGATTGACAAAGATGGAAAGATATGAGAGGAGGGAGAGAATGATGGGATCATATGGGATTAGATATAGGATGGGCTAATAAAAGAGAAAATAAAAGAGATTTTTAAAAGAGATTTCATGCTTGGGCTTGGGCTTGGGATTTTTAAAAATAAAAGAGAAAATAAAAAAGAAAACATAACCGGTTTAACGATTTGGTCCAGCTTAGCAAACATTGAAGGACCGTACCATTCTTTTTTCTAAACCGAACCGAACCATCCAGTTAACCGCAAATTGCTTAGCCCTAATTCCTAGCAGATTATGACACACAAAAATTAAAAAAGCATGCTTTTAGTTATTTTGAACACAAGGATAATAACCTTGAGAAGACAATTTTTTCTTCAGATATTACTAAAATTTTAAATTAAGGGTAATGAATCTTTATGCATATGTAATCTTGCACGGCTATAGAAGTTATGCTTCCCTTAAGGCCACAGCTTTACTTTTTAAAAATATGGATAAACATATCTTCTGGTGTGTATGATTCACTCATATAGCTTATTTAGGTAGTTTCTAATTTTTTAAGTCACTATAATGCATATAGAAAATGGAAGAGAGAGCACAAGAAGTATCCCCCCCCCCCCAAACAAACAGAAGCATGGAATGCATGCCAAGTTTGTCACAAATGAACTTAAAAATGTGAACCACTAAGTGGCTTTGTCAATAAGTCTACAAGTTAATTCACTATGGACACATGTCAAGTCTCCAAAATTGCCAGCCACCATATTCTATGTTATGCTATCAACAATCGCCTCAACCTCCGATGCCTAATACCATCCACATTTTCAAGCGCATATGTCATCGACCTCTAGCAAACTACCCGCCAACCACCCCCCAAATTCTTCACCTTAAATCTACATCAATCTTAATTACGAGGGCCTAATCCAACATCGGGACGGTAACACCATCACACCATCAAAAAACAACTACAATGTATTGCTCAGATCTGATGAAAATTCCGACTGGACTTCATTACTGACAAATAACATCTCTGATTTCCCTCTTCACTCTCATCTTCTTCCAATAACTCCAACCTGATCCAGTAATAATTCCAATCTCAGCTTCTTCTCTGACAATCGCCCTTGACTTTATCCTTGTCTTCTTCCCTATATGATTGCTGTTTCAACTATGAAACAGTAAACACCCTTGACCAATACGACTGAAGCGACATGACAAATCAAGACCCAGAAAGGAAAAGGGCAGATGGTGGACATTTGGGAAAGTCGGGCCGATCAGTCGTCTAGGTTCAATTTAAAAAAGAAAACCAAAACAAGAGCTAAAGTAAAAAAATAGAAAATTATAGTTTGATATGTTAATTTATTTTTATGCTTGCATATATTTGTTACATCTCGAGGAAGTATCATGCATGGTTAATGAGTTTGTTAAACTTCAGAAGAGGATCATTACTTTGGGTATGTTTGTTAAATCCAGCATAGCTGCCTGTATGCTTGTATGCATGGTGGCATTGTATATAAGTGTAAGTTCTGGATCAAACAAGTAATTATGGCTGAATCCTCAAATGTGAAGCCAGTAGTTTTCAAGAATTCATCTCATGGTATATTGCTGATCGTAAGCTAGTGGGAAAACGGTTGTAGCTTCTTGCAATGAAAGAGGATTGTTAAGAACAATAGTCTGGGCAAGAAAAAGAAGAGAAATTAACCTCCGAATAAATCATGACAGATGAGTGGGAATAAAATGGTGTTAATACTTAGAATTAGATTGTGAATAACATGAAGTTGTGAGTAAAGGATATTGTTTTGCACAACAAATCAGTCAAAATACAAGTGCTTGATAGAGCTTTAATCAGGATCTAACATTCCTAATAGAGCATATGATTTATTCGGCAGTTGTCTTGAGGCAACTAGGAGAATCCATTACTATAGTTCTACTGAGAGTTCAAGAGGTTGTGTGAAGGGCTGAAGACCTTAGTCCTTGTCAGCAGTGACATGCAAAAATGAACAAATAGTTTGGATGCAAGGAGAAACCATCACCATTATTCTATGGAGATTTCATGGGTTGTGCAGAGCCTGTGAAAGTTGGCTTGATTGAGGCGTTGGAAAAGTATTGACTCGGCAGCCGAGCTATGTCCGAGCTATTAAACTTCGACTCGATCATCAGCTCGGATGATCGGCGGCTCGTTTATTGGTATGGTAGCTCTACAGTTCGAGCTTTGGATAGCTCGGATCGCTTGGCTCGGCACTTAGATTGCTTGATCTTCAGCGGAAAGCTCGGCAGTACGGAGGGGGCCCACTATAGGGCGGTGCCCTATCTGTTGTAGAGTTGCGATAAGGATAGGATTACGTGAAAAGCAGGATTCGTATCTTTTGAAAATTCCTCCTCAATGAAGACATATATTGTACCCTAGAGCTATATATATATGGTGTTTTAGAGAAGGGGTTTGAGTAAGAGGGAATACAGAGAGAACTTTGAGCCGCCATTTGTGAGAACCAACTTTGAGAGATTTGTTAAGAGCTTTTGAAGAGATCATTGTGTACGTCGGTCTTCTTCGTTGTGAAGAAGAAGATTTCTATTTGTTCTTTCCTTTCGTAATAAAGCTCATTGGTGTTTCCTTAGCAGGCCAACGACCTAAATTTGCTATCTCTTATAGTGCTCTTGTTTGTTTGGTTGCTCGTCCTCATCTCAATCGTCCGACGGTCCACGTTTCTGCGTCCGGCGCACAACAACCTGATATCAGAGCTCAGCAATTTCAGAGATCAATGTAGGAGGCAAAGATGAGTAACTGTGGCAATGAAAGTT
The DNA here is from genome assembly GCA_030789695.1 of Scilla litardierei. Taxonomy (NCBI): domain Eukaryota; kingdom Viridiplantae; phylum Streptophyta; class Magnoliopsida; order Asparagales; family Asparagaceae; genus Scilla; species Scilla litardierei. The sequence continues at coordinate 176,165,143 of CM061139.1, read as the reverse complement.
CCTCAAAGGCCGCGTCGACTTCTGGTGGACATGCTCCAGCAGCTCAGACTATCATGCCCAACATGAAGTTCGAAATTGAAAAGTTTGATGGAAAGATCAACTTCGATATGTGGAGATGCAAAGTCTTGGATGTCTTGAACAAACTTGAACAAACTTGCTCGTCCTCATCTCAATCGTCCGACGGTCCACGTTTCTGCGTCCGGCGCACAACAACCTGATATCAGAGCTCAGCAATTTCAGAGATCAATGTAGGAGGCAAAGATGAGTAACTGTGGCAATGAAAGTTCCTCAAAGGCCGCGTCGACTTCTGGTGGACATGCTCCAGCAGCTCAGACTATCATGCCCAACATGAAGTTCGAAATTGAAAAGTTTGATGGAAAGATCAACTTCGATATGTGGAGATGCAAAGTCTTGGATGTCTTGAACAAACTTGGTCAAGATATCTCATTAGACGAAAAGCCGATGGGCATGTCTGATTGAAGTGGAAGACTCTGAATCGGAATGCGTGTGGTACCATCTGACTGTATCTAACGAAGAAGAAGAAATACTCATTCATGGAGGAGACAAATACAAGCATGTTCTGGAAGGAACTTGACGACAAGTAGATGAAGAACATCCAAAACCGACTGTATTTGAAGAAAAAGCTTTTCGGGCTGAAGCTTAAGGAGTGTGTTTCTATCGAGAAACATCTCGACTACTACAACAAACTTCTGACTGATCTGAGGAACGTCGACGTGAAGGTTGACGATGAAGACAAAGCCATGATTCTCCTCAACTCTCTACCCATTGAGTATGAGTACTTGGTGTCGGTTCTTACATAAGGTAAATAATCGATCACATTTGAAAAAGTGTCCAATGCTCTGACGAGCAACGAGTTCAAGAAAAACGACGAGGACACAAGGAGCCGAGCAAACGACACTCTTACAGTGGTAAGAGGTCAGAGTAATAAGAAGGGTGGAGCTCAGAGGAGATATTTCATATCCAACTCCAGGAATAAGAGTACAGGCCCACTTCGCAAGGAGTTGGCGAAGGACCAATGTGCTTTTTGCAGAGAAAGCAGACATTGGGTCATATATTGTCCAAATGCGTAGAAGAAGCACGACACAATAGCCAACGTCGATAAAGGTGTTGAGCTCGATGAATGGGTTCTAGTCGGTGCTTCAGAGGGCGTGACATCAGATGGATGGTTACTCGACTCTGGATGCTCATTCCTTATGATGCCACATAGAGAGTACTTTACCACTTTCCATAAGGTTACGATAGAATTAGGCGCAAACAGAGCTTGCAGCACTACGGACATTGAGATAGTTCGGATGAAGATGAACGACGGTGTTACATGAAACATCGATGATGTATGATATATTTCCGACCTAAAACGTAACCTCATATCGCTCGGCTCACTCGAAGCCAAGAGCTGCCGAGTGACGATGGAGAACGGAGCTCTGAGAGTGACCCGAGGAGATATGATCGTGATGAAGGGAAGGCGGAAAGGCAACCTCTACTACTTGATGGTTCGGTCGTGACTGGCACAGTAGCTCGGACTCATGAGGCCGATCGAAGCGACTCGTTTTTGTGACATATGCGTCTATGTCATGTTGACAAGAAAGCTTTGCAGAAGCTAATCGAAGGAGATCATCAGAAGGGAGCCAAGATCGAAAAGATCGAGTTCTGCAAGCGTTGTGTCTTCGGTAAACAGACACGTGCTTCTTTTGGGACGGCCATCCATAGTACGAAGGGAGCGCTTAACTACGTACATATCGACATATGGGGGCCGAGAATGTCGACCTCATGGGAAGGTAAACACTACTTCGAATCTTTTATTGATGATTTCTCATGGTTTGGGTGTTTCCTCTGACGTCAGAATACCAAGTTCTGAACACTTTCATCGAGTGGAAGAAGCTAATCGAGACTCAAACAAGTCAAGTCAGGCGATTCCGAAGTGACAATGGTGGAGAATGTAGGTTGGACCTCTTCCAGAAATTCTACAGATCGGAAGGGATTAAGAGGCACTTCACCGTGAGTGATACGCCGCAGCAGAATGGAGTAGCTGAAAGGATGCATCGTGCTTTGCTGAAGAAAATCTGATGCATGTTGTCTACCGCCGACCTACCAAAAAATTTTTGGACGGAAGCTCTGGCGTACGCGACATACGTAGTCAATCGGCTACTGTCTATTGCATTGGGAGGACAACCTCCTTTGGAGGTTTGGTTGGAAAAGCCAGTTCCCGACACTGTGTCTGTGCGAATATGGGGCTGTCCGAGCTACTATGCTGTGAAGGAGGACAAGCTCAATGCTAGAGCCAAGAAAGCCATCTTCTTAGGTTTTAGCAATGGTGTCAAGGGATACAGGCTATGGTGTCCGACACAAAAGAAGGTGATCGTCAACAAAGACGTAACATTCGATGAGTCATCGTTATTGAAGGAGCATGAACCGGTGGTGGAGACCGAACAGATACAGATGAAGCAGGTCTACTTGGAAGTGTCTAAAGTTCCAGATAGCTCGGCTACTGACTCAGGCTACCGAATTGTGGAGATAGCTCGGCTCCACAGACTGCACAGCCGAAGGATTCCATAGCAATGTCGAGACCGAGTCGTGAGAAACGAAGACCTACATGGTATACGAAGATGATCTCGTTCGCTTTCCATGTTGTAAGTATAGACATACCCATTTCTTTCAGAGAGGTGAAGCATTCTAAAGACTCTGAGAAGTAGAGGTAAGTGATGGACGAAGTGATGAAATCACTGATAAATAATGACATAGGATCTCGTGAAGCTTCCGAAAGGCAATAAGGCAATAAGATATAAGTGGGTCTACACCAAGAAAGAAGGAGCCGAAGATGGAGAAGTTCGCTAGAAAGCTTGCCTCGTAGCGAAGGGCTATGCACAGAGGGAGGGCATCGACTACAACGAGGTCTTCTCGTCGTTGGTGAAGCATTGCTCGATTCGGATCATATTGTCATTAGTGGCACAGCTTGACCTTGAGCTGATGCAACTAGATGTCAAGACGGCATTCTTGCATGGAGAGCTTGAGGAGGATATCTATATGGCTCAGCCTGATGGCTATGAAAACGGTGACGGTCTTACATGTAGGCTGAATAAGTCGCTCTATGGGCTGAAGCGGTCACCTAGATAATGGTATAAGCGTTTTATACGCTTTATGACGAATAATCAAGGGTATATTTCGTAGCCCCTATGATCATTGTGTGTTCTATCGGGAGTTGGATGATGGGTCCTTAATCTATCTCTTGATTTATGTTTATGATATGCTCATAGCTTCATCAAATAAAGAGGAGATTCGGTGAATGAAGTCTGAGCTGAGTTATGCGTTCAAGATGAAGGAACTAGGCGAAGCACAAAGGATTCTTGGAATAGAGATCACATGAGATCGAAGTGGAGATATGGTGGGTTCATCTCTCACAAAGTCGCTACTTGAAATTTGTTATACAGAGATTTGGCTGTGAAGTAATGAAGCATATAGTTACTTTGCTTGCACCTCACTTCAAACTCTGTGCCGAGCATTGCCCGAAGAACAAAAAAGAAAAGAAGCTCATGGAGGGCGTACTGTATGCCAATGCGCTAGGAGCCTTGATGTATGCATGCTATGTACCCGACCCGACCTATCACATGCAGTCAGCATGGTGAGCTGATACATGCACAACCCGGAAAAAGTACACTGGCAAGCTGTTCAATGAATACTTAGGTACATCAAAGGCACAATTGACATTGGATTGACTTATAACCGAGGAAATGAAGGTCCCAAGTGGTTGGCTATGTTGATTCTGACTTTGCAGACGACTTGGATGGGAGGAAATCTATGATATGCTACGTCTTCACCCTGTCAGGAGCACCAATCTTTTGGCGCTTTATGACGAATGATTAAAGGTATTTTCGCAACCCCTATATGATCATTGCGTGTTCTATCGAGAGTTGGATGATGGGTCCTTCATCTATCTCTTGATTTATGTTGATATGCTCATAGCTTCATCAAATAAAGAGGAGATTCGAAGACTGAAGTCTGAGCAGAGTTGTGCGTTCAAGATGAAGGATCAGCAAAGCACAGAGGATTTTAGGGAAGAAGATCACAAGAGATCGAAGTGAAGGTATAATTCGTCTCTCACAAAATCACTACTTGAAGTTTGTTATACATAGATTTGGTTATGAAGTGATGAAGCATATAGTTACTCCGATCGCACCTCACTTCAAACTCTGTGCCGAGCATTGTCTGAAGAACAAAGAAGAAAATAAGCTCACGGAGAGCATACCGTATGCCAATGGGTAAGAGCCTTGATGTATGCTATGGTATGTACCCGACCCGACCTATCACATGTAACCAGCATGGTGAGTCGATAAATGCACAACCCGGGTAAAGTACGCTGACAAGCTGTTCAATGGATACTTAGGTACATCAAAGGCGCAGTTGACGTCGGATCGACTTATAGCCGAGGAGATGAAGGTCCACAAGTGGTTGGCTATGTTGATTCTGACTTTGCAGGAGACTTGGATGGGAGGAAATTTATGGCATGTACGTCTTCACCCTGTCGAGAGCGCAAATCTGTTGATAGAATATAATTCAGTCCACTGTGGCTCTATCTACTACGGAAGAAGAATTAATGACATTAACTGAAATTGTGAAGGAAAAGATATGACTGATGGGCTTGATGGATGATCTAGGAGTCTACAGAAGAAGTATGATCTCCAATGTGAAAGTTAGAGTGCGGTGCACTTGGCTAAGAATCGCGTCTTCCATGCTCGCACCAAGCATATCGATGTGAGGTTCCACTATGTCCAAGACTATGTGGGAGAAGATGATGATGATATCAACCTGTTGAAGATCGAAACAGATGACAACCCTGCGGACATATTGGCTAAGCTTGTATCGGGAGCTAAGTTCAAGCACTGCTTGGACTTGCTCAATATGGTTCTAAGATGATGTCAAGGCGGCCCCGGTTGGGGGAATTGAAGCTTGGCTGAGCCAGTTAAGCCCGAAAGGGCATTGGGCTCTTGAGAGCAAAATCAGAAAACCACCAGATGTGGCTCTACCAAGGCGATGCGTGGATGGTCGACTGTGTGACAGATGCCTAAATCTCGTCAAGGTGGAGATTTGTAAAAGTTGGCTCGATTGAGGTGCTAGAGAAGCATTGACTCGACAGCCAAGCTATCTTATAAAAATATAACTCGGCTGTACTCAGATCCGACCTATCTGACTCTGCACAAGTCAGATACGAGAATGCCGATCTATTGGACTTCGACAATGCATTGGATCTTCAACTCGAAGGATCGGTGGCTCATTGATCGGCAGCTCCATGTTAGACCCACGAGAAGGGGGAGGAGCCGACTTAAGGGCATTTTGGTCTTTCCGTATTTTCTATTGTTTAGGAGAGTGTTTTCTTATTTAAACTAGGGCTAGCCGGCATTTGTGCGCATGCTTGATGATTGATAATTCTCTTGAGCATCCTTAGGTAGATCTAGATTAAAGAGTGTGGACGTCCTCTTATCGGCGTCTTGGAAGGAGGATACACCTTTCTTGTATCCAATTATCTTCATTTATTCCAATTAATATCATTTTAATTTCAGATTTGCGTGGATCCTAACAATTTGGTATCAGAGCGTGACGATCCATGGCGGCGCGACGAGATCGAAGGATAAAATCGAGACGTTGGAGGAAAAGTTCATGGGGAAAATTGAAGGGATAAAGAAATCGGTGGAATCAGTGGTGGAATCCATCGAGCAAATGAAAGCAAGTCAAGCAAAGAACAACGAGCAATTTGCGAATATCCTCTCCCTCTTGGCGGCTATCCCACAAGGCGAAGGAAACCCTAATTCGGCACCAAAGACGGCAACTTTGAAGAAGGAAAAGGAAAAAAGAAGAGATTTTTACCCAAAACCAACCCTATTTCGTGGAAGAATTGGACGAGGAAGAAGATGAGGGACCGGGGAAGGTCGACTACCGCGAATCCATAAGACGACGGGCGGAAGAGACCAAAGGACCCTACGAGCGACGGAGGCTAAAGGGGGCTCCCCGCGGACCCCCGAAAGAACGGCCGGGGGGCGGCGCACCCCCCAGGCCCGCCAGGGGCCGGCGAACAGCCGCCAGCCCCCGACAGGGCCCGCGGCCTTTCCCCCAGGTCGCGGGGGCCCGGACGAACCCCGCCAGGGCTCGACGGCCCTGGGCGGCCCCCGCCAAGGCCTCGCGGCCCTGGTGCCGACACGCGCGGGACCTAGGCAGCTTCGCCCAGGTCCGACGCCCTATCCGCCCCCTCGGGGGTCTTCGACGGACCACCACGGCCTCCCGACTTCACCAGTGAGCAGCAAGGGTGACCACGACAATTGGAGAGGGGTTTTCCGCCATATTGGGAGGATCCGGCTCGCGATTTTGGTGGTGGACTTGACCCCAGAGAGGGTCAAGAGTACTAAGATGATGGAGGAGGTTATGAAGCTGAGTTTGGGGATGACGCAGAATGGGATGACTTTGCGTGGAGACCCTCGCGGGAGACAGTACGAGACGTAGGACGAGAGGTGACAGCACTATCGCCAGCCTCGCCGTGCAGAGGGGAGGCCCGATCAGGGGCACTTTGAAGGAGACTGCAGGGTGCGGAAGCTGAAGATGCCACTGTTCTGATGGGAGAATCTGCATGCCTGGTTGTTCACCGCGGAGAGATATTTCGCAGTACACCACATGACAGATGCACAGAAACTGGAGGTAGCAGCTGTTTGCATGGAGGGGAGAGCCTTAGGGTGGTATCAGTGGACGGAGAGGAGGCAGCAGATTCTATGCTGGGAGGAGCTGAAGGACCTTATCCTGGTGAAGTTCAAGGATCCCCGCCTGGGAAACTTGCACGAGCAGTTATACGCTCTCAGGCAAGAGGGGCCGGTGAAAGAGTACATTGAGAGGTTTAAGACCTTATCCGGGAGAGTACACGGCGTGTCAGATGAGTCTCTCGAGGGCACTTTCCTAAAGGGGCTGAGGCCCAGTCTCCGAGCTGCAGTAAGACCCTACAAGTCCAGGGGGCTTTCCGAGATCATCGAGATGGCACCGCTGGTAGAGGACTCACAAGAGGAGGACAGGAGAGCCAGGAGCGGCTACAGTGGCCATGTACAGCGGGACACCTCCTCTGGAGCCGGCGAGGCCGGGGTCACCACTGAGGCAGATCCGACGAGTTTCGAGAAGACGGTGGAGCATATTAGCACACCACCGGCTGGGGGCCAATTCTGGAGGATGTCCGATACGGAGATAAGAGAGAAGCGGCAAAAAGGGATCTGTTTCAGATGCGATGAGCGCTTCACCCCTGGACACCGATGTGCGGGTCGCAAGCTGTAAGTGTTGATCGCAAAAGCAGATGATGATGATGATGTGGAAGACGAGGGATTCGAAAATGACAACTCCCCCTCGGAGTAGAACCGCCAGTGATGTCATGCACCACCTTGAGGACAATGTGAATTTTAAGGGGCGGAGTAGTGTTAGACCTACGGGGCCGACGCACGCAAGGGGGACGCGCACAAGGGGGAGGAGCCGACTTAGGGGCATTTTGGTCTTTTCGTATTTTCTATTGTTTAGGAGAGGGTTGTATTATTTAAACTAGGGCTAGCCGTCATTTGTACGCATGCTTGATGATTGATAATTCTCTTGAGCATCCTTAGGTAGATCTATATTAAAGAGTGCGTACGTCCTCTTATCGGCGTCTTGGAAGGAGGATACACCTTTCTTGTATCCAATTATCTTAATTTATTCCAATTAATTTCATTTTAATTTCAGATTTGCGTGGATCCTAACACTCTATAGTTCGAGCTTTGGATAACTCGGATCGCTTGGCTCGGCACTTTGATTGCTCGGTCTTCAGCAGAAAGCTCGGCAATACGGAGAGGGCCCACTATAGGTCACCACTGAGGCAGATCAGGCGAGTTTCGAGAAGACGGTGGAGCATATTAGCACACCACCGGCTGGGGGCCAATTCCGGAGAATGTCCGATACGGAGATGAGAGAGAAGCGGCAAAAAGGGATCTGATTCAGATGCGATGAGCACTTCACCCCTGGACACCGATGTGCGGGTCTCAAGCTGCAAGTGTTGATCGCAAATGCAGACAATGATGATGATGTGGAAGACGAGGGGATCGGAGGAGATGACAACTCCCCATCGGAGTAGCACCGCCAGTGATGTTATGTACCACCTTGAGGACAAGGTGGATTTTAAGGGGCGCAGTAGTGTTAGACCCACGGACCGACGCACGCAAGGGGGGACGCGCACAAGGGGGGAGCCGACTTATGGGCATTTTGGTCTTTCCTTATTTCTATTGTTTAGGAGAGGGTTTTCTTATTTAAACTAGGGCTAGCCGTCATTTGTACGCATGCTTGATGATTGATAATTCTCTTGAGCATCCTTAGGTAGATCTAGATTAAAGAGTGCGGACGTCCTCTTATCGGCGTCTTGGAAGGAGGATACACCTTTCTTGCATCCAATTATCTTAATTTATTCCAATTAATTTCATTTTAATTTCAGATTTGTGTGGATCCTAACACTCCATAGTTCGAGCTTTGGATAACTCAGATCGCTTGGCTCGGCACTTTGATTGCTCGGTCTTCAGTAGAAAGTTCGGCAATACGGAGAGGGCCCACTATAGGGTGACGCCCTATCTGTTGTAAAGTTGCGTTAGGAATAGAATCCCATGAAAAGCGGGATTCGTATCTTTTAGGAATTCCTCCTCCATGATGACATCTATTGTTTCCTAGGTCTATATATAGTGTGGTTTAGAGAAGGGTTTTGAATAAGAGGGAACACAGAGAGAACTTTGAACCGCCATTTGTGCGAGCCAACTTTGAGAGATTTGATAAGAGCTTTTGGAGAGATCATTGTGTGATTCTTCTTCGTTGTGAAGAAGAAGATTTGTATTTGTTCTTTCCTTTCATAATAAAGCTCATTTGTGTTCCATTGGCTGGCCGACAGCCTAAATTTGTTATCTCTCATAGTGCTCTTGTTTGTTTGGTTGTGTGTCCTCATCTCGATTGTCCAACGGTCCACGTTTCCACGTCCGGCGCACAACAGAGCCTAAGACCATATCACCAGTGACAATCGGAAAATCAGCATACAGTGTGCAAGTGGGAAAAGCCATTATAGTTATGTGTGTGTGTGTGTCAAGATGTCGTGCGAGTAGCTACAGCCCTTAGCCCAAGCCAATATTGATGTACAGAAAATGAATAAACAGTAAGAGCATCTATTTTGGTGTTTCTTAAAGCATTACCACATGAGTACACTTCCCTCTGGCCACATGTGATTAGAAGTACAACAATAAGCTCCATGTCAAATAGGGATGATTAATCTTTTCTACAAGATTTTGCTACGGATTCTCAAGCTTTGGGAACAAAGGAACTGCAGTTACGATCAGATTTGGATGCTCAACAAAGATAATCTATAAGAGTAGACCTGGCCACATGTGATTAGAAGTACAACAATAAGCTCCATGTCAAAGATGATTAATCTTTTCTACAAGATTTTGCTACGGATTCTCAAGCTTTGGGAACAAAGGAATTGCAGTTACGATCAGATTTGGATGCTCAACAAAGATAATCTATAAGAGTAGACCTGGTTCATTTAGTGGCATGGATAGTGTTGAGGCTACAGAAAAAAATTGAAATTAGCTGTAGAAGCCCTATTGGTGCCAGCAGGGGGAGTTTCGAGTGAAACAAAAGAGGTTAGGACTTGCTACCATTGCAAGAAGCTGAGACATACCGTGGCTACATGTCTGAAGTTACAAGAGGAAATTCTCCATTCCCAATAGTTTCATTCCCATAATCTTTTCTACAAGATTTTGCTATGGATTCTCAAGCTTTGGGAACAAAGGAATTGCAGTTACGATCAGATTTGGATGCTCAACAAAGATAATCTATAAGAGGCTAGGCGAAAGTGTAGACCTGGTTCATTTAGTGGCATGGTTGACGTTGTAGTGTTGAGGCTATGGAAAAACAATTGAAATTAGCTGTAGAAGCCCAATTGATTCTCAAGCTTTGGGAACAAAGGAATTGCAGTTACGATCAGATTTGGATGCTCAACAAAGATAATCTATAAGAGGCTAGGCGAAAGTGTAGACCTGGTTCATTTAGTGGCATGGATAAAGTCGTAGTTTTGAGGCTATGGAAAAAAATTTGAAATTAGCTGTAGAAGCCCTATTGGTGCCAGCAGGGGGAGTTTCGAGCCAACAAAAGAGGTTAGGACTTGTTACCATTGCAAGAAGCTGAGACATACATTGGCTACATGTCTGAAGTTACAAGTGGAAATTCTCCATTCCCATAAGTTTCATTTACTATATGTCGATAAGTTATATAGCTCTCACAACTAACTCAAGAAATGTAGCTAATGTAACTCCTAACATATAGCCAGCGTACATATTGCAATAGTAGCAAATCCCTGCATCTCATGTTCTTTCAAAACTCCCTTACACCAACAAGGCACTTACGGTCAATTCCAAATACACGTTCGTAACCTCAAACATTATGATCAATATCAGATCCACAAAATGAATCGACTGCATGCCCCATAGGCGATCTCTATGAGTAGCTAAAGTAGAGCATAGCTTCTACTCCTTTGTTTTTGAAGCTTGAGAATCCTCAGAAAAAATCGGGTAGAGACTAAATATCTTTGCTCAGAAATTTACTTGATAGTGAGTTTACTGCTATACTCCTAATCACCTATGGATGGGAAGAAGTGTACTCAGATGGCAACACTTAAAGGAACACCAAAACAAGTATTTGCTCCTATTGTTATCCATTTTTAACATATCATTATTGACAGAAATAAGATCTTTAAATCCTCACACAACCTCTACAAATCTTCATAGAATTATAATAATGGCTACTTCTCGCACCATATCAACTTTTAGATAACATCATATGCTCTATTAAGATTGTTAGATCATGAATAGAGCGTGATCAAGCACTCTCACATCTCAATTGATTTGGTCTACAACACCATAAGATCTTTAAATCCTCACACAACCTCTACAAATCTTCCATAGAATTATAATAATGGCTACTTCTCGGCACCATATCAACTTTTAGATAACATCATATGCTCTATTAAGATTGTTAGATCATGAATAGAGCGTGATCAAGCACTCCCACATCTCAATTGATTTGGTCTACAACACCATATCCTATTATGCAACTCTATGTTCACCATCTGATTGAAAAAATCAACATCATCTTTTTCCCATTCATTAGTCATCAAAATGAGATCAATAATCAAGTGCTTCTTTCACTTGATCATAATATGGCTTTCAATGATCTTATTTTGTTGCAAGAAGTTCAAGTTAAATGTTGCTTTCGATCATTAATCTTTTATGAGATGAGTTCTTGAATCGCCGACTTCCCTGACTTGGATTTTGGATTCCTCAGTGATAATAACATGTATCATCATGAAATCATTCCAATATCTCACTAACTATATATTCTCACAAGACATAATTCTACCAAAACCCAACCTATGATCCTCCTTTGGGCACTCGCATGCAAGCAATTAGGATTATCTCTCGAGATCTAACATACTAAAAAGTTACGATCCCCCTCAAGATCCAACAAACTCATCAGCCAATCGTGATCCTTCCTTAATATCTAACAAATACATGCAAGAATAAATATGAAATATAACCTATCAAAACTGTAATTTTTTTCTTTCTTCTGTTACTGCATTATTCATTCCTCTTTCTTCTTTTCTTTTTTAACTAAGACAGTTTATCGTTTTAGAGTTTAAATAGCAGTCGTAAAAGAAAGAAGACAATGACAAAGTCAAGGATAGCTGTCAAAGACGAGTTAGTTGTCGGATATAAAGTCGATGTTGGATGTTGGAATCCAATCGTGATCCTTCCCTAATATCTAACAAACACATGCAAGAATAAATATGAAATAACCTATCAAAACTGTAATTTTTTTCTTCCTTCTGTTACTGCATTATTCATTCCTCTTTCTTCTTTTCTTTTTTAACTAAGAGAGTTTATCGTTTTAGAGTTTAAATAGCAGTCGTAAAAGAAAGAAGACAACGACAAAGTCAAGGATAGCTGTCAAAGACGAGTTAGTTTTCGGATATGAAGTCGATGTTGGATGTTGGAATCACTGATGGATCAGGTTGGAAATATGGGAAGGTAAAAATGAAAAGGTAAGTAGTAGACTGATAATTCAGTACGCAGTAGAGAACATAACTGTTAGGATTTATCCTGGGTATCCTTGAATGCGGGCTTGTCATATGTGGCACTGGAAGATGTTGGACATTTTGTTGAACAGGTTGTTGTACCAGGATGTTCAACAGGCTAAGTTCTTTTGCATATATTGTCTGCTCAAAAGGATGTGCATCTGGCGTCCGCGTATTCTGTTAGTTTCCTACCTAACTCATCAGACCCTTATGGTGGTTATTATCTGTTTTAGATTTGATTGGGTACAATCTCTTATTACCTAATTGCGATATGGTTGGAGAGAGATTTTCGCCAAAACAATACCCTAGCAACTACCACTTACGGATCTTTCGGGATCTCCTCCTTGTTGAAGATGTTGCGGTTTTTGCTGATTGATGTAACCGAATCTAGATTTGATTGCCGGTGTGCAGATTGTATCTAAGATTGCGGGGTTTTGGCCTTTTAGGGTTCGACAGGTTTTGGCGGCGTGCTTTGACTCTTTGGTTGAAATAGTTCAACGAGATTCTCCGGGAGGGAGGCCGACGACTGCGCACGCAGGATCAAGGGAGTTGATCTAGTCGGTGGTGCAAGGGGAGCTTGCAGGCAAGGGGAGCTTGCCAAGAATACTTCACGGGGTTGATTGCGATCACCCCTCACGGTTTGTTTTAAGGATGAGTGTGTTCTTCCTTATAGAAGCGTGAATTGTAGAATCTGTATTCTCTGATCTTTATAGTGAAGTATTCTATTTTTCTGGGCGTGGCCCCGCAGATGTAGGTGTGCGCACCGAACTGCGATACCAAGTCTCGTGTGCCCTTGCGTGCTGTGTGTCTTTATTGTTGTTCGTTATATTTTTTACTGCGTACAGAATTTCAATTGGTATCAGAGCAGGTCATCCACAATACTTTGACTTTCTTTCAAAGTGGGTGTGATCCTGTGTGTCAGTACGCTGATCATGAATACAAAAGAAGGTGCTTCGGTTACTCGCCCCCCCTTGCTTACTGGATCAAACTACACTTATTGGAAGTCCCGTATGCGAGCTTTTATCAAATCCTTGGATGAAAAGGCTTGGGTTGCTACAGTTAAAGGATGGAACCCTCCGGTTGAAGTCAACAAAGAAGGGAAGGAATGCTTCAAACCAGTGAGAGACTGGAGTTCTGATGAGGAACGTGCTGCCTTAGGAAACTCGAAGGCGGTTAACACCATCTTTACTGCTGTGGATGAAGAGCAGTTCAAGCTTATATCAACTTGTGAGCAGGCTAAAAAAGCTTGGGACATTCTTCAAAACGTGCATGAAGGAACCAGCACTGTTAAGGCCTCAAAATTGCAGATGCTCGCCAGTCAGTTTGAAAATCTGAGGATGAATGAGAACGAGACGGTTGCTGAATTCAATGGAAGACTGAGAGATATTGCAAATCAGGCATTCCAACTGGGTAAGAAGTATTCACAAAAGAAACTTGTTGAAAAGACCCTGAGGTCCTTGCCAGATAAATTTTCAGCAAAGATTGCTGCAATCGAGGAAGTAAGGAACACATCGACCATGAGATTGGACGAACTCATGGGCTCCCTACAGACCTATGAGATGAATCTCAAACAAAACAAAAAGGAGAAAGGTGTTGCCCTGAAGACTGAAGCCAGTGAACTGTCAAAATCTGATAATGAGTCAGACCTCGAAGATGATATCGCTCTTCTCACCAAAAACTTTAGCAAGATGATGAGAAAGATCAGCAACAGAGGTCAGAATTTCAAAGCCACTAATAAAAAGGTGCGGTCAGGACCTCCTGCTGGTGAAAAGAGTGCTGGTCGTCCTATACAAAGGTATGAGTCTAAAAACAAAGGAAAGGGACTACAGTGTAGAGAATGTGAAGGGTACAGACATATACAGGCAGAATGTGCAAACACCCTTAAGAAGCAAAAAGGGAAATCCCTCGCCAGCACCTGGAGCGATGAAGACTCTGGAGGTAGTGTGGAAGATGAAGACATAACTAGTAATTATGTTGCTTTCACAGCTATTCTGAATAACAAATCTGAAGGCAAGTCCTTCAGTCATGTTGAACGTAATGTTGCAACATGTGCTGCAACATCCAAGCACAAGGGAGTAAATGATGTACGAAGTGTTGTAACAGATGATGCCAGTTCTGACAGCGAAGTTGGATCAGAAGTTGGAAGTGAAGAAGATATTGATGATGAGGAAATCCGCACAGCCTATCAAACTATGTTCTACAAATGGATGGAAATCTGTGAAATCAACAAGAAACTGAAAGATGAATGCTCTAAGTTGAGACGTGAGAAGAATGCAACTCAAGCCAAACTTCTGAAGACTGAAACTAGTCTCCGAAACTGTGAGAGAGACATGAAGAGAGCTTTACTAAGAGCTGAGAAGGCAGAAAGCACTGTTAATAGGTGGAACTCAGGAAAAACCAAACTTGATGACATCCTCAACATGGGAAAAGTGGCTGGAGATCGAACTGGAGTTGGTTACCACAGAGGAAGTCATCTACACACACTCAAGACCAGGAGTAGTCTCAATGCTAAGGAACATGTTAAAAGGAGTTCACAGGATGAGGCCAAGACAAGAGGAAAGAACAGAAAAGGTACTACTTTTAGGCAGCATATATGCAGTTACTGCAAACAAATAGGACACAATGATTGGAGGTGTTTCAGACGCATGAAGCATGTGAGTGAAGGAAGAATTATTATTCATCCGCAACAGTGAAGAAGCATGAAATGGATTAAGAAGTCAGAGCTGTTCAGTATGGTTGCGTACACATCTTTGGCTACCTTTGCAGAAAATCAGTGGTATTTTGACAGTGGGTGCTCTCGGCACATGACAGGGAACAAGGGTCTTCTATCTGAGTACACTGCTGGGAATAAAGGTCATGTCACCTTTGGGGATGGACAGAGAAGCAGAGTTATTGGAAAAGGAAATCTGAATATGACAGAAACTCTGAAATTGAAAGATGTGATGCATGTTGAAAATTTAAAGGCTAATCTCATTAGTATTAGTCAGTTGTGCGATCAAGGTCTGCTGGTTCGATTCAACAAAAATGAATGCCTTGTGTTCAATGGTGATGAAGTGTGCATTCTTTCTGGAAAAAGATCTAGTGACAACTGCTACTTGTTGCAAGAACCTGACAGATGTTTCACCACGGATGCTTCTGAACAGTGGCATCAGAAGCTAGGACATGTAAATTTCAAGATCTTAATGAAAATCTCCAAAGCAAGGGCTGTCCGTGGAATGCCTACTTTAATCAAGAAGAAAGGAGTGTGTGAAGCCTGCCAACTGGGAAAGCAGAAGAAAGTTAGTCACAAACAAATTCAGAATATCACAACTTCAAAAACTCTGGAGCTGCTACATATGGACCTGATTGGACCCACTTCAGAGACAAGCGTTGGAGGTAAGAAATACATCTTTGTTTGTGTTGATGATTTTTCACGTTTCACCTGGGTGGATTTTCTGAAGGAGAATTCAGATACTTTCGATGCTTTCAAAAAACTGTGTATTCGTCTTCAAGTCGAAAGAGGAGACAACATAGGGAAAGTCATTCGGATCCGAAGTGATCACGGAAAAGAGTTTGAGAATCACTCATTCTCTGAATTCTGTGAGGCACAAGGCATAGGACATGAGTTCTCGGCTCCTAAGACTCCTCAGCAAAACGGAGTTGTTGAAAGGAAGAATCGAACCCTTCAGGAAATGGCTCGAGTCATGCTGAATGCCCGAAAAGTGAATGTTAAGTGGTGGGCTGAAGCGATTAACACTGCATGCTACACCATCAACAGAGTTTACCTTCGACCACAGACTGAGAAAACTCCATATGAAATTTGGAAAGGTCGAAAACCGGATGTCTCCTACTTTCATATTTTTGGAAGCAAGTGCTACATCTTGCAAGATCGGACACCAAGGCAGAAGTTCGACACCAAGAGTGACAAAGGAATTTTCTTGGGGTATTCTACAAGGAGTCGTGCTTTCCGTGTGCTGAATGAACGAACAGATGTCATGATGGAATCCATTAATGTTGTGGTTGATGATTTTGATCAGGGAGAATCTATTCTAACTGGTGAAAAAGGAGTTCAAGAAGACAGAAATGAAGATGATGTTCGTGTTGAAAGTGATGTTGCAACAAACAAGACCAAACAGAACAATGTTGAACAAATTATTGCAACACAGGATACTGCCACCATGGAGTCGGTTCAAGTAGAAGCTGATAATGCTCAAGATGCTGAGGGAGTTACAAAGATTATACGAGACCATCCGCCGGAGCTAATCATTGGTGATGTTCACGACAGTCGTCGCACCAGAGGTACCAGTCGTGTTAATTACAGAGATCTAGCTGGGTATGCTTGCTTTCTTTCTACTATTGAACCCAAAAATGTGAAGGAAGCAATTGGTGATGATTTCTGGGTCTCAGCTATGCAAGAGGAACTAAACCAATTCCAACGAAATGATGTCTGGAGTCTTGTGGAGAGACCAAAAGGAACAAATGTCATCGGGACAAAATGGATATTCAAAAACAAGACAGATGAGAAGGGAAACGTTACCCGCAATAAAGCCCGGCTCGTTGCTCAAGGGTATACTCAAGTGGAAGGCATTGACTTCGATGAGACATTCGCTCCTGTAGCTCGGTTGGAATCTATCAGACTATTACTAGCAGTTGCCTGTAGTTTAAATTTCAAACTGCACCAAATGGACGTGAAAAGTGCCTTTCTGAACGGGCTGTTGAATGAAGAAGTGTATGTTGAACAACCCAAAGGCTTTGCTGATCCATTTCTTCCAAATCATGTGTATAAGCTGAAGAAGGCGCTTTATGGTCTGAAAAAAGCTCCAAGGGCCTGGTATGAAAGATTGACCACATATCTCCTCAAGAAGGGATACGAAAGAGGAGGGGCTGATAAGACCTTATTTGTTCAAAGGACAAGGTCAAGTGTGATGGTTGCCCAGATCTATGTTGATGACATAGTCTTCGGTTCAACATCGCAACTAGTGCATGAGTTTATTAATCTCATGCAAAGGGAATTTGAAATGAGCATGGTAGGTGAGTTGAATGTATTTCTTGGCCTCCAAGTTAAACAGTGTCCAGATGGTCTATTCATCTCGCAGAGCAAGTATGCAAAGAATCTTGTCAAGAGATTCGGTTTAGAAAGTGCTAGACATGTTAGGACTCCCATGAGTACATCCGAAAAGCTCTCTAAGGATGAAGGAGGAAGAGATGTTGAAGTTACTCTTTACAGAAGCATGATAGGTAGCCTGTTATATTTAACAGCTAGCCGACCGGATATCAGTTTCAGTGTTGGAGTCTGTGCTCGTTACCAAGCAAGCCCTAAGGAATCTCATATTATTGCCGTAAAGAGGATTATCAGGTATATCAGCGGAACAGCAGATTATGGTATATGGTATACAAAGGATACGAATACTCTTGTCTCAGGATATAGTGATGCTGACTGGGCAGGAAATACAGATGATCGGAAAAGCACCACCGGAGGATGTTTTTATGTTGGGAACAATCTGGTGTCATGGTATAGCAAAAAACAGAACTCCATATCGTTATCTACAGCAGAGGCTGAGTATATTGCTGCAGGAAGTTGTTGTACTCAATTTCTATGGTTGAAACAAATGTTGATAGACTATGGACTGGAACAAGAAGTTATGACTATTTTATGCGACAATCAGAGTGCTATAAATATCTCCAAGAACCCTGTCCAGCATTCCAGAACGAAACACATCGACATCCGACATCACTTCATTAGAGAGCTGGTTGAGAAGAAGTCCCTAGCCATGGAGTATGTTGCTACAACTAATCAACTAGCGGACATTTTTACAAAGCCTCTTGATTCTGCCAGATTTGAGGAATTGCGGCAAGCCCTAGGGCTGTGTCGTATCTAATGTTGCTCTCTGTGTTGAGAACATTGTTGCAACATCAGGTTGCAACATTATGAGGGTCAACCGATCTCTGTTGTCGGGTTGTGTTTCACTAATAATCTTACCCGATATTTATTACCCTCTGATTCTTTCCGTTCCCAAGGAGCATTTTCGTGTTTTCCCTCAACTCAAATTTTCTCCAAGATTCTCATATCCTCCCATCTAGGGTTCTTGAAATCGGCTTGGTTGAAGTTCCTCCCAGTTAATCTGCAATGGCAAGAGATCAGTCGGAAAATTCTTCGCTGCCCCCTCGTCGATCCTCTCGACGAACGACATCCGCTCGGAAAAGTGCTCCGTCCTCCTCGTCTTCATCTTTCAAACGAAAAGGAGTGTTTTCCCGTCCTGTGCAAAGATCCTCCAGTGGTAATTCCTCTCCATCACTCTCCTCTTCTCCTCTCGGTGACATGCAGTCTTCTAGAGTCTCAAATTTAGAGTTGGTAAACTTTTCCCCAATTCTTGAAATTCCCCTTCCCCAAAAATCCGAAGAAGATGAAGTGTACGATGACGATGAAATTTATCCTGATCCTGTAACTATTCAAGACTGATTCTGGTATTTGCGGAGAACAGGAAAGAAATTGGATCTTTCTTCGGTGGATGTATCTCATATTCATTTTAAAGGTCTCATGCGTAAGAAGATTTTGGGGAAGGTTATGAGTGTTGAAGTGCCTCGAGATAGAAAAGTTGTCATTCGAACCTGGAATCCGAAATCTTTTTGTTAAAATCTCTGAAGTTGAAGTGATAGACATCTCTGATTCTGAAGATCCTCCAGTGTTCGCTGAGTTGCCCAGGTCAAGGGGTACTGCAGGAGCGTCTTCATCTAATGTTCCTACTGAGAATCCTATTGAGCAGGATGTTGTGGGGGTAAACAAGGAAGATGTGGTAAAAGGTGATCTAAGTGGTGAGAAAACGTCTGTTGTTCCATGTCAAGAAGAGGTTCATGTCTCTGCATCTCACATGTGTGTGGATGAAGGATCTCAGAACATGATCAATGACCTTAATAGTGGTGTGAATGAGTGTACTCAGAATGTGCCTAGTATCTCATCTCAAGATGTTTCTGAGTCTGGAAAAGATTCTGTGATGTGTGATCATGAATTTGTTGACAGTATTGAGGAGCCTTCTCTGAAAGTCACTGTGGAAGACATGCCTCGTGCTGATGTTATGTCTCAAAAGGTTCAGTCTCTAAATGATTCTGAAGTACCTGATCTCACTCCTACGGATTTAGGATCCTCTGAAATTCTTCAGGATCGCTCCACTTTTTCTTCTGAAACTGGAGTTGGTGAGATGCAATTTGTTTCTGATAAGGTCGTTGCTGATGCTGTGTCTGGAGGTAGCTCAGCTGGTTGTAAGGCAAATGATGAAGTGAATGTAGAAAAATGTTCAACGAGTCAAGGTACTTCTGCGGTTGGTGTCGACAATGTGGGGCTTAATGTTGAAGCAGATATTGAGCCTGATTCCTTCAAGGAAGCAAGTGTTGAACATATTGTTGCACAAAATGTTGCAACACAGGGTGCATCATGTGAGGCCTCTGGTCCAACTGAACCTCCTCTGTCCTCCTTTATGCGCAAGGCTCGATCTTGCTCTAAGAAGCGATCTGCTCCTTCCAGTAATGCTGAGGCTTCTCCTTCCAAGAGGTCAAAAATCTCAGCTTCAGGTTCCTCTCGATCTCCATCTTTTACGTCTTCGGATGCCTTTAGCAGAATTTTCTTCGACAAAGCTCGGAAGAACAGATGGGCATCTTACTCGGAGAGATCTTTACTTCCTGAAAAGGTTCTGAACATGGCCTCCTTTGACAAGACTCAGATAGCGTCTATCTTGAAGAGTCTCAGATTGTACCATGCTGCCACTTGTTTCAGTACCTACTATCCTGTGTTAGTCAGGGAATTTTTCTGTAACTTATCCAAATCCGCTGGAGATGGCTCTTCCCGTTGGTATTGCAGAAATTATGTAAGGGGCAAGATTATAACTTTTTCTCCTTCCACTCTGAACAATCTTCTGGAATGGAAATGTCCTCAATCTGCTACTGCTTACGGAGAGTCAACTGGAGTGGAGTTTGATAGACTGATTCGAGTCGTGACTGCGGGGAAGCTCCAGAATTGGCCGAAGAAATCATCTGTCTTTCCTTCATCTGCTCTTACGGCCAAGTACTTTATTCTCTACAGGATAGCCACGAGGAACTGGCTCCCTACTTCAAATGTTTTTGTGGTTACTCGAGACATGTGCAGACTATTGTTCTCTGCAAGAACCTCTCAGGCCTTCAACTTGGGCAGGATTATCTTTGATTCTATCTTATCGTTTGCTGAATTATCCTCCTCCGGGACTTCTTTACCACACGGAGCTCTTATATCTATGATGCTGCTGGGTCAAAGGGTGCCCATGTCCTTGTCAGACCTTCCTTCATCTTGTGACAGTATTTCGTATACAGCAAAGTCTGTGGCTGGAAAAATGGATGACATCTCTGACTTGATACCCTCACTTCATGGTGTTTCTTCGACCTCCTCTCCACCTCCAAATGCTGAACCTTCTGTCACAGTGCCTCCTGCATATCAGTCTCCTTCACTCAGTTCTGCTACTGCTACCACTTCTTCCTCAGCGAGTCTGGTTGATATCGAGTTTCTCGAGAATGCTATTCAGAATATTGATGATCAACTTCTGTTTCTCGACAGCCAGCGGGTCCTTCTGAATCGCCACAAGGTGTTGCTGCAGAGCAAGCTGTCCTCTCTACGTAGTGGTCCCTCTGTGGATCCCTGAAGTTTTTGTCCTTTGTGGCGCAAAAGGGGAGAAAAGGTATGATCTGATGGTTCTGTTGATATGATGTCTGTTGGATGCTTTGTTGGGAGTTTTGTTGGATGCCTGGAAGCTTTGTTGGGAGTTTTGTTGGATGCCTGCTGTTGATATGCAAGTTGTTGGATGCTTTGTTGGGAGTTTTGTTGGATGCTTGCTGTTGATATGCAAGTTCCTGTTGTGTGGTATGGTTGGTGCTGGTTGGTGCAACTCGTGTGACATAACTTGTTTTGGTCTTTCTTGTATTGGTCCGGTCTCTGCAGTTTCTTTTTGAAATGTCTTTTTGAAAGGTTATACTTTTGGCATTTTTTTCTATCATACCGTATGTTGTGCCACCAAATGACAAAAGGGGAGATTGTTAGGATTTATCCTGGGTATCCTTGAATGCGGGCTTGTCATATGTGGCACTGGAAGATGTTGGACATTTTGTTGAACAGGTTGTTGTACCAGGATGTTCAACAGGCTAAGTTCTTTTGCATATATTGTCTGCTCAAAAGGATGTGCATCTGGCGTCCGCGTATTCTGTTAGTTTCCTACCTAACTCATCAGACCCTTATGGTGGTTATTATCTGTTTTAGATTTGATTGGGTACAATCTCTTGTTACCTTATTGCGATATGGTTGGAGAGAGATTTTCGCCAAAACAATACCCTAGCAACTACCACTTACGGATCTTTCGGGATCTCCTCCTTGTTGAAGATGTTCCGGTTTTTGCTGATTGATGGAACCGAATCTAGATTTGATTGCCGGTGTGCAGATTGTATCTAAGATTGCTGGGTTTTGGCCTTTTAGGGTTCGACAGGTTTTGGCGGCGTGCTTTGACTCTTTGGTTGAAATAGTTCAACGAGATTCTCCGGGAGGGAGGCCGACGACTGCGCACGCAGGATCAAGGGAGTTGATCTAGTCGGTGGTGCAAGGGGAGCTTGCAGGCAAGGGGAGCTTGCCAAGAATACTTCACGGGGTTGATTGCGATCACCCCTCACGGTTTGTTTTAAGGATGAGTGTGTTCTTCCTTATAGAAGCGTGAATTGTAGAATCTGTATTCTCTGATCTTTATAGTGAAGTATTCTATTTTTCTGGGCGTGGCCCCGCAGATGTAGGTGTGCGCACCGAACTGCGATACCAAGTCTCGTGTGCCCTTGCGTGCTGTGTGTCTTTATTGTTGTTCGTTATATTCTTTACTGCGTACTGAATTTCAATAACGAACAACAATAAAGACACACAACAAGCAAGGACACACGAGACTTGGTATCGCAGTTCGGTGCGCACACCTACATCTGCGGGGCCACGCCCAGAAAAATAGAATACTTCACTATAAAGATCAGAGAATACAGATTCTACAATTCACGCTTCTATAAGGAAGAACACACTCATCCTTAAAACAAACCGTGAGGGGTGATCGCAATCAACCCCGTGAAGTATTCTTGGCAAGCTCCCCTTGCCTGCAAGCTCCCCTTGCACCACCGACTAGATCAACTCCCTTGATCCTACGTGCGTAGTCGTCGGCCTCCCTCCCGGAGAATCTCTTAGAACTTTTTCACGCAAAAGTCCCTTGACAGCCGCCAATCGCTCCAAGCCCTAAAAGACCAAAGCACCGCAATCTTCGATACAATCCGCACACCGGCAATCGAATCTAGATTCGGTTTTATCACCAGCAAAAACCGCAACATCTTCAACAAGAAGTAGATCCCGAAAGATCCGTAAGTGGAAGTTACTAGGGTATTGATTTGGCGAAAATCTCTCTCCAACCGTTTCGCAATAAGGTAACTAGAGATTATACCCAATCAAATCTAAAACAGTTAATAACCTCCATAAGTGCCTGATGAGTTAGATAGGAAAATAACAGATTACAAGAACGCCAGTTGCGCATCCTTTTGAGCAGTCAATTGATGCAAGTAGACTTAGCCTGTTGAACATCCTGGTACAACAACATGTTCAACAAAATGTCCAACATCCTAACTGATTCGATTCTCTTCTTCATACAGCAGTGGCTCAGATGCAATGAACCATACATCAAACTATCCAATCATTTTCCAGTGCCACATATGACAAGCCCGAATACAAGAATAACCAGGATAAATCCTAACAATCTCCCCTTTTGTCATTTGGTGGCACAACATACGGTATGATAGAAGAAGAAGGCAATTGTTTAACCAAACAAAAACTGCTGAGTCCGGACCAATACAAGAAGATCAAAACACAAGAGCACAAGAGGTGCACCAACCATACCCCACAACAGGAACAGGAAACGGTGACAAACAATGCATCATTCTGCCTTGTAATAAGGGGCTTTTCAGACTACCCCACACACAGAAGCTTTCATGACTCTTGGAGACACATTGTATCAACAGCAGACATCCAACAAAACGCCCAACAAAACATCCAACATAACATCAGTTAAGAGAACAACAAATCATACCTCTTCTCCCCTTTTGCGCCACAAAGGACAAAGGGAATACATCAGGAATCCGCAGAAGGACCACTCCTTAGAGAGGACAGCTTGCTCTGCAGCGACACCTTGTGGCGATTCAGAAGGACCCGCTGGCTTTCGAGACACAGAAGTTGATCATCAATATTCTGAATAGCATTCTCGAGGAACTGAATATCAACCACACTCGTTGAGGAAGAAGTGACAGCAGTAGCAGGACTGAGTGGAGGAGACTGAGATGCAGGAGGCACTGTGAAAGAAGGTTCAGCATTTGGAGGCGGAGAGGATGTCGAAGGAACACCATGAAGGGTGGGTATCATGTCAGAGATGTCATCCATTTTACCAGCCACAGACTTTGCCGTATACGAAATACTGTCACAAGATGAAGGAAAGACAGATGATTTCTTAGGCCAACTCTGGAGCTTCCCCGCAGTCACAACGCGAATCAGTCTATCAAACTCCACTCCAGTTGATTCTCCGTAAGCAGGAGCAGATTGAGGACATTTCCATTCCAGTAATTTGTTCAGGGTGGAAGGAGAGAAGGAAATAATCCTGCCCCGAACATAATTTCTGAAATTCCAACGGGAGGAGCCATCTCCAGCAGATTTGGATAAGTTACAGTAAAATCTCCCCGCAGTCACAACGCGAATCAGTCTATCAAACTCCACTCTAGTTGATTCTCCGTAAGCAGGAGCAGATTGAGGACATTTCCATTCCAGTAATTTGTTCAGGGTGGAAGGAGAGAAGGAAATAATCCTGCCCCGAACATAATTTCTGAAATTCCAACAGGAGGAGCCATCTCCAGCAGATTTGGATAAGTTACAGTAAAATTCCCTGACTAACACAGGATAGTAGGTACTGAAACAAGTGGCAGCATGGTACAATCTGAGACTCTTCAAGATAGAAGCTATCTGAGTCTTATCAAAGGAGGTCATGTTCAGAACCTTTTCAGGAAGTAAAGATTTCTCCGAGTAAGATGCCCATCTGTTCTTGCGAGCTTTGTCAAAGAAAATTCTGCTAAAGGCATCAGAAGAAGTGAATGACGGAGAACGAGAGGAACCTGAAGCGGAGATTTTTGACCTCTTGGAAGGAGAAGCCTCAGCATTACTGGGAGGAGCAGAGCGCTTCTTAGAGCAAGATCGAGCCTTGCGCATAAAGGAGGACAGGGGAGGTTCAGTTGGACCAGAGGCCTCACGTGTTGCACCCTGTGTTGCAACATTTTGTGCAACAATATGTTCAACACTAGCTTCCTCAAAGGGATCAGGCTCGATATCAGCTTCAATACTAAGCCCCACATTGTCAACACCAACCGCTGAAGTACCTTGACTCATTGTACATTTTTCTACATTCACTTCATCATTTACCCCAAAACCAGCTGAGCCACTTCCAGTCACAACATCAGCATTGTCCTTATCAGGAACAAATTGCATCTCACCAACTCCAGTTTCAGAAGTAAAGGTGGAGGGATCCTGAAGGATTTCAGTAGTTCCTAAATCCATAGGAGAGAGATCAGGTTCTACAGAATCATTTAGAGACTGAACCTTTTGTGGCATATCATCAGCAAGTGGCACGTCTTCCACTGTGTCTTTCAGAGAAGACTCTTCAATACGGTCAACAAGATCATGATCACACATCACAGAATCTTTTCCAGGCTCAGAAACATCTTGAGATGAGAAACTAGGCACATCCTGAGTACACTCATTCACACCACGATTAGGGTCATTGATCATGTTCTGAGAACCTTCATCCACACACATGGGTGATGGAGAGACAGGTACCTCTTCCTGACATGGAACAGCAGACGTATTCTCAGCACTTAGATCACCTTCCACCACATCTTCCTTGTTTACCTGCACATCATCCTGCTCAATAGGTTTCTCAGTAGGAATATTAGACGTAGACGCTCCAGCCGTGTCCCTTGACCTGGTAAATTCAGCGAACACTGGAGGGTCTTCAGAATCAGAGATGTCTATCACTTCAACTTCAGAAATTTTTACAAAAGATTTTGGATTCCAGGTTCGAATGACAACTTTTCTATCTCGAGGCACTTCAACACTCATAACCTTCCCCAAAATCTTCTTATGCATGAGACCTTTAAAATGAATATGAGATACATCCACCGAAGAGAGATCCAATTTCTTTCCTGTTCTCCGCAAATACCAGAACCAGTCTTGAATAGTTACAGGATCAGGATAAATTTCATTGTCATCGTACACTTCATCTTCCTCGGATGTTTGGAGGAGGGGAATTTTAAGAATTGGGGAAAAATTTACCAACTCTAAATTAGAGGCTCTAGAAGAATGCATGTCACCGAGAGGGGAAGAGGAGAGTGATGGAGAGGAATTACCGCTGGAGGATCTTTGCAAAGGACGGGGAAACACTCCTTTTCGTTTGATAGGTGAAGACGAGGAAGGCGGAGCACTTTTCCGAGCGGATGTCGTTCGTCGAGAGGACCGACGAGGGGGGCAGCGAAGATTTTTCCGACTGATCTCTTGCCATTGCTGAGTAAATGGGAGGAACTTCAAACAAGACGATTTCAAGAACCCTAGATGGGTGGTTAGAAGAATCTTGGAGAAAATTTGAGTTGAGAGATAACACGAAAATACGCCTTGGGAACGGAAAGAATCAGAGGGTAATAAATATCTGGTAAGGTTATTAGAGAAAAACAACCCGACAGCAGTGATCGGTTGACCCTCATAATGTTGCAACCTGATGTTGCAACAATGTTCTCATCACAGAGAACAACATTAGATACGACACAGCCCTAGGGCTTGCCGCAATTCCTCAAATCTGGCAGAATCAAGAGGCTTTGTAAAAATGTCCGCTAGTTGCTTAGCTGTAGCAACATACTCCATGACTAGGGACTTCTTCTCAACCAGCTCTCTAATAAAGTGATGTCGGATGTCGATGTGTTTTGTTCTGGAATGCTGGACAGGGTTCTTGGAGATATTTATAGCACTCTGGTTGTCGCATAAAATAGTCATAATTCCTTGTTCCAGTCCATAGTCTATCAACATTTGCTTCAACCATAGCAATTGTATACAACAACTTCCTGCAGCAATATACTCAGCCTCTGTTGTAGATAACGATATGGAGTTCTGTTTTTTACTATACCATGACACCAGATTGTTCCCCACATAAAAACATCCTCCGGTGGTGCTTTTCCGATCATCTGTATTTCCTGCCCAGTCAGCATCACTATATCCTGAGACAAGAGTATTCGTATCCTTTGTATACCATATACCATAGTCTGTTGTTCCGCTGATATACCTGATAATCCTCTTTATGGCAATAATATGAGATTCCTTAGGGCTTGCTTGATAACGAGCACAGACTCCAACACTGAAACTGATATCCGGTCGGCTAGCTGTTAAATATAACAGACTACATTTCCCTTCTCATCTGTCTTGTTTTTGAATATCCATTTTGTCCCGATGACATTTGTTCCTTTTGGTCTCTCCACAAGACTCCAGACGTCATTTCGTTGGAATTGGTTTAGTTCCTCTTGCATAGCCGAGACCCAGAAATCATCACCAATTGCTTCCTTCACATTTTTGGGTTCGATAGTAGAAAGAAAGCAAGCATACCCAGCCAGATCTCTGTAATTAACACGACTAGTACCTCTGGTGCGACGACTGTCGTGAACGTCGCCAATGATTAGCTCCGGCGGATGGTCTCGTATAATCTTTGTAACTCCTTCAGCATCTTGAGCATTTTCAGCTTCTACTTGAATCGACTCCATGGTGGCAGTATCCTGTGTTGCAACAATTTGTTCAACATTGTTCTGTGTGGTCTTGTTTGTTGCAACATCACTTTCAACACAACATCATCCTCATTTCTGTCTTCTTGAACTTCTTTTTCACCAGTTAGAATAGATTCTCCCTGATCAAAATCATCAACCACAACGTTAATGGATTCCATCATGACATATGTTCGTTCATTCAGCACACGGAAAGCACGACTCCTTGTAGAATACCCCAAGAAAATTCCTTTGTCACTCTTGGTGTCGAACTTCCGTCTTGGTGTCCGATCTTGCAGGATGTAGCACTTGCTTCCAAAGATATGAAAGTAGGAGACATCAGGCTTTCGTCCTTTCCAAATTTCATATGGAGTTTTCTCAGTCCGTGGACGAAGGTAAACTCTGTTGATGGTGTAGCATGCAGTGTTAATCGCTTCAGCCCACCACTTAACATTCACTTTTCGGGCATTCAGCATAACTCAAGCCATTTCCTGAAGTGTTCGATTCTTCCTTTCAACAACTCCGTTTTGCTGAGGAATCTTAGGAGCCGAGAACTCATGTCATATACCTTGTGCCTCACAGAATTCAGAGAATGAGTGATTCTCAAACTCTTTTTCATGATCACTTCGGATCCGAATGACTTTTCCTATGTTGTCTCCTCTTTCAACTTGAAGACGAGTACACAGTTTTTTGAAAGCATCGAAAGTATCTGATTTCTCCTTCAGAAAATCCACCCAGGTGAAACGTGAAAAATCATCAACACAAACAAAGATGTACTTCTTACCTCCGACGCTTGTTTCTGAAGTGGGTCCAATCAGATCCATATGTAGCAGCTCCAGAGTTTTTGAAGTTGTGATATTCTGAATTTGTTTGTGACTAACTTTCTTCTGCTTTCCCAGTTGGCAGGCTTCGCACACTCCTTTCTTCTTGATTAAAGTAGGCATTCCACGGACAGCTCTTGCTTTGGAGATTTTCATTAGGATCTTGAAATTTACATGTCCTAGCTTCTGATGCCACTGT
The DNA here is from genome assembly GCA_030789695.1 of Scilla litardierei. NCBI lineage: Eukaryota > Viridiplantae > Streptophyta > Magnoliopsida > Asparagales > Asparagaceae > Scilla > Scilla litardierei. The sequence goes on along the minus strand of CM061139.1, from coordinate 176,137,110 downwards.
TCAGAAGCATCCGTGGTGATACTCAGACATCTGTCAGGTTCTTGCAACAGGTAGCAGTTGTCACTAGATCTTTTTCCAGAAAGAATGCACACTTCATCACCATTAAACACAAGGCATTCATTTTTGTTGAATCGAACCAGCAGACCTTGATCGCACAACTGACTGATACTAATGAGATTAGCCTTTAAATTTTCAACATGCATCACATCTTTCAATTTCAGAGTTTCTGTCATATTCAGATTTCCTTTTCCAATAACTCTGCTTCTCTGTCCATCCCCAAAAGTGACATGACCTTTATTCCCAGCAGTGTACTCAGATAGAAGACCCTTGTTCCCTGTCATGTGCCGAGAGCAACCGCTGTCAAAATACCACTGATTTTCTGCAAAGGTAGCCAAAGATGTCTTAATCCATACTGATCAGCTCTGACTTCTTAATCCATTTCATGCTTGTTCGCTGTTGCGGATGAATAATATTTCTTCCTTCACTCACATGCTTCATGCGCCTGAAACAGCTCCAATCATTATGTCCTATTTGTTTGCAGTAATTGCAGATTGGCTGCCTAAAAGTAGTACCTTTTCTGTTCTTTCCTCTTGACTTGGCCTCATCATGTGAACTCCTTTTAACATGTTCCTTAGCATTGAGACTACTCCTGGTCTTGAGTGTGTGTAGATGACTTCCTCTATGGTAACCAACTCCTGTTCGATCTCCAGCCACTTTTCCCATGTTGAGGATGTCATCAAGTTTGGTTTTTCCTGAGTTCCACCTGTTAACAGTGCTTTCTGCCTTCTCAGCTCTTAGTAAAGCTCTCTTCATATTTCTCTCACAGTTTCGGAGGCTTGTTTCAGTCTTCAGAAGTTTGGCTTGAGTTGCATTCTTCTCACTTCTCAACTTAGAGCATTCATCTTTCAGTTTCTTGTTGATTTCACAGATTTCCATCCATTTGTAGAACATAGTTTGATAGGCTGTGCGGATTTCCTCATCATCAATATCTTCTTCACTTCCACCTTCTGATTCAACTTCACTGTCAGAACAAGCATCATTTGTTACAACACTTCGAACAACATTTTCTCCCTTGTGCTTGGATGTTGCAGCACATGTTGCAACATTATGTTCAACATGACTGAAGGACTTGCCTTTAGATTTGTCATTCAGAATAGCTGTGAAAACAACATAATTACTAGTTATGTCTTCATCTTCCACACTGCCTCCAGAGTCTTCATCGCTCCAGGTGCTGGCGAGGGATTTCCCTTTTTGCTTCTTAAGGGTGTTTGCACATTCTGCCTGTATATGTCCGAACCCTTCACATTCTCTACATTGTATTCCCTTTCCTTTGTTTTTAGACTCATACCTTTGTATAGGGCGACCAGCACTCTTTTCACCAGCAGGAGGTCCTGACCGCACCTTTTTATTAGTGGCTTTGAAATTCTGACCTCTGTTGCTAATCTTTCTCATCATCTTACTAAAGTTTTTGGTGAGAAGAGCGATATCATCTTCGAGTTCTGACTCATTATCAGATTTTGACAGTTCACTGGCTTCAGTCTTCAAGGCAACACCCTTCTCCTTTTTGTTTTGTTTGAGATTCATCTCATAGGTCTGTAGGGAGCCCATGAGTTCGTCCAATCTCATGGTCGATGTGTTCACCAGCAGGAGGTCCTGACCGCACCTTTTTATTAGTGGCTTTGAAATCCTGACCTCTGTTGCTAATCTTTCTCATCATCTTACTAAAGTTTTTGGTGAGAAGAGCGATATCATCTTCGAGTTCTGACTCATTATCAGATTTTGATAGTTCACTGGCTTCAGTCTTAAAGGCAACACCCTTCTCCTTTTTGTTTTGTTTGAGATTCATCTCACTGTATGGAGCCCATGAGTTCGTCCAATCTCATGGTCGATGTGTTCCTTACTTCCTCTATTGCTGCAATCTTTGCTGAAAATTTATCTGGCAAGGACCTCAGGGTCTTTTCAACAAGTTTCTTTTGTGAATACTTCTTACCCAGTTGGAATGCCTGATTTGCAATATCTCTCAATCTTCCATTGAATTCAGCAACCGTCTCGTTTTCATTCATCCTCAAATTTTCAAACTGACTGACGAGCATTTGCAATTTTGAGGCCTTAACAGTGTTGGTTCCTCCATGCACGTTCTGAAGAATGTCCCAAGCTTCTTTAGCATGCTCACAAGTTGATATAAGCTTGAACTGCTCTTCATCAACAGCAGTAAAGATGGCGTTAACCGCCTTTGAGTTTCCTAAGGCAGCAGCACGTTCCTCATCAGAACTCCAGTCTCTCACTGGTTTGAAGCATTCCTTCCCTTCTTTGTTGACTTCAACCGGAGGGTTCCATCCTTCAACTGTAGCAAACCCAAGCCTTTTCATCCAAAGATTTGATAAAAGCTCGCATACGGGACTTCCAATAAGTGTAGTTCGATCCAGTGAGCAAAGGGGGGACGAGTAACCGAAGCACCTTCTTTTGTATTCATGATCAGCGTACTGACACACAGGATCACACCCACTTTGAAAGAAAGTCAAAGTATTGTGGATGACCTGCTCTGATACCAATTGATAATTCAGTACGCAGTAGAGAACATAACGAACAACAATAAAGACACACAACAAGCAAGGACACACGAGACTTGGTATCGCAGTTCGGTGCGCACACCTACATCTGCGGGGCCACGCCCAGAAAAATAGAATACTTCACTATAAAGATCAGAGAATACAAATTCTACAATTCACGCTTCTATAAGGAAGAACACACTCATCCTTAAAACAAACCGTAAGGGGTGATCGCAATCAACCCCGTGAAGTATTCTTGGCAAGCTCCCCTTGCCTGCAAGCTCCCCTTGCCTGCAAGCTCCCCTTGCACCACCGACTAGATCAACTCCCTTGATCCTACGTGCGTAGTCGTCGGCCTCCCTCCCGGAGAATCTCTTAGAACTTTTTCACGCAAAAGTCCCTTGACCGCCGCCAATCGCTCCAAGCCCTAAAAGACCAAAGCACCGCAATCTTCGATACAATCCGCACACCGGCAATCGGATCTAGATTCGGTTTTATCACCAGCAAAAACCGCAACATCTTCAACAAGAAGTAGATCCCGAAAGATCCGTAAGTGGAAGTTGCTAGGGTATTGATTTGGCGAAAATCTCTCTCCAACCGTTTCGCAATAAGGTAACAAGAGATTATACCCAATCAAATCTAAAACAGTTAATAACCTCCATAAGTGCCTGATGAGTTAGATAGGAAAATAACAGATTACGAGAACGCCAGTTGCGCATCCTTTTGAGCAGTCAATTAATGCAAGTAGACTTAGCCTGTTGAACATCCTGGTACAACAACCTGTTCAACAAAATGTCCAACATCCTAACTGATTCGATTCTCTTCTTCATACAGCAGTGGCTCAGATGCAATGAACCATACATCAAACTATCCAATCATTTTCCAGTGCCACATATGACAAGCCCGAATACAAGAATAACCAGGATAAATCGTAACATAGACGACATCTGTTGTCAAGGATGCAATGCAGTTGAGGTTGAAATCATCTCCAGTTCTGAACGAAAAAAATCTAGTCATTGGTTTGTGAGCAATGTAGTTCTCAAGGTTGAGATCGAGTAGATTCTTGGTAAGGAGATTGAATGGTCGTTGGGTGGTTTGGAGGAAGTTGGTAATGACAACGAAGCGTGAGAACATAAACGATAGTGGCTATTGAAGGTTGAGACGATGGTCAGTTGCAAAGAAGGTGGTGGATGTAAAATCTTAGAAACTCAACACATCGTCTCAGTGAATCAACTAGCAAACTTAACTTACACGTGCTCCAACTTAAGGGAGGGTAAGAATGATTCACATATCCATCTCATTTGTGAGAAGCTAAGCATGTAATATACATATGCTCCAACTTAAGAGAGGGTTAGAAAGTAATAATGAAAATAATAAAGGTCAAATATGCTTTCAATCAGCAGTTGCGCTTTTCTTGCTACATGGGAAAGAAGACCCAACGATCCTTCTAAGCCCAAATTCTTGAACGGCTTTAGCAAAGTTTCAACATACGGAAGAGTTGGAATGTAATAATGTAAAGAGAAGGAAGTCCGTGTGTTTATCAGCAAGTGTTGTTGCAAATATGCTTTCAGTACAGTAATCCCTACATCATCATCCCTACTAATCACTATTTCATCCATGTAAACAATTAAAAATATGTTTTCTTGATACACGTGAAAGACCGAGTAATCCTTCTGTACCTGACAAAGTTCAAACTTCTGAACAGCTATAGTGAATCTCCCAAACCATGCCCGTGTAGACTGCTTTAGGATATTATCAGGTAAGTGGATGAAAAATGAAGATGATATGCTGGTGAAGATGAAATGACATCTATAATCCTGTTTCTGGCACGCATATTCCTTCAGGTTGGTTGAATTTCACAAAACCACCATGAGGTCAGGCATAATTATACACCTTCAGTTAGTGCCATGGTACTTCCATGCACCGGAGAGACTTGATGAAAATGAAGATGATATGCTGGTGAAGATGAAATGACATCTATAAACCTGTTTCTGGCCCACATATTCCTTCAGGTTGGTTGAAATTCACAAAACCACCATGAGGTCAGGCATAATTATACGCCTTCAGTTATTGCCATGGTACTTCCATACGCCTGAGAGACTTGATGGTTTTTAAAATTGGGAAAGATGGTGTAATCTTGTGTAGGAAGCAATGAAGCTGAGTGAAATTCAAAAAGTACATATGTCTGGCATCGAGATATGATTTAAAAATATGTTTGAAACCCCTCATATGAAAAAAAACAGAGACAAAACAATATTCACCATATAATATTATTTATAAAATGTGGCATTACGTTACCTTCTGATCTTTAAAAAAATTATTCATTAAAAATGAAATTTTGAGTAAAAATTTCAAATTTACAACTGCCCTTCATCTATTTCATTCAGTTGACTATATGCGATGCAAGAACCACGAAAAATTGAATACATGTTTACAGTGGGACTAGAAGAATGACTTATGCCTAAGAAGAGAAGTAGACGATATTGCTGTCATTTGATTGCCCTTCTGGAACAATAAAAATCAGGACACTTAGTTAAAGATATATTTGCTGATTTACAAGCATCCAACATGTATCATATCGGACATGCAGCAAAGAAAGCCTTTGCAAGCATCCAAAATGTATAGTATTACACATGCAAACGGGAAGACATATCCAAAACAATCGCTTGCAAGAATAAATGGGAACTCATGAAGTGTAAAACTGAAGGTAATACCTATGCCAAAAGTAGAAATCCGTGGAGCCATAGATCCTCTATTTTCCATGTGAGTCTTCATAGCACAACAAATGTCTCGTTCACCTTCGACAGAACCATCAGTGATTAGAAAAATGTGTGGGAGCAATTCATGAGATTGAGACAGCAGCTCCATTGCCTATAGAAAATAAGCAATTCTAAAATGTCAGAGTCAAAATATAAATAAAAGAAAATCAAGTCTGAATAAGTTATAAACACGAGAATTCATATAGAGATGTGAAAGCTATACTATATGTTAGTATCATTTCAAAGTTTTACAATCTCATAATATTGAAAATGTTGGCCAAAGAGCAGATAAATATTTACCTCATTTAAGGGCTGCAACATATTGGTTCCATCTTCAACAACAAGATTTTTGCTTATCCACTGGGTAGCATTTCCAATCGTTTCCTCTGTTGCTGACTGCAGAGATGATGAGAATGGGTGCATCACTCCACTAAATGCTATTATGTTGAAATAATCCCCCGAGGTGAGCTCTAAAAGGGCAGATGACAGTGCAATCTTCACATTTTCAAGAGATTTTCCTTGCATGCTTCCACTTATGTCAACAAGAAACACCACTTCCTTTCTGAATACCTATTACATAGATCACATGAGATAAGGAGCATCTGACAATAAATTGAATAGGCTTTCGGCATGTCCGTCCGAATTGTAAAAAAAGATGAATATGCTAGAACATATGAGGCCCCATTCGAAACTTGAATAAGCTTATATCCATATTTTGAGTTTATCACTTTATGCCACCAAGATATAGCATCAAATCGGTATGGTGACATCTTGTATCTAGTACAATTTGGTAGTGGTTTTTGGTCAATAGAAAATTTACGAGAAAATAAGAGATAAAAAATGGTTGTCATAAGCAATTGCCAGAGAACCCATGATTCAGAAGAAATGAGTAAATATTAATGAACATCAAGATCTGAGGTGTTTGACAGGTATAAGACTAGAAATCCATGCATAGCATCTGTGGTTACAACTCACAATAGCTGAAATGATATTCAGAATTGAAGTGAATGTTGGGGATTTAAGTACCATAAAAAATGTTGGGGATTCGTGCAGCCATGGCTATATTTGACCATTCAAAAAACATCTAGAAGTACTATAATAAACTGAAGGCTCAATTACCAAAAAAGAAAATGAAAGCTGTGCTTTAAGAGAAAGGATAGATACAATTTCGACGCACCTTTCTGCTTGTGTTACTTCCAGGTAAAAGATAAAGGTAAAACATATCTCTTTGATCACAGTCGTGAACTGATGGCGACTGCAAGAGTATGCCTCCAAACAAATCACTTGAATACACCTGTAAACATATGTATATAAGTGAGAAAGTTCAAGTAACAGTGAAAACTGGGTCAGTTTCCTTGTAGTTTCATATGCCTGGGTCTAGCAGTATAAAGATATCTTCCAGTAAATGGTTACTATTCCATTCACCATAAAGGCCATAATAAGATGGCACCAAATAATGACTTAGATTTAAAATGTTATTGTATAGCACATTATAACATGGAAATAACACATATGCCTTTGAACATATTTTTAAAAACTCATCATATTTATGTTCCTTTCATTATGATAACCTGAGGGACATGGGGATTTAAATGTTGGTTAGTAGCCTATTATAAGATGGAAATAACACGATATTTATGTTCTTTCATTATGATAAGCTGGGTCCTAGGACCATGAAAAGCATCAGTTGGACTGTACACGTACACTATATGAAAAGTGGAAATCATTTGTCGACCAATGTTCAACCTCAGCTTCATATGAGAAAGACATTCTCCCCACATTTCGGCGTTCTTCCTGAGAGTAAGGGGGAAAAGTGTGAAACGAATTAACCGTAAAGTGATAATCTATATGGTACCAGATACTGCCAAAACACAGTCATATTCACCTTCAAAGCATGGCTAGTCCTCTGAATCAAAACTTCCTTTTCCATATTCGTAATCACATTCAACTGTATTTTTTCCCTTTTTGCGAATATCTTTGCAAATGGAGCTACATAGTCAGGAAAATGAAAAGGTACACTAACTGCAAACTGCCCATCTTTATATGGTAGCTTCTGAGACCAACAGACTTTAATAGAGATATCACATCCTCCGTCAACCTTAAACATGGATAGAAGAAGATTAATTAATCAAAAGTCAAACAATTAGAACAGTAGAAAACAGAAAGCTAAAATTGAAAAGTCACCTGAGGTATTGTTACGAAAAATAATTGGGGTTTCAAAAGGCCCTCAGATTTAGTCATATCCATCTTTTGCTCCTGTTCGCTTTGAATCACTTTTGTAGAATATGACTTTCTAGCAAAATCAACCTCGACACCTAGAATGCAACCCTGTTAGCCAAACCATACTTAACTTGAGAAAACCAATAATCTCACAATTGATCATCAATCAATTGAACTAACCAATAGAAAAATTATGGAACAACAATGCCATCATAAATGAAACAATTTAAAATCATTAAGAAGAAACAATAAGTTGATCTCCTGGCAAGATGAATTAATAAATTCATTGCTTATCAAACTGATTTGAGTTGTTGCTATGATCACATTCTTTAACTTACATGACATAAAATAAAGACCAAACTGATTTTAAGAAAACATGCTTACAGATCAAATTGTTTACACAATAACAACCAATGAGACGGAACTAGATAAACATCAGTACAAGCCAATAACTTACAGTTACAAGAACAACAAAAGCTGTACAGGTGCCGCAGAGTACAGATGAAAGTGACACAGTAAACTTTCCACACAAAAATTCCTGGCTACTTTTCATTGCATAGATGCTAATGCAAATATGCCTATCTATTCAATAAAAAGATAACCAATCATTTCAATCAGCAGTTGAATAAATTTGATTAAGATATTTAATAGACCTCATCATGACTAGATATCTTTATGAGGTATCCATATTACAGCAAAAGGGTGATAACATGTAAATATAGTATTGGAGTGTCGGCTTGGAATGCTATTCAATAACAACAAAACCAATCATTTCAATCAGCATTTGGTTAAATTTGATTAAGATATTTATTAGACCTCATCATGAATAGATATCTGTAGTGTTTTGGGAAAATGGTGATTAGCTTCTAAATGAGCTAACCCCTCATATATATAATATCCCTTGATTTGCTTTACACACACACACCCTACTACAAATAACACTCAATACTCCCCCTCAAGACGAGCAAAAGATATTTATCATGCACATCTTGTTACAAGCATCCTCTACTCCTTTAGAGTTTAACCCCTTCGTAAGGCAATCTGCTAATTGCTGTCCAGAGGTAATATAGGAGATCTCCAACTGCTTTTTATCCAGTCTCTCTTTAATGAAGAACCTGTCAATCTCTATGTGCTTCGTTCTATCATGTTGCACTGGGTTGTTGGCAATATTAATTGCTGACTTGTTATCACACAACAACCGCAATGGTCCCTCTCTCAGCAGGTGTAGCTCATGTAGGAGTGATCTCAACCAGATCATCTCACAGGTACTAAGCACCATAGCACGATACTCTGCCTCTGCAGTGGAACGAGCCACCAAATCCTGCTTCTTGCTGCGCCAAGAGACCAAATTGCCCCCAACAAACACACAGTAGCCCGAGGTCGATCTCCTATCATCTAGGCAACTAGCCCAATCTGCATCACAGTAGCCTGTCACATTTATGTGACCATGACTACCAAATAATATGCCTTTTCCTGGACTATTCTTCAGATACCTCAGTATCCTGAAGACTGCCTCCATATGTCCAGTCCTAGGATCATGCATGTACCTACTTACCACACTGATAGCATAGGCAATGTCAGGTCTAGTATGGCATAAGTAGATGAGGCGTCCAACAAGTCTCTGGTACCTCTCTTTGTCCACTGGCTCCCCTGATTGTGAATGCAACCTATGATTCTGATCAATAGGAGTAACTGCTGGACGACACCCCAACATACCAGTCTCAGCCAGAAGATCCAGTGCATACTTCCTCTGTGAGAGAACTATACCCTTCCTGGACCTGGCAATCTCCAGTCCAAGGAAGTATCCCAACTGTCCAAGGTCCTTGACCTCAAATTCTCTCGCCAACCTCACCTTCAAGTGAGAGATTCCCTCTTCATCATCTCCAGTGATAATAATATCATCAACATACACAGCCAAAAGAGTAATCCGCTGTCCTGAATGTCTATAGAATACAGTATGATCACCATTACTCTGCTTGTATCTCATAGTGATGACTGCACGCCTGAACCTGTCGAACCATGCCCTTGGAGATTGTTTCAGCCCATACAAGGACTTGTCCAGTCTACACACCTTTCCCACCGTCTGTTGTGTGCCAAAGCCAGGTGGAACCTCCATGTATACCTCCTCCTGTAAATCTCCATGCAAGAAGGCATTTTTTACATCCAACTGATGTAATTTCCATCCAAAATTCGCTGCACAGTATATCAGTACTCTCACAGTACTTATCTTTGCCACTGGGGCAAATGTCTCATCATAATCAATCTCATAAGTCTGACTATAGCCCTTGGCAACCAACCTCGCCTTGTACCTGTCCACCTTCCCTTCTGAAGTTTGCTTTATAGTGAATATCCACTTGCAGCCCACGGCCTTCTTCCCTGCTGGAAGTGAGACAAGTCTCCGTGTCTTGTTCTTCTCCAGTGCCTCAAGTTCTTCGAGCATTGCTTTCTTCCACTGGGGATGTTGCTTTGCCACTCGCCAATCACTTGGTATATGGATAGACTGTAAGGATGCAATGATAGCCCTATATGCAGGTGTAAGAGAGGCATAGGAGACATGATTAGCAATATCAGTCTCATATCCATACCGTACAGGAGGCCTGCCGGCATTGATACGAGGCTCCCTACGAGATGCAAGTGGAAGATCTAAACTAGAGGAAGGCAAAGAAAGGTTACCATCCGTGGTAGGAGAGGAAGGCAGTAAGGAAGTCGGGACTCGAGCAGGCGTGATAGACTGATCAATCTCGAGATGGGGCAGTGGAGCTAGTGGTTCTTCAGTGGGGAAGATGTCTTCTTGTTGTTCTCCATCGCCATGACTATCCTTCTGTCTCCTGCTATATTTCCTCCCGTACAACCTGTCTCCCTCCTCCTCCACCAATGTCCTTTCTTCCTCCCTGCTATCAGGACCGGTACCTGTAGGCCTGACAGGACACGGTATAAGTCCAACCACTACCCTCCTGTCATCAGTCTCCCCCTCTCGACCAGCTCCTCCTGTGCTTGGAGAGGCCCCAGTATCAAATACTGATGTAGAATCTGTCAGTCCTCCATAGAAAGGTTCAGTCTCCCTGAACGTCACATCCATGCTCACAAACAACCTTCTTTCTGAGGGACTCCAACACCTATAGCCTTTCTGATTTGAAGGATACCCAACAAATATGCATTTAATTGCATGAGCATCCAGCTTCCCCACAGAAGGTCTATGATCCCTCACAAAGCATGTGCATCCGAACACTTTTGGTGGAACTACAAAAGTGTTCTTTCCCATCAGAATCTCACATGGAGACTTCATACCAAGGATCCGTGAAGGCATCCTGTTGATAAGATATGTGGCTGTCATCACTGCTTCGCTCCACAATATCTTAGGTACATTCATGGTGAGCATGAGTGACCTAGTTACCTCCAACAAGTGTCTATTTTTCCTTTCAGCAACTCCATTTTGTTGGGGGGTGTTGGGACAAGTGGTTTGATGAGTTATCCCACTCTCAGATAGGTAAGATGCAAACTCCCTGTTTACATACTCTGTCCCATTATCCGTTCTCAAGACACGGATCTTGGCCTCATACACATTTCTGACACTTCTATGGAAGTCCTGAAAACACTTCAACGCTTCACCTTTGTTTTTCATCATATACAGCCATGTCATCCGAGAATGACAGTCTATGAAGGTGATAAACCACCTGAACCCACTCACTGAAGTCACTGGGCAGGGCCCCCAAACATCTGAGTGAATAAGAAGAAATTTCTCTACACTCCTCATCCCTACACTAGGATATGACGTCCTAGTGTGTTTCCCGAATTCACATGCATCACATTTCAAATTCATTTCATTTACTCTATTCAAAACATCGGGATACATTTTTCTCAAAATATCAAAAGGCAAGTGTCCCAACTGACAATGTAACAAAAGTACATCCCTTTCCTTCTCGCCACCAACGACAGCCAGTGCAGCATCCCCACTAGCTCTGTCAAGGTACCACAGTCCATCACGCCTGACGCCAGTCCCAAGCCTCCTCCCAGTCTTCCTTTCCTGCAACACACAATGAGTAGAGTCAAAAGTAATGCTACAGTCGAGATCATCAACAATAGAACCAACAGATAAGAGGTTGACTGGAAATGATGGGACATGAAGGACTGAAGAGAGACGTATGGAGGGAGTGCACTGAATAGTACCAATCCCTCTAATGGGTTGGGATGTGCCATCAGCTGTCTGAACGGTTTCATGAATGGTATGTGGTTTATATGTGGAAAATTGTCTATATGCTCCTGACACATGACTAGATGCACCTGAGTCAATGATCCACTCTATATGATCTCTACATGAAAGGGCTAATCGGTTACCTGAGCCTGTGTGAGCGAAGTGGGCAAAGTTACCGAATGGCGAGGCAATATCCCCAGTCTGGTCTGCATGACTCTCCGAGCTCTCAGTAGTAGACCTGGACTGTCTCCGTTGCTCTAGATCTGACGCCTCAGCTGGCGTGGCCTCGATCATCACTGTCTCCTGTCGTCCGTCAGCGGTAGCAAAGTTGGCCCGTGGGCCGCCGCGACCTCGTCCACGGCCTCCACGGCCCCAACGACCTCCTCCTCTCCCTCCTGTGCCACGTCCTCGTCCACTGCCCTTCTGTGGGCAGTTAAAGCTCAGGTGCCCCTTTACCCCACATGTGTAGCACTCTCGATCCTCGCTCACTGCTGCCACTGCTGGTACAGCCAGTGCAGCCCGAGTGACCTGAGTACCCTCATCCTTCATAACCCTCAGTCTGGTCTCCTCCTGTGCCATTGCAGCTATGGCCTCCTCCAGAGATGGGATGGAGGATAGGTGGCACATACTCGCCCTCCTGACCTCAAAGTCTCCATTCAGGTTCCTCAGAAAGTGTGTCACACGCCTACGCTCCACCCACTTCATGTGTATTGCAGCGCTCCTAGGATCAGGCAGATCAATAGGGTCATAGTGATCTAACTCTGACCAAAGCCTTTTCAACTCCGCAGAGTAGGCTAGAATAGTCATCTCCCCCTGCTTCAAGGTGTCGACCTTGCCCTGAACCTCCATCATGAGCATCACATTCCCTGCTCCAGAGTACATTTTTTCCACCATACTCCATATCCCCGCAGCACTCTCTATGGCCTCCACCATCCCAGCAATGGGTGGAACCATCGATGTCATCAACCAAGCAGCCACCAGTGAGTTGGTGGTGCTCCAGACTTTCCAATCATCCCCATCCTTGTCCAGCGGTTCCTTGCATGAACCCAGAACGACGCCTTCTAACCCCTTCGACCTCAGAATGAGAAGCACCCTCCTGGACCAACTGAGGTAATTCTTCGTCCCTTCCAATTTCACATCATTGGGCATCAATTCCAGCTTCTGCACGGGACAGGAAGGCGTCGATCCACTAGAGGAGCCCAACTCCTTCGAAGCAAGCAGCTTCGTTATCTCTCCGATGAAGGCCTTCATATCAGCGGAGGTAAGATTGTCCCCCATCTCTCCTCAGATCCGCAGATCTCTCCTCTTCTTCTTCTTCTAGGGCATACCCTAACCGTAAATCTATGGAGTCATCTTCATGGCTCGACCATAGATCTAGGGTTAGGGTTTTTTGGATCCTCCTTAGTAGCAGAGAATCAGCAGCAAATGAGAATCAGCAGCGGCAGCGGGCAGCAAGGCAGCAGTGACGGCGGCGGCGGCCTGTGCAGCAGGTGGCGGAGGCGGCTGCGACGGCCTACGCCGGCGGCGGCTGCGGCGGCCTGCACCGCAGGCGGCGGCTGCGGCGGCCTACGCAAGCAGCGGCGCGCGCAGGCAAGGCTGGCGCCGGCGGCCTGCTATGCAGACGCGGGTGTCGGGGGCTTCTGGGGGCTTCGGTTGGTGGAGACGAGGGTGTCGGGGGCTTCTGGGGGCTTCGGTTGGTGGAGACGCGAGTGTGGGTGACCGCGGGTGGGGGCGCTGGCCGCGGGTGGAGGCGCAGTTGGTGGAGGCGGAGGCGGGAGGGTTAGGGTTTTGGTTTTTTTCTTTCTAGGGCTCTGATACCATGTAGTGTTTTGGGAAAATGGTGATTAGCTTCTAAATAAGCTAACCCTTCATATATATAATATCCCTTGATTTGCTTTACACACACACCCTACTACAAATAACACTCAATAATATCCTTATGAGGTATCCATATAACGGCAAAAGGGTGATAACATGTAAATATAATATTGGAGTGTCGGCTTGGAATGCTATGAAATGTCATCTAAATGTCTAGGTGTCCAAAATGCCCGTAAACATCCAAAGGACAATATCTAATAAAGTATGCCAGTAAAACTATCAGATGACCAGTACCTTTAAACTACATGATACAGAACAAAAAATCAATCAGCAGCAAATAAGTCAGCATTGCCCCCTATCTAATTCTCCAAATCTGTGTCAAATGCATTAACAATTGCCACAATAAACACAAAGGAGTTTGCCTTACATGTTAGATGGCCAATTACAGTAGGAAAACCTGATTTATTGTAGTCACTTTTGACCACTACGCAACCTCCCCCCCCCCCCCCCAAAACAAAAAAACAAAAAACAAAAAACAAAAAACAAAAAAAAACAAAGCGCATGCAAAATTCTCATATAGATGTACTAGGGAATAATAGAAAGGATTATAAATTTAATATAGAGAATCGTCTTCAACTTTCAGGGTGTGTTTGGTTTGAGGGGAAATGAAATAAAATGAAAGAAACTAAGTAGGAAAATCAATTTCCATTGTTTGGTTGAAAAGAAAAAACAAAAGAAAATGAAAAATGAAAAAAAACAACGGAAAATTCTTATTAAAAATTTTCCTTGAGTTTTTCATGTTCTTGGCCCAAGGAAAACAAGTGAAAAGAAAGCTAAACTAATTTCTCTCACATTCATGTATTTAAATTTTTTAGCAAACATAATTAGTTGCTATTTTTAAATAATCCACGAATTATGCATAAATTTGTTCCAAAATCATAAATAATTCGAATTTTTCAAAAAATCATGGACATTTCTAACTTTCTATTCGCGAATTATTGGCAAATTTTTCAAAAAACACACATTCAATATATATTCCTTCGTGAATTGAGCAAAAAAGTGGCAAATAGCTGACGAATTTTTAAAAATTCATGACTTATTCGCGAATTATTTAAAAATGGGTAATTTTTACTTTTAATACAAAAAATTTTAAATTTTAAATATCGACCGGGAAAAAATTTACAAAAATCAACTAATTCTGGCCACGTCAGCGGCCAGGCGCGTGACTGGACACTAACGGGGCATGCTTTGACTTGGCCACACTTATCTAGTACGACCAAATTGTGTTTTGACAATTTGCCAGCACTTGCCAAGTGGCGGCCAAGTCATTAGGAGAGCGGCTTCTATTAAGCCTTCAAATAGATTATTTGTATTCATTGTATTGATGAGATATTTGTCTTGGTGGTAAGGTATGTGGGTTCGAATCTTGCTATGGCGTTAAATAATTTTTTGTTAATTTTAAATCAAAAATAAATTTTTATTAGGATACTAGGAATTGACCCCTGGACCACTCTCCTCGAAACAAGAATTAATACCACTAGGCTAATAACTTCGTCATCATACAACATGCAAATAATCTATTTGAAAGCTTGACCGAAACTGTCCCCTAATGACTTGGCCGCACTTGTCAACAGCGGCCAAATTGTCGAAACTCGATTTGGCCACACTTGCCAAGTGCGGCCAAATTGTGGAAACACAATTTCGGCGCACTTGGCATGTGCTGCCAAGTCAAAGCATGCCCTGCCATCGTCCAGGCATACGGCTGGCCGCTGACGTGGCCAGAATTAGTCGATTTTTGTAAATATATTTTTTTGGGCGATTTTTAAATTTTTTTTGCTTTTTGTATTAAAAGTAAAAATTACCCTTTAAAAATTCGTCAATTTTTCACAAATTTTCAAAAGTAATTTCCACATTTTCCTTTTTCCTTCCCAATTTTCTTTGCTAGCCAAAAATGAGAAAGAATCTCATTTCATTTTCATTTTCTTCCTTTTTCTATTTCCTTTTCATTTCATTTTTCCTTCATACATTTTCTCTCAATCCAAACACACCCTCAGGGTTGATGAAAAATTGAAAATGAAATCAAAAAAGGAATAGAATTGATGCTCGTGTTTAATAGCAGCAGACTACTGAACTTTTAAACATCAACCCACACGTATATTGGGCTTAATAAATTCCTACCATCTGAGAAACTAATCCATCGCCTCCATTAAAAGAACTCTTAAATTTCCTTGCAACTAAAATTCCAGAACTAAAGATGGATGATAAATTCCCATAAAATGTCTTAAACGTTAAATTGGATAAAGAAAGTTTTTTTCTTCGTTTTAAAACACCAATTAATTAATCAAATCTCAACATTTTCTCTGAGCTCAAAATTTCTACTAAATTTATTTATCTACTAAAACCTTTAAAACCCTTTCCTATTTGCCAATAACCCGACATTAATTCAATGATCAAACGCTAAATTTCTCATAAATGATGTTCATTGCATAAACCCCTAAGTTCCTCCCGTTGACACATATAACTCCGTTTAAAACTCAAATAAATCCTTCTTCTTAATCCCCCAGGCTCCTCACCAGGCGCATTTCAATACCTCTAAAGTATCCTTAATTACAAAAAAAAATCTCAAAATTTTACCTGCTCTCCCGTGGGGACCACCAACCGGCAGTCGCAGCACCGGCTTCCCATCACGCAGTGAACCCTCCACCGCCCCTTGACGACCACCACCGCCGTTTCAACGTGGCAATCGATCTGGACCTCAATCTCCTTCATCTGCAACGGTATCAGAGCCGGTGGATCGCACCTGCCGTACACATGCGGCTGATAGCTCGGTATATCGGGATTGTCGACGATCGCAGGGTCGTTTATCACCGCGTAGACCATCGGCGCCGTCGGAAGAAGGTGGTGAGATCTGTCCATAGCCGCCGGCCTCGGAGGTGCTGCCGACGTAGGTTGGTCCTTGCCGGAGTAGATGCGCTTGGAAAGCTTGAGGCCGTCCTCGACGGCCCTAACGAAGGCATCATCGTCCATCGTCGGCAGCGGGAATGAGATCGGACGGTGGAGGCTTGGTGGGGGAGATGGAGGGAGAGAAAATGGGGATTTTGAGGGAGGGAGATTAATCGCCCTTTTTAGCTTAATATTTTTTTTATTTTTAAGGAAAGGCAATCTAAACTTGCGATGCAGTTGGGATTTGGTTTTGGCATCAATGCGAGGTCGGGATCGGATGTTTCACGGTGAGAACACGCACCAAGGTCACTGGTCACCGATACGGCTCGTTTTAACGGTCCATTGCGTGGGACGGACGCGACACGCAAACGGCATGGAGGCTGGCGCAACCAATGAGAATCGAACG
The DNA here is from genome assembly GCA_030789695.1 of Scilla litardierei. Classification (NCBI taxonomy): domain Eukaryota; kingdom Viridiplantae; phylum Streptophyta; class Magnoliopsida; order Asparagales; family Asparagaceae; genus Scilla; species Scilla litardierei. Next base: position 176,120,223 of record CM061139.1, on the reverse strand, counting down.
CGTGGCAGGAGCCCAGGGGACACGGCTCGATTTTAACGGGGTTAAGTTCTAGGATTATTCGATGGCATCGTGACGAAACAACCCTGTCGGCACGCCTAGATATCGGTGGCTGTTGGGGGTGTAACTGTAATTCACGATGGAAAAAAAGCCGTTGGATGTGCAAGTGGCAATATGAACCCTCCTAGTGTATAAAGGTGACGTGGACTTTTTTTTTTGGCTTTTTTTGAAGAAGGGATGATGTGAGATGTTTTGCATATTTCTTTTTCTTTAAATAGTCGGTTTTACGAATTTCTGCAAACAGCAAACTATCATTAATTATTTACTAATACCCATCTAAATCCACGTCCCTGTCACCTATGGATTCGTCAAAAGAAAGTCGCCAACGAGCCAGCGTCACGGATAAGAAAAGGTACCATTATTAGTCTTAAGAAATTAGGACACGATTATCATTTACTAATTCTGATATTATTTTTCAACTGATATGACTACGACTCTTTTGCCGTGCGCAATAACTGGGATGATCGTGTCTGTATGTTGTGTATTGGTGCCGTGGTACAAAACATGCAAACACAACTATCATTAAACACCGATATTCCTGGTTAGGTGATTTTGCTAATAAATCCATTTCAATAACTGAATTCTTAAATAACCCTTTGTGTGGAGAGCAATAGGTGGCCGCCTCTGTAAATAATCCACTACAGCCATTGGATTGGATTCGTATTGTCGACCGATACACATACTCGATTCTTCAATTTACGTAACGGTTTTATAACTTAGCATGTTCTATCCCCTAGTGTCTGATGCTAACATGAATATTCGTTTTTTCTATAAGTGCATCCTTCCAGATTACTTTAATTGCTCGATCTTAAACAAATGTTCAAAGATGCGGCGATTATTATTTTAATCTAAAGACAAGGATGCCGTAAATGGCAGTGATTACCACCACTGATGGAGATTTTATTAGTTTAAAATGGAAATAAAGCTTGCAAGCACATACCCACCATGTTGTCCTCGCTCTATTCGAGCTCACAAAAGCAGACACTGCATGTTGTTCAAGAAACATTTGTGCTGTACCTTCTCCATTCTTTTTCTATTCCAAAATTATTATGAATTTTAATAAAATACAAAACCGCCCTAAACCTTTTCTAAAGTTTCAAACAAATACTCTTTTACTTGGTTTCCAAAAAGTAGATACTTAATAGTTTTGTACATTTTTCCAAGTTCAGACCAGTTTTATTAATTTTATGAAATCAGTTAGCTTTACAAAATGTGATGTAGTACAGTAAAACGTTAGAAACCCATGGTAATTTTTTGTTTTTAAACAGTTTAGTAAAGAAATAGTTTACAACATTTTGCCTGGTTTGAACTTTGAATGCTTGGCTATCATGTCGCCCTTTTTATTTCTACTTCAAGCTTTTGTAATGTCAATGGAATAATGCTTTGAATTTTTTTGCCGCTAGAGCATCTAACCGTACACAAAATTAGCTAAAACATCACTCTCATGCTCTATATCGCATGCCACATTGATGATCGCTGGGGCCTTAAAACGGTCCTGCTTCTTTTATTGACACGAGAAGCGTACAGATGAGAAATCTTGGGCCCCCAACACAGCGGAGGCACGACAATGAAATAATAATTAGCAAACTGTTTCATAATATAATCTCCAATGCAGATCCCTCTGAATATAGATAACGCAAGAAACAAGCAAATTGAATCCAGCATGCCAAATATAGGCACCATCCATCTTCATGACATGGGTATATAGAAGAACTTGTGAGAGATCTCCAACAGCAATACCATGCGACTAGCATGAACAAACACAAGCTGATATGGTTGCCTCTTGACGAAGCCTCAAGTTCTCCGCAAAAATTCTAGTTAGTATATTACAACATATAACATTCCTTGCATACAACACAAGGAACAAGTTACCACTTGGATTCAAGAAAAATGAAATCTACCTTCGAGAATGGTGATGATGGGGGGAGGAAGAATGGCCATCGGGCCTTGATCGCTTCTCGTCTCTTCTATTGTCCATGTCAACTTGACCACGGTTTGACGTGTATCTTTCTGTGTGTTTATCCTTTGTTCTTCTATCCCTGTCATCAACTGATGTTGAGTCGGACCTTCTTTCTGAACTCTTCTCGCATCTGTATCTCTCTTGATCGTTCGACCTAGATTCAATCCGTTTCCGCTCCTCATTGGTGTCCGACATTGAAGAGCGGCCACCTCTACCTGAAGACCTGTGATTTGATTCATTCTCTTTAATTCTACCAGGTAGAGTATTATCTGAGGTATTGTGCGAGAAATTTTTGTGGCTCTTTGGAGGACCGTCGAATCTGTCATGGTTCCATCTTGAATCTGTGTCCTGGTGTCCCCAGCCTGTGTTTGCAGCTCTCTGAAATAAGAACATAGAACAATCCATAAATATTGAGAAAGAGAGATTATTTAGCAGAAATGGGAACCACTTACTGCAGCTGAATATACAGTTTGACATTAAATGATGATGGGCATATAATATAGAATCAGGTCGAGGTTTCATCCCAACATTTGGCTCGGCTTCCCAAAGATTGCAATTGTACTGAAGATACTGCTAAAACTATAAAAAAGGTGTTTCAGAAGACCCATGTTGAAGGCGTAGGAAATTGATCACAACTCGTTGAACCATATGATGCACAATTACGGGTACAAGTACTGGATAGGGTACAACACGGATACATGGATACGCAGGATTTCAAAAAACCATGAATACGATTCATTGTGTATTCGGCAATAATTTATTTTAAAATTATTATATAGTAAATATTTAATAAAAATGATAATCCAACCATAAAGCCAATTACCAAATTATCACATCACAATGCATAAACATCATAACACAACGAGTTTCATTCTAACAAAAAGTGCATACATTAATAGCAAAAGATTAGATTTTACATCTAGTTTCGAAACATCCACATTTTGCATCCAGATATTATACGAAACCAACCGAAGGGAATACCAAACATTACAATCCAACTATCAAAAATAATTCTCCATCCCATTTCCACATTACACATGAAACCAACAAAAAGAAATGATTAAGATTGCAACACAACTATCCAGAAGAATTGCATCGCCGCCCATGATTTTAAACATTCACATTTGCTAGTAAATCATGTCCATCTTCATCAAACTTTTCAAATACTACCTTTCTAGCTGCGGTTCATCCAATGAAGGACTAGCTATTTCAAGTAGTCATGCTGCATCTATTGGGTAAAAAACAATCGCCTCTGATATCCCTTGAGTGTATGCTGCATCGAGTATGTTGCATCCTTCCTTCCAAAAAGACCGAAATTCATATGAACATACACCAAGTTTCATGCATGTTGTGGATCTAATCGTTTCTTCTAAATGATAAATGAGTAAGAGCTCCAATTTTTCTCACAACAAGGTGATGAATGAGGTTGTCCAAGAAGTTCTGATGCTATTCCTTGAAGGTTCGGTGTAGAAAAGCCATAAAGGATCAACCGAATCGTTGGCTCGGCTACTCTCTCCCTCAACGAATCGCCATCCACAAACTCTCCCATTCCACAAAAGGATATAACAAATTCTTCATTTACTTCTCGCCTTGCATCCGCATTAGAAAAGTACCTCAACATACACTTGTTCCTCTCAGCGTGTACTTCCGTATTTTTGTGTAAAGGTACACGTTTCTTGTCCTTGTCTAGCCACTCATTGCTATATTACCTCTATGATTCTAAAATAATGATAGTTATAATACTTTTTTGTGTGTATCGCATAATAATATATATGTAATGTCATATACATTATGTATTCTTCCCAAAAAAAATTCAATGTTCCATCATGAATGGTCTACATACCAAAAAACAAGTGAATCTAACGCTATTTGATTCTGATCTGATTGTTATAAATTCAACAGTTTTAGAATAATAAAACTTCTTATTACAACCCCCTACTACTCACCTATGTTTGCGGTTTTGGTGTTTTAGGATGTATACAACAACTAGAAAAAATTTCAAAAAATTAGGTAAACCGGGTTTTTAACTCTACGCCACACAGACAACATGGCACCCTTTCTACGCAGACAACAGACAGTCACACAACCACACATACATATATATGAGATAAATGGGAATTAACTGCCCAAAGAAGAATTTTCTCCTTGTCAACTCATGGCACCCTTTCTTTTTTTGAAATTTTTCTGAAATATGTTATACACCTCATGGATGATCATCACATCGAAAATCAAGTGAATCCAACCCTATTTGCAAGATTGGAGATCTCGATTTTGGTTTTGGTATCGGTCCTCCACAAATTTTAGGTTTCAATCAAATTTCGCCCGTTTTGATGGTTTCGAAGTTGAGTTTCGTTTAGTCAACATCGGTAGTTTCAAAAACTTAAAACCTATCAAATACTCTCAAATTATATACACTAACAAACATTAGAGTTAAGTTTTGCTATTCACCTTACACATTTTGCTAAATATATCACATTTTGTAAAACATAATGGCAAACATGTAAATAAATGGAACAGGTTTAGCAGCGAGCTTTTAGAGAGTCATCTTCAATTGCATCATTTATAGTCTTGACATCATATAGTGGCAAACTTGTAATAAATCTGTCAATGACAAACTTGTAAATAAACCTACCGGTAGCAAACTTGTAAATAAATCTGTTGGTGGCAAACTTCTAAATAACTGATGTGGGTATAAATGTATATTGTGGCCAGCTATTGGTCTCACAACTCACAACGAGAGCTAGCTCTAATTGAAAGGACATCTCCTCATCTTTCTCATGAGGTGGCAGAGCTTGGCGGAAAGCGACAGTCGCGATGGGAGGCAGCGCTCATGTTTCTCTCTTATCTTCCTCTTCCTCTTCTTCTTCTTCTTTTACGTTTTTATTGGTTTGGATCTTCTTTTCTTCTTCTTTTTTCTTCCTCCCATTCTCTCTCTCAATTTTTTACTTCTGGGTTTTGACCGATTTCGGTCGAAACTGACCAAAACCGAAATATTCCCCAAGTCCTGTATCGGTTATATGTTTCAGACGATACCTTTCTCCTTGGCTATTTGTCTCTCGATCTACCTGTTACAAGTTCAACGGTTGCAGAACACAAATTTTGAAATGTGTAGATCGAGGGTAAAATGCCCATAAGGTTCCATCATATTTAGAGTTTTGGGGATTTAGAATGTGTATCAACTTTAAAAATCCAAAAAATATTGGGTGGTGGGTCATGAGTGGGCCAAGAAATTTCCTTGGCCCGTTGACCCCCCAATTAAACTCATATATATCTATATTACATTTGACAACTGTTTTTGAATACTAGGGCTGACTAAGACAAGCTGACTAGGACAAACAGGTTGATAGAAAGACGGCTTGGATTTAATCTTGAGGAATGAATGGTTGAGATGAGATTTTGTGGAAAGTTTTGGAGTGAAAAACATTTCTAGAAAAATGAAAGTTTCTGGGGAAATGAAACTTTTTGGGGAATGAAAATTTCTAAGGAATAGCAGAGTGCACACAATTAATGCATTTGGGAAAAAACTTTAACTTGCACTTAATGCTGCAAATCGAATGTTGCCGCAGATTGAATGATCTCTCCCTCAACGCGGGGCCCATCGTCTCTTCGACGCATAGGACAACAAGATGAGAACAATTTCCCGCACCAAAGGCGCCCGCTAATTTTTTTACGCTAATTTGTTGTTCCACACACCGAAAGCGCCCGCACCGAATTTGTTGTTTTACGCCGAATTTGTTGTTCCACGCCAAAGGTGCCTGCGCCGAATTTCTTGTTCCGCGTCGAAAGCTTCCGCTGAATTTTTTTACGCTAATTTGTTGTTCTGCACCAAAGGTGTCCGCACCGAATTTGTTGTTGCGTGTCGAATGCGCTTGCGCCAAATTTGTTGTTCCGCGTCGAAGGCGTCCGTGCTGCTAAATATTTTTATGCTAATTTGTTGTTCGGCGCAATTTTGGCTGTGGAATAATTTTTTGGGGAACAAAAATTTCGCGAGGGAAAATCTTAAATGAACCGTACTCGTGGGCACGAGTTATGACTAGTTTATAATAACTATATATATTAGGTATTATATGACAAATAAAGCTTCACATACGCCTCCAAAACTCCATCATTCGCTATTTTTGGGATCAGAACAGATTATTTTGATCTACATAGGATAAAACCTCAAAACACCAAATATCAAGTGAACCCAAAGGATTTTACCTGTTCATCCACTCGTCGTAAATTTAATAGTTTTGCCTGAATAAAACTTTTGCGACTGAGGGATGAACATGCAAGCCCCCTTGGATTCACCTGATATTCAGTGTTTGGGGTTTTAGAATGTAAACATCAAAATGAACGATTTTGATACTTAGAAAAAATATCGAAGAGTGGAGTATTAGAGGTCGCATTTAAGATTTAGCCTCATATGCCTTATGATACTCATTATTCTTATATGTGTGTGTGGAGGTCAGCTAATCAAAGAAGAAACAAGAAATGAATTTCCTCCTTAGCGAGCTCATGTAACCACACATCCTCCCATTTTTTATACAATCAGATATGTTCAATTTGTTCATCACGTTATAAAACCCTAAACTACCACTCTTAAGGTGAACCTTAAGGATGTTGATCAGTCATCTAACCGTTATAAAAAGTACCGTTATAAAAAGTATTGTTAATGTAAGACCATTAAGCTTGTAACAAGTGGATGGACGAGCTAAACTCTTTAGATTCAATTGAAAATTGAGGATTTAGAGTTTTAGAACATGAACATCAAAAATGAAAGGTTCAAATCAAAGAAAGGGGATGGGGGTTCGGCGCTAGTCAATAAGGAAATTTCATTCTTGCCTAGTTGATACCCATTTCACGCGCGCACATAAACAATGTATTCTTCCATTCAATTATAAGAGAGAAGAATATATATACTTTGGGTTTAAATAATATGCTAAGCAATGTACTGGCCTAATGCTCTTTCTCAACATATAAACCAAAAAACCATGTAACAGATCTTAAAATGCAGAAGCCAATAGCTTTCCTTTCTTTTGATAAATGGCAATCTACACTTTTAATCATAGAGTCCCATTTCTCAAATTAAATGGAGATATGGGTTGTCTGTGTTGGTAGTCCAAAGAACATAAATAGGTTCAGTGAATGCAAGAACATACTCAATGCCCTCCCGCCATCTATCATCAATAATCTTCTCCTTCACAAGTTAAGCGCTTCCCAGATTATCACCTTTGTATAGAGACCATAATTCACGCATGACCAACTCCACAAGATTCTTTGTTATAGCTTTGAGCCTTCTAAACATCACAATCGTTGAAGCAACGTTTGTTTGTTTTTGCCACTGCTAATAATTTGATATTTGAATATTTATTGCTATCCGCATTCCATGAATCATTATTAAAAAAATTTATTAAAGCCACATCCTTTTAAGCTCCGTAATCCACTTGCATTCGTCAAAAACAATCTCCACTTGCATTAATCAAAACAATCTCATTCGCTTCTGTATGTGTTGCGACACATGTCTTGAGAACTAGATTGAGAGTGTGCACAGCACATGGTATCCAAAATATGAGGATAATTACTTTCAAAAGCTTCACCGAGGGATTAACAATTTGACGCATTATCCATGATACATTGAACAACATTTTATGGACCAAACTCTTCATTGACACTGCTTATTAATCCTTTAACGTAAGAAGCCAACTTCTTTTCACCTCCGAATTAATGGCTTTTACGAATATTCCATCACCCTCCATCACAACCATTACATTATGAGATGTATTCTTTGAGGATCCGTTCATCCATCAAAACATGATCACCCCTTCTCTTTCTACATTGGCTTAATTGGATCCAAACTTTTTCAAGACGCGTGTAGAGGATGGAAGGTGACAAGGCTGCGGCAATATTCAAATCGGATTCAACCCCTTGGCTCTAAATATACATAGCGTGATACAAAAACATAAGTCTTGCAGGCCACTGCGAATGCTGGGACAATACAGACGATAGATAAAAAATAAATACACATGCTCCAATACAAAGAGATCACAGGGTCACAATATATATATACACACGCACACACATATGTCCGTCTCAAAAAGATACATCCAAGAGATGCACAAAAAATACATGAAAACCCCGAGAAAACAATATTCATAAGAAGTCCAGACCTCAAAAGGTGTCTACACCCAAAAAGTACAACTCACGCGCTAAGCTAAAAAAGAACACTCTAGCCCTGGGTGGCCAACCCAAAGAAGTCGTCCTATGAGGACTCAACCTTAAGCTCAAGGTTCAGGGCTCGACCATAAGCTCAAGGTTCTGGAGAGTCTCCTGGTAGGCTCTGTAGCTTTTGGTCCACTTCAATTTTTAAACCTTGTTTAGCGTGTTGTAGCAAAGAGGTTCTTAAGGCATTTTATCCCAGACGTTTATGTCCTTGAATATTGATATTCGCCACCATGGACATAGCTCCCACATGATGAGCATTTTTTGCTAACGGTAGGCCTCACGAATGGACCATTTTGTAATTTCATTAAGTAGTTTTCAAGCTTGGAATTTTCATTTTCAATGGGGAAGCATTGACTCACTGGCTCATACGAAGTCTGTGCTTCTTCAACCAACGGAGTCAAAGGAAAGGTAACTCAAGGAGGTGCCATTGGCGAGTTATCTAGTGTCCAAGCTTGAAAACTACTTGATGAAATTACAAAATGGTCCATTCGTGAGGCCTACCGTTAGCAAAAAATGCTCATCATGTCCATTTTGAAACCGCTTGTTGCGCTCCCGTCTCTGCTTTCTCAACAGATCTCTTAAACTCAACTTGAGATTTGGTTGCCTTTAGACATATACTAATCCCCTTGCAGAAATTTTTAACAGGGGACGCTTTGCTCGATGATATGAACTAAGGTATTCTCCATAACACAATTTACATTTCCGTCTTCAATTTCCTTCACTTTCTCCACATTTATCTATTTCAAGAACTTAATTCCAAAAGCGAGTTCAATCATTCTCGTTGAATGATGGTTAGATGAGCTCCTAGGATGCAATTTCAAACCTGTTGTATTTAATAACTATTGGAAGCACGATGAACTATCAACAAAAAAATTATGCAACACCAAGTTCTCAAGATTAAACATAGGATTATTAGCATGTAAACATACAATATATTTCAGAGGCCTTACTAGAAAGAAAATTAAAACATTTCAATTTTATTTACAGAGACAACTTTTCAAAAGTACCACTTTGTTGTGCAATATACATATTCTCTTCAACAAAAATTCTGCTTAAAATTAAACTACTACTATATCACACATGAATAACTCTACAATCATGAAGTACATAAACATTGCTTGTAAAATAAAGTAACATAGTTTTAGTGTAAATTACAAGAGAACCCCCTTCACGTTTTCCCAAAATCTCAATCATCCCCATAAACTTCAAAACTATTAAAAAAACCCAAAATGTATTTTCGTCACGACTTCATCTTTGTAATTCCAACTATATCCTTTATGAAAATTTTCAGAATTCTAAACTCAAAAAATATTTTCAGTCATCCAAAAAAAACTTCCATATCCATCTTGATCTTCATCTTCCTCCTCTAACTTGAATCAGCAAAAAAATGTCAGTCCAAAAAAAAAAGAAAAGGTAAAAAACTTGTCCCTGCCTTCTTCCCTTCTCCTGCATCTCCAAGTTTCGCCTCTAACTGGAACCCATGAGAAAACAACTTGGCTGACCAAAAAGGCCAAACAAGAGAGGGAAAAAAGAATATACCATGTGTTCTTCCCTACTTATTATTCATCTACATCGTCATGTTCTAATTTGAATCCCTAGTGAACAATTGGCCCATCATGAACAATTAGCAACCAAAAAAGGAAAAGAATAAAGTTCCTGCTTTGCTTCCTTGGTGCAATCATTTGCATAATTGCTATAATGAAAATTGGATGCAACATCAGAGCTCCTTTTGCAATTCTAACTTATTGAGCATCTCCTTGCAGGTGTTACTGCAAAGACCCTTGACGAAGTGGCCTTTGGGAATAATGACTAGATCCTTTATTAAATAACCAAAGAGCATAAGAATGTGTTGGACACTAGCTTCATTAATTCAATGACCTCTTTCTTGATCTACCCAAAACCTTGTATGCTGGATGAATAAACTCCTTTTCGTTTGACTTTCAAATAAGCCATAACTCCCATCATTGATCATCAATAATGAGAAACACCAAAGTTTCTAGTATTTTGTGTCAACCAGAACACCATGATGGTAGTGCCAACTTTGACCAGATAAAGAAATGGTCAGCTGTATGGCGAATTGAACCGACTCATCCTCGTCTTTATTAAAAATTTGTTTACAATCAAAGCAGTCCCAAGAAACTGATCCCTTTATCTTATTCATGTCCTCATGGATTCCTCCCAGAAGTTATGAAGAACTCTGAGGAAATCAAAGCTCGGCCATTCAAAGAGCAATATCATAGTAGCATATCCTTGTCGCCGAAATTTTCTTCATGCTTTTATTTCCACATGACCAAAGTTAAAAATTCTCATTGATCGGCAACCTCATAACCTTTAAACATGGTTGCCTACTCAAATATTTGAAGAACTTAAGATCAAAATGAAGACAGAAAGATGGGATGAATGAGAGTGAACAAGAAAGAAGGAACACTAGTGTTAATAGAGTTGCCTTCTTATTAACAACTTTGTCACGAAAAAGGAACACATCATCCTGGCCTCACTGGCAGTGAGCTTCAGCGGCTCCTACCTCACACAGCTGAAATGCTTGCAAGCTTCATCTTTGTCTTGAGATCATCATGTACCTCTTTTATTTCTCATCCACCACTCGCAGTCATTTCATCAAACACCAATGGTGCTTAATTACCTACTCTTCTTTCATCATTCCTATTGCTACTTATAGCACATCATCTGACATAACATCGAGCATCATCGTAAGAGTTGCAGGTAGCTTCATCATTATCATCATCGTCAGTCATAGCCACTTAGTAATCCATCTTGGATAGGTCTCTTACTTCTTCAATCTCATCTTACTCCTCCATCCTAAACCCATCAGGAAATGATTTGGAAAATTAAAAAAAAGATACAAATGAGGAAAAAATAAAATTCCATCATATCCTAATTCCTTCTCCTTTCTGCACCTTCATCTTCAGCCTCTCTTGAACACATCTCGAAACAAAATTACAGCTTTAAAAAATAAAAGGAAAAAGTGTGAGCATTTGTGGGGCTTCTTGAAATTGAGAGGTTTGTTAGTCGCACAAAGGAACGAAGTGGGATTTGGTAGCAACGGAGTTCAGATTGAAATTTGGAATTTTCTTTTGGCTCCTGTGTTATTTGGGTTGTTGATTTGCTTCTTGGGAATGAAGAAGTTGACGTTGAAGAGAGAGGAAGAGACAATGGATTTTTCTCTTTCTTTTCTTTTTTTTGAGCTACCGTTATTAAAGGAAATGGAAGAAAGAGTCAGTAATATAGAGGGAGAAGATTATAGTTGGAAGGATGAGATGATACAGAAAGAGTAAACATGGAGTTAGTTTTTCCTTTTTTGTTCTTTTTCTATTTGTTCTTTTTTTTGTGCAATCATGATGGGGAACAAAGTGAGAGTTAAAATTTATTTTTTAGAAAAATCAATTTATAAAATAGCAAAGTGCTTTGTCAATAGAAAATAAAAGTCACTATAATAGATGAATGGGTTTTTTCTATGTTTGGAACTTCAGGAGGCTAAATGAGGTTTGGGTTATTCAATAAGGGGGTTTCTTGTAACTTACCCTAATTTTATTTTTATTTTGAAACCCCTAATTTTTTGTAAGCCCCAAATTTTGAAAATCAGTTCCAACTCTTAAGAACACTTAAATCAAACGACAAATAAACCATAATCTGGTCCATACAAACCCCAATTTTATAACTATTAATTTCAAAAACAATTATGATGGACCAGTTGACCTTTGGGTTTTAAAAAAATTCAAATTGAACCCAAAGAAAATCCTAATGTCCTTCTTAACTGTCATCTCTATGATCGACGCTGTCATCCTTGATCGGCGCCACCTTGCCAATCGGGGCCACCTTAAAAATCAATGCTTGTAGAAAACATTTGTCCTTTGACATTCTCAGCGTGCTATAAAAGAGGGGGAAAGAGGGGGGAGGATTGAAAGTTTAAGGCTATTTCATCCGTTAATAAAGTGGGTTTGACCACTTCAAGACTAAACCTGAACCCCGATATTCAGATGTTTCTTCTTATTCAAGTGGGTTTGACCTGTCAAGCCCATAGATAATTTGGGTAGAATCTAGCATGTATCCAAATTTGATACATATTGGATTCAGGTATGAGTCTAACGGGTACAAAAGCTTGCATCATAGGTTGAACCATTCCAAACGAAGTTGGAAAACTTTATATTCCCCATTTGGCTTCTCCAGTTCATTTCCCTTCCCATGAACCATTAAATGTTAGTTTTTTTAGGAAAGTATGCAATTAACAATGATTTATTTTAAAAATGAAAAGCCTTCTTCATGTATACAATAATATCCAATTCCCTTAACCTCAATCTTTAAGAAGTCATAAGAGTCGGATGGATTTCTAAACAGTTATATAATCCCCACCCACCCCCCACCCCCGGCCCTTACCAATGAACCATGCTAAGTAGGGGCCGCTATATAACTATAATTTGTTCTTTATGGTTACGTTTTTTGAAAATAAATAAATAAATATAATATACTTTACCAAGCTGATATGAATGCCAGAAATATTTGATGGTGACACCCATGTGAATATTAAAATTTTAACAAATGCAGAGTGTAACTCCCACATATATAGTTAATGTATGGTGTTCCAAAACTAAAAGTGCAAATGTGGAAGACATGTTTTTATAGAAATATTTATATCAAAGGTTTCTAACATTCTTTATAAAGGAAAAAACAACTATCTTTTATATAAGCACTAGTAAATAACCCGTGCACATGTGCACGTGGACTGAAAAAACCAGTCAGAAAAGGGGCGGACGAAGGAAAAGTGTGGGTGTGTGGGGAGGGTCGAGGAGCAAAAATGCAAGAACCGGAGTTGTATGTGCAAAATACCACACCTCCTCTCTTATCCCTCAAAAGCGCATCTCTTATCCAACTTCTCTTGTCCAAATTCTCTTATCCAATTTCTCTTATAAACATCCCTCATTTGTATAATAGATGCTGATATCAATTTTTGTTATTTTTTTAAACTCATGTGAATGTGAATAAGTTTTTCCTTTTTAAAAAATTAAAGAGACCGGTGTGGACTATGGAAAGTATGTTAGAAGGTAGAACAACCTATAGTCCAAGACACTGGACTTTCAAGACTTTTGCAGGATTAGGGTTAGAATTCAAAGAGCTAAGACTTTTGTTGGTCTAGAGAAGCATATACATGGTGTCACACAAGAAATGTTTAATCGTCTTAATGTTCTTACGGCATGCATAAATAAAGTTGCAAGAACAGCACGGGCAGGGCATTTATTACAAGCCACAATAGGCAGGGGCAAAGCACTTACGTGTTCATCATGAGAAAATTTGCACGAAGCTCCCCGAGAACATTCGCCTTTTTGAAAAGCACGACACACTCCCCGTGCCTCCCTCTTCTGTTGCTCTTTCTCATCACCTTCCTCTTCCTCCTTTTTCTTGTATTTACTTACATGATCAACTCTAAGAATTCGACCAAGAACATTAGCTCCATTCAAATTATCTGCACAATTAGATCCAACTAAATACTCGACAACAATTCACTCCAACTAATGGTTACAAAGTTTGCAGAGATTTTGACTAGCACACAATCAATAAATAGTTTAAGCTCAAAACTGACCTACAGCGAGAACTGTACTTCTCTGATCCTCGTATGCAATGAAAGCAAAACCTTTTGATTTTCCTGTACCTTTATCTCTAACAAGATTGACATCAACCACCTCCCCATACCTGGATATTTACATAGTGGCAAGTAACCTTTAGTCATCAATCAAAGATGGTACTTCTTAAAATCATTGGTAATCAATCAAAGATTGAAAAAATAGGCAAGCAACCTGGCACCCATATGAAATTTGCTTCCACTACCATTTGGTGTTTTCCAATCATTTTCGGAATCATATGTGGCATCAAAAATAGCACCCGCTATGAAGCACGACAAAGTCAAAAAGGTGAGAGGGATCATCCAACAATTCAATCCACATCCAAACGGAACTTTCAAGTTTAGAACCCATAGTGATATATGATGCAGTATTGGGTGTGGTTTTGATTGAATAAATAGATGTGAATTTTCATTGAATCCAAACTCATTAACAGCATATGATGTCATTTATGTACACACACAGATAAAAGTATGGGTTCGCACGCATCTAAAATTCATTTCACTGAATCATAACTCATTTCTCTGTCAAGTGTATTTATGCATATTCTTTCTAGTTCCGGAAGTTTCATATTGGACAATGTTACCAAATTCCTCATACACTGGTTCATTGTGCGGGCATAGGATGGAGAAGGGGGTATGCTTAATCGGACAGAAATTTGAGTTACAGTTTACTTGAGATTATCTGCTATGGTCATTTATGCATGTTTTATTTGTGTGCATGTCAACAAAGAAGAGAGAGAGATGTACAGCTTAATGTATGTAAATTGAGGATTATGACAATAGAAAATTTCATATTTTAAAATCTATGGAAACAAACCCTGATTTCATACTTATTCCCAAAAAAATGCTTACTGATTCAATTAATAACTTGATCACAATTCTAATCATATTAAACAAGCAAAATTTAGAATCCAAACTTCAAATAAGAAACATTATAAGTCTCGAAAACCACAAATACGTCCAAGAAAATGGCAAATGCAAGTGCTATGTACAAAAGGAGATCACTGAATTATATATTCCTTGGTGCTCTCTTTTTTTCTTCTCAACCCCCATGTTCGGTAACCCGGATCGGTAACACACGACAAATAGGAACGTAATCACATGGGGGGCAGTGAACTACGTAAAACAATATCAGATAACAAAAAGATCAAACGAAAGCAAGTATGAGCAATAGAATCTTATCAGTTCACATTTGTTCTGTAAACAAAAGTTGGCTTATTTCCAAAAATGAAAAAGAAAATGAATTTGGATAATCATATATCCGAAACTCCGAATCCAAGTACAACGAATTATAAGATTTGGATTTCGATAAATATGCTGGATAATTCCCGGGTTTCCTACGGATCATACACAATTCAACCCAGCCCCACCAGCTTCACCTTGTTCGCTGCTCTTAAAAGTTTTCATATAAAGTTTCCATATATCCAGAAAGCAAAATGATGAAAACAATGAGTTTGTTTAAAGTTCCGTTCTCGAAATTATGCTGCTAACCGTGGTGCAAAGAAAAATTAACATTTCGATCAATATAAAAAAGGAAATCGTATCCCGAACGTTAATGGAATGCATAGAACAAAACAGTAAGAATTAGGATATGAGACTTACTGGGCAAAAACGGCGAGGAGGTCGCCTTCGGTGAGGTCGTAAGGGATCCCGCCGACGAAAACGTAAGCGGAATCTTTGTATTTGGCATGCCAAGAAGCATCTTCTGATATTCCCATCGCCGCTTCAGTCGAATTCATCTTCTGAGTACGCTTGACAATTGTTAATGGATTCATCTTCGCTCGATTAGAAACCCTAGCCCCTTCCTTTGTTGATTGATTGGTTGTGTTCCTTTAAACTAACGAGGGATAAATGGACCTCGTGATGATCTTGCCCCGAGACTGCAGAAGAAGCTGATATCAAACCCTAGATCGCAGAGAAACTCTGATCTCGGGGCCAAAAAATTCCCAGTGCAAGGGAGGATGGAGAAAGTGTCACTTTAGGCTTACGGCGGCCAGATAGTTAGGGCGTGTTCTTTTGGGGTTAAGTTGGCGTGAAAGTGGGGGCTTTACACTATTTCGGCTACTGTAGCCCACTTTATCTCTCTCACTTACCCTTTTGCGTTTGCTTACGCCCGCTGCTTTCGCAGCTGCTCTCGTCGCCGTGGCTTCCAAATTTTCGCGTTCGAAATCTCCGGATTTTCCGGCGATTGCAGCTGCGATTCTCGTTGTTGTGGGTCCCTCGTGCTTCCGATCACCACTCTCCACAACCCAGCAGCCTCTCCATCTCCCACGCCCCAACGGCTCCTTCAACGGTCGGTTTTTTTTTTTTGAGATTTGTCAACCCTAGACTGCGGAAAAGATGGGTTTTTGGGGGTTTCTTGCCAGATCTGAAGCTAGGGTTGCGATCTCTTCTTCGTTGCCTCTGTAAATCCGAATCTAGGGTTTTGGTGGTGGGATTTGGACGATTGGCGAGGCTGTGGATGTGCTGCATCGTTGGATCTTGCTCAATCACCTGGATCTGAGGTATATTTGGGTCTGCGCTTGATATTTGCTCCTCTTTCAGCTCTGATCACTGAGGTATAACAGCTCTCTTTGCATTTCATGCACTATTTGTCAACTTGGGCTTGATTTTAGGGTGAACTTGTGGCTGAGCTGTGCTGAATGAGTATGATTTTCTTCGCTTTATAACTGAAAATGCTTGGGGGAAAGATTATAGACGGATTTGATGAGTTCTTGCAACCTGTGGGTGGTATATATTATTTGCCAGAACCCATACGGGAAGGCAAGATCGATGCCTTACAGTACACCAAGCAATTTCAATCCCAATGAATCCGTAATTATGTCGGTTATATTGCACTATTTGCCCAATGATGATACACACATAGTGTGGATAAAGTGATGGATTTAAAAATTAACAGAAAATATTTTGCACTTCGGAGGGCTCGGGGGTAATGATTGAATCATTGTTTGTTCATGATGTGAAAGATGTGACGGTATACGATTTTAATGTTTGAAGCTTGAAATGCAATCAATTTATATTTTTGATCAAGTTTCATAGATGAGATGGAATAAATTATGTTTAGTAGACGGTAATCGATGCTGCATTTGGCTACAATACCAGAAATAGTATATGGTGCCAAAGTACTATATGTTGTTAAAGTCGGGAGCTACGGTGGGAAATATTTTGTAAATATATGAACCCTACTTAAACGAGCCCAATGATGAGGCAAGTGCATTGTATTTTGAGATGTTCGGGAGTTGGTAATTTGGTAGGGTATGCTTGACGTATGTCAAGAAACCACCAAAGGAAATTAATAGCTTAATCTGAGGGCAATTTATTACGGATTCATTCGGATTGGAAATGATTGGTGGAGGATGAATATGTTGGCGTTAAAATTATAAAGTCGATGGCTTATGTTTACATGTAGGTAGTATACAATTTTTGCTGTCACATGTACATTGGTTTTTCTATCTATGAAGCATTTATATGTATATTGCACTATTATATTATAACTGTATATGCATTGTACAAAGTGTGATGGAAAATATGTATGCTTGAATTAAGGGGATGATGGAGGAAAGTGGAGAAAGTCCGGTTCTTTCATTGTGTGCATCGGCCGCAGCTACTGTCATGTTTACCATCGTATTCCAGGAGTTATACGATGACGATAGGGCTCCCCAGCTCCCTAGGGAGCCTTCATCTATGCGTGATATACATAGAAAATCACACATGCGTCGAATTCTATATGGTTCTGAAAGTAGTTGTTTACACTACTTAAGAATGAGGAGAGGGGCTTTTCTGAATCTTGCTACTTTAATGCGAGAAGGCGGTAGTCTCAAAGACAGTAAACATGTGTCAATCGAGGAGCAGTTGGCAATGTTTCTGCACATCGTTGGGCACAAGTCAAAAAACAGAGTGATGCAAGTTGATTTTATAAGGGCCGGGGCGACGGTTAGCAATTACTTTAATAGAGTAATGTATGCAGTATGTACCATTCGTGATAGGTTCATGAAGCAAGCAGCTAATGAGACACCGGCAGAGATACTTAATAATCCTAATTGGTTCCCGTATTTCAAGGTCAGTTTTTAATGAATATCTGGCTTTGGCGTTAGATGATGTATGGTTATGGATAAAGTGACCTTTAATGTTTACGGTGTAGGATTACATTGGTATGATTGATGGAACCCACATCGATGCCATGTTGCCTGCCAAACTCGTACCAAGATTTAGAGGACGTAAAGGGGTTACACAAAATGTGCTTGCAGCTGTAACACCTAATAAAAGATTCACCTACATAATGGCCGGGTGGGAAGGATCTGCGAATGATTTCACGGTCCTTAAAGATGCGTTGTCATTACCCCCACCCCAAGGGCTGCGCGTGTATGAGGGTAATCTGCAAAATCTACCTATGATATCTTTTTTACTTAAGTATGAAAACATGTGAAAATAAATAGGGTTTTATTTTTCGATTGTAGGTAAATATTATTTATGCGATGCTGGATATACAACAATGCCTGGTTTCATATCTCCATACAGAGGCGTTAGATACCATCTGAAGGACCATACTGATAGAGTGCCTAGAAATCGCAAAGATCTGTTCAACCTAAGGCATTCTTCATTAAGAACAAAGATCGAGTCAACCTTTGGCATTCTAAAGAACAAGTTTAAAATTTTGACGGCAAAGCCTCATTATCCATTCAAATCTCAGGTCGAAACTGTCCTTGCATGCACAGTGTTGCATAATTATATCCAAATTGCCGATCCTCATGACCCACATTTACTTGAGGATGTAGAGGAGATTGATGAGGATGGGGATGTGATGGATGAGGCGGATGACTCGATTATGGATCTTTCCCAACAGCTGCCCGTACGTGAACAGACTTCCCAAAGGGATCAGTGGAAAAGTCGAAGGGAACAGATAGCGTGGGACATGTGGGTGGACTACTGTAACCTGCATAACAATGGAAACACTACCGAACGTGGGCTATGATGGAAGTGTGTACTGAATAATTTTAGGGAATTATGTTACTTTGAATGATTTGTATAACAGTAGGATTATGGATGTTTGATATGTTAGTGAATGCATGAGCTGTGGTGACAGTATAATGCTTTTATCTGTTTAATTTATTTCTAATGAGGTGGAGTGTGATGATATGGGTGGGTGACAGTAGTATGTTAGATGATGTTTTTTTCAATAAATATGTGTGTGTACATGTCAATGTTTCAAATATTTTGTTATTGTGGAAATAATAATTTTGTAGCCATGGATGGGTCATCGCATGAAGGGCAGGGGAGTGATCCTATGCCTCCTACGCATCCATATTACGACCCGGCTTACTATACACAGTGGTCCGAGGAAGCAAGGCGGCATGATCCTTTACTTGGTAGGCCAATGCCGCGTCGGCCAAGTGAGTATCAAATGCCACAGGCTCGCTACCAAGGTGGTGGTTCTCCCCTTCCATTTCAACAGTACCCTGCATATAGCTTGCCGTTGCCCATGCACATGCCACAACCACCGGGGTACATGCAAATGCTCCAAGGTGGGGGGCCTATACCCCCCTATGGAGGCCAAGCATCAAATACTCCGTTTGCCATGCCTTCACCACCAAGTGGGCATGCCACAACTGGTGGGAGTGACTCTTCGAGAAAGTCTGGAAGGAGGGATGAAGGCATAGATGATTCTGTGTCAAGTCCAAGGAAGAAAGGCAAGCAACCATCGAAGAAGGGGCTGGCAAATAAAGTGTGGATGCTTGAGCATGACATTGAACTAATTCCATTCCTTGCCTCCCAAGCTCGTCAAGGCCTAAGAGCAGACAAGACCTTCAAGAATTCGGCCTTCACCGCTGCAGCCATCCATATAAACAAAAAGTTTGGCACTGATTACAGTTGGGTGAATGTAAAAAATCATATGAAAGGGCTTCAAGGGCGTCTAAAGGATGTGAATAAGTGCTTGGAGCTAAGTGGGGCCGGTTGGTCATCGGAGCTTCAGATGATTGTCCTCGACCCAGAGACATATGCCACATGGGCCTTGGTATTAACTTCTCCACTATCCATATATGAAATTAAAGTTGGCTTACGTAATTTTAGTATGATATGCAATGTTTGCACTTTATTTATGAAGGCAAACCATAGATTGAAGGACTATGTGAACAAACCCATACCGTGGCTGGACGATCTGAAGCTGATTATAGGCGACGATGCGGCGAAGGGTGACCATCGCCAGCTTGTTTACAACGATTTTGGAGTCCCCGATAATGAGAGTCACGGTGAGCATGTTAGTCCCCCAAACTACTCACAAGCATCAACCGACTATGAGGCTTATGCGGACATCCCCACTCCGACGTCGACGGGGCCATCGCAGGCAGGGACAAACCATGCAATCCCCCCCGTCGTTGGACAAAAGAAAATGCGTCGTCGGGCATTGAGGGACGAACCAAACCTCTTGAAGGAAATGGTTGACAATGTCAGACATGTCGCATTAGCCATAGAGCGTGCCTACCCGAACACTCTTGCTCTTCTATCGCAGCAGTTGTATGCAATGACTGAGTATCCACCAGAAATTTTGGATAAGTTGTATATGCAACTCAGCGACAATGAGAAAAACGGTCGTAGATTTGTAAATTGGACCGATGAGGCAAGGAAGCGCTACGTGCAATCTAAGGTTGTAGAGATGCAGCGGGCTAGGGATGCTGCAGGTGATGATGGGGACGAGGACAATGACTGGAATATGTGATTTAATGGTTGGGGGTGAAGAAGGGATTCAAAAGGTGTGGGGGGTACCGGAGGTGACTGATGGGAGTAAGATATAATGTTTTGATGTATTTTTAGGGAGATGTATGTTTGCTGTGAGATCGGTAGGTTATTTGATGGATGTCTGTGTTGGATAGGTGGATGAAGATAGTGGGACATTTGATATTAGTAGGGTATTAGTAGGATATTAGGAGGTAATATTACGTATTAGTAGGTGGATGAAGAGAGTGGGATACTTGAGCTGCAGAAATTAACACTCATTTTGTTGTTTGAGAGTGTCATTCATGTATTTAATTTTTGTATCATGCTATCCTTTGGTATGCAATGTATGATTGTGACATTGTCCTGTAGTTGGCCTGCTATATGATATATGATCTGAGTGTGTCATATATGATGGAATGATATATGATCTGTAGTTCTTCATTTTTCCTGCCATCTCATTACATGTACAAGTTAAAAGGTAAATGTCAATGTTGTATCCTTTTGCATATCAGAATCATCAAGTACATACATATCCAACTTCAACATGCACGCTATCTGGTGGATACTCAGTTGCAAACTTTTGTATTCAAGCTGATGCGTAATTTGATGCGTAAGTTGCAAACTTTTGTGATTGCTTGGTTAATTACGTTTACAACAACAGTGATTAAAAAGGACGGTTGAGTTTTTAAGTCATACAAATTACTTGGATGGATGTTGAAAGCTCACCTGTCTGCATGCAAAATCACCGGTATATACAGCTAGAGTACAAGGAACTAGTTTAGTAGTTTAAATAAATGTTTCAATTGGAAATGTTCATCCCTTGATCAAGCTGGAATGTTGGCATAAAATGTGAAGATATGGAATTAGTAAAAAATAAAATGCGGTATGCTTCTATTGTGTCCATTTCTTTTAACCCAATTAAGCAACATGTCCCCAATTATGCTGATTGTCATTTTTATACATTGTCCACATTTCTGGAATGCTGGGATGTTATGTTGCCTCCCATATCTGGCTTGCTAATATGCATTGTTTATACATTGAGGGCTGATATGCATTGTTTATCATTGGCCAAGCTGTGTGTTGAGAGTTATGATTTGTCCACATTGTTATACATTGTTGAGAGTTATGATGTGCTAGATACTGGAGGCTTACCTGCTCTTGCTCCAGAAGTGGGTTTAATCAATTTTTTTTGGATTTGTTAAGGAATGCTGGAATGCTGGAATGCTTGGGATGTTATGTTGCCTCCCATACTTCCTATGTATTTGATCTTTGCTCTTTGCCAAGTTCACTAAATTTTATTTTCTGCTCTTGCCCTTCATCTGGCCATGCTGTAGCAGTTGGGTGAATTTCTGTTTTTGACTATGCTTGCTACTGATCTGTCCACATTTCTCCAAGTTGTTCTACATTGTTGAGGGCTGATATGCATTGTTTTTGAGTAGATCTATATGCTAATATGCATTGTTGTTGAGGCATGATATGCATTATTGTTTTAGAGTTATGATCTGTCCACATGCCTCCCATACTTATCTGGATCTATATGCTCGTCACTTCTGGAGCTAGATGCTCTTCCCTGCTGTTTCAGTTGCTCTTCCCTGCTGTAGCTTTCCTGATGCGTTTATTTCTCATCCCGTATTTCATTGTGCTGAGGCATATGAGCACATGATATGCCTGATAATGGCTTTTTATAAAATGCATCAATGATATATAAATTTTTATGTCTTTGTTTGGAGTAGCCCAATGATGATTATGTGGAAAAATGGGTATCCGTCAATATGGATGGCAGGCAATTAGGATCCTTCATTGCTACTGTGGATATGTTGGGGTTTCCTTGGTGTATTGGCTTTGCCCAATGATGATAATGTGGCTCCTTGAAATGAAATTCTTCTTTGAGGGCTTGCAATTAGGATCCTACATTCCCAATGATGATAAATTTTAATTCTGCTTTGAGGGCTTTGCCCAATGATGATAATGTGGTTTACGCATTCTCATACGTGAATGCTGGGTTGAATTGATTCTTGGTTGGGAACAAATCATGCAGTGGGAAATAATGGGGAGATATTGTAGGAACCAGTTGCAAGCAACTAGAAGTTGACATGTACAAATAAATTATCTGAGGGCATCATATGGAAATCCAGCTGATGTGGTGAGGTAGCCTCAATCTGCAGTCCATCAGTATTGTGTAAGCAAGCCAATTTATCTTCTGAGTTCTGAGTTCTGGGTAGAAAATGAAGGAGCCATTGCCATGCAACCTAATGGGGATATGGATAATTATAATTTGAGGGTACTGATTGGTATAGTATATGAAAGTCCGCAATAAGCTTCCTGCATGTTTTTAATGCAAGTGTTTGGTTTCGTTGTATTTTTTGGGGGTTGAATTACTTTTACTGTTATCTTTATTCTGCATTCTACCATTGCCAATCCTCTTCTATTATTATATGCTTTTTTGGACTGTTCGTTCTAAGCTCTGAACGCTGCCGCCACCCTTCCATGCCAATGATCAAAACAATTCGTAGGTGCGCTTATTCGTCTTTCATTTAAATTTATCACTTTTTATATGTAAAATTTTATATGTTAATGGGGATTTTTTTTTGCTTGCCAGGTACATATGAGTCAACAGTCAAGCTCCTCTTGTCGCTCTCGACAGAGAGATGCGACACATGGCGAATTTGATGCCGATTACGATGACTCCAAGAAATGCTATTGTGGGAATCAGGTCCCGAGGAGGACGTCATGGACACGAGCAAACCCTGGGCGTAGATTTTGGAGTTGTACAGCTCGAGAGAATCGCTGCCCCTTCTTCTTATGGAAGGATCCCCCCACCCTGAGTTATCCAGACTGGTTATCATGCATTACATGGACGAGCTTGACCGACTGCCCCCTCCTGCAAGTTCGACGCCCGCTTTTAACGAGCGTAGGCTGTTAGAGATGGAGGGACGGTTGGATACTGTTGTCGGACTACTTGAGAGGACCACTGGGCAGCTGGAGAGCATCGTATCCGATTATCGATCCATTAAGGCCGGACTGATATCTCTCTTAGTTGTACTAGGTTGTTATGTACTTTTGATGTATAACAATGGTCGTTGATGTAAACACTGTTATGGATTATTTGTTGTAACAGCTTGTGGATGATGGGGTTTTTAGGTATGTTTGTTTATCGTTGGGATCAATTAATTGCTGTTTACCACTGTTTACCACTGTTTGTATAACAGTAGGCGTTGAGGTTAAACACTGTTATGGATATTTTGTGGGATCATGATGTTGTTGTGGAGATGTACCCTTGTGACTTTGATGTCGTTCTCGAGGGTTGTATTTTGAGTTGGTTTGTATTTGGACGACTTTTTGGTTCACTTTACGGTATATATATGTTGCTGATGTATTTTGGGTTTACGCATCACAATATCATCATTTTATGTGATTTTTTCTTACTTAATTATTGATGGTGACATAGAGAATACGACAATGTCAAAATAAACCTTGTTTATTATTTGGGATATTTTAATTAGTTTGTCATATTGCAAGGAGGAATATTGTTCTTTTATATTTGTTACAGACGAATATTTGGTTTTTATATCAATTCCAATCACAACTGCTAGGGGGGTCATTGTTCCCCTATTCTTACCACATCCCACCCACAACTTTCACACTCCAACTTTCACAAAAACTTTCACAACCAACTTCAACACAAAAAACACAATAAAGTTATGTAGGGCCCACACACAATTTCAACATCCTCATTCACAACACACTTTCATCCAAAAAAAACACAATACTCTACCTTATCAACACTATTCATCACTTCACCTAACAAAGCATTTCAACCTAAAAGAACAGGCCCTTAGCTGCCGGGTGGCAAAAGGATTCGTTAAGGGCCTGTTCCACGCGGGTTTATTTTGGGTTCTGTCGGGTGAGAAACCCCTGACCCGCACTATTCACCGGTCACTTCTTGGTTTCTTTGGCGAAAAAACCCTAGGGGTTTTCTCGGGCGTGTTCCTGCGCCGCTGCTCCTCGCCGCTGCTCCTCGCCCCTCCCCGCTGCTCCTCTCTCCTATGTGGCACCCCCAGCTGCCCAGCTTGAAATCTCCGGGTTTCACGGCGATTTCGCCATATTTCTGAGGAAAGCGGGCCCCACCCGCTGTGCTCACCCCTCATCTCTCCTTCTTCCCGCGGTTTGCAGTTGGGGGAGGTGGTGAAGGGAGGCCGAGGGTTTCGACTGCTCCATCTGTTGGTTTTGGTCGGAGGTGAAGGGGGTGTGCCGAGCGTAGTCGGATTTCCAAAGCTCTGAGCAGAACCCTAGCTTCGATTCTGTCCCATCTTCCTCGCTGGGGGCTGCGCCAACTCCTGTGTGCCATGATTGGCTGCGGGGGTCTGGAATCTCAGGCCATCTGCCTTGTCGGTGAGCTTTACCCTAGGCTTACAGCGATATAAGCGCGGAGGTATATTTTCTGCAACTCAAAATTAATTTTTGCAGACATTTGATCATTCCATTTGTGTCTATATGCGATGAAATTTGCTGAATGGGTTTTATTGCCTTGGTACCTTGCTGTTGGTTTGTTTGGAAGGCAAGGGTTTCAAATTTGGGACCCCTAGGGCATTTCAGGATATTATTGTGAAAATAATATTATTATCTTGCATGATATCTTTGTATGATGATTTATATGTCTTAAGAATGCAAAGAATTGTGCTATCTAAAAAAGCCCAATGATGATAAAAAAAGTCGGGACGGATGAAATTCGCACACGGTGGATGGCTACCTACGAATGTTCCCTTGAAGCCCCAGTTAGAATCGTGCCATGGCTGATCCCCATTACACCGAGAGTTTATGATGTTATTTGTGTTAAGTATTAAATATATATTATTAATTTATCAATGAGTTTATGATGTGATTTTATGGTTGTTTATTTTGGCTCATGACCTCAGATTTTTGGGGCCTTGCTGCTTCATTTTTGGTCATGGTATCAGATTTATGTTGCATTACTCCATGATGGTTTTTGTGCTTATGGGGTTGGTAATTATGGTTAGTGTTATCAGATTTTTGGGGCATTGCTATAGGAAGCAAATTTGTGCATATGTTGTGGTAAATTTTGGAAAATGGAATCAGATTTTTGAGTCTTTGCTTCTGCATTTTTTGGTACATGTATCAGACATTTGGTGCATTGGGATTATTTGGGATTATGTTGTTAATTTAGGATAATGGAATCAGAATTTTTTGGCTTTGCTCCAGTTTGTAATTTGTTGTATAAGGGGGTCATTCCTCCAGGCTGCAATATGTGTTTATGTGTTTGTTAATTTTGGTTAATTGACTCAGATTTTTGGGGCTTTTCTCCATTATGCAGTTTGTGTATATAATGGTGTTTATTTTGGGGCATGTTTTCAGAATTTTGGTTCCTTGCTCCAGTTAGGTTTTCATGTTTCTGGGGATGTTTACTTTGGGTCATGTGTTCAGATTTATGGGTCATTCCCTCAGGCTGCAATATGTGATTATGTGTTTGGTCATTTTGTGAAGCTGACTCAACTTTTTTGGTCAATTATCCTTTATGCATTTTGTGAATATAGTGGTGTTAATTTTGGAAAATGTGAGAAGTATTTTGGGACATGGCTCCAGGATTGTTTTTATGTTTTTGTGGATGTTAAATTTGGGTAATGTATTCAGATTTCTGGGTCATTCCTCCAGGCTGAAATTTGTGTTTATGTGTGTGGTAATTTTGGTTCAGTGACTAAGATTTATGGGGCTTTTCTCCATTATGCAGTTTGTGTATAGAATGTTGTTAATTTTGGGTCATGTTTTCAGAATTTTGGTTCCTTGCTCCAGGTTGGTTTTCATGTTTCTGGGGATGTTTACTTTGGGTCATGTGTTCAGAATTTTGGGTCATTCCCTCAGGCTGCAATATGTGATTATGTGTTTGGTCATTTTGGGAAGCTGACTCAACTTTTTTGGTCATTTATCCTTTATGCATTTTGTGTATATATTGGTGTTAATTTTGGAAAATGTGAGAAGTATTTTGGGACATGGCTCCAGGAATGTTTTTATGTTTTTTTGGATGTTAAATTTGGGTAATGTATTCAGATTTCTGGGTCATTCCTCCAGGCTGAAATTTGTGTTTATGTGTTTGTTACTTTTGGTTCAATGACTCAGATTTTTTGTGGAAAAAAAACAGAAGCAACCCCAATGGAACAGGCCCTTAGTGTTTTGTGTTGTGTATCTGATTTTTGGGGTTTTATGGATACTTGGTTGAAATTTATTTTTTTTGGTTTCTTTTGGGGATCAGTGTTGCAGATTTTATGGTGGATTTTTATGGGGTGACACTGCAGGAGCAATCGTACTTAGCAACCGCGTGTGTGACTATGAATACACAAAAATTCTGAGGGCTAGTGATTTGGATATGCACAATTTTATATGTACTGTTTTACTCATGTGTATTATGTTATGTATATAAATAACATTAAATATATGTGTTATTAAATTAAGGGTGACATGGATACACAAGGAGACCATTCGGCATGTGAGTTATGTATCGCTGCAGCGGCTGCAGTTTCGTATGCCGTAGTAGCCATACAACTTTACGTAAATGCTAGGGCTGCACCTATACCAAGAGAGCCCTCTGCTATGCGGGATCTGCATAGAAAATCCCACATGCGGAGAATTCTGTGGGGGTCTGATAGTAGCTGTTTGGACTACTTGCGGATGCGAAGACATGCTTTCATGAATCTTGCAGCAATAATGCGTCAGCGCGATCTTCTCAGGGAAACTAAACAGGTATCCATCGAGGAGCAGTTGGCAATGTTCCTGCATATTGTAGGTCACAAGTCCAAGAATAGGGTCATGCAAGTGGACTTTATTAGGGGAGGGGGGACAGTCAGCAGGTATTTTAACAAAGTTATGGGGGCAGTGTGTTCAATTCGGGATATGTACATGAAGCAAGCTGCTAATGAGACGCCACAAGAGATAGTCAATAACCCCAATTGGTTTCCATTTTTCAAGGTATGTTTGCTTACCTGTATATGTCTCAGGCTAATAAGTATCGGCGTGATGATTGAAAATAGGGCTCATTGATTACGTTGTAGGACTGCATTGGTCTCATTGATGGGACTCACATAGATGCCATGCTCCCAGCAAGTCTCGTATCCCGCTTTAGAGGTCGTAAAGGGATTACACAAAATGTGCTCGCAGCTGTTACTCCAAATAAAAGATTCACATGCGTACTGGCCGGGTGGGAAGGATCCGCAAATGATTTTACGGTCCTGAAAGATGCATTGTCTAAACCACCCCCACTGGGGCTGCGAGTGTATGAAGGTAATAGGCATATATTTACATTAACAAACTAAGTACTCCTCTCATAGATCGTTGGGTCATTAATTGGGTTATGTTTTCGAATGCAGGCAAATATTACCTTTGCGATGCTGGGTATACAACAATGCCAGGGTTCATTTCTCCATACCGGGGCGTTAGATACCATTTGAAGGACCATACTGATAGGGTTCCTAGAAACCGAAGAGAGCTGTTCAACCTACGCCATTCTACCTTACGATCATAGATCGAGTCGACATTTGGTATCCTAAAGAACAAGTTTAAAATAATGACAGCCAAGCCTCACTACACATTCAAACGTCAGGTCGAAATCGTACTTGCTTGCAGTGTTTTGCATAATTACATCCAAATAGAAGATCCACATGACCCCCATCTAACTGAAGATGGAGATGGGGTTGAGGAGGCTGTAGAGGGTATCGATGAGCTTGATGATGATGTTATGGATCTGTCCCAACAGGTGCCCGTTCGTGAACAAACCGAACAACGTGATCAGTGGAAAATGCGTAGGGAACAGATAGCTTGGGATATGTGGGTGGACTTCTGTAACAAAAATAATAACGGGGACACTATTGAGCATGGGCTGTGAGGGGGTCGGCGTATATTATTGCCTCCTATGACTGAACATTGTATTCCTTGTATCAGACATATTGCAGTAGTATTGCTATGTTGCTTTTCCCAAATAATTACATGCCTTTGTTTAGGAACTATGTGCTTTACACTTATGCAATTTTATAGTCGAATGCAGTATAGGTTCATGTTATGGGTAGGTTGGATGTTTATAGCCTCAACGTTGCATTATCAATTTAATTTGAATGATGTTGTAGGGATGGAAGGCTCGTCAAACGCTGGTAAGGGGGGTGACCCAAACCGGCCTGGGAGTGATCCGATGCTACCCAGCTATGAAAATGTTTATGGTACACAATGGGTAGAAGCTGACAGAATGGTTGATCCCATTGTCAACCGACCTATTCCCAAGAGGATGCAAACGATGCCCTATCACATGCATGGCTTCCAAGCAGGCGGGCTTGTGTACCCATCAGGTGGGCACGGAATGGGATATCCACAATATCCAAATTTCAACATTCCTATGCAAATGCCAATGCAGATGCCATCGCAGCCTGGAATGGGGTTTATGAATATGCTGCAAGGGGGAGAGCCAGCCTCGTACAGAAGCCCAGCTTCCCCACCTGCATTCGCTATGCCTACGCCACCTAGTGGCAATGAACGAACCCCCGGCAGTGACTCTTCTAGGAAGTCGAGCCGTCGTAGCGAAGATGCAGATGGGTCTGTTTCCAGCCCCCGAAAGAAGTCGAAGCAGCCCTCATCTTCAACACAACAGAACAAACTTTGGACGAATGCTTACGATGAAACCCTCATTCCATTCCTTGCGGAGCTTGCACGGCAGGGGTATAAAGCCGATAAGTCTTTCAAAAATACAGCCTTCACTGCCGCCGCAGCGGAAATAAATAACACCAATGGGACTTCCTTCTCAAGTGTTAATGTGAAGAATCACATGAAATCGTTGAGGAGACGTCTCAAAGACGTTCAGGAGTGCATGGTCCTAAGCGGAGCCGGATGGGATGCGGACAATAATGTCATTACGCTTGATCCCAAGACGTATGATACATGGGCGTCGGTAATTACTTCTACCTTTTACATATGCTATGTGATACTACATTAAATATAGCTTTGCATGCCCGTTATCATATTTGATATTGTAATTGTTCAGGCTAACCATCGGCTGCGGGCGTATGTGAACCATCCACTACCATGGTATGACGATCTTGTTATCGTCATTGGTGATGACGCTGCGAAGGGGGATCTTGCAATTGGTGTTTTTGAAAGGTTTGGTGGAGAGTTTCATTAAGGCGGAGGCGAGGGAGAGCCCGTAAGTCACGAGCCAATTCATATAGATTCACCACCACACAATTTCACGGAAGAAATTCCAACCCAAGCTAGCACCGGGCCTGCTACTCAGGGAGGGCCAAGATAGTCAAACCCACAAGCGATGGGTAAAAAGAAACACCGCAGACGGGGCATGGTTCAAGATCCCGACATCATGCGAGAATTATCAGAAAACATGAAAGAGGTCGCGGATGCTATAAGGTCCGCACACTCACATGAGTCACATTGGACCAACCCGCTTGCCAAGCTTGTCTACGAGTTTACCGAGTATCCCCGGGGATATTGTTAAAGGTCTTTAAGGCACTGCGCAACGATGAGATGGAAGCAAGAAGCTTTTTGGCCTTGCCTCATGATGCTCGGAAAATGATGATAGAAGATATAGTTGCGGGGTTTGATTTGGACTAGGAGGCTAGCTGGTTGGGATGGGAAGATGTTTGAGCGGGGGCGATGTTATGTTGGGGGAGATTTGGAAGGGGGATGGATAAGTATTCAAAATGTGTTAACATACTTTTGGTGCATGGCTTACTATAATTGTTTTTGTGGCAATGCTACTTGTGGTAGTATGTTCTGATGGGGGGTGTCCAGGTTGCATTTTGGGTCAATGTTCATGTTTGCATCATGTTATCAGATTTCTGTGTATATGGGGTTGTTTACTTTGGGGGATGTTTACAGATTTATGTGGCATTGCTCCAGGCTGCTCATTATGTATATGGTGTGATAGTTTTGGTTTCATGGTATCAGATTTTTGGGTCAATGCTCCAGTGTGCATTTTTTTATATGGGGTTGTTAAATTTGGGCCATGTTTACAGATTTTTGTGGCATTCCTCCAGGCAGGTTAGCATGGGTATGGGTTGATAATTGTGGGCTCAGGTTATCATATTTTTGGGCCAAAGCTCAAGTTTGCATTTTGTGTACATGGGGTTGTTTACTTTGGGTCATGTTTCCAGATTTTTGTGGCATTGCTCCAGGCAACCCATTTTGTGTATGGGGTGATAATTTTGTGCTCAGGTTATCATATTTTTGGGCCAAAGCTCCTGTTTGCATTTTGTGTACATGGGGTTGTTTACATTTGTCACGCCCCGCTTCCCAAAAATGTGGAGGCGAGACGTGAGAAGGTCCGCACAGACTTAAAGCCGCGAAGCTCCAAGTCTGATAAGCGTATAAAAATCACTTATTGTGGCAAGTCCTTGCAAAGCGAAACGAAACAACAATGATAATAAGGAATTGAGATGACATTTTATTGAATCTCCAAATGTCCATAAACAAATTACAATATCGCAGAAAAGCCACCAGGCTAAAGGGAAAAGGATCTCAGGCCCAAACATGGCCAACAAAGAATAACATACATATAAGGGTGCCACGCACCAACGACTAACAGCAACCTAAGCAAAGGAGTGTACACGAGCGGTCTTCAAGACAGGCCCCTGGTGTCCACTCACCACCACAGCAAACAACATCATCAGCAACACCACATTCCCTGCAACAAAACTCTGGCTCTGGGTCTAACATGTGACACCCAAAAGAGAGAGGGGCACATGTCAGCAAGTCTGGAAAGACTTGTGCAAGGAAACTGAAAGGAAAGTAAACTAGCAACCTAGCAGTTATAGTATGCATGACATGGCAGTTATAACATGAGTGCACAAATTAAAACATGGCAAGACAATTTGTACAAGGGAACAATTTATCGGGACAAGACAAGAGTAGCCAAGCTACTATCAATTCAATCAATTCACATTTTGTAGGTGTTTAGGCCCTTCGCTGAATGGCAAGCATTTCAGACCGATCGGCACTAAACACGAATCACATTTCACGGTTGTTTTGTAGATGTTTGCGCCCTTCGCTGAATGGCTAGCATGTCAGTCCGATCGGCCCCAAACACTACCCCACCCCAAAGAGTTTACGCCTTACAACTGCAGTTGTTGATCAAACAGACTCCCAGTTGAATGGCCGCTTAACCCTCACCCCATCCCGCACTAAACAAGCCAGGGTCCCTGAACATGAGCCCAGCAAGTGAGCCAGGGTTGCCCCGCACGGGAGCTTGTTTCTTAGTTCACAATTCAATATCGAGCGTTGGGGTTTCCAACTACAGGGCTCGCTTCTGGAACACGAGCCAGGTAACACAAGTAGTGTAGCAAAGCTACGCAATCACGGGATCACCAAAACAATGCAATGACATGACATTTAATTTGCGTACCGTTAATGGAAAGTAAACATGACATGGTAATTGTGCAACATGCTATATGTCGGAACTAGCTTCGTTGTCAAGCTAGTTCCCCAATTTGCGCCTAGGCGAGTATCATTTCGTCGCCTAGCCTCTTTTACGCCTACAACAAACAAATGGCCTAAAACATGGCCTAAACCCTAAGTGGCAAGATTCACTTGCCTATCACCGGGGATCGACGATCACTTCGTCACACGGGTGCTATCTACGGGGGAAATCGCTGTTTTGGGGGAACAATCATCAAACAACATGAAATTTATATTAGGGTTTCATAAAAAATATGAACAAGTTATAAAAACAACGGTAGAACGATTTCTTACCGAGGGGAGACGGAAGAAACACTCCGGGGAACCCTAGGATCAGATCTGGAAGAGATTGGAGAAGTTTGGGGAAACTAGGGTTTTGGGGGTTTTGGGGGTTTTGATGGGTTTTGATGGAGATTTGGGGAAGATGAGGGGTAGATGGAGTGAATGGATGGATTGGATGATGATTCTAGGGCTTGGAATGGAGAAATGGAGCTTGGAGGAAGATGGGGGCTGAAGGGGGAAGTTTTTAGGGTTTTGGGTCGTGTTGGAGAAGAAGAAGTCGAATGGGTTGGGTTTAAATAGGCTAGGCTGGCGGCTGCCCAGAAATTAGGGTTTTAACACTGGTTAGTCGGTCAAAGAGCAACCACTGACCGACTAGTTTGGCAACTAGTCGGTCGGTCGACCAACGCAGACCGACTAAGTGTAAACAGTAACTCCTGAACGAAAATAGGATTCTAGAGTTAGTCGGTCCATGAACAAGTACTGACCGACTAGTTTGGCATCTAGTCGGTCGATGAACGTTCTTAGACCGACTAAGAGTAAACAGTAACTCCTGAATAATTGATTGAATGACCTAGTCGGTTCCAGTTGATTTCCTGACCGACTAAATTGGAATCTAGTCGGTCGGTTGATCTTCTTGAACCAACTAACGTGCACGAAAAGTGCCGATTCGAAGCGCGAAGCTTCGGGAAGATTTCTATGGCTTCTAGGATCGATTTATACTCTAAGATATGATCGATATGAAGCTCGTCACGAGTGACTTACTCCGAGTTCAATGATTCTAAGGAAGAAGCTAGAAGATCGCATGAAAAGGAATGAAAACGAAAGCTAGGAAATCTCAACGAGATGAATGAAAGCGAGAACTATGGAAATGGAAACCACACAAGGAGAGAACCCACCATCGCAAGCAAAACACACTGATAATCCAATCATACAAAAACCAGTCGTTACATCCTACCCACCTTAGAATAAAGTCCGTCCTCGGACTTTCTAACATATATATAGTCGCTCGGGTAACTACCCTCAACCAATATCACATCATAACTTCAACCAAGTACTTTCATTTCGAGTGCTTATATATATATGCACTAGGAATCAAATATTACTACCACTACACACATATTTTCACGCACATAATACACTCATACTTACTATAGTCAATCAATTTCATACACGTATTTCAATCACATATACATAGTCAATATATATATTTATACAACAATAAACACTTATTACTTACTTAAAAAAATAACCAAGCCTCTCTTATTTGAAAATAATTTCACATTTATTTAGTCATTTAAATACATGCAAATATTTCACCATATTTTCACCTCACATATAGTCCTATAACTATATTTTGGTATAGCCACCCACAATCGTGTGCGTAACACAACCAAGCACAAACAATTCAAACACCATACATACATCATCCATCACTATTCATCACCACATACAATTATACCAAGGTACATAGAGTATACCCACTCAAGCTTGAGTGAGACTCAAATCATAGTAGGACATTTATATGCGTAACAAAGTAACCATACACATACCAATACCACTCCAAGGCATACACATCCACGTATCACATATTTTCACACCATATCCATCCATTTATAACTACCATATCAACACATCAACTACATACAAGTTTAAGAGATGCAATAGTCGGGTATACCTCCTGATATACACGCATACGACATCTCATAAAAACAAGTATTATCAATCAAAATTATCATTCTGCCATCATACGTATATCACATCATACTCAAGCAGAAAATTACCTACACACAACATACACATGCCAACATCCATACCACTATATACACACCGCGAAATCAACACTACGACGACATAACCACTTAACTAATGGGCCCACCAAACTACAACAAGGTTGACACAAGCAACGACAAGCTCTAGGGGCTAGACAATAGGAAAGAAACCGAAATCACAAGCGCAACGAATAGAAAGATCGAAAAGCATGAAAACGGTCGTGTAATGATGTAATGATGCTCCATTGGGACATATGGAAAATAGTGTAAATAACACGTTCTAAAACACGAAAGGTTTGAAGACCGTTATACTTTAAAAGTTGGAGTCCCTTTTGTATAAAAATATTCAGAGGTCGATAAGACAAATTGTTTGAAAACGAGGTTGAGACGAATATACGTAATAAGGGGAAAAGTGGTTTATTGGCTTATATAAAATCATCATGAGGAAAAGGAAACCGTTTACTCGGACATTAAAACATAGGTCAGAAATGTTATGCGACAGCAACATAAAAAATTTGGAAAAGTTTTGAGATTCGAAGATTGAATTCAGATCAAGTATAGTGTGGAGAGTTTAAGCGCATGCTAAAGGTTTTCCGAATCTTAAAGCTGAAGAGAAATCCCAAATAAACCATATCGAAAATACTTTTAGAGAAATCCGGATTTGCCAACAAAATTGATTTATACAAGATCTTAATGCACGAGCAAACGAACGTGGTACCGATATATAAAAATAATTGAAATCATATCTCAGAAATTATCTTAGAAGTGTGTATGGTGAATGGAAAGATAATATCTTAGTAGTATGGAAAGAGAAAAGGATATTTAAACTCATCAAGTTAGTGTTAAAACTTTTAAACCGTTTTATGAAGGGTCTAAGTCAGGAATGATTTCGAATTAGTAATTTGTTTTTTTAAAACGAAAATCTGAAATATGGAAAATGTTGAGCATAAAATCGACTTGCTAAAAGCCGAAGTCCAAAGGGACTTGAACAGTTTATTATGAGTAAGCATGAGGTGTTTTCGAATAAAATTTTAATGGCACAAGTAAGAAAACAATTTATGAATCGAGTTAGGAAAATAGAAATACGGTTCAGAATGAAATTTGTATATGAAAAGGGACAAGACATTTATATCGATACGAAGGTATATGCAGAAAATATTATAAACTTCTAATCTAAAAATCTCAACACCAGTTTTGATATTTTAAAACATAAATAATTTAAGTCGGCGAAGGAGCATGAAACCTTACATATATCAAAAGCGTTTCGAACAAATTTAAACTTAACGAGTACGACGAACCTATAATTGATATATACAAAAATTAGTTGAAGTCCATTCAGTTTTGGAAAAATACCCCTAAAGGTATGTACGATAAGTGGTTAAAATAAATTTTGTATTTAGGAAAAAGGGACAGTATATCGAACCATCAGGATAGTAATAAAGTTTAGAAATCGAAATGCGAAAGATACATTGTTAGAAAAATAGTACAAGATAGTAATTTTAAGATTACGGCCAAAAGTCTTCAAAATTCAAGAACGACTTTGAACTCCATCGAAATTTAGGGAGACATATTTAAAGAAGTTAGAACAAATTTAAATTGAGTGAAACTTCCAATAAGGAAAGCATTCGAAAATAACTTTGGAAGAATCAAGATTTGCAACGGAAAACATTTGAAAGATCAAGGATAATTGCAATGAGGTGGTCATGTGAATTAAGGACAAGGGAAGTGGTTGCGGAAGCGTAATTTTCCAAAAATCTGTAGTCGGGAAAATGTTTGAACATAACTTTGATTTGTTGAAAGCTGAAATCATCTGTGACTTGAAAAGTATATTAAGGGAGCGCAACGAGTCATTTGAATATCATAAATAAGAAGGGAAAATTCATAAATCGAATTTGGAAAATAGAATTACGGCTCAGGATTAAATCGATTTATGAAAAGGGACAAGATATTCAAATAGGTATGAAAGGTATAGGCTGTAAAACATTATAAAACAGTAATCAAAATCTCGTCAAAACTTTCGAATTTCAAAAATTAATTTAAGTCAACGAAAGAGTACGAGATATAAATATACATATAACAATTGAAATTCCATTTAGCTTGGAAAAAGATTTTAAAGTATGTATGTCATGCGATTAAAAGGGATCTCATAGTTAGAAAATGGTACATCAAATTTTTCCAAAATAGTATTGGAGTCTTTAAACCGAAATGCGAAAATATAGACAAGAAAATGGTTACGAGATAGTAATTATAATTACAACTATTAGACTCCGAAATCTACAAGGAATTTTGACTCAATCAAAAAAAAGTGAGAAATTCAAGTATATACGTAGCGGGTTTAAAACAAAATTTAAACTTAACGAAAACTTTAATAAGGGAAATCGAAAAATAACTTTGAAAGAAATTAAGCCTTGCCAATGGGGACATTAGAAGGATTAACGATTATAGAAATGTGGTGGTCGGGGGAATCGAGGCAAGGGATTTGGTCGGATGATCAAAACATAAATACGTCTAGATTATGACTTAGGAAAATCTACGGAAACTCCTATGGTCAACTAACTAAAGATTATGGAACTAAGCGCTAAGACTTCCTAAGGGCTAGACAGCGATGAAATGAGTTCAGCTTGGTCCGAAATCGATGAACTCAAGGGAGAGACCAAAGAATTCTAGAAGTCTATCACGGCCAGAGCTAGGCGGGAACCACTAAGGTAACTCTTAAGGCTATCAAATCAATCACTAACATGGAGTCTACTAACAATCAAGGATCCCTAACTAGCAAGCACAAACTTCTAACTAAGTCTCACTATGGTTCTGATCTAATGGATTTCCTACCAAGCTAGGACAGATGCTCTAACACGCCTACCAGCCACCTAAGACACATGAACGCTAAGAACCTAGACTCGGGCTTATAACTTGGACGTTCTAATTTATTTAATGGACATTCTATAATTATTATTGTTGTTCCGATAGTTCGCATTTGCAAATGGACCTGCATGGGCCACCACTAAAACCTGTCACGCCCCGCTTCCCAAAATGTGGAGACGAGACGTGAGAAGGTCCGCACAGACTTAAAGCTGTGAAGCTCCAAGTCTGATAAGCGTATAAAAATCACTTATTGTGGCAAGTCCTTGCAAAGCGAAACGAAACAACAATGATAATAAGGAATTGAGACGACATTTTATTGAATCTCCAAATGTCCATAAACAAATTACAATATCGCAGAAAAGCCACCAGGCTAAAGGGAAAAGGATCTCAGGCCCAAACATGGCCAACAAAGAATAACATACATATAAGGGTGCCACGCACCAACGACTAACAGCAACCTAAGCAAAGGAGTGTACACGAGCGGTCTTCAAGACAGGCCCCTGGTGTCCACTCACCACCACAGCAAACAACATCATCAGCAACACCACATTCCCTGCAACAAAACTCTGGCTCTGGGTCTAACATGTGACACCCAAAAGAGAGAGGGGCACATGTCAGCAAGTCTGGAAAGACTTGTGCAAGGAAACTGAAAGGAAAGTAAACTAGCAACCTAGCAGTTATAGTATGCATGACATGGCAGTTATAACATGAGTGCACAAATTAAAACATGGCAAGACAATTTGTACAAGGGAACAATTTATCGGGACAAGACAAGAGTAGCCAAGCTACTATCAATTCAATCAATTCACATTTTGTAGGTGTTTAGGCCCTTCGCTGAATGGCAAGCATTTCAGACCGATCGGCACTAAACACGAATCACATTTCACAGTTGTTTTGTAGATGTTTGCGCCCTTCGCTGAATGGCTAGCATGTCAGTCCGATCGGCCCCAAACACTACCCCACCCCAAAGAGTTTACGCCTTACAACTGCAGTTGTTGATCAAACAGACTCCCAGTTGAATGGCCGCTTAACCCTCACCCCATCCCGCACTAAACAAGCCAGGGTCCCTGAACATGAGCCCAGCAAGTGAGCCAGGGTTGCCCCGCACAGGAGCTTGTTTCTTAGTTCACAATTCAATATCGAGCGTTGGGGTTTCCAACTACAGGGCTCGCTTCTGGAACACGAGCCAGGTAACACAAGTAGTGTAGCAAAGCTACGCAATCACGGGATCACCAAAACAATGCAATGACATGACATTTAATTTGCGTACCGTTAATGGAAAGTAAACATGACATGGTAATTGTGCAACATGCTATATGTCGGAACTAGCTTCGTTGTCAAGCTAGTTCCCCAATTTGCGCCTAGGCGAGTATCATTTCGTCGCCTAGCCTCTTTTACGCCTACAACAAACAAATGGCCTAAAACATGGCCTAAACCCTAAGTGTCAAGTTTCACTTGCCTATCACCGGGGATCGACGATCACTTCGTCACACGGGTGCTATCTACGGGGGAAATCGCTGTTTTGGGGGAACAATCATCAAACAACATGAAATTTATATTAGGGTTTCATAAAAAATATGAACATGTTATAAAAACAATGGTAGAACGATTTCTTACCGAGGGGAGACGGAAGGAACACTCCGGGGAACCCTAGGATCAGATCTGGAAGAGATTGGAGAAGTTTGGGGAAACTAGGGTTTTGGGGGATTTGGGGGATTTGATGGGTTTTGATGGAGATTTGGGGAAGATGAGGGGTAGATGGAGTGAATGGATGGATTGGATGATGATTCTAGGGCTTGGAATGGAGAAATGGAGCTTGGAGGAAGATGGGGGCTGAAGGGGGAAGTTTTTAGGGTTTTGGGTCGTGTTGGAGAAGAAGAAGTCGAATGGGTTGGGTTTAAATAGGCTAGGCTGGCGGCTGCCCAGAAATTAGGGTTTTAACACTGGTTAGTCGGTCAAAGAGCAACCACTGACCGACTAGTTTGGCAACTAGTCGGTCGGTCGACCAACGCAGACCGACTAAGTGTAAACAGTAACTCCTGAACGAAAATAGGATTCTAGAGTTAGTCGGTCCATGAACAAGTACTGACCGACTAGTTTGGCATCTAGTCGGTCGATGAACGTTCTTAGACCGACTAAGAGTAAACAGTAACTCCTGAATAATTGATTGAATGAACTAGTCGGTTCCAGTTGATTTCCTGACCGACTAAATTGGAATCTAGTCGGTCGGTTGATCTTCTTGAACCAACTAACGTGCACGAAAAGTGCCGATTCGAAGCGCGAAGCTTCGGGAAGATTTCTATGGCTTCTAGGATCGATTTATACTCTAAGATATGATCGATATGAAGCTCGTCACGAGTGACTTACTCCGAGTTCAATGATTCTAAGGAAGAAGCTAGAAGATCGCATGAAAAGGAATGAAAACGAAAGCTAGGAAATCTCAACGAGATGAATGAAAGCGAGAACTATGGAAATGGAAACCACACAAGGAGAGAACCCACCATCGCAAGCAAAACACACTGATAATCCAATCATACAAAAACCAGTCGTTACAACATTGGGTCATGTTCCCAGATTTTTTTGGTATTGCTCCAGGCAACCCATATTGTGTTTGGGTTGATAATGTTGGGCTCAGGGTCTCAGATTTTGTGGACAATGCTCCTGTTTGCATTTTGTGTTCATGGGGTTGTTTCCTTTGGGTCATGTTCCCAGATTTTTGTGGCATTTATCCATGTATCCCATTTTGTGTTTGGGATGATAATGTTGGGCTAAGGTTCTCAGATTTTGTGGACAATGCTCCTGTTTGCATTTTGTGTATATGGGGTTGTTTCCTTTGGGTCATGTTCCCAGATTTTTGTGGCATTTCTCCATGTATCCCATTTTTTGTTTGGGTTGATAATTTTGGGCTCATGTTCTCAGATTTTGTGGACAATGCTCATGTTTGCATTTTGTGTTCATGGGGTTGTTTCCTTTGGGTCATGTTCCCAGATTTTTGTGGCATTTCTCCAGGCAACCCATTTTGTGTTTGGGTTGATAATTTTGGGCTCAGGTTATCAGATTTTGTGGACAATGCTCCTGTTTGCATTTTGTGTATATGGGGTTGTTTCCTTTGGGTCATGTTCCCAGATTTTTGTGGCATTTCTCCATGTATCACATTTTGTGTTTGGGATGATAATGTTGGGCTCAGGTTCTCAGATTTTGTGGACAATGCTCCTGTTTGCATTTTGTGTTCATGGGGTTGTTTCCTTTGGGTCATGTTCCCAGATTTTTGTGGCATTTCTCCAGGCAACCCATTTTGTGTTTGGGATGATAATGTTGGGCTCAGGGTCTCAGATTTTGTGGACAATGCTCCTGTTTGCATTTTGTATATATGGGGTTGTTTCCTTTGGGTCATGTTCCCAGATTTTTGTGGCATTTCTCCATGTATCCCATTTTTTGTTTGGGTTGATAATTTTGGGCTCATGTTCTCAGATTTTGTGGACAATGCTCCTGTTTGCATTTTGTGTTCATGGGGTTGTTTCCTTTGGGTCATGTTCCCAGATTTTTGTGGCATTTCTCCATGTATCCCATTTTTTGTTTGGGTTGATAATTTTGGGCTCATGTTCTCAGATTTTGTGGACAATGCTCCTGTTTGCATTTTGTGTTCATGGGGTTGTTTCCTTTGGGTCATGTTCCCAGATTTTTGTGGCATTTCTCCATGTATCCCATTTTTTGTTTGGGTTGATAATTTTGGGCTCATGTTCTCAGATTTTGTGGACAATGCTCCTGTTTGCATTTTGTGTATATGGGGTTGTTTCCTTTGGGTCATGTTCCCAGATTTTTGTGGCATTTCTCCATGTATCCCATTTTTTGTTTGGGTTGATAATTTTGGGCTCATGTTCTCAGATTTTGTGGACAATGCTCATGTTTGCATTTTGTGTTCATGGGGTTGTTTCCTTTGGGTCATGTTCCCAGATTTTTGTGGCATTTCTCCAGGCAACCCATTTTGTGTTTGGGTTGATAATTTTGGGCTCAGGTTATCAGATTTTGTGGACAATGCTCCTGTTTGCATTTTGTGTATATGGGGTTGTTTCCTTTGGGTCATGTTCCCAGATTTTTGTGGCATTTCTCCATGTATCACATTTTGTGTTTGGGATGATAATGTTGGGCTCAGGTTCTCAGATTTTGTGGACAATGCTCCTGTTTGCATTTTGTGTTCATGGGGTTGTTTCCTTTGGGTCATGTTCCCAGATTTTTGTGGCATTTCTCCATGTATCCCATTTTGTGTTTGGGTTGATAATTTTGGGCTCATGTTCAGCCTGCAGTTACTTATTTTTTGCTTCATGTTTCTGGGGATTTTTGTGACATTTCTCCAAGCCTGCAGTTACTTGGATAGTGACATTTCTCCAAGTCTCCATGACATGTTAAATTTGGATAATGACATCTGATTTTTATTTCATTGCTCCAGTCTGAAGTTGATATGTATGGGTGGTTAATTTTGTATCTTGGAATCATAATGTTGTGGCATTGCTCCGGTCATTGCTAAAGGCTACAGATTGGTTGGCAAGGCTCCTTGTTATGTTTTACCTATAGCCCAATGATGATGCGCTTATTTGATCCCTATGTCCCTCGGTTATGCATAAATAGTTGGTATTAGGCTGGATGGTTCCATTACTCCCCAATGAGGTATATTAGTGAGATACTTTGAAAATCAAATGAAAATATACGGACGGTATGCATCGGTATATGAGATGAGCGGATGTTAACTGAGGGGTTAATATGTGATGGAGCAACTTCCTATTACCAACTATTTATCATGATATAATTAATTTCTTTCTGAGGGCTTATGTATGTTTTGCATACAACCAGCAATCTGGAGCAATGCCACAAAAATCTGATGCCATGATCCAAAATTAACAACCCCATACACACATAATGCAACCTGGAGCTATGACCCAAAAACCAACTTCTGCCCGATGATGATGAACAATAAATGCGAAAATTGACCCTCGGAAAAGAAGATATATGGGTATTTGGCTGGAAGGTTCATTTATAATGAGCAACCGTCATATACCTTCTGCTGTTCATGCTACAAAACATGTTTACCTGAGGGCACAAGTCAAATATTTTTTATTTGACTTGGGTATGGACCAAGTTGGTATGGTGCAATTTCCTTGTGGGGATTGTTTGGTTTTCGCAAATGTTAAATTTTTTTCATTTTATTTCTGGGTTTTTATGGTTTTATATGTTTATGAAACTGGTTTCTTCATTTGTATGTTTCAATTTGTGGTGTCGCTGCTTGATGCACTGATGTAGGTAGCATTGATCCTTAAATTTTTTTCATTCTTTATTTGTATATATGTTGCATG
The DNA here is from genome assembly GCA_030789695.1 of Scilla litardierei. Lineage (NCBI taxonomy): Eukaryota > Viridiplantae > Streptophyta > Magnoliopsida > Asparagales > Asparagaceae > Scilla > Scilla litardierei. The sequence continues at coordinate 176,077,938 of CM061139.1, read as the reverse complement.
CCTCCGTTGTCAATCTTTATTTCTTGCAAGGTACAAATGAGCACCGGTTCCAGCCAGTCTGTTATTTCCAGACCCAGACTTCCTACAGGGTCGTTGTTGGCTCCAGATGATGATGACAGCAGGTTTTGCCATTGTCGGATACGGGTTCCCAGGAAGACATCATGGACCCCAAATAATCCTAGTCGTCGCTTTTGGAGCTGTCATGTGCGAGGGAGTAATAAATGCAACTACTATGAATGGAAGGATCCGGCTCACTCAGAGTGGTCCACTTATGTGATACTACAGTTGCTTGATGAGCTTGCAAGAAGCCCGACCCATGCATCCTCTTCCACAGCGGTATCTGATTGGCGGCTTTTGGAGATTGAGGGGCGTTGGCTAGGAAAATGGACACCATTCTCGCCGAATACAATTGGATCAAGTTGGTTTTGTATGCGATCTTAGCCTTTCTGCTTTTTTTGATAATGCTGTTTATTATCACCCTTAAAATGTAAACATTTATTTCTGTATGTTGGGCTAGTCAGATGATACTTCTCATATGTATATTATAAGTATTTTGTAAATATTGGCTATTTTGGAATGTGGTTTTCGTTTGTTCTAGCTGATATGAGCTTATCGGTGATCATTTAAAAATCACCAACATGTTTTGATGCCAGTTCAATAAATTGTTTTTTATTTATGTTGGTTGCGTTGCTTGTCGTGCTTCCGCTTCTAATTATTCGGCCTTATTCATTTAAATATTCCTTAGAAAATTCGGTTTTTTAAAATTTATTTACGTAAATTGTACCTAAATATTTTATTTAATATTAATTTATTTCATATTTACTACTTATGTAATTATTATTTATTTAACAGTTGGGTTTTCACAGGTAATAATCACTGGAATTCGGTTTGGGGGTAATCTCACCTCAAATAACCATAACCAACTTTCTCACTTTCATCAACCAACTTTCCCAATACACATATAACCAAAGAAACACACTACTTTACTATGGGTCCCACTTACAAAACTCCTCTCCACTTTCCCACCCAAAGCAACCAAAAGAAACCAAAAGAAACACACTACTTCTCTTCTCTCTCTTCCCTCATTTCTCCTAGGATTTACTATTCCCTACAGTAAATCCTTAATCAAAAGAAACCCAATGGAACAGGCCCTAACCCAATAACCCGATTCGAACCCTTTATTAAAACATAGTGAATTGCTATGCGAACATACCTTTTTCGGCTCGGTCCCATAGTACTTTAACTTTTGCTCAGTTGACAAACCTCAATTTTTTTTGAAAAATTCAATTTGCTTAGTTTACCTACGTAGGTTTTTCAAAACATCCTTAGTGTTGTATGATAATGAACTCAAGAGAGAGAGAGAGAGAGAGAGAATTTCATTGCTAAGAATAAGTCACCATAGCTAAGAGCCATGGTGCTCTATTTATATATCTCATAGTGGGGAGGCCAAAAGCCTCTAGAAGACCAAGGGTCCCCATTACTCTAAGTAATGGGGGCCTAATGAATGGGTAATAAAGGAGGGGAGGCCAAAGGCCTCCCTCATTCATAACACTCCCCCTTACACATTCATCACTTCGGTCTCAGCTACTGAGTCAAGGGGTGGATACTTCTGGATCCAGAGTAAGTGTGTTTGCTTCGTTAAAACCTTAGCTGTGGAAAACCCAGTGGGAAAATCCAACAGCTTAAGGAAAAAGAGTGCAACCTGTAACGACTGCTTTTCTTGTATCTGATTATAATATAATATAATATGTGTTTTGGTGGATTTTCTCCTCTTGTGTGGTTTTCGTCTCCGTAGATTTCATTTCGATCGATTCGTCGTATTTTCTCGCTTCTTCCTTAGGATTGTCGATTTCAAAGTAAGTCATTCGTGACGGACTTCATAACGGTCGTATCTAACTATTAGATCAAGCCTAGGAGTCTTAGGAATCGATCCCGGGGCCCCGCGCTCCGTATCGGTACTTTTCTGTGCTCATTAGCCGGTGTAAGAAGGGCCACTGACCGACTAGATGACGATCCAGTCGGTCGGCAATCCTTCTTGGACCGACTAGTTAGCTTTCTAAATTTCTCAGGAGTTACTGTTTATCGTTAGTCGGTCTAAGAACGTTGGTTGACCGACTAGGTTGCAAACTAGTCGGTCAGCAATGCTTCTTGAACCGACTAACTCATCAAATTATTTTTGTATCAGTTACTGTTCACTCTTAGTCGGTCTAAGAACGTTCATCGACCGACTAGATACCAAACTAGTCGGTCAGTATTTGTTCATGGACCGACTAACTCTAGAATCCTAATTTCACCTGTAGCTACTGTTTACACTTAGTCGGTCTGCGTTGGTCGACCGACCGACTAGTTGTCAAACTAGTCGGTCAGTGGTTGTTCTTTGACCGACTAACTAGTGCTGTAACCCCTAGTTTTGCCCTAGTCGCCAGCCTAGCCTATAAATACCCAACCCAAACGTTTTCTTCCCCTCCAACTCGACCCTAAACCCTAAAATCGCCCCCATTGATCCCCCACCTTCCTCCAAGCTCCATTGCTTCATTCCAAGCCCTAAATCCATCATCCAAACCATCCATCTACCCTATCTACCTCTCATCTTCCTCAAATCACACCCAAAATCCATCAAATCCCCAAAATCACCCAAAACCCTAGTTTCCCCAAACTTCTCCATTCGCTTCCAGATCTGATCCTAGGGTTCCCCGGAGTGTTCCTTCCGTCTCCTCTCGGTAAGAAATCGATCTACCGTTGTTTTTATAACTTATTTATAATTTTGGTGAAACCCTAATTAATTTCATGTGTTTGGTGTTTGTTTCCCCCTAAACAGCGATTTCCTCGTAGATAGCATCCGTGTGACGAGGTTGATCGTCATCCCCGGTGCTAGGCAAGTGAAACTTGCCACTTAGGGTTTAGGCCATGTTTTAGGCCATTTTCTTGTTGTAGGCGTAAAAGAGACTAGGCGACGAAATGATACTCGCCTAGGCGCAAATTGGGGAATTAGCTTGACAACGAAGCTAATTCCGACATTTAGCATGTTGCACAAATACCATGTCATGTTTACTTTCCATTAACGGTACGCAAATTAAATGTCATGTCATTGCATTGTTTTGGCGATCCCGTGATTGCGTAGCTTTGCTACACTACTTGTGTTACCTGGCTCGTGCTCCAGAAGCGAGCCCTGTAGTTGGAAACCCCAACGCTCGATATTGAATTATGAACTAAGAAACAAGCTCCCGTGCGGGGCAACCCTGGCTCACTTGCTGGGCTCATGTTCAGGGACCCTGGCTTGTTTAGTGCGGGATGGGGTGAGGGTTAAGCGGCCATTCAACTGGGAGTCTGTTTGATCAACAACTGCAGTTGTAAGGCGTAAACTCTTTGGGGTGGGGTAGTGTTTGGGGCCGATCGGACTGACATGCTAGCCATTCAACGAAGGGCGCAAACATCTACAAAACAACCGTGAAATGTGAATCGTGTTTAGTGCCGATCGGTCTGAACGTTTACCATTCAGCGAAGGGCGTAAACACCAACAATGTGAATTGATTGAGATTGATAGTAGCGTGGCTACTCTTGTCTTGTCTTGTCTTGTCTTGTCCCGATGATTGTTCTCTTGTACAAACTGTCTTGCCATGTTTTAAATTGTGCACTCATGTTATAACTGCCATGTCATGCATACTACACTGCTAGGTTGCTAGTTGCCTTACTTTCAGTTTCCTTGCCCAAGTCTTTTAGACTTGCTGACATGTGCCCCTTTACTCTTTTGGGTGACACATGTTAGATCCCGAGCCCGAGTACCTCGTTGAGGACGAGGTGTTCGCTGACGCCGAGCCTGAGCTTGTGTTTGACGGGGAGTACGTGGACACTGGGGACCAGTCCTAGTGTCATCGTGTGTTTTACTTTTGTTAGACAGTTGTTTTGTTATCGGTGTGTGGCACCTATACTTTGCTTTGTTGTTGTCGTTTCTTTTGTTGGCCTTGTTCTGGGCCTTTAGACTCTTTTCTTTTAGCCTGGTGGCTTTTCTGGATGTTGAACTTATTTGTGATGCTGGACAATATTTGTGAGATGTGAATTTTATCTCAGTCTCTCCTTGTGTTATTATTGCTATTCTGTTGTGGTTACAGGGACCTGTTTATGTATTGTGGACGCTTATCGGGTTTGGGGCTTCACAGCTCCACTCTCGTGCGGACCTTTTCACGTATCGCCTCCATTTTAGGGAAGCGGGTCGTGACACAACCCACATGTTACTCCCCCTGATCCGTACAAGCTTCAGGCTTGCAGGTCTTTCAACTGTCGCATACCAATGTTCTTTACAAGCTTTACAAAAGTACATTTAGGCAATGCCTTAGTTAAGTTGTTGCATGACTGGATCTGTCGAACTTCAATCTGCTTGTCGTTCTTCTGCTCGTGCGTCCAGAAAAACTTGGGAGAAATGTGTTTTGTCCTGTCGCCTTTGATGTAGCCCTTCTGAAGCTGAGCAATGCATGCGGCGTTGTCTTCGAATAGGGCAGTAGGCTCCAGATCACTGGTCTTCAGGCCAGTGGATTGGAGGATGTGTTGGACGACGGAGCGTAGCCAAAAACATTCTCTGCTCGCCTCATGGATCGCGATGAGCTCTGCATGGTTGGAAGATGTAGCAGTAGTGGTTTGTTTTACCGATCTCCAAGAGATAGCAGTACCTCCGTAGGTAAATACAAAACCTGTTTGAGATTTTGCCGTGTGCGGATCAGAGAGATAACCTGCATCAGCATAACCAAACAATTTGGGGGAGGCACCTCTCTGGTAGTAAAGTCCAAGATCAATGGAACCCTGAAGGTATCACAGAAGATGCTTTACTCCGTTCCAGTGGCGCTTTGTGGGCGCAGCACTGTGTCTGGCTAGTAGATTAACTGTAAACGCTATATCGGGACGCGTACAGTTAGCCAGATATAGAAGTGCTCCAATGGCACTGAGGTATGGTACTTCAGGACCCAGTATCTCCACCCCCTCTTCCAGTGGCCGGAAGGGGTCCTTATGTACATCTAGTGATATTACGACCATAGGAGTACCTAAAGGATGACATTTATCCATATGAAACTTGCGTAGAAATTTCTTTGTATAATTAGATTGGTGTAATAGGATTCCACCTTTTAGGTGTTCTATCTGTAAGCCAAGACAATACTTTGTTTTGCCTAGGTCTTTCATTTCAAAAGTATGTTTAAGGCTTTCAGATATCTCTTTGATCTCTGCAGGAGATCCTATGAGATTTAAGTCATCTACATATACAGCTATGATGACAAATCATGTTCCCGTTCTTTTGATAAAGATACACGGGCAGACTTCGTTATTCGTGAATCCTTGCTGTGCAAGAAAATCACTTAGTCTGTTATACCACATCTTGCCCGATTGTTTTAGACCATATAATGATCTATGTAGCCTTACAGAGAATACGTCCCGAGGTATCTCTTTCATCTCTGGGGGTAGATTAAACCCATCAGGAAGTCTCATATAGATATTTTTATCTATATCGCCATATAGATATGCAGTCACAACGTCCATGAGCTGCATTTCTAGGCTTTCCAGAGAAGTTAGGCTGATTAAAAATCGGAAGGTGATCGAATCCATGACCGGGGAATACGTATCTTCGTAATCAATCCCCGGTCTTTGGGAAAATCCATGGGCTACAAGGCGTGCCTTATAGCGAACGATCACATTATTTTCATCTCTTTTTCTTATGAAAACCCACTTATATCCCACAGGTTTTACACCTACTGGTGTTTGGACTACTGGTCCAAAGACTTTGTGTTTCAAGAGTGAGTCCAGCTCTACTCTTATTGCCTCGTCCCACTTTGGCCAATCATCTCTGCGTTTACATTCCGCTAGAGATCGTGGTTCGACGTCATCGTCATATTCAGTGACGTGAACGGCAATATCGAACGCAAAATCGTCGTCGACGACTATGCTATTTCTGTCCAGTACTTCTCCAGTACGTACAAAATTTAATGATGTTTCTCCTATTGTTTCCTCTGCTGGGGAAATCAGGTGTGGAGAAGTAGCTGGTCTGAGCTCAGCATCCTGTGGAGGGATAATCTTAGTATCGCCGGGAGTCTTCCTCTTTCTAGGAACTTTATCTTTTGAACCTGGTGGGCGTCCTTCTTTTCATTTGAGGTACAACCAATTCTGCTGCCGGTGGGCTGCATCCATCTATGGGGATGTCAATCCTAGCTGGCGTATTGGCAGCAGGGACGTGTGAATGGACAATCTTCTGGTTGTCCGTGAATTTATCCGGTAAAAGATGTACTGTATTCTGGATGTGAATGATCTTCAGGATCTCATCTTCACACAGATTAGTACGCGGATCATATAGGGACAAAGACGTCTGGTCCCAACTAATGGTCTCAGAAGCTTCTGGCTTCTTAGACTGTGTGCCCAGTTTTGGAAAAAATTTCTCATTAAATTCACAGTCTGCAAAACGTGCCTTGAATGCGTCACCCGTCAGGGGTTCAAGGTATCTGATAATAGAGGGCGAATCAAACCCAATATATATACCTAGACGACGCTGAGGACCCATTTTGGTCCTCTGCGGTGGTGCTATTGGAACATATACCGCACAACCAAACACTCTCAAATGAGAGATATCCGGAGGTGCGCCGTATGCTAGTTGCATCGGGGATAAAGTGTGACCTCCAGAGGGTCGTATCCTAATAAGTGATGCGGCATGTAAAATAGCATGCCCCCAAGCATCCACAGGCAACTGGGATTGCATAAGCAATGGACGTGCAATCCATTGGAGTCTCTTTATAAGAGCCTCAGCTAATCCGTTTTGGGTGTGAACATGTGCTACCGGATGTTCAACTTCAATACCCGTTGCCCGGCAATAGTCTTCGAAGACTTGTGAAGTAAATTCTCCCGCATTATCAAGACATAGTTTCTTGATATGGTTATCGGGGAAATGAGCACGCAACCTTATTATTTGTGCCAATAGCTTTGGAAAAGCTAGGTTGCGGGTGGACAAGAGGCACACATAAGACCATTTGGTTGATGCATCAATCAGTACCATGAAGTACCGAAATGGGCCACTTGCGGGGTGAATAGGCCCGCAAATGTCACCATGAATTCTCTCAAGGAAGCCAGGAGACTCTAATCCCACTTTCAGGAGGGATGGTCTCGTTATTAGTTTTCCCTTAAAACAAGGGAGACATGGAAATTCACCCTTTTGAAGAATCTTCAGGTTCTTCAATTTGTGTCCACGGGATTCAGTGATGATGCGGCGCATCATTGCTGTTCCAGGGTGACCAAGTCTATTGTGCCAGAGTTGGAATTCTGGTAGTGATTGGCACGTCTGGTGTTCAATCATATTGGCTTCTACTGGTTGAATGTATGTTTGGTATAGACCCGACGAGAGTCCCTTGAATCGCTCGCAGATGATCTTCCGGTCATCTTTTTGACGAGTTACAATTAGATATTCAACCTTATTTTTATCCCTGGTCTCTAAGTGATATCCGTTTAAACGGAAACTTGAAACTTACGAGATTTCTGTTTGATATAGGAGAGAATAATGCATTATTAATTTGAAGTCTTGTGTTATTTGGGAGCAATATAATTGCTTCACCAGTTCCTTCGATTATTTGGGACAGTCCTGAAATTGTGATAACAGGACCGCCATATTTGTTTAAGCTATTAAAATAGCAATGATCGCGAAGGATTGTGTGCGTCGAGGCACTGTCCACTAGGCACTCAGACATCATCTATATAAGCCAAAAAAAGAAATTTTATTTGAGGGAAAATGTAGACAACATTCATAAAAGTCCGCACTAAAGCAAATAACAGATGAAGATACATCGAATTCTAAATGCATAGATAAATGATGATGCTCAATCTAGCAGATCGTCGTTCTCGAAGTCTTTAGCAGTAAAGACTGTTGGCGGCTGTACACCTGCCAAGTTTGTTTCAGGTCGAGACTTCTGGCTCGCCTGGTATAGATCCTGTAGGTGGCGAGGAGTGCGGCAGTTTCTGGACCAATGGCCAGTCATGCCGCATCTATGGCATTTGTCCTCCCAGGTCTTCTTTGGAAGTGACACGTGCTTGGTGTCCTTTCGCTTCCAAGTGAAGTTTCTTTTCCCTTTATTGTTTTTGTTTGTCTGGGGAGCTGCACCTCTTGGTTGCTTCATTACCGCTTTCCCTTTAGTATTTTTAGTCTTCCTCTTGTTTTTCCACTTCTGGGGAGAAACGTGGTGGGCTTAAGGGATAGGGGCAGTGCCAGCTGGACGTAAGTTATGAGTTGCTAGCAGTAAATCTCGATTCTGCTCTGCTCTAAGTAGGCATGAGATCAGATCGGAGAATCTCGTGAAGTTGCGTTCACGATACTGCTGCATGAGGATTGCATCTTTCTCGTGAAACGAGGTAAATGTTTTTTCCAACATGCGCTGTTCTGTCACTTCTTCACCGCACAACTTCAGGCGTGAGGTGATGTTATGAAGTGCAGAATTATACTCAGCGACGGACTTATAGTCCTGAAGTCTGTGGTTTTCCCACTCATAACTGGCACGGGGTAATATAACATCAATTTGATGTTTATACCGTGCTTCCAGTGCTGTCCACAGGTCCTTCGGGTCCTCAACCGTTAAGTATTCGGCCTTTAAGGTCCGATCTATATGCTTCCTAATGTAGATTATGGCTTTCGCCTTATCTACATCGGATACAGTGGTTGTGGGGCTGCTGCTAGCTGTAGCAGAAGCTTCGGCCGCTGCTGGGGCCGAGGAAGGAGCCAAAATGGACCCAATGAGGGCCATTGAACGCAAGTGGAACTTCAGGTCCACTCGCCAACTCAGGTAATTTGTCCCTGCAGAATCGAGGACCTCGAATTCGACGCTTGCCAATTTTGCCATTTATCTACGTATTTTAAAATGAGCATGAATTAATTAAAATTCAAAAATTCATGCATAAAGAAATAAACAAGTAAAAATACGGGGATCGGCCAGATACCCAAAATAGTACACAGTCCAAAGTTCGTTTAAAGTCCATAATAGAAAAAAAAAATAATACAACTTTGGAAACCCAAACTGAACTGGGTCCCTATATCTCCGTCTTCATATGCTGTTGCATCGAGCTTTGGCTTACACAGTCATGAATCGACTCCTTGCGGTCCAGCGGACGCGGCCAGGGAATTGACTAAGCCAGGACCACTTGTTACCCAGTCGAGCTAGGTTGGTTCAGCAAACTTAGCCAAGCACATTGACCGACATCATGATCCATTGAAGGAGTTTTCATCAATTCTATGTGCTGTTGCATCGAGCTTTGGCTTTAAAATACAAATTTCCTCACTTACAAATTCTCTCAAAAGAAAATAAAAGTGCAAGGAAAGTAAATAGGTATACAATGGCCGATCCTGAAAAACACATTTTTACTGATTTAAACATCCACGCAGTTCTAAATATGCTACGGGCATAAAAGTAAACAACCACGCATATATCTCAAGCAAAACATATGGTAAGGGAAACTAGAAAATATAAATATCTTGTAGACCACGTGGAAACGTCATACACCGTTAGGTTAGTTGACTAACGGCAGAGCGGTCTCAGGATCTTTAAGATAATTATATTTTGAAAAATAGAGTCCTAGTAAACCATATATTATAATATGCAAGAGGGATGTTTAAAACAATTTGTCAACATGGAATATATAAATTATTTTTGATTTTACTTAGGGGAGAGTCCCGTTAAGGAATTGGCATAAGGCCATTATATAGTATGCTAAAATATATACCGTTAGGTAATAGGGGCTGCAGGCCCAATTAAAATATTTGATAGTCACAAATGGGCTGCAGGCCCAACTCTCAATTTTAATTAAATTAAGTATACTATTGGATTAGGGAATACAAATAATCCTCAAGAACCCTAAATATTGACCATGTACCAGCATGATATCATGTGGTAATTAACCTGTCTGCCTGCTATAAATAATTCTTGCCTTCATGAATAGGGAGACTCGGTTGGGTGACTGTTGTGGATTTAGGGTAATATTAAGAAATTAATGGCTGCAGCCGGCAGGATCCAAATACTTAGCTAAAAGGAGCCGAGTACTATATTTTGTTTACTGCATACATGAGATGGGCACTGCATAAATATTATGACTTAATACATGCATGGTCACATAGCCTGCAAGTTATATGATTGCCCTGGAAACATCTATTGTAGCTTATGAGTGTGCAGTTGATAAATGATTAAAAGTATGAAGAAAAAAAATAGCAGAAAGGAGATGGTAGTTGCATGGCTCATACAAGTCATGGCTTCTCAATAAATGGTACCCATGGCCCTCTTCCATACTGATTTTTTTTAATTTCAATTTGTTTTTTTTTCTTTCTCTTGTCTCGGTCATATGACAATTCCATTTAAAGCATAAATTGTTTTTAGTAAACAATAACAACATCAGCAGAAATAAGGCCTCTGTTTCAAAATTTGGGGTTGACTACATGAAACCCTTTCCCATTCTGTAAATGTCATGGTCTATTTCTCTTAACTGCGAACTGTTAAATTAATTCAAATGCCGAACAGATTCAACATAGATGCATTGACATCAAGCAGATATATGCATGTCTCATCGTCAACTTTTACAGCCAGAGCCATGTCTAATTAAGGGAAATTTCCGTGAGCTGCTCAATTTTTTTTTAAAAAAATTTTGATATTAAACAAAATAGTGCAGATTTATACAAGCCTATAAAAAGAAGCATTGTAAAATCATAGTTTACTATATTTTGTAGGTATCTACGTGATCGAAAAGAAATTACCTCTAGATCAAAGATCTAGGGAAGATCGTGATAATAAAAATCCGTAGATAGTTCCGCTCCCGATACGCTCCAAAGAAAAATTTCCGCAAAGCTTCACCACAACAATAGATTCCTTTGCGCGTACGGGTTTAATTTTTGAGGGGAGACGGGATGAAAAGCTCAAAGAATTTTAGAGCAAACGAGCTGATAACGTGTTGTATGATAATGAACTCAAGAGAGAGAGAGAGAGAGAGAATTTCATTGCTAAGAATAAGTCACCATGGCTAAGAGCCATGGTGCTCTATTTATATATCTCATAGTGGGGAGGCCAAAAGCCTCTAGGAGACCAAGGGTCCCCATTACTCTAAGTAATGGGGGCCTAATGAATGTGTAATGAAGGAGGGGAGGCCAAAGGCCTCCCTCATTCATAACACTTAGATAATTTCTATAGGGCTAGGAAGATTAATTATGAGCTAGATAACAACTAATTACATGTTTTAAGTGGTATGTGTACTGAGTAAATGTTTAGAAGAGAAATAGATGAGTGGATTTGGGGGGGGTGTGTGCAGACGAGGGGATAGTGGGCGGCAGATGAGGGGAGGAGGGGATGGTGGTGGATGAGAGGGGGGGCTAGGGAGCGGGAGGGGTCTAAGGAGGGGGCGTGGATGAGGCGGGGGAGATTGGAAGGGGGGCGTGAAGGCGCTGTGGATCGAGAGGGGTCTATGGAGGAGGTGCAGTAGGGAGACGGGGGTGGCGCGGGTATGGACTAGAGAGGAGACGATAATGGTGATGGGGGAGCATGGGGTATAGGCAGCTGCGGGGGGCGGCCAACGATGGGCTGGGGAGTGGGGGCGGTTGACGAGAGGTTGGACGACAGATGAGGTGGGTATGGAGGAGGCGGGAATGGGAGCGAGGGAGGTGGTTTTGGTCGATAATGGACTGTAGAGCGGGGGAGGGATGACGAGGAGGAGGCTGTGAGCGAGGACGGGTAGCGGTCGGCGAGGGACTAGGTGCAGTTGAGGTTGCGGAGAGGGTGGTGGGGGAGATGTATGAGTACTGAGTAAGATTTAAGGGGGCCGTGGAGATTAATTAGGAGATAGATAACAACTAATTAAGATATTATGGTATCAGGAGAAATTTTGATGTATTTCGGGGTTTTTTTAAAAAGGGCATTATTTGTATTTTAAAAAAAACCAAGGGGAGTGAGAACCGAGCAAAAAGGTATGCTCGCATAGCAAATCCCAAAACATACAGGTCAATATAAAAACATGTGTGATGGTTTCATTGAAAAGTTGTTAAAATAAAAGGGTTTTTAGCATATCTGTCCCTCAAATCTTACGTATTTTGATATCTGTCGCTCAAATCTTCGTATTTGCTCTCAAGTCCCTTAAATTGTAAGCTTGTAACCTTAATAGTCCCTCTCTCTAAATTTCTGTTAAAATTTAACGGAATTGGAATATTCCGTTTAAGGGGTTAATTGGGGGTTAGGGTTAAGATTAGGGTTAGGGTTAGGGCTAGGAGGGGGAGGGGCGGCGCCCCCTCCCACTTCGCATCGTTTGAGGCAGAGGGGAGGGGGCGCCGCCCCTCCCCCTGTTTTCTGGGGGGGAGGGGCGGTGCCCCCTCCCACTCCGCATCGTCTGAGGCGGAGGGTGAGGGGGCGCCGCCCCCTCCCCTTGTTTTCGAGGGGAGGGGGCGGCGCCCCCTCCCCCTGTTTTCTGGGGGGAGGGACGACGCCCCCTCCCCCTCCGTCTCGTTTGAGGCAGAGGGAGAGGAGGCGCCGCCCCTCCCCCATGCGGCGCCCCCTCCCCCTCTGCCTCGTCTGAGGCGGAGGGGGCGCCGGCCCCTCCCCTTGTTTTCGGGGGGGGGAGGGGGCGGCGGGGGGGGTGGGGGGGGTGCCGCCCCTCCCCCTATTTTCTAGGGGGAGGGGGCGCCGCCCCTCCCCTTGTTTTCGGGGGGGGGGGGGGGGGCTCCCCCTCCCCCTCCGCTGACTGAGAGGGGAGGGGGAGGGACGGTGCCGCCTCCCCCTCCGCCTCGTCTGAGGCGGAGGCCGCCTCCCCCTCCCCTTGTTTTCGGGGGGACGGGTGCCGCCCCCTCCCCCTCCGCTCTCAGCTCCCTCCCCCTCCGATGGCTGGGAGCGGAGGGGGTGGGGGCGTCGCCCCCTCCCCCTGTTTTCTGGGGGGAGGGGTGGGGCCCATTCCCCTTTTTGGGTGGGGGTAATTATACCTTAATTAATGGGGGTTTAATGACTAATTAAAAGTAATTTCTTAATTAACTAACTATAATCGCTAATTAATCGTTAATTAATAAAACTTTTAACAGAAAACAGGTTGGAGGGACTATTAAGGTTAACGGTTAAAATTTGAGGGACTTATGAGCAAATACAAAGATTTGAGGGACACATATCAAAATATGCAAGATTTAAGGGACATATATGCTAAAAACCCAAAATAAAAACATGCCCTTTAAAAAATCTAGTTTAACACTCGTATACTATCTAAATATATATCCCTTGTTTTAACAAATTGTTTAACAGAACTTTCAACCATTGATGGTTATTCTAAAACTGAAATTATAACAGGTGGTAAACTGGACTTCATAAAAGCACGATGGCATTTAAGCTAACTTACCCAACCATATGTAAATTAAAAAAAAACGAACGCAACATCTATATTACATTTGACAACTGTTTTTGAATCATAGGCTTGACTAGGACAAGCTGCAAATAGGTTGATAGAAAGATGGTTTGGATTTAATCTTGAAAAATGAATGGTTGAGATGAGATTTTGGGAAAAGTTTTGGAGGGAAAAATATTTCTAGGGAAATGAAAGTTTATGGGAAAATGAAACTTTTTGAGAAATGAAAGTTTCTGGGGGAATGAAAGTTTCTGGGGAATAGCAGGATGCACGCAATAAAATGCATTTAGGAAAAAACTTTAAATTGCACTTAATGGCGCCCGCGCCGATGGCGCCCGCGAATTTTATTACGCTAATTTGTTGTTCCGCGTCGAATTTGTTGTTTCGCACCAAAGGGGCCCGTGTCACTAAATATTTTTACGCTAATTTGTTGTTCCACGCAATTTTGGCTATGAAAATATTTTTTTGGAAACAAAGATTTCACTGAGGAAAATCTTAAATGAACCGTGACCGCGGGCACGGGTTATGATTAGTAAACAAATAAACTCCCACCCGAATTTCGCCCCCGATTGCTTTATAAATTTAAGCAATGCATTATTTATTTTTGTATCCTTGCTTTCTGGTTGGATACACATAGTTTATATATTGCAGTTTTCTGGTAGCTGGGTCTGGCTTGCATGTCAACGTGTAACCTGATGGTCACGTGACCTGCACACCACAGCAGCTAAGAACATTAACGAGTCAACCCACGGTGGGGGTAGTGAATTCGATTTTTCTAACACTCAAATTGGGGAAGATGGTGTAATAAATCTCAAATGAATGTTGAGTATTGGACTATCCACCTTGATTTTGATGATGATCAAACACAAATCATTGTGACTAACTCTTGTGGTTGCAGTTAGCTAAAAAGTCACCTATTAGATTCAAGAAGATCAAAAGTGACTACACGTGTTGATTCAAGTGGAGAACTTGGTAGATCAACAAAGATGAAGCATTGGCTTGAAAAACTCAAAGGCTACCTCAAACCTCAAGCCAATGACATCAACAAATGAATGGAGATTCAATCCAAAGAGAAGATAGGAATGGTTGAGTCAAAAGCTTCGAACACTATGACGTTGGAGATACTCAAGTCATTCAACTAAAAGACTCGAGACCATGAAGAATTATGGAGATCGTCGCCAAAATACTTTGTCCATCTCAAGCGACGTCCCAAGACTTCCTCAGAACGCCTGATCGTGTGCCTGAAGCTTCGTTGAAGCTCAATGAGCATTATTGAAGTCGAGGGATTCAGAATCTTCATGTTGAAGCTTTGAAGACGGTTTGTCGTGTTTACTTTTATGTCTTCTAGCTTCGGTTTAGCAGAATGTTAAGCCTTGAGTAGTACTTGCTTAGAAATCTTCATTCTATCATATCTTATCTCTAGGATTGCCTTAGAAGCCATCAAAATGTTTCCCGAAGCTTATCGCTTCTTTTCTCGGCTTCGTATGCATCTTAGTTGGTTCAAGTAGAAGAACCAACCGACTAGAGGACGATCTAATCGGTTGGAAATTCTTCTTGAACCGACTAGTCATCCTAGTTATATTCAGCCCATTCACTATTGATCAATTAGTCGGTCCAAGAAGGTTCACCGACCGACTAGATGACAGTCTATTCGGTTGGAAATCCTTTTAGACCGACTAGTTATCCTAATCAATTCAAGACCATCTGTTGACCAATTAGTCGGTCCAAGAAGGTTCACCAACCGACTAAATGACGATCTAGTCGGTTGGTGTCTCTTCTCAGACTGACTAGTTCTCCTAAGTGAAATTCGACCTCTTTACTGTTGACCTCTTAGTCGGTCCAAGAAGTGTAATGGCCCAGTTGCCATGCACGGTAGGGTGTACATGTTTTTGCTCCAGGATGTGTGTATGCGTATATACATGTGTGTGTATGTGTAGTGTTAATAGTAAATATGTAGTGTGTATAGTAATTATCTATTGGTTGCTTACATGTATGCCTATATGGATGGATGCATGCATATATGAATGTGTTATCAATATACATATGGTTGCTTGAATGAGGATGTCCTGGATGTATGTGTAGTTGATAAAATGTATTGTAGTGCTATGATAGTGCATTATTTATTAATGTTGGTTTATATGGTAATGTTTTGAGTGTTAGTGATGATATGTTATTAATAGGGGTAGTATTATTATTCATAGTGAACATGACATTATTGTAATTAGTTGTGGTGTGTGTGTATAGTAGAAGGGAGTATGCAAGTAATGGCTATTTAGTAATTAAGTGTGATGGTGTTTGTAGAGTAATGGCTCTTTAGTAATTTGAAGAGGGTGTATGTGTGCATAGTAGCATGATGACATGTCCTACTTGGATCCTTAAGGGTTAAGGAAAAGAAAAAGAAAAATAAAAGAAAAGAAAAGTCTAGAAAAAAAAGAAGATGAAAGAAAGAGGAGAAAACTCTAGAATCCATTCATTTCTCTTCCTCTTTCTTCCCCTTTTCCTTTATTTTTTCATCATATTTCTTGTTAATTTCGGATTTCACCTTTCCTCTCACATTTTACCTCAATTTTTCATGGGAAAATCTCATCCATTCCCTCCTTTTAAGCCATAATCCTAAGTGCTATCAAGTAGGAGTTGATTGAAGCTTAAAAGAGGAGATTGTGTATGCAAATTGGAGCTTTTGTGATGGAGTTTGGAGAACAAGTTTTCTTGAAGACAAAGCTTAGATTTTGATAAGAAAAGGAAGCTACAAGAGATAGGATTCCAACTCCTATTAGTATACTAAGTGCATGGCATGTTTAATAATAAAGCTCTCATTTTTAGTAGCACAAATGCATGCTTTTGTTAAGGTTAGCTTCTTTAATATGTGGTGATGGTAAAGTTCACGTCTTTATTATGAATTCTTATGAATGTTGCTATTTTGCTTAAGTAATTGTGAAAGGATGATACCTTTGTAAAGAAAGTAAGCTCCTTTTATTAATTCATGAAGAAAGTTGATATCTTTGATTCAAAGTTGTCATCTTTATTGCATTTCTTGTAAGATGCTCTCTTTTTCATGCAAGCTAACATCTCTATCAAAGTGTAATGCACATGATGGTGGTTGGATGAAGAAGCTAAGGCTTGGTTGATGAAACTAGCTCTTTACCTTGTTGTCGTTGAGATTTGGGACAGAATTACCTGCTATTTGTTTGGTTTATATCTCATAATTTAGTATTGAGACTGCTCTGAAAATTTTATGGCTGAAGAATGGGACCCATAACTCCAACTTTCATGTTGAACGCATTGTCTAATTCGGATTAGAAATAGGGGTAAAAATTCATCTATTTCAGCATGTCTGTTTTTCCTCAATCTGGACATCTTTCACGGAAACAGCGATCAGTCCCTCAATTATAAACGAAATGGTGTGTTCTTGGTCTTGTTGGAAAGAAGACTTCAAGCCCCACAACTTTGTAGTTTTCCATTTTTTCTGAATCTGTCAGCATTTAGGAGTAATCTGGTCCTCAAGTCAGGACAGTTTCTGTTTTACTTTCCAGCACTTGTATACCCTGCCGTAAATTCTGTATTAAATAGAATACTCATCGGAACGTCATAAAAATTGATATCTGAACTCATAAGCTGTGTACCTACAACTTTCATTTAGAAGCCCAAGCCCAGTTCTAATTAGAATTGTAACAATCTGCAGTTAAATTTGGGATAGGCCATAAAAGTTAGTATTTGTGCATGCAAGAGTATTATTCAAGCCATGCTTGTTGTCTCATTCCATAATATGGCTAATTAGTAGTGTTGTAGCATGGATGGTATCTCATTATGGGATTTCTTTATATCAAGAAGGAAACCCCCTCCATATACTGTGTTATTCTAATTTCATCCAAGTATGTTAAAGAGGTTAGCTTTCTTTATGACTATGCATTCTTTCATGCCATGAAATTAAATCAATATACTATCAAGATTTATTTAGTTGTTATCATGTTATTGGGCTCATGTTGTATCAATTAAAGAGATTAACTCTATTCATGGATATGCCATTCTTTTCATGTTATGAATTAAATCAACATACTATCAAGTTGTTGTCTTGCTTTAAGTTTCATGTTGATTTCTATTGGACTAATGATTTGTCATGATGCCATCCTAGCGTTTGTGAAAATTCCTACATTTAGTTAAGTATAAAAAGAGAGAATTGTCTTGCATAATTTGGCTATGAGAACTATGGTTGTAAAAATTATATGTGTTGGAATTATATGTGTTGGAAATGAAAACTATGGGGCAAATGTCGTGGTTGAAAAAGTTATATGTGTTGGAATGAGAGGATGTGAAAATGGTGGTTGTTATGTGATTCCTTTTGTTACACGTTAATTTTAATTGAAATGTTAAGAAATGATTAAGTCATCTTAAAGGAGGGTGACACGGGGATTGGGGGACACTAGGTTGTGGGGAAAACATGAGGGGCTGGACAGTTGTGGTGGTTGGTGGCCCTCCTGTTCTTGCCCTAGTGGCGGGGAGTGGCAGAAATGAGGAGAAATGAAGAAAATGTGAAGGGGAAATAAGGGGAAAACATGGCTCCTTTAGTAAGAGCGTGTCTCGGGGAGTTTGCATGTTCCACCCCAACTGGGGGTGAGGTCCAGTCCCAAGAAGGTCTACCCACTACTTAGGGTCCAAATCACTAATTGATACTTCCATTACTTTTGTAGCATTGGTAAATGTTGTCCACTTGTGTGCGATCTTTACTTGTAGCTCTCATAACTTGCCTTATGTTTTATTATGATGCTAGCTTGCCTTATATTATGTTGGGTATGTAAAGTAGTTGCCATTGCAATTCTATAATTCCATGCTCATATGTTTGGTAGCATGTTACCTTTAGCTCATTTTATGTTTCCTTTGTACATTATCACGGTTGCAAGTAAAGTAGTTGCATTTTCATAATAGCATACTAGTGGGAGTTGGCATATCCTACTGGGTCACGTTGTGACGTGCCCCACCGTTGACTTTTCAGGTGTTGGAGTTGGATGGAAGAGTTGGAGGAGAGGTTGCAACTGGAGTTGGTGTTCAGAGTTGTAGCTATAGTTTGGGGTGGCGAGGGGGTGAGGTGAGGGCTTGTACTTCTGGGTTTCTTGGGTTGGGTTAGATCCTTGTACTTAGGGTTGTTAGGATGATTATATTGATGTATAGAATGGACTTGAACTCTTGATATTGTATAATTGATCTGATGGTTCAGTTTCTGTCCCATGTTGAGTGGTCTGGATTGTTTCTTTTGTTGCTCTGTGTTGGCCTTCGCGTGTCTGTAGTTCTTTGTCTTGTGGTTGGTGTTTGGTGTGAAACAATACAAGTACTATTCCCAGCAGCGCGTAGTGGACCTGCAGATACGTTTTAGTTCTTGTCATGTACCTTGCCCCCAGCGTATCCCAGGGAGCGGGTCGTGACAAGAAGGCTCACCGACCGACTAGTTGTCAAACTAGTCGGTTGATGTTTCTTCTTAGACCGACTAGTTCTTCGTCTTCTTGATTTCACTATCTTTGCTGTTGTCACGACCCGCTTCCCCAAAATGGAGGCGAGACGTGAAAAGGTCTGCACGAGAGTGGAGCTGTGAAGCCCCACACCCGATAAGCATCCACAATACATAAACAGGTCCCTGTAACCACGACAGAATAACAATAATAACACAAGGCGAGACTGAAATAAAATTCCACATCTCACAGATTGTCCAACATCAACAAAGAGTCCAACATCCAGAAAAGCCATCAGGCTAAAAGAAAAGAGTCTAAAGGCCCAGAACAAGGCCAACAAAAGCAACGACAACAACAAAGTATAGGTGCTACGCACCGATAACAAACAACTGTCTAATCAAAAGTAAAGCACAACGAAGACGCTAGGACTGGTCCCCAGTGTCCACGTACTCCCCGTCAAACACAAGCTCGGGCTCGGCGTCAGCAAACACCTCGTCCTCAACGAGGTACTCGGGCTCAGGTTCTAACATGTGTCACCCAAAAGAGTAAAGGGGCACATGTCAGCAAGTCTAAAAGACTTGGGCAAGGAAACTGAAAGTAAGGCAACTAACAACCTAGCAGTTTAGTATGATGCATGGCATGGCAGTTATAACATGAGTGCACAATTTAAAACATGGCAAGACGGTTTGTACAAGAGAGCAATCATCGGGACAAGACAAGAGTAGCCAAGCTACTATCAATTCAATCAATTCACATTTTGTAGGTGTTTATGCCATTCGCTGAATGGCATAGCATTTCAGACCGATCGGCACTAAACACTACCCAATACTCACACGATATGGAGCCTGGGGTCCCTGCACATTGAGCTCATCTAGTGAGCCTAGGGTTGCCCCGCACATTGAGCTCGCATTCTTAGTTCACAATTCATTACATCGAGCGTTGGGGTTTCCAACTCATTATGCTCGCTTCTGGTCACGAGCCAGGAAACACAAGTATGGCGTAGGGAACACCTAGCCGGAACACGCAATTCGGGCATTGGCTATCAACCAACACATGGCCCGCTTCTGGAACACGAGCCAGGAACACAACATTGTAGCGAAGCTACGCAATCACAGCGATACCTAAAGAATGCGAGGTCATGACAATTTGTTTGCGTACAGTTAATTAAATTAAACGTGACAGGCGAAATGCAATGACATGAACATATTCGCGTACCGTTAATTGAAAGTAAACGTGACATGGTAATTGTGCAACATGCTAAAAGTCGGAACTAGCTTCGTTGTCAAGCTAGTTCCCCAATTTGCGCCTAGGCGAGTATCATTTAGTCGCCTAGCCTCTTTTACGCCTATAACAAGAAAATGGCCTAAAACATGGCCTAAACCCTAAGTGGCAAGTTTCACTTGCCTAGCACCGGGGATGACGACCACTTCGTCACACGGATGCTATCTACGGGGGAAATCGCTGTTATGGGGAAACATACAACAAACAACATGAAATTAATTAGGTTTTTCATAAAATTATAAATAAGTTATGAAAACAACGGTAGAATGATTTCTTACCGAGAGAAGGCGGAAGAAACACTCCGGGGAACCCTAGGATCAGATCTGGAAAAGATTGGAGAAGTTTGGGGAAACTAGGGTTTTAGGGGATTTGATGGGGTTTGATGGAGATTTGGGGAAGATGAGGGGTGGAATGAGTGAATGGATGGATTGGATGATGGATTTAGGGCTTGGAATGGAGAAATGGAGCTTGGAGGAAGATGGGGGCTGAAGGGGGAAGTTTTTAGGGTTTTGGGTCATGTTGGAGAAGAAGAAGTCGAATGGGTTGGGTTTAAATAGGCTAGGCTGGCGGCTGCCCAGAAATTAGGGTTTTAACACTGGTTAGTCGGCCAAAGAGCAACCACTGACCGACTAGTTTGGCAACTAGTCGGTCGGATGACCAACGCAGACCGACTAAGTGCAAACAGTAACTCCTGAACGAAAATAGGATTCTAGAGTTAGTCGGTCCATGAACAAGTACTGACCGACTAGTTTAGCATCTAGTCGGTCGATGAACGTTCTTAGACCGACTAAGAGTAAACAGTAGCTGATACAAAAATAATTTGATGAGTTAGTCGGTTCAAGAAGCATTGCTGACCGACTAGTTTGCAACCTAGTCGGTCAACCAACGTTCTTAGACCGACTAACGATAAACAGTAACTCCTGAGAAATTTAGAAAGCTAACTAGTCGGTCCAAGAAGGATTGCCGACCGACTGGATCGTCATCTAGTCGGTCGGTGGCCCTTCTTACACCGGCTAATGAGCACAGAAAAGTACCGATACGGAGCGCGAGGCCCCGGGATCGATTCCTAAGACTCCTAGGCTTGATCTAACAGTTAGATACGACCGTTATGAAGTCCGTCACGAGTGACATACTTCGAAATCGACAATCCTAAGGAAGAAGCGAGAAAATACGACGAATCGATCGAAAATGAAATCTACGGAGACGAAAACCACACAAGAGGAGAAAATCCACCAAAACATATATTATATTATATTAAATCCAGATACATGAAAAGCAGTCGTTACATCCTCCCCAACTTAAGAAAAATTCCGTCCTCGGAATTTCCAAAAACTCACGAGTCCGGAAACAAAAGTGGGAAACGCTCTCGCATCTCATCCTCATTCTCCTAAGTAGACTCTCCAGGTGAACCGTGTCGCCACATCACCCTCACAAGATTGACAATCTTGTTCCGAAGCGATTTCTGACGCCTGTCCAGAATCTGCACTGGATGCTGGTCATACGTCATATCGGGGCGAACGGTAATCTCCGAAAAATCCACCACATGAGACGGATCGCTAATGTATCGACGAAGCTGCGACACATGGAAAACATTGTGAACTCCTTCCAAAGACGGCGGCAAGGCCAAGCGATAAGCTACCTCGCCAATCCTCTCCAAAATGTCAAATGGTCCAATGTATCGCGGGCTCAACTTTCCACGCTTCCCGAAACGAATCACACCACGATTCGGGGAAATCTTCAAGAACACATGGTCGCCCGGCTGAAACTCCAAAGGACGCCGTTTAGCATCCGCCCAATGCTTAAAACGGTCCTGAGCAATCCTCAACCTCTCCCGAATATTCCTGACGATCTCCACGGCCTCCACGATCATCTCAGGTCCCAACAACTCCCGATCACCAACGTCATCCCAACTCAATGGCGATCGACATTTCCTCCCATAAAGAGCGGCGAAAGGCGCCATGCCAATACTCGCCTGGAAGCTGTTGTTGTAGGAAAACTCTACCAGATGTAGATGGTCCTCCCACGAACCCTTGAAATCCAACATGCACGCCCTCAGCATGTCTTCCAAAATTTGAATCGTCCTCTCGGACTGGCCATCCGTCTGCGGATGGTACGCCGTGCTGAAACTCAGACGCATACCCAAGCTCTTCTGCAAACTCTGCCAGAACTGAGATGTGAACCTCGTGTCTCTGTCAGACACGATACTCACGGGGACTCCATGAAGTCGCACAACTTCCTGCACGATTCACGTTACATCACTATCCAAACTAGGAAAAGGAAATAAAAACGGAGAGTAAAAGAATTTTACCTCCATATATCTCCTTGCTAGCGCCTCAGTGGACTGTCCCACTCGGAACGGAATAAAGTGCGCGGATTTGGTCAATCGATCTACGATCACCCAAATCACGTCATTCTGCTTCGGACTCCGAGGTAGTCCAGTCACGAAATCCATAGTGATGTGTTGCCACTTCCACTCCGGAATCGGAAGCGGTTGTAGCAACCCGGCCGAACGCTGATGCTCCGCCTTCACTTGCTGGCAAACCAAGCACTTGGCTACACTCCGAGCCACGCTCCTCTTCATACCATGCCACCAATAAATCAGAAGAAGATCCTGGTACATCTTGGTGCCACCAGGATGCACAGAATACGGCGAACTGTGTGCCTCCACCATCAGCTCCTCTCTGATATCCCCAGCAGGCACACACAACCTGGCTCCAAACCTCAGCGAGCCATCCTCATGAATCAAAAAGTCAGTCCGCAGACCGGCTTCCACCATCTCCCGAATCCTGACCAACTTCGGATCCTCAGCCTGGCCAGCCTTAATCCGATCCACGATCGTCGACTGTACCTGCATGTACATCAACGACGAAGCCTCTCCAGGAAGAACAATCTCCACACCAGACTCGCAAAAATCCTGCTGCAATCTCCACTGCGAGGTCAAAATCATCACCGCTGGAAGCCTACTCAAAGCATCCGGAACCACATTCACCTTGCCAGGGTGAAACTGCAAATCAATATCATAATCCGCCATAAGCTCCAACCATCGATGCTGTCGCATGTTAAGCTCCTTCTGAGTGAAAATATACTTCAAGCTTTTGTGATCGGTGAAAATCTTCACTTTCTCACTCAGCAAGAAGTGCCTCCAAATCTTAAGAGCAAACACAACGGCAGCCAACTCCAAATCATGCGTCGGATAATTCTTCTCATGAACCTTAAGCTGACGAGACGCATACGCCACAACATGCCCATGCTGATGCAACACACAACCGAGACCCTTGCCAGAAGCATCGCAAAAGATCTCAAATCCACCGCTGCGATCAGGCACGACAAGAATAGGGGCACATGTCAACCTCTCCTTCAGAATACCAAAAGCCCTCTCACAATCACCCGACCAAACATAAGCAATATCCTTCCGCGTCAACCTGGTCATTGGCTCAGCAATACGAGAAAAGTCCTTAATGAATCGCCGATAAAAACCAGCAAGTCCGAGAAAACTCCGAATCTCAGACGCAGACGACGGAACAGGCCACTCCCTGATGGCCCGAATTTTCTCGGGATCCACTGAAATACCATCTCCAGTCACCACATGCCCGAGAAAAGCAACTCAATCCAGCCAAAACTCGCACTTCGAAAACTTAGCATACAACCGATGCTTCCTCAAAATCTCCAACACCGTCCTCAAGTGCGAGGCATGCTCTTCCTCCGACTTCGAATAGATCAGGATGTCGTCAATAAAGATAACGACAAACTTATCCAAAAAGTCGTAGAAAATCAGGTTCATCAGATTCATGAAAACTGCGGGCGCGTTAGTTACGCCGAAAGGCATAACCACGAACTCATAGTGTCCATACTTCGTCCTGAACGATGTCTTCGGAACATCTCCCTTCTTCACCTTCAACTGATGGTAACCACTCCTCAAATCCAATTTAGAAAACACCCTCGAACCTCCAAGCTGATCGAAAATATCATCGATGCGAGGCAACGGGTATTTATTCTTAATGGTCACCGCATTCAACTCCCGATAGTCCACGCACATGCGACGCGAACCATCCTTCTTCTTAACCAACAACACCGGTGCTCCCCACGGAGACACACTAGGATTAATATAACCCTTCTGCAACAGCTCATCCAACTGCTTCCGCAACTCTTCCAACTCTGCAGGTGCCATACGATACGGCGCCTTCGAAATCGGCTGCGCACCTGGAACAAGATCGATAGAAAATTCCAAAGCTCGATCAGGCGGCAAACCAGACATCTCCTCGGGGAAGACGTCACCAAAATCTCGCACCACAGCTGGCCACTCCAGCTCCATCTGCATAGCCACAGCCTCCACCGGCCTGGCCCGAAATCTGACAGGACCAAGCGAACTGCTACCACGACTGAACTCAAACACTGGATGTCCGGGAATCTCGAACACCACCTTCTTCCTCCTGCAGTCGATCGTAGCATAGAAGCTCGCAAGCCAATCCATCCCGAGAACTGCATCATAGTTGATGATGTCGTGGACAATGAAATCCGCAAAAAGCTCATGTCCACAGACCACCAACGAGCAAGAATTGCAACCACGATGCACCGAGACCACACCATTCCCTGTGACGATATTCCAACTCTTGGGAAAAGGGAATGTCGACAAGGAATGCCTCTCCACGAAGCTCCGAGAAATAATGCACATCGATGCACCAGAGTCAAAGAGGACTCGTGCAGGAAATGTGCAAACCAAAACCACACCTAATCAATCAATTAACAATCAAACCCTATTCTAGCAAACAACCATGTTCAAGCAAACAACACAATTAAACAATCAAAACCAGCTCGGAAAATGACAGCTAGATTGAGGATTACCTGCGATAACCTCATCCATAGCCTCGCTCTCCGCAGCGGTCATCAGAAAAGCCTGCCTCCTCGGCGGAACAGCCTGCCGAAAAGCCTGCCTCTGCGGAACAAGAGCTGCTCCACGTCCAGCAGGAACAGGCGCTCGCTGCTGCAACGGCTGAGCTGCAACAGGAGCCCTCCGCAGTGGATCCGCATGCCGACAATCCTTCGCGACATGAGAAGCATCACCGCAAATCAAACACTGGCCCAGAAACTTCCGACACTGATCCTTGACGTGGCCAGGCCTGCCGCAGAAAAGGCAAAACTTCGGAATCGGCCCTCCTGGCCTCTTAAACTGAGCAGACTGATTAGGCCTGAATGCAGGTCTAACCACAGCTCTCGCCTGCTCCACAGGCCTCTTCCCAGCACCAACAACAGACCCCTTCCTCTGGTTCACGAGCAGCTCCTGCCTCTTGGCAGCGACCAGAACCTTCTGATAAGATTCCCGGTCAGAAGAGGTCACAAAACTCTGGAGCTCCGAAGCAAGCCCCTGCAGGAACCTCTGAGCCCTCTCCTCAGCGTCCTGCACCATCTTTGGTGCAAACCGACTCAGCCTCATGAACTCCTGGTGGTACATGTCCACCGACGAGTTCCCCTGCTTCAAGTCGATAAAACGCTGCAGCATCTCCTCCTTGGCAGCCTTCGGGAAGAACTCACCCTCAAATCTGGCTTTGAAGGTAGCCCAAGCTATCGGCTCCACCAACAACTTCTCTTCCGCATCCAACCAATTCCTGGCGTTATCCTTGAGCTGCCTCTTCGCCAAATCAACCCATCCAGCCGGGGTGATCTTGGCCATCTTCAGATTGTCTTCGACGTTCCGAATCCACTCATCGGCAGCCAGAGGACCCTCAGAACCATCAAAATATGCGGGACCCAGCTCCCGAAATTGCTTCGCTCCTGGCTCAGAGCGAGGGGCATCCGGAAGAGCCCGGGCAGCTCGAGCAAGTGGAGCATTCTGGACTTGCAAAAGCACGCCCTGCTGCACTTGCATCATCTGCAGCATCATCCGCATCATCTCACCACTGGTGGGTTCCCGCTCAGGCTCCTCATCATGAGGGAGCGCACCACTACCCCCACCACGGGTGAAACGCCTTCCTGCCATCTAGTGACACAGAAAACGAATCAGATTAGACTCATAGCTTATGACTCGGACGTCGAACTTAGTTTGTTGGACATTCTAACATTATTATCGCTATTCCAAAGATCGCAGTTACAGAGGGACCTGCATGGGCCACCACTAAAACCTGTCACGACCCGCTTCCCCAAAATGGAGGCGAGACGTGAAAAGGTCCACACGAGAGTGGAGATGTGAAGCCCCACACCCGATAAACGTCCACAATACATAAACAGGTCCCTGTAACCACGACAGAATAACAATAATAACACAAGGCGAGACTGAAATAAAATTCCACATCTCACAGATTGTCCAACATCAACAAAGAGTCCAACATCCAGAAAAGCCACCAGGCAAAAAGAAAAGAGTCTAAAGGCCCAGAACAAGGCCAACAAAAGCAACGACAACAACAAAGTATAGGTGCTACGCACCGATAACAAACAACTGTCTAATCAAAAGTAAAGCACAACGAAGACGCTAGGACTGGTCCCCAGTGTCCACGTACTCCCCGTCAAACACAAGCTCGGGCTCGGCGTCAGCAAACACCTCGTCCTCAACGAGGTACTCGGGCTCAGGTTCTAACATGTGTCACCCAAAAGAGTAAAGGGGCACATGTCAGCAAGTCTAAAAGACTTGGGCAAGGAAACTGAAAGTAAGGCAACTAGCAACCTAGCAGTTTAGTATGATGCATGGCATGGCAGTTATAACATGAGTGCACAATTTAAAACATGGCAAGACAGTTTGTACAAGAGAGCAATCATCGGGACAAGACAAGAGTAGCCAAGCTACTATCAATTCAATCAATTCACATTTTGTAGGTGTTTATGCCATTCGCTGAATGGCATAGCATTTCAGACCGATCGGCACTAAACACTACCCAATACTCACACGATATGGAGCCTGGGGTCCCTGCACATTGAGCTCATCTAGTGAGCCTAGGGTTGCCCCGCACATTGAGCTCGCATTCTTAGTTCACAATTCATTACATCGAGCGTTGGGGTTTACAACTCATTATGCTCGCTTCTGGTCACGAGCCAGGAAACACAAGTATGGCGTAGGGAACACCTAGCCGGAACACGCAATTCGGGCATTGGCTATCAACCAACACATGGCCCGCTTCTGGAACACGAGCCAGGAACACAACATTGTAGCGAAGCTACGCAATCACAGCGATACCTAAAGAATGCGAGGTCATGCAATTTGTTTGCGTACAGTTAATTAAATTAAACGTGACAGGCGAAATGCAATGACATGAACATATTCGCGTACCGTTAATTGAAAGTAAACGTGACATGGTAATTGTGCAACATGCTAAAAGTCGGAACTAGCTTCGTTGTCAAGCTAGTTCCCCAATTTGCGCCTAGGCGAGTATCATTTAGTCGCCTAGCCTCTTTTACGCCTATAACAAGAAAATGGCCTAAAACATGGCCTAAACCCTAAGTGGCAAGTTTCACTTGCCTAGCACCGGGGATGACGACCACTTCGTCACACGGATGCTATCTACGGGGGAAATCGCTGTTATGGGGAAACATACAACAAACAACATGAAATTAATTAGGGTTTTCATAAAATTATAAATAAGTTATGAAAACAACGGTAGAATGATTTCTTACCGAGAGAAGGCGGAAGAAACACTCCGGGGAACCCTAGGATCAGATCTGGAAAAGATTGCAAACAGTAACTCCTGAACGAAAATAGGATTCTAGAGTTAGTCGGTCCATGAACAAGTACTGACCGACTAGTTTAGCATCTAGTCGGTCGATGAACGTTCTTAGACCGACTAAGAGTAAACAGTAGCTGATACAAAAATAATTTGATGAGTTAGTCGGTTCAAGAAGCATTGCTGACCGACTAGTTTGCAACCTAGTCGGTCAACCAACGTTCTTAGACCGACTAACGATAAACAGTAACTCCTGAGAAATTTAGAAAGCTAACTAGTCGGTCCAAGAAGGATTGCCGACCGACTGGATCGTCATCTAGTCGGTCGGTGGCCCTTCTTACACCGGCTAATGAGCACAGAAAAGTACCGATACGGAGCGTGAGGCCCCGGGATCGATTCCTAAGACTCCTAGGCTTGATCTAACAGTTAGATACGACCGTTATGAAGTCCGTCACGAGTGACATACTTCGAAATCGACAATCCTAAGGAAGACGCGAGAAAATACGACGAATCGATCGAAAATGAAATCTATGGAGACGAAAACCACACAAGAGGAGAAAATCCACCAAAACATATATTATATTATATTAAATCCAGATACATGAAAAGCAGTCGTTACAGCTGTCAACCTTCTAGTCGGTCCAAGAAGGTTCACCGACCGACTAGTTGTCAAACTAGTCGGTTGGTGTCTCTTCTTAGACTGACTAGTTCTTTATATCTTGATTTCACTGTCTTCCTGGAGTAGGGCACCAGTAACAAGTCGGGGAGACTTGGGTGGCACCGAACCAGGGTAGATTGCTTGTTTGCATTGCATTATTGCTTGTGTGGTTGTTCATTTATTGTATTCAGCATTTGTTGGTTAACTAGGGTTTTATTTGGCGTAAATTCCGTATAATTCTATAAAACACTATTCACCCCCCCCTCTAGTGTTTGTTCCTCATAGCACAGGGTCACTACAATTGGTATCAGAGCGAGGTAATAGATATGGCAACCAACAACAACATCACACGAAAGCCTTTTCCACCATATCTCCTTGGGCCCAACTATCAAATTTGGTGTGTGAAGATGAAGGCCTATATTCAATCCATCGATGAGGATTATTGGAAGCTTGTGGAGAAGCCCTTTCGCGCAGCTACCACTTCCGTACATAAGTGGACTATTGAGCAAAAAGAATTGGTACAGAAACATGAAGAGGTAATGAATGTCTTGCTTGATTTTTTAACTTATGACATTCTTATGCGTGTGTCCAAGGCAACAACGGCATATCAAATATGGCACATGCTAGCGGAGCAAGAAGAGTCCACCTCGGAGTGTTCTTCCTCCAATGATGAAAGAGATTCACTCATGGGTTTGATGGCACGAGAGGACGACTATAGTGACGAATCAAGTGAGTCAAGTGAAAGTGATAGCGACGATGAAGAGGTAACAACAGATAATCTTAAAATTGAGCTTAAACAATTATTTGATAAATATCAAAAGCTTATGCATAAATATTGTGATGCTAAGAATAAGATTGCTAGTCTCACTAACACATCTACATGTAGCACCTCTAACAATGATACCATTGTTGAGACACTCGCCATTGAGAAAGCAAGTTTGCTTACTCAAAATGGCATGTTGAGAAATGAGGTGGAGTCCCTCAAATCTCAACTTGATCGTGTTTCCACTGTGGATAGTAACGATCTTGAGATTGAAAATCTTCGATCTCAAAACACTTGTTTGGGCATTGAGAATGAGAATCTCAAATCCCAAGTGCACGAGCTCACCACACATGCATCCATCTTGAATGCACGCACCTCATATATTGAAGCAACTATAGATTTAGTGAGGCCATCCTCCGATGCATCCACGAGTGGTGTCTATAACAACTTGGGTAGTTCTACTACTAAGGAAACCACCACTCATATTCCTCCCTCCTTTGGAAAGAAACCCACTTTGGGTGGACCTCCAAAGAAGGGTCATGCATTTATGTACACCAATACTATGCCACGTAGGAACACACATCTTACCCCACATGTTCATACTAATGATGGTTTTTATGCTCCACACCCACGAGCACGTGCAAACACTCATTTGAGACACTCTCAAGCACGTACTCATGCTCATGCACCTTCACATGCTTATGATCACACATCACATCCACATGTGCATGCTTATTCTCATAATCATCTTCGTGCATACACACCTCATATTCATCCACGTATGTATGCTACACCACACCATGGATCAAATGCTCATCATTATGCTTTTGCACAACACAATGTTCCATACACATTTCTTCATGCTCGTGCTAGATCTCATGTTCCTAGGCCACATGCACCACGTAGAGATCAACCTTTTGTGCATGCAACCACTAGGAAGAGAATACCCAAATCATACACTATTTGGGGTCCGAAGAACACTAGCATTCATGCTAAGGATATGTATGTGTAATCCTATATTTATGACATTATTTTGAATGATGATTATGTTGGAAAATCACGGTCCTCTTGGATGTGGCTTCCGAAGGGTTAGTTTCCGTTGACCCTTCATTGCTTGGTACCATAAGCTTATATTCATTTTATGAGTACCAATGCATTTGTGTTTAGAATTGGTTTATTCTTTTGTTTGCATATTGGTCTTAGATGCTCATGTTTGTTAGAAACTTAAATTCATATTGAATTTAATTTCCATTGCATGTTTATTAGTAAATCATTGTGTTTATGATTTTCATGTCTAAAATATTTAATATTTCTATGCAACACGTGCTTTGGTTCATATTTATGTTTTGTTGCATGTGATGCATGTCATGCTTTTGGATTAATATACATATTTACTTTTGGTACATTTGGTACATGCATGTATATGGTTATATATTTATCTAGTAACATGATTACATTAGGAAATGGGTTACAATAATTTGAATTTAATTTGTTAAATTTGTTGCCTAACCCATAGGATCCAAAAAGGTTTTTGGATACCAAAATTATGTTTTCTAGGTTCAATCCACATTGGGATACCAACCTTACCAACTCCTTGATTTGCAAAGATTTTCATTCAAATGGAGTTGATGGTGCTTAAGTGATGCACCAAAGTAGGGGGAGCTTAATGTTGTAAGTATATTCTTACATTTGGTATCCATGTGTGTTGGATGCATGTAGATGTCACTTTGTATTTGAGACTATCTCATGCATATCCTATGTTTGCATTTTATATGTCTTGTATGTTACTCATGTCTATGTATTTCATGTGTGTCAAATTCTTGACTCATGTGCATTGTGTATTCATAATCCTTACTCATATGTTTATTCGAGGATTATTTATAACATGTGGCTTAAAAAATTTCATGTTAGACCTAATGCTCATTTGCATGTTTCACTCTCGGGACACGCTCATATTTATGTTCCACTTCACAAGCGTGCATCCCAACTTCCTACTCATGCCTATACACAACCTCTTCTTAAGAATCCCAAATCACTATCTTTTGGATTCCTAAGTTGTTTCTAGGCATGATATGAACACACATATAGAATCATATATTAGGAATGACATATTCTCATGCGACTATGTATGTAAAAATCAAACTCTAATCTTTATTTGATTTCCATCTTGCTTACTCACTCATATTGCACTTCATTGCTTGGGTACCATTCTTGTATGATTGTGGGGGAGTATGACAGTTCGATTGCTATCATGTTATGTTCTTCTATATGTCATTGCATTTTATTCATATTATGTTGTGCATATAGATTAGTTGATTTCTCTAACTCTTGGTGATTTATTTTCAATTTGCACCTTCCTAGTTCGTTGATATGCCAAAAGGAAAGAGAAATTTGGTTATGAAAATTAATACTTTATGCTTTTCATGCACACTCTTTGTGTTATTACTTTTCATGCCTTCCTTCAATATGTGTTGTGCCGTGAATGTTTATTTTGTGCACATATACATATTGAACGAGGAATCTTTCCAGCACACACTATTGTATTAGATGTGTGTATTCATAATGATGTTGCTTGACTAAATCATATGCATAGGAATTATTAGTATAGGTGTATCTAATTTTTAATGGTTGAGAATTGTTAATTCCTTATATGTATGATTTTCGTGATTATAATAACTCTTATCAATGCATGTCATGCATTTCTATCGATGAGTGTTATTTACAATTGGTAAATGATTGGTTATTGGACTACTTGATTTTGTTCATTAACCTATTGGATCCAAAAAGTTTTTGGATACCACCAATTGTTGAATTGACAGATTGTTGTGCAAGATGCCTACCCTACACATTCCTTGGTTTACAAATGACGGATCAATTCAAAGGAAAGGATGGTGCATTGGAGATGCACACATATAGGGAGAGCTAAATGGTTGTAAGTATGTGTTTTGTACAATTGGTATTTTAATATATTCGATTTGTGTAATATAGCATACTTCTTCATTAGCTCATTATTGTCACACCCACATGAAGATTGTTTGTTTATGTGACTACCTTGTTCATGTATGTCGTATATGTCGTATTACGACTCATGTACCATGATAGCTATAACATTCATATAATGAATTGTATAGTTGCTTATTGATGATGTTCATATCTTTTTCATGCCATGAATAAGATTAATGATTTAGGATCTTTATGCATATTTGTTTATTGTATCACCACACATCTCATACTTTTCTTATAATTTGTATGATTATCTTTATGAGACGTATTGATATGATTTGGGGTGATCAATGTATGTTACTTGTCATTTTAATTACTTCATGACTGATGTTTAGCTATAATTTTATTCAAGAGATCTTTCATGTCTATAGCTAAATCTTTTCATGTATGATATTTTCACAAGTGACATAACACTCATGCATAATTGTTAGTGATTTTCATGCTATATTTTTCGCATTGATTATCTCTCATCTCAAGCTTAGTTTTATGATATGTTAGAGATAATTTTTGTTATACAAGATCATATAAGCTTTATATTGTGTTTAATGATATGTATATTCTGTCATAGATATTCTTCCTTGAATATATCTTGATGCACTATGACTTCTTTGATGCTACCTCCGGTTATATTGTGCTTGCACAAGTCTTTTTACTCTATTCGCAGAATTGGTATGCATGCTTGCGATGTTCATGATAACTTTATTCGTTTATGTCCTACCTTGTGACTTTGATTGTAGACTACCTTCATGCCTTTGCTCAAAAGATGTTTTGTCACATTATGCTTCATATTGAACTCTTTGTGATATTTGAGCTAGGATAAGATCTTGTCTCTATTATGTTCACTTGGTTTCCTTCTCAAGTGATATCATGATCTTGACATTATTTGCCTGCATTGCATACTTTGTTAGACTACTTTTGGTATCATCTTTACAATTGGTAGACTATTTATATTGGATATCATCTTTACATGATCTTGCTTGATGCTAGTTTTGAGCTTATGATATAGTGCTTATCTTCTTTATGCTCATGGCTTTCCATGCTTATCATTGACTCTTTATATAAGTATCTATTCTAGAATGCATGCTAGTACTATGGTTCTTTTGAACGTTGTTTCAATTAGTTTTCTAGTATGTTAGAATTGTGTATGCCATATGTTTTATGATGTTACTATCCCTTTTTGGCATAACACTTTTGCATGATATGGATATTTGTGTATGCCCACATCGCACACTTCACTTAGATTTGGTATGCTTACTTTTGGAGATGCTTCGTGGAGTTTGGCTGGAGATACTTTTGGAGATGATTTGGTATGACTACAATTAGTATCTCATGCCATTATACTTAATTTGTGTTATTATTTAATAACATGACTTTGTACACATGGTTATAAATTTTCCATAGTCATGTTTGGAATTCCATGCTTATCATTGCATTTTTTATGTTTGACTTAGATCTCGGTTTTTAAATGATATTTCCACAATTGGTATCTGCTATTTACTTCGTCGCTCGACGATTATATTGATTTGATAGCTTTGTTTGTATGAAAACATAGAATTGTTTTCCATGCACTCAATTTGCTAAAATTGTTGATCTATGTCATTGTGATGATTTTTGATTCCACCATTATGTATCTACTCATGTCCATATAATATGGCATGCTCATTGCTCAAGGACAGTCTATCACATTATGCTTAATGTTATAAATTTTGTGATAATTGAGTTTATTTGTGTACTTGACACTATTTGATCACTTGTTATTCCTTCACAAGTGATGTCATGATTTTTGCATTGTTACTTTTCTAACACTGCTCACACTACTCTTTACAATTGGTATCTATTGTAATCTTTTATCACATATGCTTATTGCTTAACTTCTTGTGATAATTAAGGGTAGTTGAGTTGTTGTTGGATATGTGCTCTTGCAATTGATATCTTTATTTTTAGTTTTCCACTCTATTCTTGCTTTTGTTGTTTCTTTTCCCCCATGCCTTTTGGATAATGCCAAAGGGGAGAGAAATAAATAAAGGATGTGCTTATTAAATGTTGAGTGTTAAACAATAACTTGAATCATGTAGGCTTTATGTATGATCGTTCATATATATATGATTCAGGGGGAGAATTGGTGATTACCTTGGTTTATATTGATTTCATTATATATATATTGGTAATCATGCTCATGTTTATGATGTGTATCACCTCTATGATTTGTTTTGTGTACGCATATTATTTCAAGTCATCATGCGATATATACACAACCTCATGTGATACACACATTAATTACTGCTGAATGATGCGATTGATTATTGATATTAACTTGATTGGCATCATTGCAGGGGGAGTAAGTATATTTAATGCACAATTATCTGTTTGTTCATATTTGGTTTGTCATCATCAAAAAGGGGGAGAATGTTGAGTATTGGACTCTCCACCTTGATTTTGATGATGATCAAACACAAATTATTGTGACTAACTCTTGTGGTTGCAGTTAGCTAAAAAGTCACCTATTAGATTCAAGAAGATCAAAAGTGACTACACGTGTTGATTCAATTGGAGAACTTGGTAGATCAACAAAGATGAAGCATTGGCTTGAAGAACTCAAAGGCTACCTCAAACCTCAAGCCAATGGCATCAACAAATGAATGGAGATTCAATCCAAAGAGAAGATAGGAATGGTTGAGTCAAAAGCTTCGAAGACTATGACGTTGGAGATACTCAAGTCATTCAACTAAAAGACTCAAGACCATGAAGAATTATGGAGATCGTCGCCAAAGTACTTTGTCCATCTCAAGCGACGTCCCAAGACTTCCTCAGAACGCCTGATCGTGTGCCTGCAGCTTCGTTGAAGCTCAAGGAGCATTATTGAAGTCGAGGGATTCAGAATCTTCATGTTAAATCTTTGAAGACGGTTTGTCGTGTTTACTTTTATGTCTTCTAGCTTTGGTTTAGTAGAATATTAAGCATTAAGTAGTACTTGCTTAGAAATCTTCATTCTATCATATCTTATCTCTAGGATTGCCTTAGAAGACATCAAAATGTTTCCCGAAGCTTATCGCTTCTTTTCTTGGCTTCGTATGCATCTTAGTTGGTTCAAGTAGAAGAACCAACCGACTAGATGACAATCTAGTCGGTTGGAAATTCTTCTTGAACCGACTAGTCATCCTATTTATATTCAGCCCATTCACTGTTGATCAATTAGTCGGTCGAAGAAGGTTCACCGACCGACTAGATGACGGTCTAGTCGGTTGGAAATCCTTCTCAGACCGACTAGTTATCCTAATCAATTCAAGACCATCTGTTGACCAATTAGTCGGTCCAAGAAGGTTCACCGACCGACTAAATGACGATCTAGTCGGTTGGTGTCTCTTCTCAGACCGACTAGTTCTCCTAAGTGAAATTTGACTTCTTTACTGTTGACCTCTTAGTCGGTCCAAGAAGGCTCACCGACCGACTAGTTGTCAAACTAGTCGGTTGATGTTTCTTCTTAGACCGACTAGTTCTTCGTCTTCTTGATTTCACTATCTTTGCTGTCAACCTTCTAGTCGGTCCAAGAAGGTTCACCGACCGACTAGTTGTCAAACTAGTCGGTTGGCATCTCTTCTTAGATCGACTAATTCTTCATATCTTGATTTCGATGTCTTCCTTCTAGTCGGTCCAAGAAGGTTCACCGACCGACTAGTTGCAAAACTAATCGGTCAGTAATCCTTCTTAGACCGATTAATCTGCCGCAGAATAGAGCCGTTGGGGCATTTAATGCCACGATTTTTGTGACCGTTTTATCTCTTCCCTATATATGTTTGAGTGCTTCAAACCAGGGATCCAAGGCTGAAATTAGACACATTTTCACATCTAAGAGAAGAGCCATTCAACTCTATTTCCAAGCTCTCTCTTCTCACAAGAATCTCTCCATCACTCTTTGAGCACTAATTCCTCAAGAGAGATTCTCATTCCTTGTGAGCTTCTCAAGCTAAGAGCTTGAATCCAAGTCACCAACTTCTCCGTAGCCATCTATTGATGCTCATCTTGGTAGAGCTAGGGTTTGGTGATCTCATCTTCCTCAAAATCCATTCTTGCCCTATATTGGTAAGTATTTCTCAAGGCATATGATTTTGTGGTAAGAAGTTTTATATTTCATTCTTTATACTTCATAATTGTTGTATACTCACGGTGGTGAGAGGTTTGG
Source organism: Scilla litardierei (assembly GCA_030789695.1). NCBI lineage: Eukaryota > Viridiplantae > Streptophyta > Magnoliopsida > Asparagales > Asparagaceae > Scilla > Scilla litardierei. The sequence goes on along the minus strand of CM061139.1, from coordinate 176,041,604 downwards.
CTTGATCCCAAGTTGTGGGAGTCAAGATTTCGTTTTGCTCTCGGTTTGTGGGAGTGTGCGTAGTCCCTAGTTGTGGGACTAAGGCCTTTGCGTGTTCCCAGGTTGTGGGATACACGGACATCGATTGTAGGTCGATTGCGCTTGTGGGGTTTTTGCAAGTGGGCTAAAGGAAATCTCTAGCGGTTTGCTAGAGTATCCGGAGGGGATCCGGGTGTTGCTGGAGTAGGGCACCAGTAACAAGTCGGGGAGACTTGGGTGGCACCGAACCAGGGTAGATTGCTTGTTTGCATTGCATTATTGCTTGTGTGGTTGTTCATTTATTGTATTCAGCATTTGTTGGTTAACTAGGGTTTTATTGGTGTAAATTCCGTATAATTCTATAAAACACTATTCACCCCCCCTCTAGTGTTTGTTCCTCATAGCACAGGGTCACTACAATGAAGATATAAAAAAATGGAATGATGCTGAAGTTACATTGTTCCTTGTTGTGATGGATACACACACACACACACACACACACACACACACACACACACACACACACACACACACACACACACACACACACACACACACACATACATATCCATATATACATATACATATGATGGTAATGGTCATTGTGTTGCTTACACATGGAGATGATGGTAATGGGCTTGTTGTCCGTTTTGCTGAGTTGAGATTATGAGCCTTTTAGATAATATACTACCAATAGTCACCTATCGGCTATCGAGTTCAAATCGAGTGTCACGTAGAATTGGATCAGTGTCAGACTTTCGTTTAAGTATCACAGATGAATCTCATTGTATATTTAAGGCGGTTGCAATCAATCAACTTATTTGAAGATATTGTGTTCGAATATTCACTCAAACATGGTGCTTTGGGTCGCTTGGATATGGAGCTCTAGTCAGCCTGCCAAAGCGAGGAGTTAATGCATAGCACCGGACATACTGCTTTCTACATTGCACACATATATGGCGCTCGAGTAAATCATTTGGACATAGTGCAAAGGAATGGTGCTTAGATATTGTTTGGCTACGTTCATTTGGACAGTGTTAGAATGCATGATTTTTCTTTCAAGTTTAGTCTACTAGAGTCAAGTTGACGATGAGACGCGTCTATCTGTAGGGGGTTATGTGAGGATGTGACTGAGCATATAAGCAAAGCGAAATCTATCAAATACAGGGGAGCATAAGGTAAAACCAAGCATTCCAAGCTTATTGCATGGGGACATGCTGAGGCGCCTTAATGCAATGTAGAGCCTATGCTATTGCTCGTAGTTACGATGTCACGTTCCGTTCTCCAGAATACCCAAAGCCTTTAAATACATTTTTTTCCTCCAAGTATCCTAAAGAATGAGGGTGATGAGAAAGGAAAGAGAGAGTAAGGAGAGATAGAACATGCAGGCCACCGCGCACATGCTGGGATAGTACACGTGAAGCTCCACAACAATATCAAAAACAATCTCATGAATAATATAGAACAACAACAACATATCATATATATAACAACTTCCATTTATATACATAATATAGGTACACCACTACATATACACCGTCATTCTCCACCTCCCAAGACAACCATATCACACCACAACTACAGCTCACACCAAGTGCTACCCCTGAACCCAACTCCAAGTCACCACCAATCATGATACCCCTGCTACCTGGAAAAATAGAGAGGATCACGTCAATGCATGCCCCAGTATGAACCAACTTGGATTTGGAACACCGTTCTAAGGTTATTAATCCACAAGGCAATGCAAGAGAAATAAGGCATGCAAACTAAGTAACGTAATGAAAAGTAAATAGCTAAGTAAGGGGATCATACCTGCGGTCCAATGTCGAGCTGCTGTAAGAAAAGGGTTAGCACGAATAACGATACAAATATTCATACAACCACAATTTAGAAGGGGAATCACAAGTGTCAAAAGCATAACACAGTGTCACCAATGAAGCAAGTAAGGGAAAAGGGAAGTGTTGCCAGCAGAAGGAGTAACACGCATAATTCTCGTTTTATGATAGAATTAATTAATTGAATTAATTGGAAACTTGGGTAAACTGTGTGATACCAGGACCTGGACATCACCCCCAAATTTGGGGTGAATATAACACACGACGCAGTGGACACGGGCATTGTACGACACCGAGCCTCTCAGCTCCCCCGTCCCCGGCAAGAGTGAGGCTCTTCCATAATAACACAACCTCAGTATGTCTCATCCACTCCCGGTAAAGGCGAGTGGGTATAAATATCACATATCACATAATCATTTCCCCCAACTTCTCAGTCCATGCCTCATATCCCAATTTACTCAAATCCCACCTAAAACCCGGGTTTTACTAACTCACACTCATTAAAGAGGACTGAGACATTCAAGAATTTCATTTTTAACACTTTAATAATGAATGAGTCATGTTGCATGGCGTCACGTACCACATTCATACCAGCGTGGGTCATGCACCGAAGTGTCATGCCCTCCATCATAGCCATATCAACCCATCATCACATCACATATGGTACCATGCATGACATGCTCCAAACATCACATGTTTATATCAAATCTCATATCTTAACCATAGAATTGAGTATTTCTCACGTTCCTGGCATTTGCCTTCACTTAGGCATTTTCACAAACACATGGTATGCATCATGTTCCACATATCAATCACATTAGCAATTTAATAGTATATCACACCAATCAAACTTCCTTTTAGGTAATAACAACAATTATGGACAATAGGAGTATAATTGGCAATATTACACAATTCATGTCACCATTCAAAAGCTTCAGCTTGCAGGAAACATACATACTGTCATAAAGAGTGGCTGATATCACCCATTTATATACAGAATTTAGCAAAACTTCATAAATGAAATTTGTAGATCTGATAGTTATGGATTCACAGATAAATTTTCAAGCAACAATATTAAGTGGATGATTTATGGTGAATTATTTGGTGAAGTGTGTCAAATCTATTTTTCAGACAGATTTCAGGATCTGTATTGAAAGCTAATTTTGGGCATGTTGCAGCCAGAAATTCGAAATATAAGCACCGTGATGAAATTTTAGTAAAACTTGTTAACTTTCCAACAAGACCAAGATCATAAAATCCCATTGTGTGTGCAGGTACTGAGGTCAATTCTACTGAACTTTGTCAAGACTGTAGATCATACAGACATGTTGTAAAGATGGAATTTTTGCTCCTAATTTTTGAATTAAACATATATCAAAATTTACATTATTTTGGGGTAGAACTTCAAGATCTACAAAGATATTTTTTTGAAACCTGATTCAAGCCACAACAATCATAATTCAAGTAATTACACACATCAGAATTTCAGCTTTTCAAAGAAGTGATCTTGCATGGAATTTCAAGGGGTTATTCAAGAAATTAAATCATGGCACATTAAATTTGAATACCCCTAATTTATATTAAGTAAACATGGTATAAAAACATGGTAGAAATAAACCCTAGTTAAATTCCAAAACCAAGTTGGATTCCTACCTCAAGCGAACCATTCTCTTCTTCTCTTCTCTTTCTATTCCTTGCACCTTCTTCTTCTTCTTCTCTCTTTTTAATGGATTTTGGTCAACATAGAATGGGAAGAGGGGGAGCACGAAATTGGAAGAGATGGGGGAGGTTGGGAGGGAGGAGATAAGGATAAGGGAAGAAAAGAGAAGAAAAGAAAAGAAAAGAAGAAGAGAAGTTTAGAAATGGGTAGAAACTTCCCATGAAAAAATCTCCTCCTTAGCCTTATCTTTAAGATAAGCATGCATCATTTTAAATGACTAAAATATCCCTCCATCATCTAGGTATTTACAAGTTTTCCATTACTTTATGCACACACAACTTTAGTATGTACTCACAGCAGCTTTAGTCCAAATGACCGTTTTGCCCCTAACCTTTCTAAAAATTTACGGGGTTGCCATTGACCCCTAACCCCTTTCACACTAGCATGGCTCTCCCTACACACATCCACGAACATCCATGCATGCATACATGCATCACACACACGTCTAATACATTCTTGTTGTTTTACACCCACGACGTCATTCACACTTCTTCCGTATTCATATTTCGCATTCTCTACCCTTAGCCACGTATTACGGCCCAATCCCCCTTGCACTACATCACATACATCGATATCTACGCTTATTTCATGCCTACATATGTATCGTAAGTAGAAATACCACGTGTGTTCAGTAGAATACACGTATAATGCAAAATAGGGCATGACATATAAGGATGAAGACTATGCCATTTTACCCCAGTACAAGATGTGAACTGATTGTGTTTAAACTATGTAATTGATGTAATATCATGTTCCTATATGTACGTGTATTACGTTACGCAATTTTGGGCGTATGCATACATATATATTCTGGATGATTTTTATACATTTTCCGCTAATTTTGTGAAGCTAAAATTTATTTTTAAATTATTTTTATATGTCCTTGGATTTAAATAAATGAAGTATATAAAGGAAATACTTGTATATGGGGTGGTATATGGTATTATGGGGTGTATAACTATTTTCTTAAAAATAAAATTCCAAAATTTTCCAATGAAGACACCTCACGCTTATATGTGTCATTAGCCTCTTTAATCTCACCTAACCCCATGCCACATGGCCGTCTAAGAGTGATTTGGGGTGATGACAAGGATGTGAGAGGAAATAAAAAGGAAGAAATTAAAGGAAAGATCAAGGAAAATAAGAAAAAATTTCATTTGGCTCCCACTCTTCACCTAGCAAAATCCTTCATTCACTAATGCCAAAACTATCACCATATTCCAAATAATTGAAGAAGGATGAGCTTGAGAGAAGATGCGTAAGGTCTTCACGGAATAAGGAGGCCAGCGAAATTAAGAAGGACACTTTGAGGTATGATTCTCTAGCTTCTCTAATTAGAATCTTGGTTTTAGGATTGGTATTTAGCTAGGATTGCTAATTTTCGTGCATAGTTGAAGTGTAGAATGATGTTGATTCTAGGTTCATTTTACTATTGTTTTACAGTAACTTTATTCATGCATAAATATCACTGTAGATGAAATTAAATTCTGAAAATATATATTTGGAAAGCTTATAAAATTCGTAACAACTTTCATGTTTCTCATTTTTACTAAAACCAACCGCAATTAGGCTTAAAGGGTCGTAGACTGCATGATAGCAATTCTGTCGGCTTTTACACACCTTCACTGTTTTAGCTCTAACTGGTACTGTAGATGTTCAAACCCTATGTTCTTGTATATTTCAGATATCTACACTTCACAAACTATAATTTTCATGGTGTGCACTTGTTCTAAATCTGTTAGGAATTGGCTGTAATTCACTATTCTTTATGCATGACATTTCTGTTTCTGCACAGATTGTGTATCTTTTGACATTACAGCTTGTAATAATTCACCGAGACATGAAAATTTCCTGATATTTGGTGGCTAGAAGTAGAATTTGATGATGAACAATTTCCATTCAGAAAGTTTTGTCAATGTCTATCTGGAATTTCTGACGTATTGCTGTAAAATGAAAGAAAGAAATGAAAGACTAAAAAGAGAGGGAATGAGAGAGTTGTCATGTCTTGCTTCATGTTATGTCACACTATGCTTTTGTGCTATTGGAGGTTGTTATGTTTAAATGAAGTATTGAAATGTTATAATGTCACATTATGCTAATTGGGCCATGAAGATTATGTGCATCATACTTTATGTCTAATTCTATGCTTCATGTCCTTATTGTTGTGTTTCATGTCCATGGTACTAATGATGGAATCATGTGATAGAAATATGTAAATTGGGTATATGTGATGTTATATTGTATACGAATGTGATGCTCATGTTAAGAAAACACGACATCGACAAATTGATGAAAGAAACGAAATCATGAAGCAGTAACTGAGACCGCTAAACCATGAACTGGTATGAATAATGAAATTGATAGTGAGGCAGCATGATAAGTATATGGACTTCTGAATCCTTCCTAAGATGGGTGAGACTCCAGATACGGGTACGTGGGAAACTCATGTAAAAAGTAGACATTATTGAGTGGACATGATTTGTAGTCTCACTCGCACTCCCGACAGCCTACATGGGGAATGGACAGAGTTAGAGAGGCACATGAGTGTACTCGTGATGCACTATGAGGTAGTTGATATCACACCATTCTCACTCCCGGCAGGGGGGTTACGAGAGGCCCCATTTATCACAGTGCTCGTGTTCGCTAGCGGGGCACCACCTTTTCACCCACCCTGGGTGAAGTCCAGTTCCTTATGTCCTACGTTTTACCCGAGTTTCCAAATCATAATTTAACTAAAAACTATGGAATTGAACATAAACATACTACTAATTCAATATGGACAATTTTAACATAGATGATGCTATTAACAAATGGTACTTAGCATAATGAAAATATGGAATTGAACATAAACATGGCATAATTTTGTAGGCATTTCCATTTTTGTATACAGTTGATCATATTGTTCTAGCATGAACCTTAAATCTTCAAATTTTTACTACCATCAAGGGTACGGTCTTAATTACCAATTTCATAGATCATATTCATGACATGAAAACCATCAATATGCTACAACATTAATTTATAACATGAACATTTATTTTCTTTTTATTTCCATTAACACAAAGCTAGATCATGCTTTCTCATTCTATACACAATCCTAAGATTTGGCACCATAGCTAGAGTGTTAGAAATCATACCTCAAAGTCCTTCTTTCTTCTAGCTTAATCTTCTAGCTTAATCTCTTCCTCCAAGCTTTTCCTTCCAAGCTTTTCTTCTCCAATATCTTCCTCCCTTCAAGCTCCAAGCTCCAATGATGCAGATTAAATTGTGGAATTTTGGCCTGGGGTGGAGCCAAGGAAAGTGGTGGCTGGCCTTGGTGGTGGAAGATGGGGTCGAGGTGGGGGTGTATGGTGGTGGAAGAGGATGAGATGGGGAGATGTTGGGTTCGGCCTCAAGGGTGGGGGTGAGCGAATAGAATTTTGGGTTTCTTTGGGTTTTATTCTTATCTATTTTCTATGTTCTTTTTCTTCCATTTCCATTTCCTTTTTCCCTTTTAAAATTGCTCATCATCCTCATCAACTTCCTTAATCAAGAGATTGCCCAGTGGGTGGGTATGTGGCATAATTAGAGTTAATGAGAGTTAAGCATGTGACACATAATAGAGCTAGGTGTCACTGTCATGGCCTGTTTAGCCCTATACGGCGACTGATACGGTAGTCCCCTATACACGAGTAGAGGGAGTATGAGGAGTTGGTAAGAGGTGATGTGGAGTGTATATAGCTAGTGGCAGTCGTGTAATTCCGTGAAAAGTGTAGGGGCATTTTGGTCATTTGGCAATATGGGAGGAAGTGTGTGTAGAGTAAAGGTGGGTGTGTAAAGTAATGTCATACTTGTAAATTGTGAAAGAGTGGGTTAGTGTGTGAGGGGAAAGTGTGAAAATGTATGGGTTTGGTGGCACACCCGTAAATTTTTAGAAAGGCTAGGGGCAAAACGGTCATTTGGCCTAAAGCTGCTGTGCGTACATACTAAAGTTATGTGTGCATAAAGTAATGGCAAACTTGTAAATACTTGAAACTTGAAGGGTGATTTTGGAAGTGTATTAAAGTCATTTTAGCATGTTCATGCTTATCCTAAAGAGGATTCTAGTGCTAGGGACATTTCCACCTCTTTCTTTAACCTTCTTTCTTCTTCTTTTCATTTTTCTATTCCCCCCTCTCCACTCCCAAAGCCATTGGCCGAAATTTCTCTCCCCTTTTTCCATCCATCAAGACTTCAAAACCCTAATTTCTCTTCCAAAAATCCAAGAAAATCCTAGCTCACTTCAAGAGAAAGAAAGGTGGAGAGAAGAGAAAGAGAAGAGAAGAAGAAAGGAGTTTCTTTGAGGTATGATTCTAACTTTGGTTTGAGAATTTTTATTTAGCGTTATGAGGATGCTATGGTGTTATTTTGATTGCCCATGGTCTTGAATTCATGGAGTATATGTGCAATAGATTAAAAAGATGACATTTTCCTTGGTTTTTCTTAGCTAATTACCCTCCCCTGAAATCCAGATTTTCTGTTGTGTGTTATTGCTCAATTCTGATCTCTGTGGTTTGAAAAAAATATGTGTAGATCTTGAAGTCCTACCCCAAATTCATATAAAATTTGTCGTATGTTGAGTTCAATAAGCAGGAGTAAAAATATCAGTGTTTGCAACATGTCTGGAAATCTGCTAAACTTGACACAGTTTAGAAAAATGAGGTTTATTACCTGCACCCTCCATGGAATTTGCTGTTCTTGGTCTTGCTGTAAAGTTAACAAGTTTATCTATAATTTCATCGGAGTGCTCTTATTTCGAATTTCTGGCTACAACATGCCTATAATTGGATTTTAATACAGACCCAGATTTCTGTCTGAAAAACAGTCTGGACATGCTGCACCAAATAAATCACCATAAATTTCCTATTCCACATTTCTGCATGAAATTTTATGGGTGAATCCATGACTGCTATATCTTCTACTTTCGTTCAATGAGTTTTTCCAATTCACAAATTAAATTGATTAAATAAGCTGATTCTGTAGCCGTGCCTGCAATTTCAGCAAGCTGGACTATTTTGAATGAAGTTGAAACTTGGGTGATTGCTAATTTTCCAAACCAATCTATATGAATGATGTTGATATCTATAAGAAAGTTTACACATGCTATTGTTACTAAGTTTTGATATTGTGACAATGTTCATCTTATGACGCACGCCACATGTTTGTTAAAATGCCCAAATGAATTTGAAATTGATGAAACTTGAGAAGTAGCTATGTGAATGTTGTGTCATGTACTACTCTATGAAATTGCATATGACTATTGAAGAATATGACACATGATTTGTTAACTGGGATGTTTCGATCTGCTCTAAGGCGGGTGAACATCCTAGTATGTGGATGGGGGAAGTTTGGGTATTACTGAACCATACGGGATTGGACTGAGAAGTTGGGGAAAGAGATATATGATATGTGATATTTATTCCCACTCGCCTTTACCGGGAGTGGAGGGGACATACGGAGGTTGTGTTATTATGTGGAGAGCCTCACTCCTACCAGGGACGGGGAGCTAAGAGGCCCAGCGTACAGTGCTTGTGTCCACTGCGTCGTGTGCTATGTTCATCCCAAATTTGGGGTGAGGTCCAGGCCATTATCTTTAGGTGATACCCATGCTGTCAAAGAATCACTAACATCTGCTAACTAATAAACTTCATATGTGTTGTTGTTGGACGTTGTGTGTAGTACTCTTTACTTTGGTTGCTTGTACTCCTACTGCCATTACACTCATAACCCCTAAATGATTTTCCCTATCATAATTAGTTTCATACTGGGCACGTTTTGACGTGCTCATTTTACTTTTCAGGTCTTGAGCAGGTGACACCAGAGCAGAATCTCCCTCAGGAGATTCCCATGTGTGAGCTGACACCTTGAGGACACTAATCTTTTGGGACGTGTCTTGTAGTGTGAGTTGGGTCATGTAGTGAGCGTGTTGTCTTTTTGTAGCTGTGGTATGTGTTAGGAGCTTAGGATACTTCGCATGTATACTTAAGTTAGTTGCACTTTGTACTTGATACTATTGTGTAGTACTTTCTCTGGTTATGTAAATCTGTGACTATGTACTCTCTGTGATTGCTGTATGTGTTGCTTCTTCCCTTTTATAATGTGATGTATGATTCTAGCATTCGCAGTAGCCTGCTTATGGTGTTTTCTAATCACGATTGGTGTTATACTGCGGCTTGTCAGGCTCCATCCTCCTTTTCCCATGATATGTGACGTCATATAAGGTATTTGTGAGAATGGAGTGATATGCTCCTATTTTACATGTTTTATCGCATACCTTCATGACACATTTCACCCTCAAAACCCCCATTTTATACGCTTTTGTGCTATTATTTGGAACAATATGACTTTCGGAGCGTTTATTCCATTTCAGGGATTTGGAGCGCTATTGGAGCAATTTGGAGTCGATAAGACGATCGGCGACGTGAGAGCACCAATGAGACTCATGATGATATGCTCAAGATGCCAAAGAAGAATACTGGATCAAGGAAGGGGCAAGAGGAAAAGTCACACGATCGAGCTATGATGCGGCGAAGGAATCGAGCGACCCGAAGTGCTGAAAACAGGGCATCCATACACTATTTCTAAATCTTCTATCACCTGAGATTTTTCACTATTTTTATGATATTTTTTTCAGGTAGTAGACTTCACGACGGTTCCAACACCACCAAGAACGTGCAAATCGAAGTTCGGATAAGCCCTAGGGAATTTCTGCAAGTTGATGGTGCAGTGCTGAAATTGTTCTTAGTAGCCTACTCGGTCGAGTAGCACTCTACTCGGCCCGAGTCATGCACTACTCGGTCAGAATGCTGTTTTTGGTGTCCGACTCGATCGAGCAACCTCCTACTCGGCTCGAGTCATGTGCAAATGAGTCTGAAGTCCCCAATCGACCGTGCAACCTTCTACACGGACCGAGCAACATCCTGCTTGGTCCGAGCAACGTCCTACTCGACTGAGCAGCTCTGAATCAGATCGGGTTGTGTAACGACTGCTTTTCATGTATCTGGATTTATTATAATATAATATGTGTTTTGAATGGATTTTCTCCTCACGTGTGATTTTCGTCTCCGTAGCTTTCATTTTCGATCGATTCGTCGTATTTTCTCGATTCTTCCTTCGGATCGTCGATTTCGAAGTACGTCGTTTGTGACGGGCTTCATAACGGTCATATCTAACTATTAGATCAAGCCTAGGAGTCTTAGGATTCGATCACGGGGCCTCGCGCTCCGTATCGGAACTTTTGGTGCTCATTAGCCGGTATAAGAAGGGGCACCGACTGACTAGATGACGATCCAGTCGGTCGGCAATCCTTCTTGGACCGACTAGTGAGCTTTCTAAATTTTCTCAGGAGTTACTGTTTATCGTTAGTCGGTCTAAGAACGTTGGTTGACCGACTAGGTTGCAAACTAGTCGGTCAGCAATGCTTCTTGAACCGACTAACTCATCATATTATTTTTTTGTATCAGTTACTGTTTACTCTTAGTCGGTCTAAGAACGTCATCGACCGACTAGTTTCTAAACTAGTCGGTCAGTACTTGTTCATGGACCGACTAACTCTAAATCCTATTTTCGTTCAGGAGTTACTGTTTACACTTAGTCGGTCTGCGTTGGTCGACCGACCGACTAGTTGTCAAACTAGTCGGTCAGTGGTTGTTCTTTGACCGACTAGTCTGTGTTAAAACCCTAATTTCTGGGCAGCCGCCAGCCTAGCCTATAAATACCCAACCCAATCGTTTTCTTCTTCTCCAACACGACCCTAAGCCCTAGTTTCTTCCCCTCTAAGCCCCCATCTTCCTCCAAGCTTCAATCCTTCATTCCAAGCCCTAAATCCATCATCCAATCCATCCATTCACTCTATCTACCACTCATATTCCCCAAAACCTCACCAAAAATCTCATCAAACCCCAAATCACCCAAAACCCTAGTTTCTCCAACTTCCCCCAATCTTTTCCAGATCTGGTCTTAGGGTTCCCCGGAGTGTTTCTTCCGCCTCCTCTCGGTAAGAAATCGATCTACCGTTGTTTTCTTATCCTATTGTAATTTTTATGAAACCCTAATAAAATACTTGTGTTTTGATGATTGTTTCCCATAACAGCGATTCCCCGTAGGCTAGCATCCGCGGAAACGAACTTTCGTAACCGTCATCCCCGGTGATATGCAAGTGAAACTTGCTATCTCTTGATTTGGGCCATGTCTTAGGCCATTTACCTTGTTTTAGCGTAAAAGAGACTAAACGGTGAACGGATAGTCGTTTAGACGCCATTGACCTAGCTTGACAACGAAGCTTGGTCCGTCACCCTCATCATGCTTGTATGTCACGTTTAAATTCAATTAACGGTACGCAATCATTTGTTCGTGTCATTGCATAGTGATTAATTATTGTGATTGTGTAGCACACGCTACAATATTATATTCCTGGCTCGTGTTCCAGAAGCGAGCCCTGTAGTTGGAAACCCCAACGCTCGGATACCGGCTAGGCACCTGCGTTGCGGGCACAACCCTATGCCAAATACACTTCCTGGCCCGTGATCCAGAAGCGAGCCAGTGTGTTGGCATTGCCAATGCTCGATACACATATGGGTGGGGTAAGAGATAAGCGGACTGAGCCCCGAGTCGGCCTGATCCGCCACTCCGGCCAGCAGGTGGACTCTCTAGTGCACAAGTGATTAATAGTGATAGAGATAAGCGGACTGAGCCACGAGTGGCCAGCAGGTGGACTCTCTAGTGCACAAGTGATTAATAGTGATAGAGATAAGCGGACTGAGCCACGAGTGGCCAGCAGGTGGACTCTCTATGCACTAAGTGTTAAGTGATAAGTGTTATTAATAGTGATAGAGATAAGCGGACTGAGCCACGAGTGGCCAGCAGGTGGACTCTCTATGCACTAAGTGATAAGTGTTAAATGATAAGTGATTAGTGTTTTGGTAGCTTTTGCTACATTGTGCATGCTTGCCTCTTTTAAACTGTTGCATCATACTTAACTGCCATGTCATTGCTTAATATTACAAGTGCTAGGTTGCTAGTTACTTTCAGTTTCCTTGCCCAAGTCTTTTTAGACTTGCTGACATGTGCCCCTTTCTCTTTTGGGTGACGCATGTTAGACCTTGAGCCTGAGTTGCTCGCTGAGGGTGAGGTGTTTGCGGACGCCGAGCTTGCGCCCGTGTTGGACGGGGAGTACGTGGACACTGGGGACCAGTCCTAGTGTCTCCGTGTGTTTTAATTTTGTTAGACAGTTGTTTTCTTATCGGTGCGTGGCACCCATGCTTTTTATGTCGTTGCTTTTGTTTGGCCTTGTTCTGGGCCCTTAGACTCTTTCTTTTAGCCTGGTGGCTTTTCTGTGATGTTGAATATTTTGTGGACAAATTTTGAGATTGGTATTTCATATCCGTCTTATTATTGTTGTTGTTGTTTCGATTGCAATTACAGGGACCTGCTTATACTAAATTGACGCTTATCGGGTTTGGGGCTTCATCGCTCCACTCCCGTGCGGACCTTTTCACGTCTCGCCTCCATTTTAGGGAAGCGGGTCGTGACAGGTTGGCAGAGCGATGTATTTTGGAAGATTTGGATTCTCTGTACAACTCGACCGAGCAGCCTAACAACTCGACCGAGCAGCATAACGACTCGACCGAGCAGCTTTGTGCTCGGAACGAGTCACCGTGGGCCCATTTTCTGATCTGCGCCCGGATTTTTGGGCTCAACAAGGTTTTTGTAGGGGGATTTTTTGGCAGCTGCCGGGGGGAGCCTAGAGGGTTCTGTAGGCAATTTTAGGGAGAATTTTTAGATTAGATTTTGAGGAGATTTTTGTATACTTTTTTAAAGAGAATTTTTAGATCCTTCTTAGACTTTTGTGGAGACGATCTTTTGGGGAGTTTGACTCTGCCCTAGGCCCCTCCTTTGTATCAAGATAAGTATTTTTCTCCTTTTTAATTATATTATTATTTCTTTGTGATTTATTATTGTTTATCCAATCTTGATGCATGCAATGAAATCTTCGTGCATTATATTATCTATTGATATTGCTATGCTTGAGTAGTCTTTTCTAGGGCTAAGGGATTAGCCCATGGAACTTAGGATTTAGACGCAAAGTTGGGATTTTTATGGTGCGTTGGTTATAAATGGGGTTGTATTTTGGTTGATCTAGCAAGATCCCTATGAGAATTCGTACTGAGATCGGGCCCACGGTCGGTGGAATCGATTAGCTTAAGGAATATCCTACGGATTTAATTAGGGAGTTAGTGGATTCAACCGAGGCACGTGACCATGCCCGGCTCGTGCCTTGAGAGGATCCACCGACGAACTATATAACTAATTGACGGCACCGCCATTGCGTCAATAAGAGCCACCAAAATATCTCGAAGCTCTAACCCACGAGAGTGGTACGAGCTGAGAGCATTCGAACCACGAGAGTGGTAAGATTATTGTAGATCCTTAATGCACGTATCGTATGCACCGATCGCGAGAGCGGGGTTAACGCGATACGTTAGATTCGTGATGCCCAGACACATGAATTCACTTCCTAGATGCTACAATCTCCAATAAAACCAACGCAACGTAAGAGTCCTAGTCTAGCGTCGATATCCGACGGTCCTAGTGGCGAGCCCTAAGCCCTAATCTTTTGTATTTTATTTATTTCTTTCTTTGTGTGAAACCACTTGCTTGCGATGTTGAGTGACACAACCTTCACATCCATCACCATTACGACCATCCATATTCCACATCCACCAATAAACCCGCAAGTCTAACTCAACCTAGTAGTAGATAGGTAGTATAGCACCGCTTCCCCGTGTTCGATACTCGCTTGCCACTATACAGTGCGCTTGCAGTAAATGACATCGTTCGGGGTTACATTCCGGACGCATCAAGTTTATGGCGCCGTTGCCGGTGAGGCGTTCCGCCATATTATCTATTTACCACAATTAGGTTGATTAACTTGCGTAAAAAATCCAAAAAAACAAATTTTTTTAATAAATAAATAAAACAAAGAGAGAGAAATTTTTCCCAGCCACCTGCTTTATCATTATTTCTATCTTCTTGTGCCACTGATATTTTTCTCCATGTATTTGCCTCTGTTTATCAGGTGCTATGGCTGAGATTATATGGACCACATATTTTTATGCGCACCTTGATAGGATTCTTGCATCGCAGGCTGAGGACCTTGATGCTTCAACCTGTAAGGAGACAATGGTTCTAGAGACTCTGCAGCCACCTCATCCTTCCACGGACGCCGAGGACTATCCCACAGAGCTTATTGCTCCCATCAGAGAGAATCTTTTACTCCCTCGCCCTTTGCTTTTGATTCCCCTCATGTATATGATGTTTTTTATGATACAGATTTTGATGACTCATTGTGCCTTTTGCAGGATACATATATATATGATCAAGAGGTACGATGGGACGTATACGAGGAGGAGAGCGAGGAGTTAGCACCCATGGATGCTATTGAATATGATCAGGAGGTGCGATGGGATGAGTCTGACGATGATGAGGAGTGGCCAGATGAGATCCACACTCATACGCCAGAGTTGCCTGAAAAGCCAGAGACAAACGACGGAGAGTTGCCTGTCGTGGTGCATGAAAGCGGAGATACATTTTCAGGGAAGTGTCGTCAACCGATCTTTATCTTGAATATTTCTTTTGATGACCTTCTTTGGAAAAATTTTATTTTGGGGAAAAATTTTCCACATCAGATTGATGCGGCTCATCTCTTGTAGGGTACAGGTGGAGTCCTTGGGGAGATGCTGCGAGCCGTATTGCTGGAGTCTGATGGAGTCCGTGGACACATGCAACTGGCAGAGCCACAGAAGGAGCAGTTGGAGCAGTTGCCTGCACCAGCAAAGATTCTGGATTCGCCTTTTGCTACAGGTGATACCAATCCAGTAGTATAGTATTTTATGCTTTCGATAAACACGAATCCGCTCGACAGCGAGAGGACCGTATAGGATTTTATATGTTTTTTAGTTTAATAAATTCACCCCATATGACGGTTCATTTATCTTTTACACCCCGAGCCCACTATTTTTACTAATTGCCCTCTTTGTATTTTGATATGTCCCGCCATTTTTCTAACCACCAACAAGCATTTCTTTCAAGTGAATACTCACTTTCTTATTCATTTGACTTGATCCCGCTTAGCGAAGCCGTGACATTTTTGATCAAGTCATTTGAATAGGATTGTTTGGTATAAGCTTGGGGGAAAGCGCTCGCATGCATCATTGCATGTGCATGTAGTTGCATTAGGATTTCATGTCATTCATTTCATTATTTTTCATTCACCCCCCACATATTTGTCGTTGTTCCTCACTTTTCTCTTTTTTATGATCACATTGAGGACAATGTGAAGTTTAAGCTTGGGGGAGTGCATTTCCATGCCATTTATAGTTGCATTTTTTCTTTATTTTAGGATTTTTAGAATTTTTTTCAAATTTTTGCATCATCTTTTTGTTTTTTCCATCTTATTTCCTTTTATGTGTGTTCATGCATCACATTGCGTGCTTGTTTTTCTTTTATTTCTTTCTTCTATTTTTATTTCTCTATTTTCTTCTCTTTCTTTTGCTAGATATGTTCCATAAGATGTTTTATCTTATACTTCACCTCTCTCACAACGCTTATTTTTCACGCCATGCTACTTAGAGAGTTTCATAATCCCTATAAGTACTTGAAAATATTCTTTTGATGATCTCTCTAGTGCGAATGCATGAAGCTTATTGAAAACCGAATATGTAGAGTAGTATTTAGTATGCTTTCATTGGAAACACACCAAGATTCACGCATCACTAGAATATTTGAAGCCTTGCTTTCATCTCTTATTCGCATTATTATTGCATGCTTGATATAATTGAAAATATTACTGCTTGACTTCACTACTCATTGATATGATTAAGGATACACATGCTATTATACGAGTTTAGTTGATGTATTATTTTGCAGAACCATTTGTGCACACTTTTGAGTGAATCGAGCGTTTATATCTATTCCTTCTCCACTTATATCTTATATTCTCTACATGTCACTTGATTTCACTCCCCAAAGCTATTTCTACCGCATCCATTCCCAAAAAAATTCCCAACAAAAGAAAAGCTTGCTCCGAAAAGTCCAAAAAGCCAAAAAGGAGCCAAAAATCAAAAATACAAATACTATTTCTCCTACAAAAAATCCAAAAAGAAAAAAAGGGAAACAAAGCTAAAAATTCAAAGAAGAGCTCAATTTTCATTACTTGGAGCAATACATATACTATTGGAAAAACCAAAACAAAATTCCAAGTCCAGAAATACTTCTTTGGATGCGACGCCTCAATTCAAGCTTGGGGGAAATCTTTTGACCACATGAGTGAGCATGACATTAGAGTGGAGTCGTGCACGAACGGGAAAGTTTGATAATGCTAAAACTTAACGAAACAATTTAGTTATGAGGATTTCTTATGATTTGATATGAGGATGTGAATGTCTTGATTTTTATTCTATTCTTTATTGCATGATGTGTGTGAATTTCTACGCTTCAGTTATATCTTCTGATTGAAAAGTGTGTCGCCAATGTTATGCATATTCGATGCTATGAAACATAAGATGTTGATATAAACTAAATGTATGAATACTAGAGAGACCCCTTTCGTTCATTCTTAACTCTCAAGTACTTCGTTTATATAAGATATAAAATCTCTATGGTAGTGTGTGATTTACTTTCTGAGTCATTGTGATATATGGTGAATGTTGATGGGAGAATAATCTAGCCACCCTCTTTTCTTCATATTCCTTTTTGTTTTCTTATTTTTACCTCCCGGTGAGCTTTGTATTTGTCTTCCTCGAGGACGAGTAAGAGGTAAGCTTGGGGGATTTTGATATGCTCCTATTTTACATGTTTTATCGCATACCTTCATGACAAATTTCACCCTCCAAACCCGCATTTTATACGCTTTTGTGCTATTATTTGTGTTTACGGGTGTTTTCTCACCACAGCTCGTTGACCGTCGGCTGTATGGTCAACGTGGTCAAGGGGCCGACTTGGGGGTCCCTTGGGTTCGCCGAGCCTGCTTGTTCTCGGCGTTGGAGAGCTGAGGGGAAGCCTCGGCTTAGTGAGTCGCGCTCGGCCTCGGCTGGGTCGCGCTCGGCCTCGGTCGGATCTGCGTCGAGGGGTAGCCTCGGTGCCTTGCGAGTTGGATGATGCCTGAGCAGCCGTCCTCCTGACGACTGCGATGGGGGTAGCCGACCGATGCTGAGGGGTAGCCTCGGCGCCTCGGATGTCTTCTTCCTGGACAGATGAGAAAACTCGTCAGGGAGGCCGGACCTAGGTTCCGGCCAAATCCCCTTCGATGCCTAAGTCAGATCAGGGTCTGATAGGGTACTCGGCGGGGGAGATCCGGCTTGCAAGGAAGCCAGAACGTCAACCCAGGCGGCGCAAGTAAAGGGGGAGGGAGGAATATGGAGTGGCGAAAGCCTAGGTCGTTGATGGAGTACCTCTCTGTTGATTACCTGAGTTTCGATCCCCTTCTCCGTCGTCCTGGCCTTCCCCTTATAGGGTCTTCCGTGATTCCCCCACGTCCTGCCTCCTCTCACGTCCTCACGATCCGCATCCGCCTTCTTCCCCTCGTGCGTAGTGGAGGGGTGGCCCATTAACGGGTCCGTTAATGGCCATCATGGGATCGCGGATTCAGGGGGGCAGTTAATCCGGTCGAATGGGGGCTAGTTGGGTGCCCCTGAGGGCGAAGTGGCTGGGCCTT
Source organism: Scilla litardierei (assembly GCA_030789695.1). Taxonomy (NCBI): domain Eukaryota; kingdom Viridiplantae; phylum Streptophyta; class Magnoliopsida; order Asparagales; family Asparagaceae; genus Scilla; species Scilla litardierei. The sequence goes on along the minus strand of CM061139.1, from coordinate 176,023,300 downwards.
CAGTCCCGTCCGTGGGCCCCCTTCAGGCAGGCCCGTCTTCTCTAGTGGGCTTCTCCTTTGAGGTCGGGCCGTGGGCCGTTGTAATTCGGGGTGGTCCATATTAGTTGTAACAATTGTCCCCATCGCCCGGACCGTTCGGCTTCCGTCGGTTCGGTTCGGGTGATGTGACTCTTTCATGATCCGCCGGGTGCGTCAGTCGAGGTTCCGCTATTAAATGGATGTCATTATTACCGCTCCGTTAGGACTTCCATCGGTGCAGTTTTCGAAGCATCGCCGCCGCCTTGATGTCGCCACGTGCCCCTTGCATCCATCTCCACCGTGTGCAGGGTCATTCAAAGAGCATCAGGAAAGGAGCGCCGACATCAGTTGGACTCCCTCGCCTAGAGTTTCCTTCAGCATCGCCTTTTTTCTAATACTGCTCCAGCTCCTCGTCATGTCGTCTTCTCCTGCCCCTGGTTCGGGTCGTCCAGAGGATGCAGTCCGCCTTGACTCGTCTGATAGCCCTGGTTCGGCGGTTGGTAGTCAGGAGGGTGACCCCTCGGTGGTGCCTCCGGAGGTTCTGGGATGTCCTTCTTCCTTTTGTGCCACCTCCACCGGAGATGTGCGTGATCGCTACCTTCTACCCCCATACTCCATCCGGGCCCCTGAGCCTAACGAGCGGATCTGCTTTTCGGGTCCGAAGGCGGTCGGGGTGTACGAGGTGTGCTTCCGATTCGGGCTTCGGTTCCCCCTTCATCCTTTCATCGTTGAGTTTCTGCATGCTCATCGCGTGGCCCTATGCCAGTTCTGCCACAACGCGATCGGGCTCGTCATCGGGTTCGCCGCGCTTTGTCTTCAGAAGGGGGTGGTCCCCTCCCCCCGAGTCTTCTCCTAATTTTATCGTCTGAGCCGCCATCAGTCGGGGGCCTGGATTTACATTAGCGCTCGGCCCTCGAAGAGCCTGATACTGGGGCTGCCGAGCTCCGTCAAGCTCTGGAAGGGGGAGTATCTCTTCGTTGTCGGTCCGTCGGATATGGATTTCCCAACTTTCTGGAGCACCGACGTGATGCTGGCTCCGGAGCTGGGTGACCCGACTGCGGCTGAACTCGAGACCGTGGAGGCCCTGTTGGCGATCCCACCGGGCGATCGGAAAGTTTCCGTTCTCTTTTCTGACCTCAACCTGCGGAAGACCACGTGGCCTGCGGGTGAGTTTTGCCGCCCTTCATTGCTTCGAAGATAGTGCTCTGTGGCCACTGTTTTGTGGCCGGTAGGGTTGGTTGATGATGACTTTCCCCTGCGCAGGTGTGTTTCCCTCCAGTCCTTCGGCCCTTCCTCCTCAAGTCGGGGTTCCGGACCCTGCCCCTCGGAGAGGGGATCATGTGCTGGCGGTCCGGAAGAAACAACGTGTTGACCGTCCGGTGGCTGGTGCTGAGAAGTTGAAGAGGAAAGTCCCCCCTTCCTCCCAGCATGGCATCTCTAAGAAGATCCGCTCCCCCGCCGGGGAGGTCAGTGTTTCATTGCCCCAATGCCGAGATCATTCATCCTCGGTCGAGGAGGTTTGGCCATGGGCTGGCCCCTCATCTTTGCGGCCAGGCCCTCTTCCTGATATATACGAGCGGTATCTAGGTGCGTTCCGCTCCGCCCCTACGGTTTTACCTCCGGGAGAGGAGGATCTTCTCCGTCCCCGCTTCCCTGTTGGAGCGGGCGAGTCGGTCTTTTCCGGCTGCAGTGTGGCGTCACGGGTGGCTGAGAACTGCAGTCTCTCCTCGGACCGAGCTGCTTTGGACGAGGTCAGTGGCGAACGCCTGGCCGCTTTCGTGGTGCAGGCTGGCCAACAGGTGGGTTTTCTTCCCTAACCCAGTCTTTTGCTGCTATCTTCACCTTACTCCCGCCTCTCTTGTGTAGCTATCCTCCGTTGGCCTTTCGCTGAGGCACCAATTTGTGGCTCTCTCCAAGGTTGAGACGAACGCGGCGCCCGTTCCTGGAGCCCGGGAAGGCGAGGAGGAGGCCGATCACTTGTCCAAGGCGCTCGTGAAGTCCCTGGAGTCTCGCGTGGCCGAGCTTTCCTCTGCCCTGGAGAAGTCGGACCAGGAAAAAGCCTTAGCTTTGGTCGAGAAGTCCAAGGCCGAGAAGCGAATTGCCGCGCTCACCGCGGCCCCTGGCGCGGCGGCTGAGGCAGGCGCCGATCCGGCCCCTTTCATCACGGCTGATGTCCACGAACTCAATGCCCTGCTGGAGGCGGCGGAAGAGCGGGAGAGAGCCCTCCTATCTCAGCTTAACGCGAGATCGAAAGAGATCGAGATGATTCGATCTAATCACCAACAGCAGGTGGCCACTCTCGAGGGTCGGATTCGTGAGCTAGAGGATGTGGAACTTGTCAAGGCTGCCCAGGACGCCGTGAAGGAATACGCCCTTTCCTTTGTCACGAAGGCCACGTCTTCGGCGTTCGAGAAGGCCTTCGCCCGCTGTCTGGCCGAGGTTCGAAAGAAGTTCCCGCTCGCGGAGATCAACCTCAAGGAGCTTCAAGCGCACTCCGATGAAGAGGAGGAGATCCCAGTGCGGTCCGACGCTTCTCCAGCTGATGGCCTTGAGGTGGCCCCCCAAGAAGACGAGGGTGGGAGTGCCTAGATCCCTAGCCTGGTCCTTAAGTTTTTCAGGACAAGGGCTTTTTGGTGTAACCCCTCGTACTTCCCAAAAGTAAAGTGTCTTTTCCTTGCTTGTTATTGCTCATCTCCTCCCTTGGGGGTGGAGCCTTCTTTGGAGTTCTTGACGGAGAAGAGTCAGCGTTCCTGCCGGGGGTGTTGTTCCCCGGGTCAGTTGGCATGTCGATGGGCCGATGGAGTTGCCCTCGGATCGGCTAACATGCAGCCGTATCAGGGGAGTTGCCCTCGGCTTGGTTGGCGTGCCGACGGGCCGAGGGAGTCGCCCTCGGCTCGGTTATCGTGCAGCCGTATCGGGGGAGTTGCCCCCGGCTTGGTTGGCGTGCCGACGGGCCGAGGGAGTTGCCCTCAGCTCGGTTAACATGCAGCCGTATCGGGGGAGTTACCCCCGGCTTGGTTGGCATGTCGGGCCGAGGGAGTTTCCCTCGGCTCGGTTAACGTGCAGCCGTATCGGGGGAGTTTCCCCTGTCTTAGTTGGCGTGCCGACGGGCCGAGGGAGTTGCCCTCGGCTCGGTTAACGTGCAGCCGTATCGGGGGAGTTGCCCCCGTCTTAGTTGGCTAGTCAGCATGGGGCGCGACCCCATGCCTGGTGACTAGCCGATGAGGTCGACCTCTGAGGTCGTCCCTTCGACCGACCCGCCCGGGGAGTTATCCCTGGTCTCTCGGTCGGTAGGTTCACCGGTCCGCTGGGGGATTTTCCCCTGGCCGATTCGAGTAGTTTCGTTGGCTGGGATGGCTATCCTTACTTAGCGGCCGGCCCACTCCGAGATTCGGCCCCGGGGAGTTTCCTGACCAGGCGAATCGCGGAGGGGGGGCCAGCCTGTTCGGGGGTCGTTCCTCGTCCTTACGTGGTGCCGTCTGGACACTCCCTTGGCGGGGTCCCCCCTCTCTAGGAGGTTTTCCGCAGCCATGCCATAAAAGGAAAGCAAGATCAAATCAATTTATTGAGCATGGGGGAAAAAGAGTTACATTCGCGGGCGATCCCGTAAGCTTTAATGGTAATACTTGCGCAGATGCTCAGCATTCCAGGAATGGGTGAGGGCCTTTCCCTCCGGAGTTGCTAGCCGATAGGCAGCGGGTCCTAGAACTTCGATCACCCGGTAGGGACCTTCCCACTTGCTGCCAGCTTCCCTTTGCGCGCGACCTCTAGGCAGAAGATCGCCTTTCTAAGGACCAAGTCCCCTTGGCGAAAACTCCGCTCCTTGATGCGGGAATTATAGTAGCGCGCCACCTTTTGCTTCTGGCGGATGATGGTGGCCAAGGCCTGTTCTCGTCGTTCACCCAGGAGCTCCAAGCCGAGCTCCAAACCCTCGACGTTTCTTTCCTCATCGAAATGTCGGATGCGGAGGGACTCCTCGCCCACCTAGACCAGGACCACTGCTTCGGTGCCATATGTGAGCATGAATGGGGTCTCACCCGTGGCTTGTTTATGGGTCGTTCGGTAAGACTAGAGTATCACAGGAAGCTCTTCAGGCCACTTTCCTTCGACGCCTTCTACCTTCTTGCGGAGGGGTTCTATGATGCATTTATTGGCGGCCTCGGCCATCCCGTTGGTCTGGGGGTGCGCCACCGAGGCGAAGAGTAACTTGATCTTCCATTCGGCGCAGAAGTCCTTAAACCCAGCTGAGTCGAATTGCGTTCCATTGTCGGTGACGATGGCGCGGGGGATTCCGAATCTGGAGATGATGGAGTTCCATACGAAGCTCTTTGCCTTCTTCCAGGTGATTGAGGCTAGAGGTTCGGCTTCGATCCATTTGGTGAAGTAGTCCACGGCCACGATCAGGTATTTCCTTTACCATCGGCCCGTCGTGAACGGTCCCAGGATATCGAGCCCCCACTTTGCAAAAGGTATTGGGCTGATGATTGGGATGAGCTCTGAAGGGGGGATGGTCCCAGTGCTGGCGAACCTTTGGCATTCCTGGCACATCTGGACATACTCTATCGCGTCGTGTATCAGGGTCGGCCAGTAGTATCCTTGCCGCAAGATCTTCTGGGCGATTGTTGTGCCTCCATGGTGGTTCCCGCATGTCCCCTCGTGCACTTCCCTGATGACGTAGTCAGCTTCCTGGGGGCCGAGGCACTTAAGGTAGGGGAGGAAGTCGGTCTTTGTCCACCGTCTTCTGTAGAGGGCTCCTTCGTGCATCACATATCGGAGCGCCTTCCTCTCCCAGGTTCGACGTTCTTCCACACCGGTCGGTGTTTCCCCATGGGTGAGGTATCGGATGATTGGGTCCATCCAGGTGGGGTCTCTGTCAATCGCCATTACCTCCTTCTCTTCGTGCTGGGGCTCCTGAGGTTTTCTATATAGACGGTGCGACCTAACTCCCTGGGCGAGGAGGAAGCAAGCTTGGACAGAGCGTCTGCTCGGGCATTCTCCGACCGCGGGAGGTGAAGGGTCTCGGCCCTTTTGAATTTGGACATCTCAGTCTTGGCTGTGGCCAGGTAGCCCTGCATCGTCTCTTCGTGTGCCTCGTAGCTCCCTTGCAGCTGGTTGATGATGAGCTTCGAGTCACTAAGGAGCCGTACGCACTCAGCTCCGAGTTCTCGGGCCAACCTCAAGCCGTTTATCGCGGCCTCATACTCGGCCACGTTGGTGGTGGCCGGGAACTCAAACCTAAGCACGTATTCGACGACGTTCCCCTCTGGAGACCGAATCGTGATCCCGGCTCCTCTCCCAGCCCGGGTCGCCGAGCCGTCCACGTGAATAATCCATGTGTCCTGGTCGCCTGAGTGGCCAGCCGAGTTGATGTCAGTCATAAGTAAGTACAAAGGTTGGTTTGTTACCGTTTCTGAGACGTCTCCCGGCGTGAGGACCCTTTCTTCTATGGTACACTCGGCGATGAAGTCAGCTAGGGCCTGCCCTTTGATGGCTGTGCGAGGCTTGAATCGTAGGTCGAATTCGCTCAACTCGACCCCCCCAGTTCAACATCCTTCCCATGCGGTCAAACCTTTTGAGGTTCTGTTCCAACTGGGAATCGGTTAGGACCAGTATCGTGTAAGCCTGGAAGTAGGGTCGGAGCCGCCTGGCTGAGAGGACGAGGGCGTACACTAACTTCTCCATTGGCGTGTACCGCCCCTCAGCGTCTTTCAAGACGCGACTGGTGTAGTATACCGGCCTCTGTACCCCATCGTCTTCTCGGATCAGCACCGAGCTCACCGCTTCCATCGTGCAGGCTAAATATAGGCTCAACGATTCCCCCTCTCGCGGTTTGGAGAGGAGTGGTGGGCTGCGGAGGTACTCTTTGAGATCGGCAAAGGCTCGGGAGCAGTCCTCATCCCATGGTATTGTCTTCCTCTCGTCGGCTGGCACGGCGATTGCCTTCCTCAGAGTTTTGAAGAACGGGAGAGATCTTTCTGCCGACCGGGACAGAAATCGCCCGAGGGCGGCGATGCGGCCGTTCAACCTCTGCAGCTCCTTGATGGTTGTCGGCTCCCGCATGTTGATCAGTGCCTCAATTTTGTCGGGGTTGGCCTCGATCCCGCGATTGGTGACCATGAATCCCAGGAACTTACCAGATCTCACGCCGAACGTGCATTTCGCGGGATTGAGCCGAATATTGTACCTTCGTGGCCGTTCGAAGGTTTCCCTTAGGTCGGCGATGTGGTCAGCAGGATCCTTCGACTTCACCAGCATGTCATCGACATAGACATCAAGGTTTCTTCCTATCTGGGAGTCGAACACCTTGTTGACCATTCTTTGGTAGGTTGCCCCCGTGTTCTTCAATCCAAAGGGCATTTTCTTGTAGCAGAAGGTCCCTCGGTCTGTTGTGAAAGCCGTCATCTCTTCATCATCAAGATCCGTCTGGACCTGGTTGTACCCAGAGTAGGCGTCCATGAAGCTGAGCATCTCGTATCCCGAGGCGCTGTCTACGAGGTGGTCGATCCACGGCAGTGGATAGCTGTCCTTGGGACAGGCTTTGTTGAGGTCGCTAAAATCCACACACATCCGCCACTTCCCGTTGGGTTTTCTGACCATTACCACGTTGGACAGCCATTTGGGGTACCAGACTTCTCGGATGAAACCGGCGTCGAGGAGTCACTCTACTTCATCAGAGGCTGCCTTCATCTTTTCAACACCTAGGTTTCGCTTCTTCTGCTGGACGGGTCTGAAGTTAGGGTCGGCGTTCAATCGGTGAACGATCACCCGGGGATCAACGCCAGGCATGTCTTCGGCCGACCACGCGAAGACGTCCAGGTTGGCCTCCAGGCATTCGACCAGCTTGCGCTTCGAGTAAGGATCCAGCACTGACCTAATGGAGACGAATCTCCCTTCGACGTTCGTGACCGGAATCTGCTCTTGTTCTCCCGCAGGGGTGGGTCTCGGTCCATGCCTCAGGTCGAGTGAGGCCATTGGATCGCCAGGCCCTCCGACGACCTTCTCATCTGTCAAGTGGTAGCAGATCTTCTCCCCCTTCGTGTCGCCGTTGATTTGCCCGACCCCCCTTGGGTTCTGAAATCTGATCGTCCGGTGGAGCGTCGAGACCACCGCGTCGATAGCATTGAGGAGGGGGCGGTCGATGATCCCATTGTACGCCGAGCTGACCTTCAGCACAATGAATTCCACCGTCAGCGTCACCAAATCGGGTGATCTCCCGAGTGTGACCGGGAGGTGGATCGCCCCGATGATAGGTGCAGGATGTCCCGTGAAACCCACCACGGGCCCCGTGCATGGCTCCAAGTCTTTGCCACGCAGCCCCATCCTTTCCAAAGTCGATGTGAAGAGGATGTCGCACGAGCTGCCGGTGTCGACTAGTAAATGCCGCACCACGGAGGTATCTACGATCAGGGACACCACCAGCGCTTCGCTCGATCCCGGCTTTTCCCGTGTTCTCTCGATCCTACCACCCCGGGAAGCTAGCGGTCGGCCGCCGGTCTCATCAATACTGTCCTCTGCTCGATCCAAGCTAGCCGCCCGGTTCGCGTGCCTGGGAGGCATGGCCTCGCTCCGCTTGCCACGGGGTAGGTCAGTGCCCACCACCGGGGCCGCGCCTCTTCTCCGCCACAGGGGGCGGAGCCGTGTCATTGTCGGTGTGGTTGTTTGACGTGGGTGTTAGTTCGTTCCCACAGACGGCGCCAGATGTTTACGGGTGTTTTCTCACCACAGCTCGTTGACCGCCGGCTGTATGGTCAACGTGGTCAAGGGGCCGACTTGGGGGTCCCTTGGGTTCGCCGAGCCTGCTTGTTCTCGGCGTTGGAGAGCTGAGGGGAAGCCTCGGCTCGGTGAGTCGCGCTTGGCCTCGGCTGGGTCGCGCTCGGCCTCGGTCGGATCCGCGTCGAGGGGTAGCCTCGGTGCCTTACGAGTAGGATGATGCCTGAGCAGCCGTCCTCCTGACGACTGCGATGGGGGTAGCCGACCGACGCTGAGGGGTAGCCTCGGCGCCTCGGATGTCTTCTTCCTGAACAGATGAGGAAACTCGTCAGGGAGGCCGGACCTAGGTTCCGGCCAAATCCTCTCCGATGCCTAAGTCAGATCAGGGTCTGAAAGGGTACTCGGCGGGGGGAGATCCGGCTTGCAAGGAAGCCGAAACGTCAACCCAGGCGACGCGAGTAAAGGGGGAGGGAGGAATATGGAGTGGCGAAAGCCTAGGTCGTTGATGGAGTACCTCTCTGTTGATTACCTGAGTTTCGATCCCCTTCTCTGTCGTCCTGGCCTTCCCCTTAAAGGGTCTTTCGTGATTCCCCCACGTCCTGCCTCCTCTCACGTCCTCACGATCTGCCTCCGCCTTCTCCCCCTCGTGCGTAGTGGAGGGGTGGCCCATTAACGGGTCCGTTAATGGCCATCATGAGATCGCGGATTCAGGGGGGCGGTTAATTCGGTCGGATGGGGGCTAGTCGGGTGCCCCTGAGGGCGAAGTGGCTGGGCCTTCAGCCCCGTCCGTGGGCCCCCTTCGGGCGGGCCCGTCTTCTCTAGTGGGCTTCTCCTTTGAGGTCGGGCCGTTGTAATTCGGGGTGGTCCATATTAGTCGTAACAATTTGGAACAATATGACTTTCGGAGCGTTTATTCCATTTCAGGGATTTGGAGCGATATTGGAGCAATTTGGAGTCGATAAGACAATCGGTGACGTGAGAGCACCAATGAGACTCATGATGACATGCTCAAGGTGCCAAAGAAGAATACTGGAGCAAGGAAGGGGGCAAGAGAAAAAGTCACGCGATCGAGCTATGATGCGGTGAAGGAATCGAGCGACCCGAAGTGCTGAAAACAGGGCATCCATGCACTATTTCTAAATCTGCTATCCCCTAGTGTTTTCACTATTTTTCTGATATTTTTTCTAGGTAGTAGACTTCAAGACGGTTCCAACACCATTAACAACGTGCAAATCGGAGGTCGGATGAGCCTTAGGGAATTTTTGCAAGTTGATGGTGCAGTGCTGAAATTGTTCTTAGCAGCCTACTCGGTCGAGTAGCCCTCGACTCGGCCCGAGTCGTGCACTACTCGGTCAGAATGTTGTTTTTGGTGTCTGACTCGACCGAGCAACCTCCTACTCGGCCCGAGTCATGTGCAAATGAGGCTGAAGTGCGTTTTTAGTCCCCAATCAACCGTGCAACCTTCTACACTGACCGAGCAACATCCTGCTCGGTCCGAGCAACATCCTACTCGACCGAGCAGCTCCGAATCAGCCTGGGTTGGCAGAGCGATGTATTTTGGAATATGTGTATTCTCTGTACAACTCGACCGAGCAGCCTAACGACTCAACCGAGCTGCCGAACGACTCGACCGAGCTGCTTTGTGCTTGGACCGAGTCACTGTGGGCCGATTTTCTGATCTGCGCCCGGATTTTTGGGCTCAGCAAGGTTTTTGTAGGGGGGTTTTTTGGCAGCCACCGGGGGGAGCCTAGAGGGTTCTGTAGGCAGTTTTAGGGAGATTTTTAGATTAGATTTTGAGGAGATTTTTTTATACTTTTCTAAAGAGAATTTTTAGATCCTTCTTAGACTTTTGTGGAGACGATCTTTTGGAGAGTTTGGATATGCCCTAGGCCCCTCCTTTGTATCAAGATAATTATTTTTCTCCTTTTTAATTCTATTATTATTTCTTTGTGATTTATTATTGTTTATCCATTCTTGATGCATGCAATGAAATCTTTGTGCATTATATTATATATTGATATTACTATGCTTGAGTAGTCTTTTCTAGGGCTAAGGGATTAGCCCATGGAACTTAGGATTTAGACGCAAAGTTGGGATTTTTATGGTGCGTTGGTTATAAATGGGGTTGTATTTTGGTTGATCTAGCAAGATCCCTAGGAGAATTCGTACTGAGATCGGGCCCACGGTCGGTGGAATCGATTAGCTTAAGGAATATCCTACGGATTTAATTAGGGAGTTAGTGGATTCAACCGAGGCACGTGACCATGCCCGGCTCGTGCCTTGAGGGTATCCATCGACGAACTATATAACTAATTGACGGCTACCGCCATTGCATCAATAAGAGCCACCAAAATACCTCGAAGCTCTAACCCACGAGAGTGGTACGAGCTGAGAGCATTCGAACCACGAGAGTGGTAAGATTATTGTAGATCCTTAATGCACGTATCGTATGCGCCGATCGCGAGAGCGGGGTTAATGCCATACGTTAGATTCGTGATGCCCAGACACATGAATTCACTTCCTAGATGCTACAATCCCCAATAAAACCAACGCAACGTAAGAGTCCTAGTCTAGCGTCGATATCCGACGGTCCTAGTGGCGAGCCCTAAGCCCTGATCTTTTGTATTTTATTTATTTTTTTCTTTGTGTGGAACCACTTGCTTGCAACGTTGAGTGACACAACCTTCGCATACATCACCATTACGACCATCCATATTCCACACCCACTAATAAACCCGCAAGTCTAACTCAACCTAGGAGTAGATAGGTAGTATAGCACCACTTTCCCGTGTTCGATACCTGCTTGCCACTATACCGTGCGCTTGCGGTAAACGACATCGTTCGGGGTTACATTTCGGACGCATCATGGAGCGTGACAGTCGCTCTTAGGAAATTTTGAACCTTCAATTTTAAGAAAAATAGGAATACACTCATCAATACCCATACATACTACATACCATGTATTTCACAAAATACTTCACACGGTATCATATCTAATAATGGTTAAAATATTTAAAAACAGTTTTATTATTACAGTAATTTTAGAAAAGTTAGGAAAAATCACCAAAAGTACATAAAGACATACACGTATAAATACGATCGAAAATACGTTGGTAACGTACCGTATATTCACATTAGGGGGTTACACATAAGGAAGTTACTCTACTAGGTACTTAGTCAACAACTCAATTTACGTGCAATTAAAGCACTGATGCACATCGAAAATGAAAGCAACCATACGCGTAAAGAGAGTGATGGAAAGAGACAATGAAAAAACGCAAACAAGCACGATATACCCTAGTTCGGCCAACCATATGCCTACATCTAGCATCCACCAAAACACTCTTACCAAGAGAGCGAATTGCCTCAACTTAAGAGCTTCTACAACCAACACCCCTTCTCCACTAAATGGTTACAACAACAACTGCCACTTATCCACTAAGTGGTCTTTCAATACAACCAAAACTCTTTACAAAGAGGACCTCACATAGTTGAGGCTTTTCCAACAACTACAACAACAATACAACACTTACCACCACACCCTTGTCTGGATTTTAAACCATTTTCTCTTTTGATGAAGTATACAACCTCCATATAGCCAATATGTTGAAGCTCTCTGAGTGTGTGTGAATGTGGCTATGAAAAACTATTTTGATCTCAACAGAAATAACGATTAAAACAAAGAGATCAAAAACGCTAATTTGTGTTCTCAATTGAGTCAAGGTTAAGCGAGAGAGAATCACAAATTAGCAAGGCAAAAAATGTCATAAAAGCTGTTGGAGAAATGAAAAACTATTGCTTGAAAAACCTTTGGGATGACTAACAGAGATAGCTTATAAAACTTGGATTTTTGCTCAAACATTTTGGGCCAAGACCCTCAGCCATCCCATTATATATATAGGTGAATTCTGACCAAGACAAATTCATCAAACTGCTCTGCAAATGGGAAAATTCGACACACTCCCGTAAATCACGGAGCTGTTCAAATCATACTGTTTAAGACATAGTATTCGACTCTTATATGCAAGGGAGTTGACTCCTAATTAGGTAGTCGACTCAAAAAATGTGACTGAGAGCAAACATTCTTGGTAGTCGACTACTTCACTTCTATGAGTCAGCTCCTATACAGATACATAGCAATGTATCTTTAAATAGTACTTAACTATATCCAAATGATTTTAAATTTTTTTAAAAACATTTTAGTGACATAAAAACATTTTCTGCTTGTGTGTGCAAGCTTAAACCAATATATTTAACATACTAAGACAAATTTACAAAAAGTGACACATTACTCACACTATGCAATGGAGTATTTGTGTCTTTGTCTCGAAGTCTTGCACTTTAATGAGTCCTTGACTTGAGCGCCCAGACTTCTATGTTGAGCTCCAAGTACCTTGATTATTCCCACCTTCAAGCTTTGCCTCAAAATCATGATTCTTATTGAGCTTGAAAGGATTTCTTGGTTATGTTAATTAGATACATACACTCACAAATCATCTTACAAAAACATCATTAGCAATTATGATTGTTTGCTTATAATCAAAACAATTACAGGGGTGATGTAATAACCAACATAAGCTCTATGCATTGGTTTCTTTCCGACGGCCGAGGGCGGTTGACGAGGGTGAAAAAGGAAAATATTTGAGAAATCTTGAATAGCAAACTTGTAAATATGTGGTATGTGTGCGGAGCAAAACGGTGGGTTTGTTAAGTAACTCCATTTTTCTTTTTTACCACATCCTATCCAACCATCATCGTCGCTGCTGCCTCCTCATTTGCCACTTAAGAGAGATAGAAATGTGCGTGCTTGGGCTTCCACTTCAATGGGGTTTGTTGAAGAAGAATTGCGCTTGCAGATCCTCTTCCAATCTCGCCCATCATTTTCTTCGTATTTAGCATCGCTACCCAAAACTATAAACCACAATAAGCTCCACCTTATCTCATACTTCTCCTCTTCATTCATCATCCTCTTTCTAACATTCTACCCTTATTCAGATCCCAAACTCAACCCTTATCCTTGGTCATCCTTCGGACTACCCCTTCCATAACTGCCGCCCCATTTGCCCCTTCATCCACATTTGGCGGGACTCCATCCTCATCGTGCCGCCATCGTTGCTACCGCTTCTGCTGCCACTACCGTATCCTCGTGATGAAGAGGAGGTGAAGAGGATGAGGATAATAATGATGTGGATATCAATTGTGAGGATATGATAAAGATGATGTAAGGGTGGTAAGTAGGGTTGGTGTTTTTCAAAGAGAGTGATGAAAAAACTAGGGGTGTATTTTTGGGAATCTAGGGTTGTGTAAATTAAATATTTTTGGGAATCTAGGGTTGTGTAAATTAAAAAATGATTTTTAAAATATCATGTGTAAGTGTAAAGTGGTCATGTAAAGCAATTATGGTATGTGTATATATAATTTACCGTCTTTCCACACCCTCGCTGAACAACCCTCCTGATATTCCATGATTATATATACTTAAACAATATGTGTATATGAGCAAATGCCCGTGCCCAGAGGGCACGACGAAGGTCGTCTCTTGGGTGCAAAATCGACGGAGACAGCCGGCTTATGGGCAAAATACCGACGAGGGTAGTCGTCTCCCGGGCACAAGAACGACGGGGACAGTCGTCTCCAGTACAAAATACCGACGGCGAAAAGAAACCCCAGGTCAGTCGTTGCTGTTGAGAAAATTTATCGCCTTGAGATCCCCGCGGAAACAACTACTCCTAAAAGCTAATCAGTAATCTAGGACTAGCAAAATAGGATACTCAAAATACCCCAACAAAGTTCCCTACGATCTTGCAAAGTAAGGTAGCAAACGAAATAGTAAAAAAAATCACAAATCAGACATAATAGATTTACCTTGGTTCGGTTACGCACAACCTACATCCAGCAACTTTCGAGATGATTCCACTATCAGAGAGATCTTCAAAAGGACTACAATCTTGCTTCCACTCACGTAAGTAGTAACTTATCAAGATGAACAAGCCCTCCCAAACTCACTCAAGGAAGAATAAAACAAGGAGATAAAAAAGAGGAGAGAATCACTCAGACTCCTAGCACAAACTCCAAGCTATAATCTCTCGACTAAACTTCAATGGCAGCGGCTCAAGCACCAATCTCTTCATAAGATCTAAAGTCTTCAATCTATATATTAAAACACAACTGTTTTTGAATTATATGGTTGACTAGGACAAGCTGACTAGGACAAACATGTTGATAGAAAGACGGCTTAGATTTAATCTTGAGAATTGAATGGTTGAGATGGGATTTTGTGGAAATTTTTGGAAGGAAAAACATTTCTTGGGAAAAAAAAGTTTATGGGGAAATGAAACTTTATGGGGAATAGGAGAGTGCATGCAATTAATGCATTTGGGAAAAAACTTTAACTTGCACGTAATGCTGCAGATCGATTGATCTCTCCCTCAATGCGGGGCCCACCGTCTCTATGACGCATGGGGCAACAAGATGAGAATAACTTCCTGCACCGAAGGCGCCCGCTAAATGTTTTTACGCGAATTTGTTGTTCCGCTCCAAGGGAACCCTCGTCGAATTTGCTGTTTTACGCCGAATTTTTTGTTTCGTGCCGAATTTTTAATGCTAATTTTTTGTTCCGTGTCGAATGCGATCGAGAGTTGTTCTGCGCCGAAGGCGCTCCGCGTTGTACAACGTCGAATTTGTTGTTCCGCATCGAAGGTGCCCGCTCCGTATTTGTTGTTCCGCACCGAATTTGTTATTCACGCCAAATGCGCCCACGCCGTATTTGTTGTTCCACGCCGAAGGCGCCCACGCCGAAGATGCCCACGCCGAAGGTGCCCGTGCCGCTAATGTTTTTACGATAAATTATTGTTCTTTTAGATTTTGTCTGTGGAACTAATTTTTTAGGGCACAAATATTTCGTGGGGGAAAATCTTAAATGAACTGTGCTATGCCTAGTACCCTAATAATCTAAGCCGTTAGATTATAAAGGATCTCAAAACAAGGCTAAAAATACCTTCAAACCCGCCAACTTAAAAAACTGGGCCTCGCACCGCTCGGGCGAGCGGGTACTGAGCTCGCCCGAGCGGTCGCTTTACTGTTGCGGCTGCTGGCTGAAATGTTGAGGCGCTCGGCCAAGCGACTACTCCGCTCAGCCCGAGCACTTGCACTGTAAAGCCCATAAAATCTCTGTCTGCTTAACTTGGCCAAGTGCTCGAGCCACTCGCCCAGGCTGACATTGCTCGGGCCGATAAATATGGCGCTCAGTCGAGCGGTAGGGCGCTCGGTCGAGTGATACGCCTTGCAGCTTCACCTGTGTCTTGTGGCACCAACTTGGCCGAGTGTCAAGAATCGATCGGCCGAGTTATCTGGGTGTGATGTATGGAGGACTTGAATCACCAAAATTTAACACTCTCCCTTGATTCAAACCTCCTCACACATACTCTTGCATATCCACGCTGCTCGCCACAACCCTCTCTCTGGGTTTCATCATCATCTCAGAATCTGCGCCCTCTGGCGCCATCTAAGCCAATAAGGAGATCAACTCCAGGCACACTTGGAGCTTGATGGCGAGAACTGGCTTGGTGAACATGTTTGCAGGGTTCTTCTTAGTCGGGATCTTCTGAAGCTCCACTTCCTTGCTCTCCAACTCTAGGAAGGAATCTCGCACCTCAATATGCTTCGTCCTCGAACTGTATGCCTGGTGCTTTGCCAGATGAATGGTACTCTGGCTGTCACTGTACACTCGTGACGAACTCTGCGGCACCCCAAGTCTCTTAGCAGACTCCTCAAATATTTAGCCTCCTTCACAGCTTCCACCGCTACGATCAACTCGGCCTCTATGGTTGATAACACTACCACCGACTATAGGACCAACCTCCACGATACTGAGGCAATGCCCAATGTGAACACGTACCTCGTGGTAGATCGCCGCATGTCCCTGTCTCCTGCGTAGTCACTGTCGTAATATCCCGTCAGTACTTTTCCATCTTCTTCCCATAGAGAATTCCGACACTAGCTGTGCCTCGTAGATACCTCAGAATCCCACTTGACGGCTTGCCAATTCTCCTTGCCTAGGTTCGCCGTATACTTGCTAACCACTCCCACAGCATGTGCAATATCTGGACGTGTGCATACCATTGCATATTTCAAACTCACTGCTGCACTCGCATATGGCACCTGAGACATATACTTCTTCTCATCATCAGTGCTCAGTGGCTGTGTTGCATACAGTTGAAAATGAACTCCAAGCGGTGTTGTCACGGGCTTCGTGCTCTCCATCCCAAAATGGATCATCACCTTCTGCATATATCCCTGCTGTGACAAACTTAGCTCATGTTGCTTCCTATCTAAGAAAATCTCCATTTCAAGAATCTTCTTTGCAGGCCCCAAGTCCTTCATATCGAACTCTTGCCCTAGATCCGTCTTCAGCTTCTTCACATCAGATATGCTACTGGAAGCAATAAGCATGTCGTCCACGTAGAGCAGCAAATAAATCTTCACGCCATTATACAGTGTGCACACATACACACACTGGTCATTAATGCTCCTCTCAAAACATACTCCCATCATAAAGCTGTCGAATCACGTGTACCATTGCATGGGTGATTGCTTCAATCCGTACAAGGATTTCTTCAATATGCAGACCAAGTTTTCTTTCCCCTCAACTACAAACTCCTCTGGCTGATGTGTGTATATCTCTTCATCAATATCTTCGTGTATCAATGCGGTCTTCACATCGAGTTGCTCCAACTACATGGCCATGCTTGACACTAGTGCCAATAACACGCGAATGGATGTGTGTCGCACAATATGTGAGAATATCTCATTGTACTCCTCTCCTTTCCTTTGTGCGAACCCCTTGGCCACCAGTCTCACCTTATACCTGACATCATTACCATCTTGGTTTGGGCTTTCTTTTACCTTATATTTCCAACGACATCCAATGACACGCTTCTCGTTGGGTAACAGCACCAACTCCCAAGTGTCATTATGGTAGAGGGACTCCATCTCCTCCTCCGTATCTTCTTGCCACTGAGCGACATCTATTGAGTCTATGGATCCACCATATGTCATCGGCTCCTCATGCTCCAAGTTGAGTGCATATGACTCCATGTCATTGGAAGAAAATTCCGTATAGTCCCATGCTCCAAATATCTCGGGCGCCTTCTTCACCCTCTCTGATTTTCGTGTTCCTTCATCACCTGCATAAGTGTCAATGTATACCTGAGATGGACTGGGTGTCTACTCATGGTCCTCAACATAGACCTCACCATGTTTGTAACGACCTGTATTTTTCAACACTTCAATTTACGTGCTTAATGTATTTTTAACATTTTAAAATCTCTTTATAAATGTAGTCAAGAGTTTTATAACAAAAATGGTTTCAAAAATTTCTTATAAAAATATTTTGAAGTACCAGACTAGTTATGGAGTATTTTAGTAAGACCGGATTTCATCGAGCACCTCTAAAAGATCAGATAAAAATTCATTTTCAGATATTGCTATTTTGGCTCAATGAATTTATTTTCTATACAAACGTCTTCAAAACGTTTTCAAACTTCTACAGTAGCATCCAATGATCATTTAGGGCTCCCCACATTAATTTCGTAATTTTTTGATATCATTTCAACCTAGAACCTGCAAACCCGCTTTCTAAACGTTTTGGCCAAAACTAGTATCCCCGTAGCCCAAACCCTGCAACGGACTTCGTATTCGCAATCCTCATGACGACAATCCTGTGGGTATGTTTTCGTAATTTTTCGGACACATTTACTAGTAGGGACAAAATCGTAATTTCGTTTGTGTATTTTACTAATTACTTTCGCTAATGAGGTTTTTAATTATCATTAATTACCAATTACCTAATTAACCCTAATTCCCTTACCTAATCTAACCCGTGTCTCCCCATCCACGTTGGTAGCTCGGATGCGACATCCACCCCCACCCCAAAATTCATTCCTCTAATAATAATAATTGTTATTTTATTCATTGTGTTTTCCTAAGCCCTATAAATATTTTACGCAGGCTCACTGAGCTTTTCCATCTCATTTCGAATCAAACCCAACCCATCTTCACCATTTCGTTCTCAGCTTACACTCCCACACACACCCGAAGCCCCGTTCGATCTCTCTCTTCTCACGCTCTCGCCCGCGCTCCCACCGTTCAAGCCCTCAACCACTCTCCCCCTAGCTGCTCCCCAGGCTCACCGTCCGCCATGACCCGCTCTGTCGTTCCCCGAGCAGCTCCGCCGTCTTCCTCCGCCCGTACGCCGTCATCCCGCCGCTGTTCACCTTCGACATCGCTCCAACGAGCTCCGACCCCGCCCCCGCTCTCGTAGTACTCCGCCGCCTCTCCCAGCGCCGCTCGCCTGAGCTTCGCCCCTCCGAGCACCCAAGAACGCCGCCCAGGAGCACGCTGTCGCCATCCGCTCCCGGAGACCACCATCGCCGCCTCGGGCACGCCGCCGTGACGCCGCCTCACCTCCTCGAGGCCGTCGCCCCACCGTCCCGCCTCCCTCCGTCGCCGAACAACACACACCCCGTCGCCCATGCACATGGAGGATAACGAAGAGGCGATGGTAATCTCCAGTGGCAAACTTGTAAATACGTGATTAATTCTTATTTTCGTATTTTTAGTAATTAATAAATAGGTGTTTATGGTTTTAAATCCATAACTAATTATATAAGCCCCAGAAAAATGTGAGACTAGCTCCAGAAAATCAGAAATAATATTCTGGACCCAATGGTGCTAGTTTTATCTCAATCTGACGCTTAGTTTTTTCAGAATTAATTTTTAAGCCTAAATTTTAAATGAGTTACTTTCTTTTAAAAATTCGTAACTCCTTATTTTCACGTACACTGATACGTGATAAAAATATATGTGATAGTACTCTTCGAGACGGTCATTTTGACAGCTTAATTGCAACATTCCGATGTAGATTGCTTTCAGAATAAATTGTTGAATAAATACGTTACTAATTGAAAAATTGTTTTAAAATTGTTTTTGAGCTTTTAAAAATTCTAAAAATTACTATAAGCTTTACAAAATATTCCCTCTTGCAGTAAAACTATTTTTAGTATATATAGCCTATATAAAAATTTAGAACGCTTTTCATCACCGTCTTAATCAGTTTAAGTGGTTAACAAATTCCGTTAAATAGGTTAGTTAATAATGTTTTAATAGGTTGATTTGATGTCTTATAATTGGTTAATAACCATGGAACTGATATCGCCAATCTATTGCCGCAGAAAAATGTGCATCACGTTACCACCGCCTGGACACCCACACCCACGTCAAGGCAAGTATTTTTAGTAATGAATTACAAATCTGGCCATTCCAACTTAGTGCTAAATCTGATGTACTTGTAAATTTCTGGTAGCCCATTTAACTTGTTTTTCATTCTTATTGCTTTCTAATTTAAATGGACTAGTCATATCAATGTTGATCATTTAGAACGATTTGCCACATGCTTGTAACTTAATTGGGACTGCTTTTTACTATCTGCATGTTAACAAACTAAATTAATTGGGGAAAACGAGCATGTTACAAACATACATGTGATAACCATCGATTACAGATGGGGTGAAACCATCGATTACAGATGGGGTATAACCATCGAATACAGATGGGGTGAAACCATACATCGACTACAGATGTAATGGGACTTAGTCAGTGAACAAACATATACAAAGAGCCGTGTTGGCTACTCCCGTCAGGTCATGTGTGACTAGTCTGGCCCGTGCTCCAGTAGGGTCACATATGACTAGGCTGGCTCGTGTTCCAGTAGATGACGGAACACTTTGGGGTGGGGTTGTTCCATTGTAGTAGGGTTTGTGAGTGTGTCTCGAACACGACTACGGCCCCTCCGGTGGAGGCAGCCATTGTGTGGAGCGTCACGGTAAAACCACCGGTGATAAGGTGTATCGAGAACATTTCACCTACCCATGCATGGACTTATCACGAGCACAAACAATCAAATACTCAACATACAACTGTTTTACTTTACTTTTAACTTCAAAAATACCCATGTATGCTCTTACTTTACTTTTCTGCACTTATTTTTCATAAACTGTGTACTAACACTCTTTTGTCCCTTATAATTATTCTTCATTTCATTACTTTAAATATCTTGCCGAGCTTATCGCTGACATATATTTCAATGTTTTATGGAATATATGTTAGGTTCAGGGACAGAGTATCTCGAGGACCCTACTTTTGAGGATCCCATCTTAAAAGTGGACACCGCTGATCAGGCTTACGAGGACACTGAGATCCTCCCTGTGGAAGGCTAGAGCGGGACATTTATATTTCAGTTTATTATTTGTATTGTTATTTTTCAGGTGTGTTTGCTTTCAGCGGATTGTACGGCCATGGTAGGCCTTAACTGTTTGTGTGTTTGCTTTGGACGCTGGTATTGTAATGAATATTTGTGCTGCTTCTAAGATACTCGCGTGCAGGGAACTGCCTTCGCTAATTAAACGCTTAGTGTGCTTAAGTCAAAGAAGAAGAAAAAAATAAGTACCTCTTCTTTGCTTCAAGCACATGCAGACCCGCTCGCCTCGTCGCCCCCAAGTATACTGGGAAGCGGGGCGTGACAATGTTCTCCAACTGGGACACTGACTATCAACTATTTGACTGGTCGCTGAGTGTGCTGGACTGAAAGATTGACTATATCTGTCAATATCTCTCTTGTGACGTGTCCCCTTCTGAGTGAGAATGCTCCGCCCTAAGCATTGCATCCTCATCAAAAGTGACATGTCGGCTCAAAATCGCTTTCTGTCCCTTTGTATCCCATAAGCAATATCCCTTGACGTCGTGGCCGTATCCAAGAAAGATGCACTTCTTCAATCTTGTATCCAACTTGTCGCCCCTCTCGTGCACATACGGCGGGCAACACACTATGCATAAGTATGAATAGTCTCAAGCTTATCCACTCCATTTTTCTTCCGAAATTTTGTAACTACTAGCCACTGACGGAACTATGTTCACGATGTACACTGCAGTGGTGAGAATCTCTCCCAAATATTCCTTCCCCAAACCGGCTGAGTGCCTCAAGTATCGCACTCGCTCCAACAATGTCTGATTCATCCGCTCCACAATACCATTTGACTGCTGGTCTCCGGTTGTGCTAAGATGACAACGGATTCCATGTAATTTGCAAAAATTCCTACATTCCCTCGAGGTATACTTGCCTCTGTTATCGGACCTCAGCACCTTCACATGCCTTCCGGTTTGTTTTTCAACCATGGTCTTCCACTCCCTGGAGATCTCAAATGTCTGGTTCTTCGTCTTCATCAAGTACATCCAGACTTTATAGGAGTAGTCATCTATGAAAAGAACAAGGTATCTAGCTCATTCTCTTGACGGCTTTGGGCATGGTCCCCACACATTTGTGTGTACATAGTCAAGGGGTCCACTGCTAGTGTGCTTTCCATTGTTGAACTGCATCTTTGTCGTTTTCCCGTACACACATGACTCGCAGAACTCTACGCTCTCATCCGTAGCACCAATCAATTCTTTCCTCTGAAGTATATCGAGGGTCTTGTCACACGGGTGACCCAAATGATAGTGCCACGGCTTGACTAAATCTCCGGTACTTGTGCTTGTAGCTCCAATGGCTACATCTCCTTCCACTGTGGTGCCTTGAATGTCATATAAGTTTCCCACATTCTTTCCCTTCATCATTACCATGGCTCCTTTAGACACTCTCAATTTTCTTTCTCAAATACCGACTTGCATCCAGCATTGTCCAAGACGCATATGGAGAGTAGGCTCTTCCGCAGATCTGGGACATGACTCACATCGGCTAGTGTATGCACTATGCCATCATGCATCTTTATCCGGACGGTTCCAATACTTGCAATATTCAACACTGCATTGTTCCCCATGAGGATTGAGCCTCCATCTTCCTTGGAACGGTACGTCGAGAACCAACTCCGTTGCGGAGTCATGTGGTATGAGCACCCACTATCTATAAGCCACACAATGTTTGCTTCACCTACAATCCCTGATGCAAACATATCCGAATCTCTACCTTGATCTCCGTGTCCTTCATCACGGATATGCATGCCATTTATTCCCAACGATGCTGAACCAGACTCTTTATCGACATCCTTGCCTTTCTTCCTATTATTGGTAGGACACCGGTTAGCAAAAGACCATTCTGCTGATAATTGTAGCATGTGATCTTCGTGAATATATCTTACGATTGTCTCGACTTGGAGCGGTCATTGTACTTCCTATGCTGGCCTTGACCTCATCTCCTTTCCTGCCGACCTCTCACAAAAGGGTCTTCTCGCGTTTACTCCCATGATCTCTACTTTGAACCTTGCCACATATCTACTTAGTGTGAAGCGCCACTTTCACCTCCTATATGGTAGAGTCGTTCGATTATATATCATAGACTGAACAACCTGATTATCATCATTAGGCAATGAGCACAACAGGATGACTGCCTGTTGCTCATCTTCAATCTTCACATCCATACCCCGCAGCTCTAGCACTATCCGGTTCAATTCATCAATGCGATCCTTCGCTGCTGATCCAGACTTCATCTTGAGCATATATAGATGCTGAAGCAGATAGAGACAACTCGTGAATGATTTCTTCATGTACAGTCCCTCAAGCTTCTTCCAGATATCAGACGTCGTTGCTTCATCCAATACCTCTCTCGGGACATTATCTGCCAACGACAATTGTATCGCAATGTATGCCTTTCTATCCATCTCGGCTTTGGCGAGTTCATTCACTTCCTTATCGATATTCGCCTCATTGAATACGATTTGATAACAACCAGTATGCATCAGAACATTTTTCACATTTGTCTGCCAGATCCGAAAGTCATTTCGGCCAGTGAACTTCTCAATGTTCAAAGTTGCTAACGACACCATCCTCGCCACTAACTTTCTTCACAAACGAACACAAGCTCTGATACGACTTGTTGAGAAAAGTTATCACATTGACATCCCGCAGAAACAACTAATCCTAAAAGCTGATCAGGAATCTAGAACTAGCAAAATCAGATACTCAAAATACCCAAAGAAAGTTCCCTACGATCTTGCAAAGTAAAGCAGCAAATGAAATAGCAACAAATAAATCACACATCAGACATAAGAGATTTACCCTGGTTCGGTTGCGCACAACCTACATCCAGCAACTTCCGAGATGATTCCACTATTAGAGAGATCTTCAAAAGGACCACAATCTTGCTTACACTCACGTAAGTAATAACTTGTCACGATGAACAAGCCCTTATAAACTCACTCAAGGAAGAAGAAAACAATGAGAAAAAAGAGAGGAGAGAATCACTCAGACTCATAGCACAAACTCCAAGCCCTAATCTCTTGACTAAACTTCAATGGCGGCGGCTCACGTACTAATCTCTTCACAAGATCTGAAGTCTTCAATACCCTAATAATCTAAGCCGTTAGATTATATATGATCTCAAAACAGGGCCGAAAATACCATCATACCAGTCAACTTTAAAAAAACTGGGCCCCGCACCGCTCGGGCGAGTAGGTTCTGAGCTCGCTCGAGCGGTCGCTTTGCTGCTGTGGCTGCTGGCTGAAATATTGAGGCGCTCGGCTGAGTGGCTACTCCGCTCGGCCCGATCGCTTGCACTGTAAAGCACATAAAATCTCTGTCTGCTTAACTCAGCCGAGTGCTAGAGCCGCTCGCCCGAACTGACATTGCTCGGGCCGAGCGGTAGGGCGCTCGGTCGAGCGATACATCTTGCAGCTTCACATGTGTCTTGTGGCACCAGCTCGATCGAGAGTCAAGAATCGCTCGGCCGAGCTATCTGGGTGTGATGTGTGGAGGACGTGAATCACCAAAATTTAACAGTTGCATGTGCGCAAAAGTATGGACTAAAGCGAAAAAAACATGGGTACAAAGTGGAAAAAGAGCGATGATAAGCCCGTAAATGGGGGAAGATGAGTGATCTTTAGGTTTTATGAAAAAGCAATGACAATCTTACAGATAAGGTGAATGTGGTGGGCTTTTGTTTTGGGTTCCAACAAAATACCCAACTCCACAACCAACCACTCACCCACACCCCATTGCCCCCCCAACTCTACCAAACATTTTGTCTTAGTAGGATACAATTCAAAATTTACACTCAAATTTCAAATTATTAGAATTTCTCCACATATAGTTTCACCCAAAGATTCAAATCCTTCCCCACAAATACAATTCAAACCCTTCTCTTAATCCACATCCTAGTCAGCATAAGAAGGCTTGAAGTTTTGTTATAGTCATCAACAAAGTTTGTCTTAATCATATTTTGGGTGCCACGTAGGACAAAGATTCAAAAAGTCATCAAATGTACAATAGGTTTTAGTTACCGTCTTCCCGCACCCTTACTCAACAACGTTCCTGATATTTCATGATTAAATATACTCCAACAACAGTGATTTTTTGGGAATTAGAGGAGGGAGAAACCAAGGGCATGTTTCTTTGTGTTACTTTGGGCTGAGAAAGTGCTCAAATGACACTATTCATTCACTATTTAGGCACTATTCACAAGAATCTAGATTCACTTTCCAGTGTTATGTTTCTTTTGACTGAAAATTTTAGTTTGGGATTTTGCCTCCATTTTGCTAATGTGGCAGTCACAATCTCAAACCCAAAATCTCCGAAAAACCCGGGGATTACAGCCCGCAATTCCTCCTTGTGGGACCCCGTTTCTCTATCTCTTCGAACGAACCACTTGCAGTAGCGGACGAATTTTTTTTCACGCGCAATGAAATTTTTTTGCTATTCACACTTTTTAATGCTTAGTTATGTTTTTTATTTAAGTTTTTTATTTAAATATTTAATTTTAATAATTTTTCTACCACTTCCAACTTTCATCATCCAACAATCCCAATCACACTTTAACCAACAGAAATACACTATTTTAGTGTGTGACCCACAAACAATTCCAAAACCCACTTTCAAACCCCTTTTCATCCAAAAGAAACACAAAACTCTACTTCTCTCTCTTCAAGATTCCAACCAAGATTTACTATTCACAACAGTAAATCTTAACCCAAAGTAACACAAATAAACATGCCCCCAAGTCCAAGTGGAAAAGTTAAAGATCGGCTGATTGAATATGATAAAGGTCGGCGAAACTTTGATGCATGTGTTAACGGGTAGGCAAGCAAATTGAACGGGCTCTCCAAGCCATTTTGGAATAACACGTGGTTAATTTCGAAACGTCAAATTTGAAGAGACTTTTTTTATATGGAACATCCATTTGAAGCGAGAGGCGAAGCGAGAGGCATTGTGATGGTTGTGTAATTCAAGAGGAAACAAATGCCTAAACATCGGCTAACTTGATGAAAGTGATGATGGGCAGTGCACAAGGAGGAAGGGAAAAAAGGATGCACGTTTCTTTTAATTTTTTCATTACACTTCATTATGGATCAGTTGACTCTAACATTTGAAAAACTGAATGATATTATTTTTTAAACAACATGAGATGATATGTAATAAAAAAATTTAGATAAGTCTCATTAAAACGATACAAAAACTCAGATAGTTTACTGAAAGCGAGCTCCAGACGCGGAGCTGAGCATTAACCCTTGTTTTTCCATAAATTCAATTTTAGTCACCAGCATTCTAATACTTGCTTCGCTCAGTAGGGAATCATGATTAAGAAAAAAGAAAAGAAAAGAAAAACAAAAAAACAAAAAACAAAAGAAGAAGCCATGTCTGTATATATAAGTGAAAATTGCAAATAAACCAAAACATTGACATCGGGGTGCAAAAAGGAGTCATAAGAGCGTTATTTTAATTTTCATCCTTGCGCAAGAGGAAACCAGCAGCGACCGTACTCGCGTCTTGTTTCCCTCCCGCATCTCCGCCAAAATCCAGATCCAAACCCTAGGTGCTTGAAAAAAGGAAATTAGATCCCAATGAGTCGCGGAACTGGTGCTGGCTACGATCGCCACATCACAATCTTCTCTCCCGAGGGCCGTCTTTATCAAGTTGGTAAGATCAACGAATTCATAGTCTCAACTGGATCCATCAATTTCTCCCAAAAACAAATAAAGTGTTGTATAATTTTTTTGGTTGTATTTTTGAAATAGAATATGCGTTTAAAGCCGTGAAGGCCGCTGGGATCACTTCGATCGGGGTGAGAGGAAAGGATTCAGTATGTGTCGTCACGCAGAAGAAGGTCCCGGTGAGTGTTTCTTTGATTTCTTTTTATAATTTAGTGCAAATTGCAAATTTTGTTTACGAACTTTTCTTGTTATTGTTAGTATTATTATTCAACTTGATTGAAAATTTAATGCAGGACAAGTTATTGGATCAGACTAGTGTTACTCATCTATTTCCAATTACGAAGTACCTCGGATTGTTAGCCACGGGGATGACAGGTTTGACTTCAGCTCATGTTCGTTTCATTATTCCCATTACGTATCCTATAGAGCCTATTATGGATTTTAAAATACTAGGTGATGTATAATTCTGTCACATAATAAGTCAATTTAAATTATCTTCACTTTCCAGAATGACGCTGCTTTAAAAATTGGTCCAGAATTTAGCTACCAATGCTTTGGATATTTATTAATATTTTTTCCGAGATACCTTTGAGAATAAAAATATTTGAAACAAATTTATTAGTTTTCGGAGAGGCATGCTGGAAGCCTATCCAAAAGGGATGACGTCCGACACTTGTGTTGTTAGCCAAGCAAGGCTTGGCCCCCCTACTAGTACTATCTCCTTCAATCGGCAACCTTGGAATGCAATATGTTAATTATTTGCTCATTTTGGCTGAGTGACACACACTATTATAAAATCAATCCATCAATGCCTAAATTGTATAAGAATTCACATTACATTATAAATGCATATGTTATACAAATTTTACAAACTTTGGGATTATATAAATAAATAATTCATTTTGGTCCATTGGGTTAAGCACCGCAAGTCCAAACCTGGCCCGTTTACAAATCAGCCAAAAGATGACCCCGTGACTGATTAAAAATTAAAATGATTGGCCCAAGCCTGGTTCTGACATTGTTGGATTGAGTCAGACACGTGCCGCACTTGGCTAAATTCTCTTCTTTAATTCTTTTGGACTTCTTTGCAATTTTATAACTAATTGATTTTTTTCTCACATCTGTTTTTACTGTAACCGAATTCTCTATATATCGAATATGTTGGAATGTTTATTTTTCCTTTATTTCCTTTTGACGATTCTCTCTTTTATTAACTGAGCATTCTTTCTATATATATGTACTAGTCATTCATAATCCATGCCCTCGGGCACGGTTCATTTAAAATCTTTGATTTCCCAATAATTATTTCCACCTCCAAAAT
The DNA here is from genome assembly GCA_030789695.1 of Scilla litardierei. Classification (NCBI taxonomy): domain Eukaryota; kingdom Viridiplantae; phylum Streptophyta; class Magnoliopsida; order Asparagales; family Asparagaceae; genus Scilla; species Scilla litardierei. Next base: position 175,996,279 of record CM061139.1, on the reverse strand, counting down.
TTTGGGATATATAATATTTCACTTTACAATTTAAATGAACAAAAATTTAGCAGGCGCCTTCGGCGCATGCACATAATTAATTAATTCCATGTAATTAACGCATTCCACAATTAATTTTTTTCCATAAGTAATTCTTTCCCATAATTAATTATGTGGAGAGAGAGATGGGTGAGAGAGAGATTGGTTTTGATGAGGGAGAGTTAATGCGAGTGAGAGGTGTTAAAATTTCTTTTCTTGGGAACATGTGTGATTCAAATTTTTGGGTGGGATCCAGCTGGTTTTTTGGTTTTTCAAACACTCATCTCAACCCTTTTTTTTACCAAGATTAAATCCTAGCTATTCTTCTATGAACCTCTTTATACATCAGCTTGACATCAGCTTGTTCTAGTCAGCAAGGCAATTCAAAAAAGTCCTCAAATGTAATATAGATAGATAGATAGATAGATAGATAGATATATAGAAATATTCATGTGCAAAAAGACATTCGTGTAATAAGTGTGAGAAAAGAGTTTTCTTGATATTTTTTAAAGATCCAGACATAGATGTTAGATGCGTTCTACCTATGTTAATATACACACCTACCAAAAATCATGAAAACCACCCTCTAGTTGCCATTCGATCTGATCGTTACAAAAGGTCGATTATATATATCGGTTACCCTACCCTAGTTTGGAGGAAGATATATTACTTATTCCGTATCAGTCTCTTCTCTATTATAATCTTAGAGGTTCGTTCCAATTTATTGTGGATGGCTATTGTTCACGGTCCTTCACATTTAGGGGTTGTGCACCTTAAGGCTATTAGTACAAATGGTTCATACCAGTATGGAATATGAGCATTGGCTATTTGCACAATGGTTGGCCATTGGTCCTTTAGGACATAGCTTTCAACACGCTTCTCTGAAGGCCGTTGAATTTGTTCCTAATATTTTTTTTTTCATTTTCAACTTATCTCGAAAAACACACTAAATATCCGACAAAATGATAAACCCATTTCAACACTTTGGAGAAAATGTTGAAATGATCTGTGGCATATACATCTTTGAAGTGACCTTAACTATATAAAGCAATTCATAATTTGGAAGGACAAGATAAACTTCATTTGAGACTTAAATAGGCTGTAGTCCAATATGTTCTCATATGGCTAAATCGAAATGATACATCATACATGCCCATTTATGCCGAGTCTCTTTGTGGTATGCCTAGACCTTTCAGTTATCCAAAAGGACTCATAATCTATGTTACACGGACACAACCATGCCAATATGAACACGACACTAGACACGATAAAGTTTAAAACACACACAAGACATGTGTGCCCAACACGTGTGCACATTGTGCATCGCAGCATCTGACACAACATGAATTCACAATGAGATTTTGCCTGCATGGCTCGTAATAACTGGGTACACATCATGGTTTGTTAATATCATGTCTTGTGAAGCCCTCATATGTAGGTTATGTTTATGAGATTGTGTTCTTAGAAATGTCCAAAACACATTGTAATATTTACTTCCCCTTAATGATGGTTTTTTGCATGCAAAAGTCCTACTGAACACAAACAATATATGATAAGGGGTTCTGGTAAATAACTGGAAACTGACACATTTTAATTAGAAAACAGCACCATCTATTGCTTGGTTTCAATAGGATTACTACGCTTAACAGATGTGCTTAGAATCCCAAGCCACAACCTTGGTGCTATGTAAACTTCATGAAAGATAATAAAATGTTAATATAATATTAGATATATCGTTAATATAGTATTAGCTTTTTATTTATGGATCATGTCGTTGGCTTCATGAATTTGTACTGAAGCGTCATATCTTTCTTTAAGAATGTAATGCATGGATTGGTTGTGTGTCAATCCTCTAATTAAGATAATGGTCGATATGCCCTAACAGTGAGTTTGAAACTATTGCCTTTTTATTTGTCCATATCCATGTACTTATTTTTTAAAATTTTCCCTAACACCTATTAGACTTTTGCTGTTTGCTGTGTATACTCCTTTAAGGATGTAGTTTATATTCTCTGAATTTATATTTAGCTCCATGATGTAGTAAGAATATTAAAGGCTAATGATTAGAAAGAATTGTTCTGGGCCTTCCGGCATCCGGAATGCTCGGCAATGTACTTCAGCCTTCATATGTTCTTTGTGGCCTTAGGCTTGCAGCACTTTAGGACATACTTTGTTGGTTGAGACAGCTTTTTGCAGGGGAATATAAGATCGGCTTGCTCCATTCAACTAAGTTCAAGAAGTCGATGGTATATACTGATTGAAGGTCTGAGAAACGAGTTGAACTCGCAATTTTTTCCTGAAATTAAGACGGTAATAAAAATAGGGTGATAGGATTTGAAATAACGAACTTGATTGCTATAATAGTCCTTTGATACATTGTCGACAGTACATAAACTTATTTGATTTTGAGAGGTACAGATTCAAATTGCAATTGTGGATGTATGAGTGTTTTAAATGGCATGCTTGCAGGGTTATATATGGAAATACATTTCACTTTATGCTTTTGTATTTCATATTGGATTGTGGGCCATGATAGTTTTGTTTCACCTTTATAGCATCCCAAATTACAGTCTGAGATGATGATGTCTTTAATCATTACAAGGCTGTAGGTAGTGATGTATTTTATTTTCTTGATATTCTAATTGTTGGAATTTGCCTGCTGTTCCACTCTTTTTTTGGGTTCAATGTTCTTAATTTCAGGCGGTGGTTATATACCTAACTAAGTTTGGTATGTTAATCTTTCTTTTGTAATCTTGTATTGTTGACATCTTGATACCTTGAATTCTAGCTGATGCTAGGTCTTTAGTCCAGCAAGCAAGAAATCAAGCCGCCGAGTTCCGTTTCAAATGGGGATATGAGATACCTGTGGATGTACTGGCTAAGTGGTATAGTTTTCTTTTATTTTTATGCACCACATCATTCAGTTTAAATGTTGCCAAAGTGCATGTTATGGAAGTTTTTGATCATCCCGCAGTTAGTGGTCTTTGCATTATATAACCTGTAAAAAAGAAATAGAAATTTTCACCTGTCAGAACTAAGAGACTCAGGAAAATATGAAACAAATTGTTGCTGTCATCTATGCCTCTTGATAATTTGAGCTTCAGTCAAAAATGCATGTCCACTTTAAAAACCAAGTGGTTACTATGCAAATGCTATCAGCAATTAATCAGATTTGTTTAATTTCATATAGCAAGTTGATGACAATTTTGGGCGTTGAAGAACTCTTCATTTTTTGAGAAATACAAAACATTACAATTGATGGAAGGTTGTTTCAAGTTCTAGGCCTTGGGGCTGTCTTTAGGATCCTTGAGTAGGGGGTTTGAATTCGTTATAATCTAGATCTGCCCAACGCTTTGTGCTTGTCACATCTTGTGTTTGGATGGAGCTCACCATACAAAAAATGACACGCCTGTTTGTTTTTTTGTTATTTTGGGTTCTCTTTTCCAGTTAACTTTAGTTTTTTAGTGGACTAGAAATTGCCCGTGCCCTCCAGGCACAGAGGCATTCGTCGTCCGGACGCAAATGCGGAGAGAAGCAGGGACCAAAGCGAAAAAAGCGTGGGTATTTGTGTGAGGAGCTTCGGGGGGCAAAAGGAAGAAAAGCAGGGATCGAAGCGCAAAAAAATCAACCCCAAACCACTTCCCTCAAAACCCACCCCAAACTAAGCCCAAAACCCAATCCACCCTCCATTGGGCCCCACCGAGATAAGGTGGAGCACCCCTGGCCAATTGTTTGTCCAAGTCAATTTGTGATTGGGACAAACATCACATCAACAACTCTCAATTGTATACCCATGCCCGGCGAGCATTGAGTCAGTCGTCGTCCGGGCTCAAATGCAGAGAGAAGCGAAGGGCCAAAGTGAAAAAAGCGTGGCTATGTGAGAAAAGAGCGTGGGGGTTGGGGGGGGGGGCAAAAAGAGGGAAAGTAAGGATTAAAGCGCAAAAAAAAACCTCAAACCAACTCCAAAAAAACTACCCCAAACTAAGCCCAAAACACCACCCATTTCCCATTGGGCCCGCCGAGATGAAGTGGAGCACCACTGTCCAATCGTTTGTCCCAGTCAACTTGTGACTGGGACAAACGTCACATCGACGGCCCTAATTTGTATAACAGATATGAATCTACATATGCTATAACGCATGTACAAGATTAGTTTTTGGGATATGTATTTATGGTTAATGCCAGTCAATTACCGTGGAGCTAGTACCTAGTTGGAACTGATTTTATCCATTATTTAATTGTTGAGTTCCTGGTTTTGCAGTTAAGAATTGTCCTGGCATTAGGTCAGAAACACCTGCTAACGGATTGGAACTTTAGATCTGATTAATTAGAATTGATGTTTAATACAACTCTGTATCAAGAGCTTATATTTCTAGCAATAGAAACCTTGAAGATAGCGGTTGAGGGTGGGAATCGGCTGAACTTGGGCCAGACGCATAAAAGCCCAAGCCATGGTCTGTTGAGTTTTCGTGAGTGCAAGCCCGGCCCATTTATATAGCGGGCTTGAATTTAAATGCCCAAACCCAATTTCAAACTAAGCGGGCTGGACTCATGCCCCAATTGGACCTACATTATTAACTAAGAAATTTTAATAAATTTTGATATGATTAATACCTTTCTACTTTTAACCATATGAAATATAAATTAAAACAAATAATTGAAAGATTCAATATTTGAATGTTATAAACAAATTATCAACCACTCTAAAAGTGAAATATTGGCCGTTATTTTGTCTTTATAAAAGAAGAGTGATGATCTTCACTACCTATATTTGCAAGAAATATATTATATTATTAAATTCAGTTAATAATATCATGTGCATACAAGAATCCATATATCTGTGGCAATAATAACAGTTCTATCTATTACTAAAACCCACCATTGCGATACATAGGTATGTGAACATGACACATTTGGGTCCATTGGACCAAGTCCCATTAGCCCATACTTGATTCATTTAACAATCCGGCCAGGTTTGTGGTCTCAATTCCGATTAAAAGTGAATATATTCAGCTTAAGCCCGGCTCAATGGCTTTCGGTCAGCTTTGGCCTATCTCTCAGCCCTAATAGCAATTCATCATTGACCGTTAAATTTTCACGAACATTGTGTTGTAGTACTCTAGCTTTGCACTGTGAGTCCGTAACTGCTGATGTTTATTGCCTGCTATTTCGTTTATTCCGTGGGTCATTTGTTTACATGTTAGAGTAATATGCTAGTCATTACATCTACATGATAATTTCTTATTTGTCACATTAAACTTTTGAGCTTATCTATCCTTGGATATCCTGCGCCCCCGTCAAGCTTGTGGACTGGAAATTTACGTTATCCAATACATATATGCAGGATAGCTGATAAATCACAAATATACACCCAGCACGCCTATATGCGGCCTCTTGGAGTGGGTGAGTTGCTAAGAATTATTATCTTTCATGTCATTACAGTTAATATATGTTTGTCTTGTTGCTTCAGCCTTATTTTAATCTCCATTGCTTCTTTCCTCTATCTGTTGATCTATGAAGCTGCTATGGTTTTGGGTATTGATGAAGAAAAAGGCCCTCAGCTCTTCAAATGTGATCCAGCTGGTCACTTCTTCGGGCACAAGGTACGTCAGACTGATGACTATATCTCCCTTGTTTCTCATTCAACTACGTTTCCAAAGAAACGAGTGTCACATCTCTCATGTTTGCTACAACTAAGAACATATTTTGATTAATATAATTCTCAAAGTTTTCTTGGACAAGTGCATGTAATATACCTAATAGCTGATTGCATTTACCCATGTAATGTACCTAATAGCTGATGTCATTTACCCATGTAATGTACCTAATAGCTGATGTCATTTACCCACTTGACCGCATTCCTCGTGATGTATGCTCCATGTAGACTTAAATACATGAGGCAAACCCTTAACAAATGTGTATCAGATATGGGGAGAGCATGATGCTTGCTATCTATTGGATGCATGTAGATTTTTATTGCAACTGAAGCATTCATTTACAATTTATCTGCCATGTATGGGCATTTTGGGTGGCTGAGGATGACTTCCGCCTTTTATGCCTTAAATAGAAGGCTATGGAAGCGTGCCAAACCATCATATGGGCGCCACAAAAATGTTGGACTTATTTTAGTTACCAGGAGGCTATTTTTATTTGTTTATAGATTCGGAGAGTTTGAATCAACTATTTGATTTTTTAACTGTTTTGAAATTTCTTTGCTTTGAGATAATTTGTACACATTGATGTATGTGTGTTAGTTATAGGGTGTTAGAAGAGCTTTAGAGGCAATTGGAGGGGAGTCGTATTTTAAAATTAATGTTTACTTTTTATTTAATTACTTATTTTGCTTTAATTCAAGTAATGTACTGTAATTGCCATGCATCAGTTGATATTCATTTTCTGTCATGCATATTACGATTTTGCTCTTATTTTTTTGTTTCCTGTTCCTAGGTAACTTTATAAATATCCATCTTTTTGATATCACTATGATCAAAACACGATGTAGACGGTATTTTGTCCAGTACTGATGGCAACTGTGTTGAGTGTTAGGGATTAGCAGCACTAAAAAGGTCAGGGTAGTGGAGAGCAAGTCTGAAGCATCAGTAGTTGACATGAGCTCAACTTAGTGTGGGAAAATGATCTTTCACATTTTTCCTTTTATTGGCAGGTGTAGCATGTTGACTGTATTGAAAACTGTTAATTTTACTATTTATTCAAATGATCTTTCACATTTTTCATTTTATTGGCATGTGTAGCATGTTGACTGTATTGAAAACTATTAATCTTGCTATTTATTCATATTGATCTGGTAAATATCCTTTCACAATGTCATTGCAAAAACATGCCAGTGTAAAAATGTACTTTACAACTAGAATGGATATGGGTATCATATGCTATCTTGTAACAGTCATAGCTTCACCGTCTGCTTTTTCTCTTTATCATGACCAATTAATTTATTTTTTTCTGAATTACTCTGAACTATCTTCTTGTATTTCCTGGATAAATATTTAAATATTTGTTTATCAAATGCTGGTTTATCTTCATGAAAATTGTTTGAAGTTATGATTGGATATAGACTCTAAGCATGTTGGTCATGTTAGATGCATCCTTTTTTGCCATCTTTAATATATGTTACATGTTTTCCTTTATTCTTATTTGTAATGGACTGCGTGTACCTGGGCACATGCTGCTTCATGGACGAGTTGTATTGAATGTTTCACTGAAATTATTTTCCCAGGCTACAAGTGCTGGCCTGAAGGAACAAGAAGCAATCAATTTTTTGGAGAAAAAGATGAAGAATGAGCCAGCATTCTCATATGAGGAGACTGTACAGGTGATATTCTATGCTGAACGGTATCACTATGCCTTATGACATTTGCAGCATATGGACCTAGATAGGTCATATGATCAATCTTGTTATTGCTTCAAAACAGAATATAATAGTATTTAAAAGGTGGATGCACCTTTTTCTTATTGGATGGAAGTGCATATCTCCACTTTTTTGACCACATACATGTATTATTTATCTTTAAGGCATCTTAAAATTCTTTTTCCGTGTGTTCAAGATCCTTGTTTTGCCCATTTTACGTATATTTGTCACCATTATTAATATGTAAGATGCACTTGAGTATATTCTCAATAATATTAGTGTTATAGGCTGTATTAATGGTTAATAACTTTAGATGGTGGCTTCTTAATTTCTGAAGTAATTTTTGAGCATCTCTTTGTTGCATCAACTACATATTGTTACTGCTGTAGTGGCTTTCTACTGTTTTGGGGTCCATAATTGGTTAAACATGATTTCATGTACCACATGGAGTGTCCATTGTATGCTTAAAAATCATATTTGTGTATTTGAAATTTCTAATGTAACCTTGTTTCTTCCTCTAGACGGCAATCTCTGCTTTGCAATCAGTTCTTCAAGAAGACTTCAAGGCCACCGAGATTGAGGTATCTTCTTGTCATTTAAGTTGCAGCTTATTATCTTTTACTGATGTGGTTAATTTTAATTTGGATGACAAGTTATATAGTTCGAGCTCAGTTTAATCCTGTTTTGAGGCCAAAGCGTCTCTTGGGGCTAATAGGAAACATTCTTCAGGACATGTTTCTTTCCAAAGTGTTAGCATAAAGTCTTTACCGTAGTTAAGATAAGTTCATGTGCTCACAATGTTCATTCACTGAACTTACTGTGATAAAATCACTATGAAGCATAGAAACTTTGATAATGTGTGTTGGGTAACTATCAGCGCCACACACCCTCTAGTATTTAATACACATGCTAGTACTGTGGTTGCAAGGTCAGTGTTTGGGAATAATTGGACGCGGTCAAAAAGTTCGAGATTTGGGAAAGATCCGAAAAATTAAGGATTTGTTTGGTGAATGTCACGCCCGCTTCCCCGGGCCGTGACTGCCTTTCACATGTGATGCAGGTCCGACTGGTTACAGTGAAAACAATATATGCCATGAGCAGAAATGTACCAAAATATTCATATGAAAATTTTCATTAATACATGGGTGTCCAAAAGTCTGATGCAGTACATATATAGATACACACTCTCAAAAATATATAAAGAAACTACATAAGAAATACACTCACGACTTCACACGCAAAAGTCTGTGTCATGTGCAGCAAATTGATACGATCTTGATGGGTTTTAGAGAAAAGATAATATTTTATGGTGGAAAAGATGAAAGGGTGGAAGTTTTATTTATTTGGGGAAAAGAAAATACAAGATACTTGACCTCTTTAGGAGAGGAGGTCGCTCTCCTAGCTTTATCTTCGAGACTAAAGCCTAAATTTCCCAACCATATACATGCCCCTTCTAATGATTATTGCCCTATTTTTTATAACAAGATTCTCACTATTTAGTTAATTAGCCAAAGAGCTAAACTACCCTTCTTATTTAAATTATTACCAAACGAGGGTCCTAATATTTTTCTCAGCATTAAACCATTACCAAATTAGGGGCCTAAAATCACTATCTCATTTAATGAGATGATTTTCCCTTAAACCATTATTAATTGAGATCTCGTTCACATTCACTGCACCGCCCAATCACATCATTTCTCATTAAACCCTTGCCAACTGAGGGGGACTAAAATCACACTATCATTTGATGGCATGATTTTCCCATTAAACCATTACCAATTGAGATCTCTCCACATTCGACGCACCATTGGTCCACATTCGTTGCACCCCAATCGCATCACCAACTCGAGATTTTCAAAGACCGGGGGTCTCTTCGTATTCCTGTTTAGCACCTAACTGTGAAATAAAACGAAGAACACTAGCACTTGGAGTAAATCACAATAATTCTAAAATTTAGAATTATTACATTATTCATGAGCATGACTGAAAATATAGCAGGAACAAGAAATAAGTGGCTAAAGACAGGCATGTAAAACAATTTATACTTTAGAGTTTTGCTATCAATATTCTAACAGCTATATCAATCTTAGGCCGATACTCATATTGACGAGTACATTAAGCATCCGGAAGTCCACCTTGTACCATGAGGACGCTCACCTAGGCTGAGCCTAAAATAGAAACAGGAGGGGCTCTGAGGCCAAAACAGAAACGGAAGGAACTCAAATTATGTCTGACGATACTAGTAGGGGCCATGAGATGCATGATGAGACCCTATCGAAACACCTGATGTGGTCATGTAATCAGAAGCATAGCTCCAAGCTCTCCTGTATACTCTCTAATATATGTTATCCCAAAACCCAATGAGTCTAAAGTGCCAAATGTTGTTTAAGGTGTACAGTCCTTGATGTCAAGTGGTGTTGTTCAAAAGATGTTTTAAGGTGCCAATATTTGTTTGGTCAAGCATGCATTATGAGACAGATTTTTTAAACAAATCCAATAGTCACATCAAAACTAGTTCATACGGTTGGTGTGCTATGTGAGTAAAATCCCATCATGTTTCATGAGTCTAGCAATTTCACGAGTTATAATGCCAACCGGTCCAATTCCTATAATATGCCACTTGTAAGGTGACATCAATAACCAACAAGTCTACATGTCATGCACGAGAATAGTAACAGTTTGTACCAGTATCATGTTTCATCATAACACATTCAAACATATTACTAAATTTTGGTGTCATGAATTCTAGTTTAATCAATTGCATGCATCAAGTGATTTCATAACAGTTTAAAAATGTGAATTTAAAATGGAGGCAGGGACAACTGTATTTATTTAAGAGAAGTCTCATCATCAATCGTTTAAGGGTCTAATCCATGTGTTCATGCTTTTCATATCATCAGCCAACATTCATCAAGGATGATTTTCTGTGTAATATAAACAAGAAATAAAGCCAAGCATGAATACTAATGTCCAACCAAGAACAAGGTAAATGCATGTAATCCAACTAACAGTGGCTCATGGCCTCACAAAACTTGGCAAATGCCCACGAGTCTAGCAAGTCAAAGGGGCAAGAAAGGCCCAACTCCACACCAAAGGGGCAAAACCCAACTTCACACCAAAGGGGCAAAGCCCAAGTCCAACACAAGTCTATCACCAAAGCCCAGCACCAATGGCCAACATCAAGCCCAACACACAAGTCCAACATCAAATCCAACACCAACGACCAATGCGAAGCCCAACATCAAGTCCAATATCCAAATCAAACATCAACATCCAACATAAGAGACAACACCAACCAACAACCACTCAAAGGGGCAAATCTCATAACCAAGCACGGTTAACCAACACCCACACAATGGGCAAAAAGCACAACCACAACCCCACCCAAGGGGCAGTAGCCCACAGAGAACCCATGTCAGAAACCCACATCAAGGAACATGGGTTGAGACCCCAAGTCATGGCATGCACGATGACGGTAAGGGTGGCGATGTGGGTCGCCACCAAACCATAAAAATCCGTAATCCATAAGCTCAGTCAACATCGTCGTAAAAACAGACAAGAACGCCAAAGAGACACAGTAGCAGAGCAGCGGCGAGGGCGGCGTCGAGGGTAGCCGCCAAGCCCCAAACCAATCTCAGCTCATTCATCATTGCATGTGGAAGAAAATCACAGTTTTAAAATAAAAAACCCGAATTAAAATGATTTATTGAACACCGAAGATCGTTTGAGGGCTCGTCGGAGCCTCACAGCTATGTCGTCGAGCGGCTGCAGATGCTTCGACGGAGGGAGACTGAGAAGAGAAGTCCCCAAACCAAAAAGTCTAAATCCCAATTCCAACGAAAAGCGAAATCAGAGAAAAATGTTTGAGGGAGAACAATTCTTGAAATCGTTGCATGAAAACCCATGAAATGGGGGATAAAGTAGAGGTTTAGGGGAAAACGAGAGGAAGAGAGAGCACTTATCTTTTAACGGTGAGTCGATGAGATCGTCGATAATCTCCTCGAGCGAAATAAAGAGCGACGACGATGGTTGGGCTGGTAATAGTTAATGGTGGTGGAGGCTCAAGGGTTAAGGAAAAGCGACAAGGCGTTGTCGAGACGTGGAGCGGCGAAGTAATCACCAAGAAGAGCGTATCTCGGTCGGGGGTTGACGAGAGAGATCTCGGGGAATCGGGAGACTTTGCACAAGCGAAGGGGCAAGCGCATGCGTGTCTGCGAGTGTGAGGGGGATGAGTGAAATAAGTGGGATGCGGGTGGGCTTGTGGGCTTGGGTCGCTGAGGGGTTGGGATTCGTTGGTTGGGGGTAAGAAAGGAAAAGGAAAAAGAAAAATGAAAAGAAAGCGGTCTGGGCCACAAGGAAATAAAGAGGAAAAACAGAAAAGGAAAACAAACAAAATTACATATAAATTACAGAAACCCCAATAAAATTTGAAGCCATTACATCCTACCATCCTTACAAACAAAAATTTCGTCCTCGGAATTTCTAAAAGCTAGATACAGATAACAAAATAACTGCCAACATTGACTAAGAGGTGGGGGCGTATTTCTCTGCTGCCGTCATGATGTAAGCCTGGTGCTTCTGAGGATTGGTGGTGGATGCTGATCTTGCTTATTGACACTGGCCATTGCCGTCTGCTCAACTCGTATTGGACAGTCGCCAATGGAATGCTTTGATGCACCACATATTAGACACAGACTGTTCCAACAAGGACAATCCAATCCTTTCTCATATGTCTGGATCGGTGACAGAAACTGCATACCACATGTCGCTGGGTGTTGGATGGAATACTGGCCTGCTTGAATTGCGTGGCATGCCCCATCTACAAAGCATGCTTCCTTTGCTCTACGAGACGAGCATTTGCTGGTGGTTCAGGGGATGGAGCGGGTTGCTTCGGAGGGGGTAGCCATGCGTCGCTCTCGCTCGGCCTCCCTCTGAACATACTTATACTCACGGACTACTAACAGTACAACTGCATAGGTGTGTAGGTTCAACCCAACCGGCTTCTCTCAGATCTTGATATTCAGGCACTGCTGAAAGCGTCTGGCCTGAGTCAAGGGAGTGTATACCATTTCCTTAGCAAATTTGTTGAGCATAGAGAACTCAGTGTCATACTCTTTTGCCGACATGGTGCCATGCTAAAGATTTGTGAATTGCGCCTACATCTTCATCTGTGCCTGACGAGAAAAGTTAAGCATTGAACAAGTCCTTGAATGTGTTCCATGAGATCAGCTATTCTAACCGGCGCTCTTCAGAATTCCACCAGACTCTGGCCACTTCAACTAATTTCAGCTTGGCCATGTCTATCCAGGAATCTGTTGGGATCCGTGTTGCCTTCAATTTATCTACAGTGCATCAGAGCCATTCATCTGTTGCTAGAGGCTCCTTCCGTCTATTAAAAGACTTCATGCGTAGTGCCTGAAATTGCTGGACTTCTTCATTCCTAGGCCTAGGCTCTCTCCGTAGAGCCTGGAACATCTCCCATAGAGCAACATTTGATATCTGGTGTATCACTGAGGGGGACCCGGTGTTGTCGTTATTGCTAGATCCAGATCCAGAAGCGTTCATATCCATTGTTGATTTGTTGGCCGTGGTAAGTCTACGGCGTTCGTAAACTTTCATTCATCTACATTCATAGGGTAAAGCTAGTTTAGCTGAGTATTTTATATGATACATCCTACTCTTCCTATTCTGTTCACGAGGTGATTAGAACAGACCAGCATGTGCCACTACAAAAATATTTCACGCCCTGCCTCCTGGAGGCGTGACTGTCTTTCACACGTGATGCATGTCATGTTGGTTACCGTTGAAAACAATATATTGCACACACAGAGATGTACCAAAATATTCATACAGATTATTTTATTAATACATGGTGTACAAGAGTCCGATACGATACATATACAAATACAATCTCTCAAAAATACATAAAGAAACTACATTAAAAATACGCTCCCGACCTCACACCTAAAAGTCTACGTCCTACCCAACAAACTCAGGATTCTCAAGGATTAAGGTCTCGTACTCTTGTTCAGCATCTAACTGTGCAACAAAATGAAGAACTGCTAGCAATTAGCACATGATTGAAAATATACCAATCCTAACATATACCAGGAACTGGAAACAAGTGACTAGAGACATGCACGTAAAATATTTTACATTTTAGAATTATGCTATCAATATTCTAATAGATATATCAATCCTAAGCCGTGACTCATATTGGAGAGTACAATAAGCAATCGGGAGTCCACTTTATACCACGGGGGTGCTCACTTGGGCTGAGCCCAAAACAGAAACGAGAGGAGCTCTAGGTCCAAAACAGAAACATGACGGACTCAAATTATATTCCACAATACTAGTAGGGATCCATCAGATGTATGATAAGACCTTGTCGAAATACCTTATACAATCATGTAATCAGAAGTATGATTTGAGCCGCTCCCGCACACTCTTTAATATGAATAACCTCAAAATCCAGTGAGTGTGAAGTATCAATTGTTGTTTAAGGTGCACAGTCCTTAGTGTCAAATGGTGTTCAAGAGATGTTCTAAGGTACCAGTATTTGTTTGGTCAAGCATGCATTATAAAACAGAGTCTATAAACAAGTCCAAGGGTCACATCAAAACTAGTTAATATGATTGGTGTGTTATATGAGTTAAATCCATTCATGTTTCATGTGTCTAGCAATTTCACGAGTCATTGTGCCAACATGTCCAATTCCAATAATATGCCACTTGTAAGGTGACATCAATTACTAACAAGTCTAACACGTCATGCACGAGAATAGTGATAGTTTGTTTCAAGATCATGTTTCATCGTAGTACATTCAAACATATTATGAAATTTTCGTGTCATAAGAATTCTAGTTTAATCAATTGTATGCGTCAAGTGATTCCATTACAGTGTGAAAATGGGGGATTTAAAATAGGGGAGGGAAAACTGTATTGATCTCAGAAAAGTCTCATCATCAATAGTTTAAGAGTCTAATTCATATGTTCATGCTTTCCGTGTCACCAGCCAATAAATCAAGGATGATTTTTAGTGCAATATTAGCATGAAATAAAGCCAAGCATGAAATCCCAATGTCCAACCAACAATATGACAAAAGCACGTAATCCAACTAATAATGGCACATGGCCTTACAAAACTTGGAAAAAGCACACAGGTCCAGCAAGTCAAAGGTAAAGCCCAACTCCACACTAAAGGGACAAATCCCAAGTCCAACATAAGCCCAACACCCAAGCCCAACACCAATAGCCAACACCCAAGCCCAACATCAACGACTAACAACAAGTCCAACATCAGTCCAACACCCACACCAAACACTAACACCCAACACCAGAGGCAACACCAACCAACAACCACTAAGCAGGGGCAAAGCCCATAGCCAAGCACAACCAACTAACCCCCATGCAATGGGCAAAATGCACAACCACAACCCACGCAGGGGGCAGTAGTCTATAGAGAACCCACGGCAAAAATCCACATCAAGAAACATGGGCTGAGACCCCAAGTCACGACGGTGCAACCACACAGTGACGGCAACGACGACGTCGATGGTTGTCGCCAAACCCCAAAAATTTGTATCCCATAAGCTTAGTCAACATCATCACAAAAACAGAGAAGAACCCCAAAGAGACATAGCTGCAGAGCAGCAGCGAGGGTTGTCGCCAAGCCCCAAGAATCCCAAAGCTAAGCACATCACATTCATCATCGCACAAGAAAGAAAAGCACAATTTTAAAACCAAAAAAATTGAATTAAAGTGATTTACCGAACACCGAAAATCATCTGAGGACTTGTCAGAGCCTAGCTGTTGTGCTGCTGAGTGGTTGCGACTGCTTCGATATCGGGGGACCTAGAAGAGAAGCCCCAAAACCAAAATCCAAACTCCAATTCTGATGAAAAGCGAAATCGAAAAAATATTTGAGGGGAAAAAATTCTTGAAATCGTTGCATTAAAATCCACGAAGGGGAGGGTGATTTAAGTAGAGCTTTAGGGGAAAACAAGAGGAAGAGATAGAACACTTAGCCATTACGGCGAGTTGGTGAGATCGGCGAGAATCTCGCCAAGCGAAATAAAGAGCGGCGACGATGGGTTAAGGGAAGCGACGAGACATTGTAAGGACGTGGAGCGGTGAAATAATCGCCAAGAAGAGTGGATCTCGGTCCGGGGTTGATGAGTGAGAGAGAGAGAGAGAGAGAGAGAGAGAGAGAGAGAGAGAGAGAGAGAGAGAATCGAGCGACTTCGCCCAAGCAAAGGGGCGAGCACGCATGCTTGTGCGTGTGAGGGGGGTTGAGGGAAATAAGTGGGATGCGGGCGGGCTTGCGGGCTTGGGCCCCTGGGTGTTTGGGCTTCGTGGGCTGGGGGCAACGAAGGAAAAAGAGAAGAAAATAGACAAGAGAGCAGGCTGGGCTGCAAGGAAAGAAAGAGGAAAAAAAGAAAAATTTACATATAAATTGCAGAAACCCCCAACAAAATTTTGAGGACATTACAATGAAAATTCGAAAAATCAGCAATGGAGAAATAATATATGGGTACCTAAATTTTTTTATATAAAATTTACATGTCAAAACAACTTTCATTTTCATCTGTTCATAAGTTGCTCAGTGGTGGAGAAATGATTTGGGTTTACGGATCTACAAGTGCAATTTTAGGAGTTAACTTTGCCTTTACGGTTCACAAACTCGCCGATTTATTCATCAATCTTCGAAAAATACAAATTAATTCAGTTCTTGAATTATGCGTGAATAATTCACAAATAATTTTAAAAAAAATTCAGGAATTATGTGACACTGATTGTCGTTTTGTGTGTGTTGGGCAGTGTGTATTTATTATTATTGTTTTTATTTATCTTATCTTATTTTATTTTATGTTTTTTTTTTTTTGGGGGGGGGGGGGGGGGGGTCGAGCAGGTGCATGTGGGAACCTTATACATATCCAAAGAGATCCATTGTTGTAAAAAGCCAACTAAAGACCCGCTTCAAGATTCTATATATTTTCATATTGTATGAATCATTTTCTTACGATGTTTATTCTTGTTATTGTGATTTTAGCAGTAATTTTTCACTTTGCTTTATTGGTGATGCGATATCTCGAGTTTTGATTTCATTTTCTATTTTCTATTATTTTTATACTACATTTTAATGTTGCATGATTGATCCTAAATATTGTTCCACAATTGTTATCTTTAAATATTGCATTATTGCATATCAATTTTTATAACTCAATAGTACTACTCTGTAAAAAGACATCTTTACTATTTTTCTCTGTTTCTTACAATTTTTTTCTTTGTTTTCTCCACCATTATGATTCTCTGCACTATTTTTTTTAAAAATGAATTGTCGCTTATATCATGCTAAAGCCCTTGAAACCTATGCAATGCCTTGCTGATTTGTTCCTCTTTCTGCTTTTCACGACCTTGGAAAGAACTAAACCTGGGAACTGAAACCAATAATATCTTGTGTCTGACTTGATGATGAATATGTGAATTATCGGATGTAAAAAAAAAAGAAACATCTCTATGCACTTTTTGATGCGAGAGAGAAAGCATCATGATTTCACTATCTGATTCTTCATAATGTTTTAGTCCAGCCTAATGCGTCGTTTAACATTTCCAGAGCACATAATGTTGAAATATCTTATAATACAATTTATACATGAGAATAATAGGTATCTTATGACATTTGAGTATTTATCTCATTTTGGGGCCTTAAGCAGTACACAAAATTTAGAGGATCAATTCCTTTCATTTTGATCTTCATATTCTAAAATACCATAAAATCCCAAATATACCAAAGATCTCATGAACCCAGAACATTTTTTGCGTGTTGAATCACTTGTCAAAAAATCGAGGGGTTTACCACAATAGAACTCCCCCCCCCCCATAGATCAACAAGCATGCGGTTTATCAATTCATCAAAAATCTTTATGCAACACCTTGAAGGTATCCACCATCGAATTATTCGAGGGAGAAGCCTCGGCCAAAGTGACTAAAGTTTTTTGAGCATGATGCAACTGCAAATTGATTTCTCGGATTTGTTCTCAGCTTCCTTTGATTGCTATACTCATTGATGACCTCATGAAAACTAAGTTTCTAGAACTCACCAACTTCCAAATTGGCATCCAAGTCTCAAGAACAATTGGGATGTATTAATCATAAAGAAGATGAAAGACAAAAATGGAAAGAATCAAATGTCATGGGATCTTAAGTTTCATCCAAAAATATACAAAATTTAATTTTGTGAGCCCTGGCATAAAGATACCTTAAAAACATATGAGCTTAAAATCCTATCTATAGAATATGTAAAACTGTGTGGACCGTGATGAGCATCACAAACCATTTAAAAAAATTTATAGTTCTAACAACTCTAAAACAATGTGAGTCATGTCATATGCATCATAAACCACTACAGATATCAATTTTTATATATTATCCAACAATATGCAGAATTACGTGAGACATGGTGAAAGTTCATTTCATCCTCCCCCATTATACTTCAGTTCACTCTATCAAATAATGACAGTGGCTACTACATGCTATCTGCAACAGCTACCGCAAGTTATTGCGATAATAGCCGTAGTAGTAGTAGTAGACTAATCAACGATTTTACGTAGAAAAAAAAGTAATGATGGTATGCAAGCGCAGTAAGCGGCAATAACATGTTGTGAAGAAGAATAAAAAGAAAAATCAACATGGAGGAAGAAGCAGCAAATAACGTCAAAAGTAATAAAACCAACAATTACATAAGAAGCAAGGTAATTCTAACATAAAGAATCAAATTAGCATCTAAGATGTCAACTTTCTCATGTAATTATTAAAGCCAATGCAAAAATTATAGAAAACTTCTTAAAGGTGAAAAAACCTGTTATGACTTGCGTTGATATTTTCTGCATCAACAACCAAATGCTGATATGCTATAAACATAGTTTTTTTTGGCCATATGGTATAGCCATATCATATCATTTAGGGTCCAAAAACGATATATCTTTCAAAATTCAAAACATTGATGACCAGGCATGTGCGTTCTTGCAGATGTTTATATAAAGGTTTCGGCCGAATAAAAGCTGTCTTTTTTTTTCAATGTACACAAAGATACAAACCTTCAGTGTAGAAAGGCTGGAATTCATGCTTATCATTTTGCTTAAACAACTCTGGATATTTTAGTTTTTTATTTTTAGTTAACTTGGCCCCCATCGCATGGATTTTAACATGATTACATCTTGATTGATCTTTATCTGCTTGCATTAGGTGGGAGTTGTGAGGACAGATGATCCAGTTTTCAAAGTGCTCACAACACAGGAGATTGATGAGCACCTGACTGCTATCAGTGAACGCGACTGAAAACCGAATGTTATCATTGTCTTAGTTTTGGTCTTACTCATGTTGTAGTTTTATATCATCAGAATGTAGTCTGTCTATGTTGGCTCTGTTGATATTTTTTCCGAACCTAATAACTTGCTGGAGGGATATTATGCAGTCAGTCTCTTTGCATGTGTATGAAGCTTGCCATAATTGCTGGATTTTAATGGGACATGTTATTAACCCTAAAACGATTCAAGATTGAGGCATTCAAATGCTGTCTCAAGCTTATTACAAGCCTTTCTCCGAGTTTTGATCATGTATACTTGCATCACCCAAATTTTGCTTCCAGTCTTGGGAGTTTATGACCTTGGATGCTTTAGAGGGGGAGTTTGCCTATGAAATCTGTTGCCAGGCTACCAAGATAGAGATGGCCTTCAAATTCCACAGCCGAGGTGACAAATGACATCACCTTCCCGTTACAGTCATCAACTGTCCTGATGATGCTGCCATTGGCCGCAACCTTCACAGCCATTGCCCCCTTCTTCACCGGATTGACGATCTCGACAAGCTTCGGAAACGCTGCGATTGCGCGCTTGGCAACCGCGGACTGGTGGATGAGATCTCGCCAACCTCCCGATTTCAGCTATACAGGAGTAGAAACACGTTAAATTACGGCCATCTAAAATCTGCTTCAGGTTTTTGTGTTCCAACCTTGACGAGGGCAATCCAAAATGATCCATCAGGTGCTAAGTTGATGTTATCCGGTCCTCCTGGGAGGTTGTCGACGAAGACTTCTGTTTCTCCCTTGAGCTCTCCTTTAAGCCAATGCTTCAAGCAACGAAACCTGTATCAGTATTAAAATAAGATGATCCCAACTGTTCATCTGGATGTTAAGGAGCTATAATATACTCCAATTATCGTAGTAGAGGCACACGTTTTACCTCCAAGTCTCACAAACTAGGAGGAAGTCTTCATCGGGCGACAATGCGACGCCATTGGCAAAGGCGAGGTCTGAAAGCACCACCGAGGTTTTTCCCGTTGATGGATCATACTTTAGGAGTCGGCCGTGAGGCCTAGCTTCAAGGACATCAAGAAACCAATTGAAGAGGCCGAATTTACTGGATGCATCGCTGAAGTATACGCTTCCGTCTGAAGACTCAATGGCTTCATCTGCAAACCTTAGGACGCAGAGGAAGAGAAGAACACATCGATATTGTTAATTATTGTTATGCAGTGTGGAGAATTTTAAGTGATCATTATTGTTAATTATTGTTATGCAGTGTGGAGAATTTTAAGTGAAATTTATGGGAACAAGTAAATCTGACCATATTATATTATTTTATTAAAGACTTTTATACATCAAATCAGAGTGGCGCAGCGGAAGCGTGGTGGGCCCATAACCCACAGGTCCCAGGATCGAAACCTGGCTCTGATAAATTAATATTTTTAATTTTTAAAAATTTCAGTCTATCAAAACACGTTTTCAATATTATTAATATGAGAGGTGTAATTTGTAAAGTTAGAAATAAATAGCGGTTCATATTCCATTTTGAAAGAAATTGACCAATATAATATTTTTGTTATAAACGGGCCTTTGGAGGCCCATTTGTGTATTGGGTATCCACCCATTATGTAACCCTATTACTATAAATACAGGGCTACGGGGTTCCGTAGCCACCAAGTTTACAACACGTTATCAGCACACTCGAGGTTGAGCCGAACCTCTGCCGACAGACGAACGCGACGCGAACGGGCTTCCTTCAACGAACGTCGCTAGATCCGGCGGGTATGATCTAGATGTAATTCTTTTCCATAGATCTAAATTCGTATGCGCATATGTTGAGATCCAAATACATTGATTAGTATAGATCTAATTTTTCTATCTAGAGCTGCATGCTAAATCAATTGTTTAATAAAAAAATCGTCGTTTTTATTGTTAAAAATCAACTTTTTATGATAAAAACGCCGTTTTGAAGACTAAAAATAGATTTTTCCCTATAAAAATCAGATTTTTATCATCTTCTTCCCTAAAAATCATTAAACCCTAGAGGGATTCTTCATCGCCACGCGGCCGGAAGCCGTTACGCGACACCCCCTCATCTCGTGCAATCACCACCGCCGCTCGAAGCAACGTGCGGCGACCCCCGTCGCCCGCAGCGGTGGGCACCCCCGCCGCCTGCGACGGCGGGCCGATCCCGTCGCCAGCAGCGGCGGGCTCCCCCCGCCGCCGCCAGCAGCGGCGGACGGGCCCCACCGCCAGAAGCGGTGGCGGCAACGCTAACCCCCTTCGCGCGCGTACGGGCAAACCCTAACCGCCCGTAGCGGCAATGCGTGCGGCGAAACCCTAGCCGCCCGAAGCGGCGGTCCCTACGGTGCAAAATTTTTCCGCCCGAACGGGCCCGCTCGAACGATTGCCTTCAAAAACCCTAACTAGGGTTTCCCCCCCAAAACATCGTTCTTACAAGTTCTTTTTCAGATTTAATTAAGTTTTTCTTCGTTAAAATCTGATTAATGCTTTATAAAGCATCACAATTTTTTTTGGATTATTTGATTATTACACGTTTAATAATTAGGAAGATCCTGCGACCGCTCTACCTTTAGTTAACTAACCTAACGGTGTATGACGTTGCCCAGTGGTCCAATAATTATTAAACGAGAAATTTTCATTTCGATTATAAAATGTCTGTGATGATTAAATGCATGTGTAGAAAATTATATGCATGCCGCATATTTAATGATTCTGTGATGTACATTTTTATTTAGCATGCTAAAATCACTATGATATAGTCTAATGCCTTTAGCAAAACTATATGTCTGCAATGAGATTATTTAAATGCCTGCAGCATATAAATAGCATGTGTATACATCATACTTGATTCAATTCAGGTTAATTGAGCATAACTTTTTAGTTTACAAGCTTTATATTATATGTATGATGTGCTTATGATATGACGATATTTTATGACAACAAACCAATCATGGTTTCAAAAAGTTTAACATCATACCCACTTTGACAAAATGAATCTGAAGTTCAAAATCAAATCAAAAGTCAACACCCTTTTACCCTAATAAAAATTAACAAATACGATGAATTATGCGAAAATCATTTATGTGATTTCTTTTAGAGATACACATTTTGTGGTAAATAGATCTCTCAGATCTATGGTTTGTATAAACCAATATTGACACCAGCAGTTGTCATAACACCGCTAAACCCTTTTAGAGTAATCTCACTTTACAAGGTATGATTCTTTAATCTAGCCTTAATTTTAAGCGTACGCCTGAAGTCGTGTCTTAATAAATAAGTGAGAAATTATAAATTTCATACCCACGTATTTGTTTCCCCTTTTAAGCATGTTAAACTATCCACATAAGATTCAAGAAAATGGCCTGAAGCCATACTCGAGCATTCAAATAGACTTTTAAAAGTCTCTAATTAATTAGAAAAGTGGAAGTATAAAATAATTTTCTCAAACCCCTACTTATGTCTTCTCAGTAAGACTAATTTTCATTTTCTTTATATATAAGGAAAACTTAAAACATGGGAAGTCTTGAATAAGATGAGAAAGGGAAGATATGATATACCTCGACATGGAGTATGCAATGGCAACCCAATATCAGACCAGAAGTTCTGATAAAACCCATAATACTTTTTGCAACATGAATTGGTATTAACTTATGCCATATAAAATATATACATATCTAGTCTAAACGACGAAAGTCAATTGACCTTATGTATATTTAACTACTCACCGAGGACAAATAAACTTTGAAAACAAATTTGATCTGTTTTCTAGAATGAGCACAATAAATAAACTTTGAAAACAAATTTGATCTGTTTTCTAAAATGAGCACAATTGTGGACGTATGTTTTCTAGAGCACACATCATACTATGAACCTTGTTACTGTAACATAATTATCAGTAGTATTCTCTTGCAGTATACATGTGTTTAAATGCATCACTATAATATTTATTATTGATTTCATGCTTTTTACACTTTTATTTTACTGTGAATGATTTGTCATCCTGAATACTCCTAAAATGAGGATGCCATTGACTCTCTTCACTTCCTCAAACGAATTTAAGATGATACCCTATCATCATTAGAAGAATGAGACCTTTTAGGCCTCTTGAGAGTATTTGAGGGATAAAAGTGGACTCTCACACTCCCTCCATATGGCTGATGATGTACCTTAGAGTACTCATCTATATATCCTCTTAAAATGACCATAATCAAAACCTTGTTATCCAACCGCAGTCCAGATTATTATTAATCACAACGGACATATTACCTTACTGGGATATTGATTGGGCTTTTATTTACTCTTATACCACCCTCAAAAATGCCACAGTGGAATTTATTCATCGGGATTAACCATCCTGGATGAATATATTCCGAGATCCCCAAACGGGGAGGCATTACTGCACATCTTATAGATCGTGCCTTGACGGGTTCATATCCCCAATTCTATGCTCCACTTCGTTGAAGTCGAGCTTATTGTGGACTTGTTTTGTGGATAACACTGGGAAATTAATTATATTTAACAACTGGAAGCAAATTGAACACACTGAAGTTTTGTGTTCACACCCAGAAATGGGTTATATGTAAATCATTAAAATGATTTAAACGGATTACTTATCCATTAAAAATCCAGTTGTAAGTGACCATGTGGAACATGCAATTACAATGCAAACCATCAAAACGCCTCCTTAGAACCTATTTATGAGCCCGAGCACTTCATATAAACAGTTTCCGAGAACCCCTAACGGGGGAAGCATTTAGAGCACATCTTATCGATGGAGCCATGATGAGTATACATCATCATATCACCATTATGGACCATCAGAACACAGAACTATTTATCAGAAGTAATTACCCCAGATAAATAGATTCTGAGCACTCTGAACAGGGGAAGCATTTAAAATCACTTCTTGTAAGACGTGCATTAATGGGCCCCCTTTTAAAGACTTGATGTGATCCTGAAGATCCTTCATAACTTTAATTTCCCAGTATTAGGTTCAATAGAAATATTATAATCATCCATGAGCCTGAAGCTCAATTGACCATTTAAAAACATTAATACCTATGATCTGATTATCATGAATTGTGATGAGATCCTGAAGATCCACATTCATGAAACTGTTAAAAAGTTATCAGACATAGCTACCGACAATATAGATATTGTCAAATTCACAAATCCCTGCTACTAAAAATCCAGCTAGGATTGACATACCAAATATAATGGATGCAATCCATCAGTAGCAGAAGTGGATATCCTCAATGGATGCGAGGACATACCACGAGGCTCCAAAGTGAGAAATAACTCCTGGAGACCCTAAAACAATACCACCACAGGAAAGTGAGCTTATCTCTTATCTCCATATCCTCTCCCTTTCTAGAACCTCCAGAAGAGATGAATCTGGAATAAATTGAATAATGTACGTACATGGAGAGGTATTTGGATAAAACACACTTGTCGACAATTACTCACATTTCATTTTGCCATATATATCGTTCCCAATCTCCGTTTCCTGAAGCAAACGCAGAGACTTGGCCAGATTATATGGAACGAGGCAATACTAAGTTGAGCTGGACTCACTTATGAAATGTGAAGTGTTTGGACCCGAAGTCCTGATATCAAAAGATATCAAACCTTTGGGTTACCGAGTATTGTATAAATAAATAAAATCGTATGCTATAAGCAAAACGCTATAGCTTAGAGGTTTATTTCGCAGAAACCAGGAAGTAACCATGTAAGATGAGCTTAACTCACTTACAAAATTATTTAAACTGATGCATCAGGCTCCCTGGTCATGGTTGCGAAAACCATGCGATTGGCAAAGAAACTTTTATGCTATGTTGCTATGGATGATGTGACAACATACCCTTACGAATTACCATCCTTAAGATGAATTATCATCCTGAAGATGAATTATCATCCTAAAGATGAAATTATCATCCTGAAGATGAAACCATCATCCAGAAGATGAAGAAACATAGATAATCGCAATCTACTAATACACATACTGGTTGTATGGATGCACATTAGAACCCCTTCCGTTCGCTGGAAGATGGGAAGGATATCCTAGGTCATGAAGTGCCTTACTCAAGTTTCTTTTATACACTCCTTTATCTGGTTAACTGCACGCGACTTTAGAAAGCATTGGCAGTAAACCCTTTAACTAGATACAGTGCAGCGCCTGCAGCGTACCACTGGACCAGAGATATGTAGCTTCTGCGCTACCTCCAAGGGTCAAGGATCATCCAACATGTTAAATGTATTTGCAGATACAGGTTACAGATCATCGCGATCACTACAACAAAGGAACGACCAACTCCTGAAGACCAGCAAAGCATGCTTCCAAGGCAACATCAATCCCACCATCCCGAGAGGCGCATCGATCCAAGAAGCAAATCATAAGTACGCACAGCCATGTCCTGCGATACCTCGCAGACACAATGACGACTGGGTCAGGGACGTGGTGCTACCTACCGAGTCTGCAGACCTCTCCTCTTCAGAAGAACTCCCTTAGATTCAGTAACTGCCATATATGAGCGATACTTATATAGATGAGCGATGTCTTGTATAGATGAGCGATGCTTTGTACTTTGTACTTATTATCGGAACACTGTAAGAGATTGATGTATAGTTGCCTAGGAGATCTGCAAGCCTGCAGCTTGTACAGATCAGGGGAGTCAAATGTAGTGTTGTACTCTTTTCCCTTGGCTATTGGTTTTTCCCACCGGGTTTTCCATAGCTAAAGGTATTAACGAGTCAACCTCATTGACCCTGTATCCAGAAGTATCCACCCCCTAAATACTTCCACTAATCAGGGGAAGTTATGGAAAACTGTACTCTTTTTCCTTGGCTATTGGTTTTTCCTACTGGGTTTTCCATAGCTAAAGATTTTAACGAGTCAGTTACACCTAACTTAGGATCCAGAAGTATCCACCTCTGATGATATCCATCGATCAGGGGAAGTTATAGAGACTTGTACTCTTTTCCCTTAGCCACTGGTTTTTCCCACTGGGTTTTCCATGGCAAAGGTTTTAACGAGGCAAGAACTCTTAACTTAGGATCCAGAAGTATCCATACCCCATAGTCAGATAAGCTCTATAAACCCTGAAGCGCTCATACACGGCTTACAACAATGGATGGATAAGGGGAAGTGTTATAAACGGGCTTTTGGAGGCCCATCTGTATATTGGGTATCCACCCATTATATAACCATATTACTATAAATACAGGGTTACGGGGTTCCGTAGCCACCAAGATTACAACAATTTTTGATATTTTTTGAAATTTCTAAACTATTGTTTTTATAGCAGTATAAACACATTTTTGATTAACACATTTTCAAAAATGTTTTACAATATTGTAGTATGATAACAATTTTTAAATTATGTTTTTCTTATTTTAAAATATCATCAATAAACCAGCTGAAGAGCCGAATTTACTGGACGCATCGCTAAAGTATACGCTTCCGTCTGAAGACTCAATGTCTTTATTTGCAAACCTTGGAAAGACGCAGAGGAAGAGAAGACCACATCATTAGTGTTATGCAGTGTGACAAATTTTAAGGGAAATTTATGAGAACAAGCAAATCTGATCATATTAAATTATATTATTAAGGATTTAATTTTTCTCAAATTAAATCAGAGTAGCGCAGTGGAAGCGTGGAGGGCATATAATCCACGGTTACCAGGATTGAAACCTGGCTCTGATAAATTTATATTTTTAATTTTTAGAATCTTCATTTTCTCAAAACACGTTTATAATATTATTAATACGATAGTTGTAATTTGTAAAGTTAGAAATAAATAGAGATTCATATTCCATTTTGACAAAAATTAACAAATATAATATTTTTGATATTCTTTGGAGTTTCTAAACTATTGTTTTTGATAGCAGTATAAACACATTTTTAATCAAAAATGTTTTACAATATCGTACGATGGTAACATTTTTTAAATTAAGTTTTTCTTATTTTAAAATGTCATTAAGAAACCAATTGAAGAGATTGAAGATGCCGAATTTACTGGACGCATTGCTGAAGTATACGCTTCCGTCTGAAGGCTCAATGGCTTCATCCGCAAACCTTGAAAAGACGCAGAGGAAGAGAAGAACACATCATTATTGTTATGCAGGGAGACAAATTTTAAAGAAAATTCATGAGAACAAGTAAATCCAACCACATTATATTATATTATTAAGGATTTAAATGTTCTCATATTAAATCAGAGTGGCGCAGCGGAAGCGTGGTGGGCCCATAACCCACAGGTCCCAGGATCGAAACCTGGCTCTGATAACTTTATATTTTTAATTTTTAAAATTTTCAGTTTATCAAAACATACTTTCATTATTATTAATACGAGAGTTGTAATTTGTAAAGTTAGAAATAAATAGCGGTTCATATTCCATTTTGATCGAAATTGACCAATATGATATTTTTTATATTTTCGGAGATTCTGAACTATTGTTTTTGATAGCAGTATAAACACATATTAATACAGATTTAATTTTACTCATATTAAATCAGAGTGGCGCATCGGAAGCGTGGATAACCCACAAGTCCCAGGATCGAAACCTGGCTCTGATAACTTTATCTTTTTAATTTTTAAAATTTTCAGTTTATCAAAACATGCTTTCAATATTATTAATACGAGAGTTGTAATTTGTAAAGTTAGAAATAAATAGCGGTTCATATTACATTTTGACCGAAATTAATCAATATTGTTATGAATAGGCCCATTGGGCCAATTGGGTATCCAACCCACTATTGAAAGCTATAAATACACGGGTAGGGGGCTCTTAACCCCTTACACCTAGTTCTCCCTAAATTCCCTTCACAACACGTTATCAGCACGATCACGCTCGTTGGAGGAGACGGCGGCTCGCGGAAAAGGAGATCCACAAATCGCTCAGATTCAAGAAGATCGTAATCTTCTCAACGGGGAGCGAAAAGGGCATCCTTCACCAACCGTCGCCTAGATTCCTCGTCGAATCTAGAGGTAAAAATCCAAACTTTTTAGATCTAAACTTGCTTTTCTCATTAGATCTGCATGTTTTAGGATCAAAAAGTTGATAAACTCGGTAAAATTCAACATTTTTAATAAGATCTGCATGTTTAAAACAATAAAAACTTGTTTTTTAGCGATCGAATTTGTTGAAAAATCCGTTTTTTTACCCCCGCCTTTGATCCAAAAATCCGTACGCCCGTAGGGCGAAACGGCGGCGCGCCCTTCGCGCCGCCGGCGGAAACAAACGCCGCGGCCTCAGGCCGCGGCCAACCGCCGCGGCCTCAGGCCGCGGCCAACCGCCGCGGCCTCAGGCCGCGGCCCGCCGCCGCGGCGGCCGCGGCCCGTCGCCGCGGCGGCCGCGGCCCGTCGCCGCGGGCCCCCCTAGGGTTTCCCGAAACCCTAACCCTAACGGGCCCCTTTTTCCGGGAGAGGCCCAATATTAACCCTAATGGGTTGTTTTCATGGCCCATAAGGCCAGAAAATTAGCCCATTCACATAAATTATTTTATTTATTTTTGGCTCTAAAAAGCCCAAAATATTTAAAAAGAAATTTTCAAAAGGGTTTAAAGCGGTAAAATAAAACAGTAAATTATGGATCAAAAAGGCAAAAAGTTTTTCAAAAAAAAAAATGCTTTTTTGCACGACACACACAATTTTAATTACTTTAAATGCCTGTGTCTTTGATTATCTGCGTGGTTGTATGTCGTAAATATATTATCTGCGTGGATGTGCAAATATTAGGCTATGTTTTTAGGGATCAGCCAGGTTTCCGACACCGTTTTAAATTCCTGCAATTTTTCTTCTTTTTTGAGAGAAATTTTGTATGTGAGGATGAATATGTAAAAAAGAAGACCGAAGGACACCAAGAAGAAGCTGAAGGAGTTCGCACAATGAAGATAGGAGCTTCTCTCTGAAGTTCCCGAGTTGTACTTTAATTTTCATGCATTTTTGATGTAACTTCGGACTGGACTCTTTTATTTTTTCGGTGTCGGCTGGCTGATCCCCATAGCCTAAGGTCATTATTTCTGTTTTCATTGTTTATGCATTAAACTGCGTGGTTGATTAAGTAGCTTAAATACCATGTTTTAATGTCACAATGAAATCTCTTAACAGCATGCGTGATTGTTAATTTTTAGTAATTAATTATTCACATTACCTGAAAAAAAAGCATGTATGTTAAAATCACACTAATTAAAATTCATGCCATGAAAATGACTACATTACATGCGTGGATGTCTGTTTTAATTCAGTCTTAATGATACATGCTACTTTTTCTTTACATGCTAGATCATAAAATGGCCAGACTCGCAAATGTAGACTTCTCAGTCCTGAAGGCTGATGGGTCAAACTACCTGAGTTGGCAGTTGGACCTGAAGTTCCATCTGCGCTCTCATGGTTTCAGTCTCACACAGACTGAAAAGGCAACAACTAGTACTGCCCCAGCTAACAAGGAGGCTTCAGTGGAAGCACCTCATACAGAGGAAGTTTCCGATATATTAAAGGCGAAAGCCATTATATATATCAGGAAACACTTAGACTCGACCTTAAAGGACGAGTACCTCACTGTAGAGGACCCTTACGAGCTGTGGGATGCACTCGAGGAGAGGTACAGACATCAGAGGGATGTCATACTCTCCCGTGCACAGTACGAGTGGACTCACCTCCGCATACAGGATTTCAAATCCGTAGCGGAGTACAACTCAGCTCTCTTCCGCATCACCTCACGCCTGAAGTTGTGTGGTGAACCAGTGACGGAGAAGATGTTGCTGGAAAAGACGTTTACGTCTTTCCACGAAAAGGACATGATCCTTATGCAACAATATCGAGAGAGGAAGTTCACAAAGTACTCTGACCTTCTTTCATGCCTGCTTATGGCTGAACAGAACAGAGACCTGTTGGTTGCCACCCACAACCTGCGCCCTCCTGGCTCCGCTCCATTGCCACCTCCTGCAGAGGCCCACTTCCAGTCTTCCCAGAAGAAGAAGACGGACAAAAAGGCAAAATTCCAGAAATGGAAAGAACAGAAGCAGCGGAAGAAGGCCACTCACCCAGCTCCTCCCCAGAACCAGAAGTTCGTGGACAAGAAGCAGAAGAGGATTCCTAACAAAGGAGGCACTCCCAAGAAAGACTGGGAGGACAAATGCTCAAAATGCGGGATGACGGGCCACTGGTCCAGAATCTGCCGCACAGCAAAACACCTCCAGGACCTCTACCAGGCAAGCCTCAAGCCTCGAGCTGAGACAAACCTGATGGAGAGCGCAGCGTTGGCAGAAACATCATGGACTCCTGAAGACTTCATGGGAGATGACACTCTCTAGATCTGGACCACTTTTATGCAACTAGCAATGTATTTTCTATTTTATGCATCGTATCTAGTTTTTATTTCCATGTCAGAACAATATTTTTTTTGAGCATTTACCTTTATGAAAGTAGATCTTTTTCTCTTCATTTATTGCTTGAATGTCTTTCCCTTTTTAGATATGGAACTTATCTGCCTAGTGGACAGTGCATCGACGCACTCGATCCTTCAAAACATAGACTACTTCACGAGCGTAAGTAGCTATTCTGGCCCACTGAGAACAATCTCAGGACCAGCAAACATAATCGAAGGATCAGGGGAAGCAATTATATTGCTCCCCGGCAACACACAAATAACACTTAAAAATGCGTTATACTCCCCTAAATCCATCCGAAACCTCCTAAGTTTTAAAGACATCCGTTTAAACGGATATCACTTAGAGACGGTCGAGGAAGACAAAAGGGAATACTTGCTTGTAACGGCTCTTACAAATGGTTCAAAAACAATTGTGGAACGTTTCAAGGGACTCCCCTCGGGACTCTACCAAACAAGTATACAAACTCCAGAAACATCCATGGTGGAGCACCTGCAGTGCCCCCAAACACCAGAATTCCAACTCTGGCACAGTCGACTGGGACACCCTGGTTCGGTTATGATGTACCGCATCATAAAGAACTCCAGTGGCATTGACCTGAAGAACCTGAAGATTCTTCAAAAAGGCAAATTCCCATGTCCACCCTGTTACAAGGGTAAACTGATCATGAGACCCCCTCCACTGAAAGTGGATGTGGAGTCTCCCAGCTTTCTGGAAAGAATCCACGGAGACATTTGTGGGCCGATTCACCCATCAAGTGGTCCGTTCAGGTACTTCATGATCCTGATAGACGCATCTACTAAGTGGTCACATGTGTGCCTACTGTCCACCCGTAACCTAGCACTATCTAAGCTTTTAGCTCAGATAATAAAGTTACGGGCCCACTTCCCCGACCACCAGATAAAGAAACTTCGTCTGGACAATGCGGGGGAGTTTACGTCACAAGTCTTTCTAGACTATTGCCAAGCTCAGGGAATTGAAGTCGAACATCCTGTAGCGCATGTTCACACCCAAAATGGGTTAGCAGAATCTCTAATTAAGAGACTGCAATGGATCGCTCGTCCATTATTACTTCAACCCCAGATGCCAGTGAATGCGTGGGGTCATGCAATTTTGCATGCTGCATCTTTAATAAAATTAAGACCCTCTGGAGGTCAGTCATCTTCTCCAATGCAACTAGGACTTGGAGCCCCACCAATTGTCTCACATTTGAGAATATTTGGTTGTGCAGTATACGTCCCCATAGCAACACCACAAAGGACAAAGATGGGTCCACAACGTCGCCTAGACATTTATGTTGGGTTTGACACCCCCTCCATAATTAGATTCCTAGAACCCCTTACGGGGGACGTCTTTAAGGCACGTCTAGAAGACTGTGAATTCGATGAAACATCGTTTCTAAGACTAGGCTCACAGACGAAGAAACCCGAAGCTTCAGAAAGTATCACTTGGGATACAAAAACTTTATGTCACTTTGATCCGCCAACAAGCCAGTGTGAGGAGGAGGTCCTGAAGATTCTCCACATCCAAAACACTGTCCATCTCTTGCCGGACAAATTTACTGACAACCAGAAGATTGTCAAATCACACGTCCCTGCTGCTAACACTCCAGCTAGGATTGACATACCGCAAAATGGATGCAATCCGCCTACAGCAGAAATGGTTGGACCTCTCAAAAAGAGAGGACGACCACCGGGATCCAAGGACCAAGTCCCTCGAAAGAGTAGGACCATTGGCAATGGTAAACAAATACCACCACAGGATGCTAATTTAAGCCCTGCTACCCCATCTCTCCCAAACTCTCATGAAGAGGAAAAACCGGGAGAAAATGAAGTATCGATACACTATGTACGAACTGGGGAGTATTGGGACAGAAAAAGCACAACAATAGATGACACATTTGCGTGTAATATTGCCATCAACGTCGCGTACTGCGACGATGATATTGAACCACGCTCTCTGACAGAATGTCAAAGCAGAGATGATTGGCTAAAGTGGAAAGCGGCAATAGGAGTGGAGTTGGATTCACTCACCAAACGCAATGTCTTCGGACCAATAGTCCAGACACCAAAAGGTGTAAAACCTGTGGGTTATAAATGAGTATTTGTTAGAAAACGAAATGAACAGAATGAGATCGTACGCTACAAAGCAAGGCTTGTAGCGCAGGGTTTTACCCAACGTCCTGGGGTGGATTTTGAAGCCACATACTCCCCGGTCATGGACGCGATCACCTTCCGATTCCTCATTGGCATAACAGCACAAGAGGGTTTAGATATGCAACTCATGGACGTGGTTACTGCATACCTATATGGCAACCTAGACCGAGACATCTATATGAGATTGCCTGACAGTTATTCTTTGCATGCAGCACTAAAAGAGAGAGAACGTGACATCTACTCAGTGAAACTGCAAAGATCATTATATGGTCTAAAACAATCTGGAAGGATGTGGTATAACAGACTGAGCGACTTCCTTGCACAGCAAGGATTTAAAAACGACCCAGTTTGTCCTTGCATCTTTATAAGAGCAAAGGCAACAGGATTTGTAATGATAGCCGTCTATGTAGACGACTTAAACCTCATCGGATCTCCTGAAGAGATCGCAAAGATTTCTAGAAGCCTGACAGAAACTTTCGAGATGAAAGACCTCGGAAAATCAAAATTTTGTTTAGGCCTTCAGATAGAGCATCTTAAAGATGGGATCCTGTTACACCAGTCAACTTACACATCGAACTTATTGAAAAAGTTTCAGATGGATAAGTGCCACCCCCTCAGCACTCCGATGGTCGTCAGATTATTGGATGTACACAAAGACCCCTTCCGGCCGCTGGAAGAGGGGGAGGAAGTACTAGGCCCCGAAGTGCCTTATTTAAGTGCTATCGGTGCACTCCTTTACCTGGCAAACTGCACTCGCCCTGACATAGCATTTGCAGTAAACTTACTAGCCAGATATAGTGCTGCACCTACACAACGGCACTGGGCCGGAGTTAAGCATCTTCTGCGCTACCTCCAAGGGTCCATAGACTTAGGTCTATTCTACAGGAAAGGGGCATCAACTGGTTTAGTTGGTTATGCTGACGCAGGTTACAGGTCCGATCCTCATACAGAGAAGTCACAGACCGGATACATGTTCACATATGGCGGCACTGCCATATCCTGGTGATCTGTGAAGCAGACCATGACGACCGTCTCATCCACCCACTCAGAGCTACTTGCGATCTTCGAAGCAAGCAAGGAATGTTTTTGGCTACGCTCGGTGATCCAGCACATACTCACCTCCACCGGCCTGACGACCGGCGTTCTTGCACCCACTACACTCTATGAAGACAATGCAGCATGTATAGCCCAGCTACAGGACGGCTACATCAAAGGTGACAAGACGAAGCATATCTCCCCCAAGTTCTTCTGGATGCACGACCTTCAGAAGCAAAAGCAGATTGAGGTACAGAAGATCCAATCATGTAATAACTTGGCGGATTTGCTTACCAAATCCCTGCCTACTAGTATCTTTGAGAAACTTGTATATGGGATTGGGATGAGGAGAGTGAGTAAATGTAAACTGGGTCAGGATGAGAGAACTATGAACTCATAGATACATAGGAGACTGATGTATAGATTCATAGGAAATCTGCAAGCCTGAAGCTTGGTCAGATAAGGGGGAGTCAACTGCAGAGTTGTACTCTTTTCCCTTGGCTACAGGTTTTTTCCCACTGGGTTTTCCGTAGTCAAGGTTTTGACGAGGCAACCTCGTTGACTCTGGATCCTGAAGTATCCACCCCTAGACACATCCCCAAAACAGGGGAAGTTATGGGTTAACTGTTCTTTCTTTAACAAGACAGTTACCTTAACTCGGATCCTGAAGAATCCACCTCTTATTTCAATGTTGATTGGATAAGGGGAAGTGTTATGAATAGGCCCATTGGGCCAATTGGGTATCCAACCCACTATTGAAAGCTATAAATACACGGGTAGGGGGCTCTTAACCCCTTACACCTATTTCTCCCTAAATTCCCTTCACAACAAATATAATATTTTTGATATTTTTTGGAGTTTCTGAACTATTGTTTTTGATAACAGTATAAAGACATTTGTAATCAAAAATGTTTTACTATATCGTATGATGGTAAACATTTTTTTAATTAAGGTTTTCTTATTTTAAAATGTCATCACGAAAACAATTGAAGATGCCAAATTTACTAGACGCATCGCTGAAGTATACGCTTCCGTCTGAAGACTCAATGGCTTCATCTGCAAACCTTGGAAAGACGAGAGGAAGAGAAGAACACTTCATTAATATTGTTATGCAGGGTGACGAATTTTAAGGGAAATTTATGAGAACAAGTAAATCCGACCACATTATATTATATTATTACGGATTTAATTTTTCTCATATTAAATCAGAGTGATGCAGCGGAAGCGTGGTGGGCCCATAACCCACAAGTCCAAGGATCGAAACCTGGCTCTGACAACTTTATATTATTAATTTTTAAAAATTTCAGTTTATCAAAACATGCTTTCAATATTATTAATTCGAGAGTTGTAATTTGTGAAGTTAGAAATAAATAGCGGTTCATATTCCATTTTGACCGAAATTGACCAATAAATATTTTTGATATTTTTTGGAGTTTCTGAACTATTGTTTTTGATAGCAGTATAAACACATTTCTAATTAAAAATGTTTTACAATATCGTATGATGGTAAACATTTTTTAAATTAAGGTTTTCTTATTTTAAAATGTCAGTAAGAAACCAATTGAAGATGCCAAATTTATTTGAAGCATCGCTGAAGTATACGCTTCCGTATGAAGACTCATTGGCGTCATCTGCAAACGTTGGAAAGACGCAAAGGAGAGAAGAGCACTTCATTAATATTGTTATGAAGGGTTACGAATTTTACGGGAAATTTACGAGAACAAGTAAATCTGACCACAATATATTATATTATTAAGGATTTAGTTTTTCTCATACTAAATCAGAGTGGGGCAGCGGAAGCGTGGTAGGCCCATAACTCCCAGGTCCCAGGATCGTAACCAGGCTATTATAACTTTACATTTTTAATTTTTTAAAAATTTCAAGTTTATCAAAACATGTTTTCAACATTATTAATACAAGAGTTGTAATTTGTAAGGTTAGAAATAAATAGCGGTTTATATTCCTTTTTGACCGAAATTGACCAATATAATATTTTTGATATTTTTTGGAGTTTCTTTTTTTCGGTAGCAGTATAAACACATATTTACTCAAAAATGTTTTATATGGCGGTAAACATTTTTTAAATTAAGTTTTTCTTATTTTAAAATGTTAAAATCAATAAGAAAATTAGATCTTGTTGTGAATGTGTATTTACTGGGTTGATGAGTTATTGGGCCAACCCAAGTGGTTGGGCCCATACCCACTTGTATTCTCCCCTTTGGCTATAAATATAGACTTGAGGGCTCTCCCCTCGGTAGTTGATTCATAACACGTTATCAGCACGATTCTCTAAAATTTTTTGTTTTCCACAAATTTTTTTTTCCGTTCGTTGCAAAGGCGAAGGCGAAGGCGAGACGGGAGATTGACGAGCGCGGTGCAAGGCTTCCTCCATCAAGGGTCGTCATCCGCGTATGGCTTCGAGCAACCGTCGCTTTATCCGGAGGACGGATATAGAGGTAAAAACTCTATAAACAAGATTTTTAATCATACGTATGATTACCCCTCCCCTAGATCTCACAAGATCGTCATGGGGATTCATCGTCGCCTTGAAAACGACGGATTTTTCATCCCAAAAACCCAATTTTTAGGGTAAAAACCCAATTTTTAGGGTAAAACCCCAATTTTTAGGGCAAAAACTCAATTTTTAGGGACAAAACCCTAATTTTGATCTCTCCGACGGCTAGCCGTCGCCGGAAACCCCCCCTCGCCGGAAACCCTCCCCCCTCGCCGGAAAACACCCTCCCCCTCCCTGGCCGCCTCCCCCTGCAGGGGGGGGGGGGCGGCGGCCCCCGTGGCCGCCTCCCCCTGTAGGGGGGCGGCCCCCGCCGCCGCCCCTGCAGGGGGCGGCGGCGGCGCCGGCCCCCCCTGCAGGGGGCGGCGGCGGCGCCGGCCCCCCCAGCAAGCCCTAATTCCAAAAAAAAAAAGATAAAAACCTGTGGGCCTGAAGCCCACAGGCAGCCTGTGGGCTTCAGGCCCACAGGCCAATTTTTCTTTAAAAAAAAACAGATATGTGGGCCTGAAGCCCACAGCAGATCTGTGGGCTTCAGGCCCACAGATTTCCCAAAAAAAAAAAGACATATGGGCCTGAAGCCCATAGGTCGACTGCGGGCTTCAGGCCCGCAGGCTGGTTTATCTGAAAGAAAAAAAAAAAAAAATTGGGGGGAGGCAAAGGGCTATAAACTCGCCTCAAAAGGCAATTTATTAGCCTAAATATTAATTCAAAAGGGGGATTTAAGTGCAAAATATTCGTGAAAAATCACGGTATATTACGGGACAAATATCGGGCAGGCGAGGACTTTTTGGGGATTCTTGGGGGGGCTTTTGGGATGATGAGGGAAACTTTTCCCTCTGACAAAGAAAATGTTTATTTTGGGCTCTTAATCAATTTAATTGATTAAACCTCATTCGGATTACAACCTTTGCATTGTAATGATGTTTTCTGCAAATATCATATTTACATGCTTTGCATCTCTGGTATATTCTGTTGGATATTATATGCGTGGTTGTGCATTGTATTTAAAACTTAATAATTAGGAAGATCCTGCGACCGCTCTGCCGTTAGTAACCTAACGGTGTATGACGTTGCCCAGTGGTCCAATAATTATTAAGTGTTTAAATTATTTATCCATCTCTGCGAATATTAAATGCCTGTGATGCCTGTGATGAAAATGTCTGATGAAAATGTTGATGAGCACAATATTTTTGCATGAATTGCTAAATGTGGTTTTTGGATCGGCCGTTTAGTCCCACAGTTTATTTCCTGCACTTTTCTTTTATTTTTGAGAGAAATTGTAGTGAGGAATTTATGTAAATGTCAAAGAAAGAAGACTAACTTCCATGAAGACGGAGGCCACGCTTGAAGATGGAGATATCATATGGGACCCACGGGGTTTCCAAAGTTGTATTTTCATTTTTAAAGTTGCAAATTTGTATAATTTGGACTGTGGACTTTTGGACTCTTTCTTGTGGGACAGGCCGATCCACACATTTAGTTTTTCGTTAAATATTGCCCCCGCATGAAAATGTTTTCTCTGATTAATTATTAATTCATGCATGTTTGTGCTCTGCTAGATAAATGGCTAATATTGCAAGCGTTAATTTCGAAGTACTGGAAGCATCAGGTAGAAACTATCTAAGCTGGCAGCTAGATGTAATGTTTCACCTGCGGGCAAAAGACCCGTATCGCTGCTGTGAATGAAAAAGAAAATGTTAGCGATATAGAGATGGCGCAAGCCATCATCTATATTCGCCGCCATGTGGACAGGACCTTAAAGGCTGAATACCTTACGGTCGAAGATCCACTTGAGCTATGGACTGCCCTTGAGGACAGGTATAAACATCAGAAAGATGTTATACTCCCAAGGGCACGATACGAGTGGGAGAACCTGAGACTGCAGGACTTAAAGTCCGTCGCTGAGTACAACTCAGCACTTTTTAGCATCACCGCACGCCTGAAGTTGTGTGGTGAAAAAGTCTCAGAAAATCGCATGCTGGAAAAGACGTATACGTCCTTCCATGAAAAAGATGCGATACTCATGCAGCAATACCGTGAACGCAAGTTCACCAAGTATTCCGAGCTGCTGTCGTGTTTACTCATGGCTGAGCAAAACAGAGAGCCTCTCCTCTCCACTCACAATCTACGCTCCCCGGCACTGCCCCCCACCAGAAGCTCACTATTCCTCTTCCTTCAAAAAGAAGAGAGATAATAAAAAGAAAAGAAAGACCACAGAAGGGGAGTCAACAGAAAAATGCCAAGGGCCATGTACAGCAGCAGCGAAATAAGCGGAAGTTCACGTGGCACAGAAATGACAAAAATAATTCACCCCCACCCAAGAGGGAATGGGAAGACTAGTGCCACAATTGTGGCTTGAAAAGCCACTGGTCCAGAGTGTGCCGAACTCCGCATCATCTCCAGGATTTGTATAAAAGAAACAAGAAAAATAAAGTTGAAACAAACCTGATGACATCTGATGCTCCAGTCAAGTTTTGCAGCTGACAACTTCGAAAATGATGACTTGCTTGATTAGCCCTTATTTTTATCTTAGCAATTTGTTTTGAGAATAATTTATGAGAGCATTTTTTATGAAATTTGTTCTGAATGAAAATGTTTAGTAGACAATAAATGAAAATTTTTATCTAAATATGCATGTGCCGATACGTTTCATCTTTTGAAATTGCTCTCATAAATGCTTAGTAGACAATAAACACGTACGATTTCTATCAGTACAAAGCCCAATATCAGGGCTATATTGAAGATCCAGGGAATGCAACACAGTTGCCCCCAAACGACACAAAAATAATGGATGCATTAATCCCTTCGAATTCCAAAAAGAAACTTTCTAAGTTTCAAGGACATCCGTTTCAACGGATCCCATTTGGAAACAGCAAATGTAAAAGAAAAATTACCGTATGCAACGTCTCAAGAAAAAGGAGTAAAATCCACACTTGAACGTTTTGAGAGCCTTATAGGCCTCTACCATACGAAGATTCGGAGAAAGGAAGCAGAATTAAACGGAGCACCTGAAGTGCCCTACATCAGCCGAGTTTTCACTCTGGCATGTTGGACTTGGCCACCCTGGATTTGTGATGCACAGCATCTTATCCTATGGGTATGACTTGAAGAACCAGAAGATTCTTCAGAAGGGAAAATTCCCTCGCATCCCTTACTATAAGGGAAGACTAATTGCAAGGCCATCTCCACAATAAGTTGAAAAAGAATCTCCACGCTTCCTCAAAAAGAATACAAGGAGACAGATGTGGATAAAATCCACCACCCCTAGTGGGCTATTTTGGTACTTCATTGTACTGATAAATGCATCCTCAGAATATTCGTACGTATGTCTACTACAAGACCCGCAACTTAGCTTTTCCAAAAGCTATTGGCACAAGAATAAAAATGTTGCGGGCACATTTCCCAGACAATAAAATATTGTAAATAAGTCTGGT
Source organism: Scilla litardierei (assembly GCA_030789695.1). Taxonomy (NCBI): domain Eukaryota; kingdom Viridiplantae; phylum Streptophyta; class Magnoliopsida; order Asparagales; family Asparagaceae; genus Scilla; species Scilla litardierei. Next base: position 175,957,041 of record CM061139.1, on the reverse strand, counting down.
TAATGTTGGGAAATATACCTCCCAGTCTTTTCAAGAGTACTGCAAATCAACGGGAATTGAAAATGAACATACAAGTGCCGCATGTTCATACCCAAAATGGGTCGGCAGAGTTACTGAAAAGTAGACTCCAATGGACTAAACGTCCATTAAATCCCGATTGCCTATGGATGCATGGGGACATGCAAACTCTGCATGCTGCATCGTAAATGAAAATAAGACCCTCTGGAGGTCAGAGTCTCCAATGCAATTTGCATATGGAATGCCACCGAACATCTCTCATCTGAGAATCTCCGGTCGCGCAGTCTTAAATCCCCATCGCACCACCAAAGAGGACCAAAACGGTACTCAACGTCGCCTAGGTATCCATGCAGGGTTTGACTCACCCTCACTTATAAGATACCTAGAACCCCAAACGGGGGACGCATTTAAGGCACATCTTGAAGACTGTGATTTCGATGAGACAAGTTTCCCAAATATATGCCCAGATACTAGAAAATCTGGTGCGAAGAAAATTATAACGTGGGATACAAAAAGTTTGACCCACCATGATCCGGTAACAATACAATGTGTAGAAGAGATCCCGAAGATCCTCCACATACAGAACACTGTCTACCAATTACCGGAATCATTTATTGACAACCAGAAGATTGTCAGATCACACATCCCTGCTGCAAAAACTCCAGCTAGGATTGACATCCCCGAGAATGGATGCAATCCACCAGCAGCAGAAGTGGCTGATCCTCAACAGAAAAGAGGCAGACCACCAGGCTCCAAGGACAGAAACTCCTGGAGACCTTAAGACAATACTACCACAGGACAATGAGCTCCTGTCCACACCATCACCCTTCCCGGAATCCACTGCAGAGGAATTGCCGGGAAAAAGTGAAATTAAGTAAATGTTGTACGTACTGGGGAGGTGTTGGACAGATAGAACAAAAATTGTCGACAATGTATTCACGTATCATATTGCCATATACATCGCAATGGCGATGATGTTTATAAATTATCGTTCCACACTCCGTTGCTAGAAGGCAAACGTAGAGATTGGCCAAACGTGGAACGTGGCAATAAAAGATGAGCTGGACTCACTTATGAAACGTGAAATGTTCGGACCTGAAGTCCAGACACCAAAAGGTGTCAAACCTGTGGATAAAACAAAGTATTGCTAACATAAGAAAAATAAATACAAAATCGTATGCTATACGGTACAACCTATAGCCCAAGGAAAATTTCGCTGAAACTAGGGATCGAAACAAATTCAAATGAGCATGTCTCATAAATGATGCATCAGTCTCCCTAAGTTATCAAAAGCGAATACCTTACGATTTGGCGAAGGAAAATTTTGGATATGCTGTTATTGGATGTTGTGACGGCATACCTTCGTGGATATCTTGTAAAGATAATTTCCACATCCCCTTAAATTGCCTGAATAGACTTCGGGACGTCTATTCAAGAAAAACAATAAGTATAAATAAATGTACAACCAAGAAAATCACTTGACAAGTCAATGATTCCTTCTGAAGGTTGTCTTTGCATCTATGCAAAGAACAGGATTAGAGATCTTAGTTGTAGACAACTAACATCTCATCGGATCTCCTGAAGAGAAAACCGAAATAAATGTACAAGCCTGACTTTTAAAACATGAAATTAAAAAAAAGACCTAGGCAAATATAAAGTCATGGCTCATAGAATCCTGTTACAAACGCCCAGAAGTGCGTGTGAGATATTAACAGGACCATTGTCATCCAAAGAACACCTACGGTGGTACACTTACTGGATGAACAAAAAGAACCATTCCGATCGCTGGAAGAGGGGGATGATATAACTGGTCCTAAAGTCCCTTATCTTAGTGCAATCATGCACTCCTGGCTAACTGCATGTGTCCCGGTATAACAATTACAGTAAACTCATTAGCCAGAGATAGTTGGCACCTAAAAAGGGCCATTAGACCTGAGTTAAGCCTTCTGCGCTTACTCCAAGGGTCGAAATATTCGGACTTACAAAATGTAGTAGCATCCTCCAATGTTTATGCAAATGCAGGTTTCAGGTCCAGTCCCTATGCTGTGAAATCACAGAACAGGTACCAACAGTGGGATGACCATCTACTGCAAATATGCAAAGCAACTTATGAAGGCAACATCATCCTATAATTCCGAGATCCTCACCATTCCAGAATCACACCAATGGTGTATTTAAGGGCGCCTGGTGGTACATCACATCCCAGTGACGATTGGGATAGAGGCTGGTTCCGTGGAGCTGACCATATAGTCTGAAGACCACATCAGAGGCGACGAAACTTAGCACACCTCTCCAGAGTTTCTGGATTCAGCAGCTGCTTGATGGTGACAAAATTTGTAATCTGTGTACATTTTCGGAATATTGTAAATAGGAGTGATGAGATAAGCCTAAGAGATCTGAAAGCCTAAGAGCTTTTACAGATCAGGGGGAGTTGACAGAATTTGTACTCTTTTCCCTTAGCTATGGTTTTTCCCACTGGGTTTTCCATAGCCAAAGGTTTTAACGAGGCAAATCACATCAACTCTGGATCCTGAAGTATCCACCCCTCAGTGACGCTCAGAATCCAGAAGTATTCATGAGCAGAGTCACTTGTACAAATCAGGGGGAGTCAAAGAGCGTTTGCACTCTTTTTCCTTAACTATGGTTTTTCCCACTGGGTTTTCCATAGCCAAAGGTTTTAACGAGGCAAATCTCACCAACTCAGGATCCTGAAGTATCCACCCCATGTGAGACCCATACAGGCTCAGAATCCTGAAGTATTCATGAGCGGGGCCCACAACCATGGCTGGATAAGGGGGAGTGTTGTGAATGTGTATTTACTGGGTTGATGAGTTATTGGGCCAACCCAAGTGGTTGGGCCCATACCCACTTGTATTCTCCCCTTTGGCTATAAATATAGACTTGAGGGCTCTCCCCTCGGTAGTTGATTCATAACAGATCTAAGTATATAGATTATCAAAAATAAAGTAGTATTAGCATTAAATAGAATAGCTAGAACATTTATTTCCAAAAAAATAAGAGCATTATATGCTCAAAACAAGGGAAAAAGAGTTTGTTAATATGAAAAACGTCCCGATGCCTAACATAATCTGAACAATCTAGGATGCATACAGAACAACAAATATTTAAGAGGATGTATACATAAATGTCCAATGTAATAATTATCAGTCTACATAAAATAAAATGGGATTAATGGGTATCATACGCCATATGAGATAGGCTCTCATACGCCCTCTCACATAAAGCAACCAAGTACAAGCCCACATGGGCTTGTACTTGGTTGTACTTGGTTGCTTTATGTGAGAGGGCGTATGAGAGCCTATCTCATATGGCGTATGATAGCCATTATTCTCAAAATAAATAGCGGTTTATATTCTCTTTATTGTATTTACTTAATGAGGATATATATTAATTTTTTTTTGAATTTTCTCTCTTGTTATTTATGGAAAACTAGCCAAGTTGCGGATATGTTTTGTGATCAGGGACGGAGCTAGTAGGGGCCAAGGGGGGCACATTTATACCCTTGTGTTAAAAAATTTAACAGGATAATAATATTAATAAATAACGTTCATTTGCTAGCAACACTAGGGGAATAGCTTGGTGGTAGACAGCCTAAATGTTAGGCTTGTCAACCTGGGTTCGAATCCCAGGCCATGCAATGATTATTTTGAATGTTTATTTTTCCCCATATTGAGGGAAATATGATGGCAACATAGTATTTACATATAAATTTCAAAGAAAAACACCAGCAACAAGCTGGCTTGGTACCTAGAAGTTCTTAATTTTTTTCGACCTCTTAAACATATTTATACCCTTCTATTAAGGGAATTATCATGTCAGCGTAGTATTTACTCCCCCTTAGGTTTTGACATCAGCCATTATGATTTGACAAAAACATGATTTGCTTTACAATGACTACTTTTTTGCTCGCTTAAAATACACAGTTTGTATTTTTGCCTCTTTAAAATACAAAACAAGGATGCGTTCTAAGAATCTCAAGTTGTTAGCTAGTTATCATTGTTATTTGGTAATTCATCAGAATCTCGAGGTATGTAAATTTTTACCTCCTTAAAGACATGTTGTATTTTTCCCTTGGTTTTGCAAATGAACAGCTGTTCGTCAACACTTTTGATCTGACCTTGGGTTTCACATCAGCCATCAGGCAAACAGGTCGGCGTTCTCAAGGTAGTTATTTTTTGGTAGTACTCTCGAGATAGTTATAGTATATGTAACGTTATGCGAATTTCTTAACTTATAGTATGTTAGTTTTTTTCTGAAATTTATGTGACTCTTTTTCCAAAAAATTTGATCCGTCTAAGAAAATTGTGCCCCCCCTGAATTCAATTCCTGGATCCGTCACTGTTTGTGATGGTAATCTTGCTTAATGCTTGGTCAGAGAATTACGAAGAAAACTTTTAAAAGTTTAAGCACTCCTCCTTGTAGAAAATCAGAAGAGCGAGTGGAAGAGAGTCGGGGCAAAATCGTAATAATAAATATTCGGGTAGTTTAGTCCATTTTGCCCTTTCTTTGTGACCACGCAGAGGGGGCCCATATTATTGCAGGTGGGCCCTACAGAGAAGAAGGGTAGAACAGTGGAATTGAGAATCCTACAATTATTGGAGTCGCAATAATTGTGAATTGTTCCTCACAAAATTCCACGAGCCTCTTCCCAACAAAACCCTGCAAATCTCCCAAAACGACAAAACGAGGGGGCAAAAATTCGTCGATTTTATGCCTATGTTTGTGTCTTTGTTTGTTCCGCCTTGTCTTCTACTTGGTGAGAATCACTAGTTCGGCATTTGAAAATAATTTGATGAATTCAAAAGTTCAAAAATACGAGGAGGAAAAAAAAGAAACCTAATCTTGGAGCCATCATCATCCACACGAGACGCTAGAAGTGTGATCCCCTCATCTCCAACCTTTAAAAGACCCTGCCGACAAAATAGACGACGACATAATTGAAGCACGATGATATGAATTTATAGTCATTTAATCATATTATTATGAAATAATGTTACCTTATCCACGTCGCAAGCGAGGATACTTCCATCCCTAGATCCGGCGATGCCAAGCACGGCCGGACCTCCGACGAACCTCCACTGCTCCTCCGACCCGTTGGGCCGCAGCCTCCAGATCCACCCGTCCCTCGTGGCCGTGTAGACCAAACCCCCAGCGCCCACCCACACATCTTCCGGGCCCACCAGCTTCCCATCTCCCAGTTTCTCCACGCTCTGCAAGAGATTGTTGGAGGTGATGGAGGAGGAGGGGAGAGAGAGGGGGAGGGGGGAGATGGGGGAGTTGAGAGCCACGTGAAGAACACACGAGAGGAGAGAGGCGAGGACGAAGCTCCCCAACAAAAAGACCCCACCCAACATCGTCTCCGTGTTTGATGTTTTGAATCAGGGACTCCGCAACTGTGAATAAATTTTGCGCTTTGTTGGAGCATCGATCTTCCCAAGGACTCAAGAGCGGAGAGAGAACCAAGGCGACTCAAGACAACCATATACGAAAAAGACACGTGCCCGCCATGTCACTCGTTGTCACAAAACTACAGTTATCTTTAATTATTATTTTTTTAAAAAATATTATACTCAATTTCTTAAATTACGTAATATTAGCTTATTATTCTTAGAAATAACCTGTGTACACCGTCCACGACGCCAAAAAAACTATGCAGTGCACCCGCGCAACCAAAAAGCAGTGAGAACTGTGGGTGTGTGTCGGTATCGTCGGGGTGAGGTTTGGGGGTTTTTTGAGTTGTGGGTGTAATAGCCCTTGTGCCATATATGCTGGGATATGTGTGTGTGTGTGTTTGATAGATACTGTATGTATGCTTGAATGTGTGTAGTGTGTGTTGTAAGAGTATTATTTGTGTGTATTTGCTTGCCTATGTGGATACTATTGACTGTAGTAGTGGTTGTAGTAGTGGTGATATTTTGAATATTTGAGTGATATATATATATATATATATATATATATATATATATATATATATATATATATATATATATATATATACATTTGACAGTGTTTTTTGAATTCTAGGGCTGACTAGGACAAGATAAAGAGTGGCTGAGATTTGATCTTGGTAAATCAATGGTTGAGATTGGATTTTGGGAAAATTTTGGTGAGAAAAGTGTCTTGGGAACCAAAACTTTGAAATTAGAAAATATTGGGAAAGATTGTGGAGATTAAATTTGGGGGTAAGTGCATCGGGAACCTAAACTTTGAAATTAGAAGTGCCTTGGGAAAGATCGTGAAGATTAAATTTGGGAGGAAAAGTGTCTTGGGAACCAAAACTTTGAAATTAGAAGTGTCTTTAGAAAGATTGTGGAGATTAAATTTGGGGGGAAAGTGCCTTGGGAACTTAAACTTTGAAATTAGAAGTGCATTGGGAAAGATTGTGGAGAATCATGATCCATTAAAATAAAAAAATAAAAAATTTAGCGTAAAACAATTTCGAGGAACAACAAATTAGCATAAAAATATCCCGAGTTTTGTTGCTCCGCGCCAAAGGCGCTCGCTAAATTTTGCCGAAGTTGTTGTCCCGCGCCGAAGGCGCCCGCTAAATTTTGCCGAATTTGTTGTCCTGCGCCGAAGGCGCCCGCGTCGGTGCGGGCGCCGAAAAGTTTTTTACGCTAATTTGTTGTTCCGCCTGCGGGCGCCAAATTTGTTGTTCAACGCCGAATTTGTTGTTCAGCGCCGAAGGCACCCATGCCGCTAAATATTTTTACGCTAATTTATTGTTCTGTTAAATTTTGACTGTATATAATACAATTCATCCATTCTATCCTACGTGGCGCAAGTTTGTCCTACATGTCTTTAAAAGTATGACTAGGAAAATCTAATTAAATACAATTTTTAAAAACTACGGTTTGCAAAAAACGGTTCCATAATTTTTAAAATCTACTTTTCCCTTGCAACTCCTTTGAGACATTTCACGTTCCCTAATCTTTTCACATTCCTGACGTCCTTGGAAACTCTGTTCATCACGATTCGGCTCTCTGCGACGTGATCAACTAACGACGGCCTCCGGTATTCTCCCGGCTCTCTCTCTCTCTCTCTCTCTCTCTCTCTCTCTCTCTCTGCGGCCTTCGTTGATGTCATCTTGCCTTCATTGATTTCGTTGATTTCTCTGCGGCCTTCGTTGATGTCATCTGGCCTTCGTTGATTTCGTTGATTTCTCACGTCAACCTTCATTGATTTCAGTACTTCCCCAGGTACAAAGCATTTAAAAGAAGCATTTAGTTTTTTCACAGATAAGGTATTTTTTGAGACTTTTATTTGTTTATTTTTAATTTTTTTGTTTTGATTATCAGATTGTGCTCATGTATATATTCTAGCTTTATTTGTAATGCTCTTTTTTGTTTTTTTGTTTTGATTATCAGATTGTTCTCATGTATACAGTTAAAGCTAATGCCCAATACATGTTTGTTGAAATGTCTCAACAAGTTCCACATATGCTTCATGATTTTGGGTATGCAAATTTACATATGTTTCATCATCCGAAATTTACTTATGTTCCTACCGATTGTCATATCTTTTTTGAAATTTTTGTTTCATCTCTAACCAATATTTGGAATTAGCAGAATCCTTCATCTACTCTAACCAATATTTCCAAATCAATCTATGTATCTACAACAGCATGCAATGCAACTGGGTTCTTTGGTTTTTATTTTTGTAAATATATATTATTGGGTAGATTACTAATTTATGCTGGGACAATGTTTGACATGCATCCTATATTCTCAATTAGCAAATAGAAAATTAAATTAAAATAAAATAAGAAACTTTACTGATAAAAAGAAAGAAGCTTACAATCATTACCAGGAAAAGAAACCACAATTTTAATGGAAAACGAAAGACTATGTCTTGCCATTGAGCTAAAATTCGATTGGCAAAACTTTTATTAGTAAAAGATGTGAATTCTTTGCCTATTCTAAATTTTTTGTACAAATGATGGGCTGCCATATGTAATTACAAATTAACAATGTGACATGCAAAAGTGGAAAACCCCCTTTGATTTGGGTTAAAAAGACCACAATGGCTCTATGTGAATCTCAACATTTGGCACTGTAATTTAAGAGCACCGTTATTGGACTACAACTCTTGGTCTATAATATAACGGGACTCAAGAGTCAAAAAGAAGGCAAAATGAAATGAACAAGGAACTGTATGGTGCAAGCGAATTAGAGACTGGGAAGGGAACTAACTAAATGAAACAGAACATAAGTATAGGACAGAAATACAGGCTAAAGGTAGCAAAGAAGCTGGTCATTGTCTAAACTTGGTTTAAACCCACACCATCTCTTCATACCTACGGAAGGCATCAATTGCTTTGTGTCCAGATGTGGTTTCACATATAATAACATCTTGGTTAGTCTAAATTCCAATTTGACCAGCTCAAATCCGGCATGCCCATCAGAACCAAACTAAATTATGATCACATTCTAATTAATCCAACTGTTCCACATTTTAAGGTTCTGAGAGAGCTCGAGCGATCATTTGTCAGATTTCTCACACTGAATCGGGACCGACGAAATTTAAGAAAAAGGGCCCCCTTGGCCTTGGGCCCTGGGCGACTGCCCTGGGTGCCCTGGGTCAGGGCCGTGCATACTCAAGAACCAAAAAAGTGTGGCAAGACGTAACAAAAATCATATGTACTCTGTTTATTTTAGCTTATTTCTGTTTGGTGCTAGCATTTGATGGTAGTTTCAATTTTTTTTCCCTAAGGGGGTTTTTGTGTTGGTTTGTATTTGTGTGTAGATCAAAGTGCCAGTGATCGTGGTGGGATGCAAGCTGGATCTTAGTGATGAGCAGCCGATGAGCCTAGAGCAGGTGATGTCCCCTATCATGCAGCAGTATATGGAGATTGAGACCTGCAACAAATGTTCTGTCCTTCGACTGCGCCACGTGGGTTATTGGGTTTTTAGGGACAACGTGGGTTATTGGGAGATTTTATTGGGAAATTAGTGTAGCATTGTGATTACAAAATTACAAAGGTTTTCACTTCCTTAATGTCATGTAATTTTTTTAATTTTCTGTATTTCTCTTCAAGGGATTGCATGTTGCTTTATATTTTATGCATGTGAACTGATAGCTTTAAGAGATTTGGCCTCATCCATTTCATGTGAACTAATAGCTTTATAATTTGCTTATTTATAAATATTTTGCTTCTCATCGATGTATCTCCATTTCTTACATTCTGATTAAGGATTGTGTGTCAGTGTCCATATCATATTTATGTCTCTTGCTCATGTTCATGCTTCATGCTTCATAGAATCAACATCTATGTAGATGTATTTTCATCTGTCGATATTGGAAAATTTTCTATTTTGATTCAACATTGTGTAAACTCTTGACATGATACCAGACTAAGCATAATCATATGGATATTTTGGTGTGTGTACTGTTTATATCAATGTTTAACATCGTATATATTACTTCTTATAGTTTAATTAATCACATGTATTGTCCATTAGTTGATGACATCTTTTCCTTCCTCTTTATTTACACAGTTCCGGCTTTGGATGATGCAACTCATCAGCTTATGGATGAAAACAATCGAATGCTTCATCGGATTTCAACTAATCTTGCAACATACAATGTGTGTATGTGACTATGTCATGCAATTTAAATTTTCCAGAAAATATATGAGATATGATGTCTCTTGATTGTTGATTGGTGAAATTCTGATGTAATTAACATGTTAGTTTGAATATGTTCCGCGAATGCACAAATAACTGATGAAAAGCTAGAAGATAGGGCCAATTACATACAGTGGCTATCATCAAAAGTGTCCCATAATAAGTCTGTCAATAACATTTTTCTTGCAAACAAAACTAACCCCAGTGAAGACATCTATTGCTACAACTTAACAACCCCCATAGGAAGAATATTCCAATTTGCGAAAATCGTAGAATACACGAGTAACCTAGAAAGTTAACGAAGCTTTTTTGGCAAGAGCAGAAGGAAAAATTTAACATAATTTTAAGTCCAGAAATGGAAGTTCTCATATGAATCGACCTCCATCCCTTTTCTCAAACGATCGGCTGTGAATGCCACGAGTTACATGCAAAATTTTTGTTAGCCATTTTAACACTCCAACTGCTAATGTTATTGTTGAATTGACAGATGGTAAGATTGATCTGTAGGAGAATAAAAACGAATAGTTGAGTAAAGTTGTGAATGCAAACTGAAACCTCCATGTTTCCGTCTCACATGTTAGTGTTTCTATTCAAAATTTCTAATCACTATGTGCATCACACAATTAATTTTTCTAGGACATTTGCATCAAGATCATGTTAACATCAAGAGAATATTTGGATGAATATTTGGGTTTTAACATCATAATTTAAATTATCGTTGATCTTCTTGGATGTTTTGAACAGTGTTTGACAATTGTTCATTTGAGGCAGTAGCTTACATCTCTTGCATGAAAATGCAGGAATGGCCAGAAAACATATACCCACCATATGCCAATGGACCAGGCTACATAATCTCAAACGAAATTGCAAGATTTATAGCCTCCAAACATGCACATCAAAGCTTAAGGGTTAGGGCTTTTGAAGTCGACGTTGTGGGATTAGTCCACTTACCACTATTAGAAGAGTGCATATGCAATCCTTAGCGCATTTTGTAGTACTGAAACTCCGACATTCTTGCAGGTATTCAAGATGGAGGATGTAAGCATGGGTATGTGGGTCGAAGAGTTCAACGCAACTACCGCAGTTCAGTACTCTCACAGCGGAGATTGTCAATATGGGTGCATTGAGAACTACTACACAGCACATTACCAGTCTCCCCGGCAAATGCTCTGCCTATGGGATAAATTGGCAACGGGTCAGGCCCAGTGTTGCAACTTGTGATAGCAGGCAAAATGGAGCAATTTTCGTTGCCCTGAACGTAGTCACAGCTGCAATTCAAATTGCTGGATAATGCATTTTTTTCATGCAACTATATGGATGGCTACATGGTGGCTAAGAGAAATAATATTTTGCTACAACTACCGCTTATGTGTGGCTAAGAGAAATTAGTAGTTGATATAAGCTTCCTTTTGCTTTACAGAATTTGAATAATAAATTAGTCGCCCCAAGCATCCTTTTAGTCACTTACCGTCTTAAGCATTGGGGAGGATTTGGTCGGTCCCTAGACCCGACCCGCCCGACTATTTTGCCTATGTTGCAGGACTGCGAAGATATTGCGGAGTTACGTCGGGCTTCAACCCAATGGCTCAAACTTAGCTCTTCCCGACCTGGGATTGTATCTTCGTAGGTCCCATTCCGATGCCGATGAAGTGACCCGTCGTCAGAGGAGTCCACGTCGATACAATTTACTCTGTGACGGATTTACCAATCAACGTATGAGGTACACTTGAACTCTGGATAAGGCATCCCTGTTTTGTTTAGAAAACAAAAATTTATTCATTCAACTATATCAAAACTCAATTACAGAGCACATCTATTATACAATTCATCAAGTTTGTCCTACGTGTCAGTTTTGTTCCACGTGGCAATTTTATTCCAGTCACATTTTTTGTTGCTGACAGATGGGGTTTTGATTACTGCCCCCGGCCCTCCTCTTACACACATACCCACGCTTCTTTCACTTTGTCGACTGCTTATCTCCACATTTGCTTCCGGGCGACGACGGCCTCCGTGCCCTCCGGGCACGGGTTATGCCTAGTATATATATATATATTGATGTGTGTGCATGGTCGTAGGGAGTGTGCACGGGAGTGGCACACTTGTCGTTAAGTGCTAATTTGGTGTATTGTAATTAAAGGTAGTGATGCTTGAATGAGTATATATGTATGATTATTGGTGTATGTTGGCATGCTTGTGAGTGACCCTTGAGAGTGGCTAGTGTGAATAAAGGTAAGGGTAGTTTGGTCTATTGGAGAGGGGAGTGTATATAGTAATGGCTCATTGGTAGTTAAGTTTAGATGGGTGTGTAGAGTAAGATGAAAAGTGTAGAGAATGGCAACCTTGTAAATATGGAATATTTCTAGAAGAAAGATCTTTTCATTTAAATTATTCTCTTCCTTCCTTTAATTCATTTTCTTTCTTTTCTACACTCTTCTCTTTAATTCATTTCTTTTTCTACACTCTTCTTTAATTCATTTCTCATTTGTGTTGTCATCCACACACTCTCTCTCTTCCTCTCATTCTCCGTGCTGGCCGATTGTAACCTGTCACAAAAAAGGGAAGAAAGAAAGAAAGAGAGAAAAGAGAAGAAGAATAGGAATCAAAGAGAAGGGGGAAAATTAAAAGGAATAAAGAAGAGGAAGAGGAAAGTGATGACGAGAAAGTGAAATCAAGGGAGAAACCAAGGAAAGGAGAGAAAGAGGAGGAAGAGGAGAACACTACATTACCCTTAGATTGAGGGAGGATATCCATCTCCACTTAGTATACTCTTTCATGCATGTTATTTATAGAAAAATCTCGTCTTTGTGATGTTGGATCTGTTTTTGAAATTTTAGCAAATCTGTCTACTTGTTAGCCGTGATTTCTGCTCAAAGATGAAAGGAAAAATCTAAAATAATTATAGTCATGTAGATCTCGAAATCCTACCCCAAAATCATATAAAATATGATACATGTTCCATTCAAAAATTAGGAGGAACAGAGCTTTTTCTGCAACATATCAAATTTCTGGCAGTTTTGATGTCCTGCACTAAAATGATGATTACCAACACTATACTTAATGAAATTTGATGATTTAGGATATCACGGAAATCGGGACTTCTTAATATACAACCTTTCCTTAGTGCATAATTTCGAGATTATAATTGCATCATGCCTTACAATAGCAATTGTTACAGCCCGAGAATCTGTCTGAAAAACAGATTCGACAAGTTTCACCAAACAATTCACCATAAATCACCTATTTTATAATTCTGCATGAAATTTTGTATGTGAATCCAGCACTAATATATCTGCAATCTGATTGGTTGTGTAATTTCATCAAACTCAAGCGTTCACAGGATGCTATAATTATGAGATGATGTTAAACTTTCCTTTATTATGATGTGCAATGTTGTTACTTGAAGTAGGAATCCCCTACTTGCAAAATAAATATTGATTTAGGGATGTAGTAGTAGTTATGGCACAAATTAGTGAGCAAGATGCAATTTTTAAGTAAGAACTAGTCTAAAGCTAGCACCATTGGTAAACGCCAAGGTGGAATCCTTGTTAAATAATATGCTATATTCACGCCAAAGCTAACATGTCCTTTATTAAAGTATGTTTAAGGCAATGAGTTTCTCATTAATGAAGATTTCATTAGCACTAATGCCTTGCTTGAATTAGTTTGTTAATTAGAATGGGTTAACTTCATTCAATTTCCATTAGGTTATAAATGTTACATTTTGAATGCACAATTGCTTCATCTTACAACTAAATGAGAGTGTTGCTAAGTAATTTACAAAATGGGTTTTATTTGAGCTTGCATTTTATTGGTTGCAGTTGTAAGATTGTTTCTAGTGGTTAATGATGTTTCAAGGAAAAAAGATTCATGATGCTATTGAACTATATGGAGTTGTGTATATGTTGGGAGAATGGCATATGTTAAAGGAGAATGGTGTTGTGATATGTGACAATGGAACTCTAATGACGTATGATGTTGTATGGTTCATATTGAAGAGTTCGTGTTGCATAATATTCATTTTAATTCAATGCATGGTTTATGTTGCATCCTTTATGTTTCCTTATGTCACCTTAATGCAATTCTAATGTTGTTTACATTTTATTATGCTAGTAAATAAATGATTAAGTCATCCCCAGAGGAGGGTGACCCGGTGATTGGGGGACACTAAGTTGTGGGGAAAACATGAGGGGTTGGACAGTTTGCGGTGGTTGGTGGCCCTCCTGTTCTTGCCCGAGTGGCAGTGTGTGGCGGACATGAGGTGAATTGATGAAGCATGGAAGGGGAAATAAGGAGAAAACATGACTCCTTTGTTAACAGTATTACACACTGGGCCGAGTGCCACAGCTAGCTGGGGGAGTTTGCCCATGTCAACCCGACTGGGGGTGAGGTCTAGTCCCAAGAGGGTCTACCCACTACTTAGGGTCCAAATCACTACTTGATAACTCTCATTACTTTTTGTATTGGTGAATGTTGTATACTTGTTGTTCCTTCTTTAGCTTGCCCATGTTTTTCTAGCCTATACCTTGGCGACGTTCACCTTAGTTCTCTTTACTTTACTCGTTATTCGTAGTGCTAACTCTCTTTTACAGGAGCTTGTCACCGTGCGGCAGGTACGTTCCTTCCCTTGCCATTACTTTACCTAGCCATATCAATCGTGTATGTAGTTAGGGATGAGAATGGGTGCGGGCCAGCCCGCTGCCCAATCGGGCTGGCCCGAAAAGCCCGGTTCTTACTCATACCTGAATGGGTATCGGGCCTGCCCAAACCCAAAACCAAATCTCAAATAAATTTTGGGTTAAACACCAGGCCACCCAAAGCCCGATCGGGCCACCCAAATGTGAGGATCAGGCTTTTTTCTGCCCGAAATCAATCTCCAGCTGAAATGATCGGGCTTTTTTCCTCTAAAAATTAAAACACAACAAAGGCTGCACGAAGAAAACATTAGAAGAAAACCCTAGCCGTCTCCCTCCGTCGCTCGCCGTCTCGCACACCATCTCGAAGAAATCCTTAGATGCTCATCGTCGTCGTCGTTTTCTTCTTCTTCTTCTTCTTCATCATCTGTCCTATAGGCTTCGATCTCCTCTTCTTCTTCTTCATCGACTTCTTTTTACTCGCCACCGTATGTGATCTGTTTGTATTTATTAGCTAATTTTACTGATGGGTATTCATTATCGTCTTCATCCCCTGAAGAGCAGAGATCAAAGAGGAGCCCCTCCTCCTTGTGCTGCGCATCACCTGGGCGAAGTAAGAGGAGGCATTCTAGTGAAAGTTACTCCCATTGCCGCAGCATGGGTTCTAGATCTGAGTAATTTCCTGCTTGGGTTTGTATTGCTTGGAGTTTAGCTGTTGGTGGCCTTTGATCTCTGCTGACGAATAGATAAAGAGGTTTGATTTCTCAGAACCACTGTAATTTGTTTTTATTGTTTAATATCTTTGTTAAAAATCTTTCCTTTTCACCTTCATATGATCCAATTTGGTCATTTTTTAAGTGGTACATGTCGATATTTTTAATAGAAGACATTCATCAAAATATGGTTGTTTGAGATCTCCTTTTTTTGGCATCTTCGATTGTTGTATCTGGATGCTTGCTTTGCTGCCCTGCTTGCAGTTGAAATGGCCAGAGATCATGATTTCATTGCCTGAATTCGTTGCCTTGAATTTTTTTAATCATGTAAAAATTATTCTGGCAATATATCTGTTTTTCTATCTATCATGAATTGATTTTCTTATGACCTGTGAGTTTCCATTGTGACATGTACATGCACTAAATTGTACATCCCTTATTGTTTGTAGAGGAGATCATGCTGGTTCAAGGATTGCAAATCTCTACAACCTGAGCATTAAACTGGGTTTGTTTCTAAGAGAGGGAATGCATTGTTCATTGGTTCAAAGTACATACGGCTGGTACCTGACTCATGTACATGATACAGGTCCGAGCTACATATATGGAGCCATAAAATCGAAAGCCCTTCTTGCGTTGCTGTTGATACAATCGTGGGATCAAAAGCACATGCACCATGGTTTCAGATACATTGGAAATTTTGCTAGTTTTTTTCCATACTGGCAGCAAAGTTTACATGAAATACCTGATACTTTACATTGAAATACCTGGTACTTCTGTATTGGTGACCATTTTGTAATTGAACTGTGATGAGAATTGTGAACATCTCTATTTGGTTTGTTTTGTATTGTTATATGATTTGTTACAATTCAAACTTACTTTTGTGATTATGTAAATGTTGGTGTTTATTGTGATTTTTTGAGTACGTCCAATGGATAGCCCAAAGCCCAATGGGTCGGCACAAAGCCCGCTTTATACACATTTGGGCATTCGTAAAAAAGCCCATATGGGCTTTAGGCCAGCCCGAAAGCCCGCCCATTTGAATTGGACATCTATTTGGCCCGGCCCGGCCCATTCTCATCCCTAACCAACACCAGCATGTGAGATATCAAAAATAAGCCTTGTTAGATTAGCCTTTGTTATTGAACCAAGAGGTATTGCCATAGGATACAGCTCTCGTGTCACGGCAGCATCAGCGCCCGATTTAATTTTACTTATGAACCAAGAAATCATAATGGCCAGATACCACCCTCTCAGTTGATTCCGTCAGTCTTCAACACAACGAAAAGTACGTAGAGAGACCAATCCTGCTTTCATACTACTTTAAAAGCCTATGCTATGCTGCACTATAGATACAGGCTACCGAACAAAGTCATCTTCTTGGTAAACAGCAGAGTTGAGTGATCAAAAAGAATTAACCCTAAAAGAATGTATAAGGGCAACATAAATCTACAAGCAATGGGTAGTCAGAATTCTGTCGGGCCTAATATAACACTGCTCTTCAGTTGCCAGAGTGTACGTTTTTCTTTTGTGGCTCCCTATCTACAACTTAATTCTTCCATCATATACACAGATACAAGAATATGAGCTGTGTGTGATTTCAAATTCTGTTTCTTTACCTTTCTGGGGGTGTCATTACCTTGCACAAGTTGATGTGATGTCAATATATCACAACATGGAGAAGGCCAGGTTGAGGCTGGGTGTAGGGAAGGCCTTCCTCCAAGAGAAATTGCTCGACAGCCATCGGCAGCCTCGGCGAAATCCCGCTTCCCTTACTGGGGGGCCCGCTGCCCAAAAAGACGGTAGCCTGGAGCCTCTGTCCAGAGGCCCGAGCAGTGCTCCTCAAGACGTTCAGCTCATGCTTCAGCACATGCAGTGCTTCACTCACGTGAAGTCCGTGCAGGTCAATCACTCGATCCTGCCCTCCCCGGCTGAAGCCCTGGAGCTCATAAGAGATGGGGTCCCTGGGGAAATTAGGAAATTAGATTATTCATCGGCGTTTGGGTTGACTATATGCAAATATTACATGCAAGAAAAATCAAACTTATCGAGCTTTGACCATGCATGGATTAATTTGTGCATCGGAATGACTCAGCATTCATCAGAGCATAACGAGGGAATGCGATTGTAAACAGATATACCATGTTCATGAGAGCGCCACAAAATACCAACCTCTTCCGGTAAATTGTATCTCCAGCTTTCACTTGCGCTGCTTTCATCTGCATGTTATACAAATGCCCCTTCTCACTCAGTTCCCTTGCCAAAGCCTTGTTACCGATCAGGAAAGCTTGACTTGCCTATCATGAATTATAATATTCAAAACTTTCAGCAAGCACCTCTATTTTTTCATAGCCGTGGATATACTAAGGTGAATAAATAAGCAAGGATGGATATCAATTTCCAGACTGCCAACATTACTAGCATAACTGTAAGTAGGTTCTACCAGTATGGTGTATAGATGAGCCCAGACTAAGGTGACAACAAAAACATGTGCCATCATGAAAACCCAAGGAAAACATTTGATATAACGGTACCACTTACATACTTAGACGAGGAAATGAATCACGGGTTACTAACAGATCTCAAACTCCTTGCATTCATCCCCTCACTTCATTGGCCATTTACTTATGAGTGCTCAAACTCCTTGCATTCATCCCCCCACTTCATTGGCCATTTACTTATGAGTGCTAACCCCAAAACCCAAAACCCAAAAACAAAAACAAAAAAAAGCCCCCCAACACACAACACACACACACACACACACACACACACACACACACACAAAAGAACAAAACAAAGCAAACACCAAAACACAAAACAGAAAAAAAGATATAAAATAAAACAAAATAAATAAGAATGGACAAGAAAATGTTAAATGCTACAGAGCTAAAATCTCATACAGTAAAGAAAATGATTGACCGCATAAGTCGGAAAGCGTGCAGTCATTATCCATTCATCTTTTTAATTTGGCAGCGTTGAATTAAACACGAGTAACATGGATGAATGGTCTACATAGGACTAGATGGTCATCTCTGTAAAAATTAGGGAAGACACGAATGACCTAGACCCATGGAGAAACAAAATGATATATTGATAATGTACCCTTGAGACTCCTGTCAAATTATTGTGCTTAGGAATCTTCTATAATGCGAGCAGTGTGGATAATAGTGATAATTCAGAAAAACATGCGAGTCAAAACATCCCATTTATGTGACTGGATAAAAACAGACCTATTATGACAAAACAACTAGAAATTGCCCGTGCACCAAGTGCACGGAGACAAAACAACCCCCCACCAACATGGCACAGAGCACGCGCACAGCCGAGGAGGAGCGAGAACTGTGGGTGTGTGTGTCGACAACGTCGAAGGGTAAAAGGGGAGCAAGCACGCAAATAAGTGCAAAAAACCGAGGAACATGCAATTAAGTGGGAAGTTGGGGGGTTTGTTTTGCAATTAAGTGGGTTGTGAGGGGGGGGTGGCAATTTTTTTATATGCGTGGGTGGCTTCCCCAACGGTTGAGGGGGACGTTGCCACGTGGGACAAGCCCATGGCAGGTCCCCCTCATTTGTAAGAAGGATTGACTGATGATACATACTATAAACGGGGCATCTATTATGCAATCTATTATGCAATTGGTGGAGTTGTCCTAGGTGGAGACTAAAGTGTGACTAGGACAAAGGTGGGCCACTCATACCCCCCTCACCCCCCTCCACCTCACCCAAAAACTCAACCCCAAACCACTTATTTGCATGTTTGCCATCCCCTCAAAAAAAAACCCCACCCAACCTCACTTATTTACATGTTTGTCACACCCCAAAAAAACCCAAAAATCACCCACTTATTTACAGGTTTGCCACCCCCAAGGTTTTTTGCAGTTTAACTCCCGGACTTTGCACTTTTGCCCACCGACGATACCGAAATGCACACCCACATTTCTCACTCCTTTTCGATTGCGCGCGTGCACCACATCCTCTTTATGGGATGTTTTTTTTAAATCCATGCATTGTGAGCAAGGGTTATTTCTAGTACATGTACAAATGTACAAACTCTGAATTGCATAAATGGAAAACAATTGGGAGACCTGTAGAACACAATAACCCATGTCTAAAAGAACGTTTCCAATTCCTGGAGTTGTTGATTTATATCAAGAAACAAGAAATATCTATATTTGATTACAATGTCCACTTGTTTGTTTCTGTATGCCAGTGGGTGGGCAATGGCAGCTTGCAAGCTTAGGTCCAAGGTTCAGAATCTCGATTTTGGTTTCGTTGTTGGGAAGCATATAATAGTATCGGTATTAGCTGTGTCATAAGTATTGTGTGATACTTATTGAACTAATCGGATTTTGTGCATCGGTATAGCTCAACATAAATGTTAGTTGCATGCATATATTCATTTTCAATAAGTGCTTCGGTTGTCCATAAACTATCTCTATTATCTGTAACACTATTCTCTCTTTTCCTAACCCACAACAAAAATATTTTGAACCTTACATTCATAGGTTAAACGAGATAAAAAGAATTTAAAAGTTTGATAATTCAAACTTTGAAACTCTTCTTACATTAGTTGTTATTAGTTATCAATGGTATCGGCCAATTCGAATTGATTGTATCGGCATGCTTCTAATCTGATACGATGATACCAATACGTATCGGCCATATGAGATTTCAAACCTTGCTTAGGTCCTTTCTCCCCTTCTTCGACTTCCCACCCCACCCCGAACCCCCCCCCCCCCCCCCCCAAAAAAAAAAAAAAAACAAACAAACAAACAAACAAAAAACAAACAAACAAACAAAACAAACAAACAAAAAAACAAATCAAATCAAATCAAATAAACCCCCAAACAAATTTTTTATAAAACCATCTCCCTTTTCTGTGTGCATGTGGGCATGGACAGGCAGGTTGATTTGTTTTCTTCTTTTTTCTCTTTATTTCATGTGTGCCCGAGGTTGTGTTTTTTCCTTTTTGGTGGGAGGGGGAGAGGGAGGGGGCATGGTTAGTAGGGGCCAGACCTTCTATGCCGTTCAGAAAAGATATAGCTTCCAACTAACTGCAGTCGTATGTAGAAAACACACACTAAAATTCAAGTTTTTTGTGTGGTTGTGTTTGAACCGGAAAGTAGACTGAACATAAACTATCGACAAGTGTAAACTTATCCACTGCAACAATTCCATTAGCTTCACTCTTTCCCTCATTTTGGCTTTCTTCCATTTCTCTCTTCTTGTCTTTCTGTTCCACCTCCGTTTTCATTGACAATGAGGATCTAGGTTTAAAGGGTTAGAATAGGATGCTGATGTGGCTATGGCAAAGGTCATGATAAGTTTCACCGAGGATTACACAGCTAATAGTTTCTTGCATTTTGAAAACAATAGCACATGGCGTTTTGAAAATAATAGCTCATGGAAGCAGACAAATCTCGCCCAATTGTAAAATCTCGATTTCTGATCTGAAAAAGGATTATCTTATTGGTGTGGTTACATGTGGTGAGACTTGACTCAAGGTCACGCTCCAGACTACATAGAATAAAAATGCAAAACAGATATTCTGACTTATTAAGCTTATGAGCTAGATTCATGTGGTTAAAGATGAAAGTGTGCGTTTGTATTCAATGGCAATACTAATTAATTTTCATACCTCAAGATTTATTCTAAGTTGTTTAATTCTTTAGCACAGACCTCGAAAATAGAAGGCGCGCTCTAGCATCTTCCTTGAGATACTAGGACACTTCTTCCTGCTATATAATATGCACATGCATCCATGCCCTCCACTGATTTGAACCCGCACATCACACATCACGCTCTTTTGAGGCTTCTTCAATATCCTTTACTATCCTGTCTGGCCCATGACAGACTTTCACATGGACATCTTCATTTAGCCTATGCTGACATTGCATACCATCTTAGTGTATCATCTGTACACACCGATCAAACCATCATCTTCACACCAACCCCAAATTTATCTCGTATGGTCACGTATCTCTTCTTTTTTAGCATACATCTACCTCAAAATCAATCCCACTAATGATGCTCTCATGCCCATGAATCATCGGCCAAAGAAAATATTATTATGGAATTAAGCTGACGTTGACATTTACCATAAAGACTATAATATGATAAAGGATGCCAAGGAAAAACATTCAATTCAGTTACATTAATTTACAGATTATAACAATCTCTCAAAAGGGATTTGTTGGGTTTGGTGGTGGTGGTGGTTGTTATTGGTGTGCGTGTGTGCGTGCGTGCGTGCACGTTTTTCTTTTCTTTTATTTTCTTTTGTTGTTGTTGTTGATGTTTTTTTTTTTTTTTTTTTTTTTTTTTTTTTTGGGGGGGGGGGGGGGGGGGGGGGTATGTATGTGTATGAGGGTTTAAAGATGCATGTTTCAAAATAATCTGAATCTCTACCTGTTCCAAGCATGCATCCCGAAGGCGTGCGAGATCCCGAGCTTCCTTCCTAGACTCTGGAGGCATATTTGCTGCCCTCCCAACAATGGGGTGGCAAACATAGGTAAAGTAAAGACAAGCAACCCAGATTCAATTCATAAGAAAACTTTTCAAACTGTTCAATAGATATAGTTGAAAAGTATTACCCACTGCTTCTCCAGTCTCAAACCAAAGTGGAGTTTCCCTAGATGTAACCAGACTTGGAGATGTATCCGCATAAAGCAATTTCCCATGGCGATTGTATGAGCTGGCAAGGAACTGTGGACCCACGCTTGAGCCAATACTGCCATCTGCAGATCCATTTCTCTCATGTTTCCAAGGACTGCTATCTGAAAATTTTCTCGCAGTGTATGCAAAATCTGTAGAACCACGGAATACACTGGAAGTAGATTTATATGCATCTGGAACTTGGTGAATATCTCTGGAGTACTTGAATAGCCTGTTGTGAGATTCTGCCACTGGGTGTGCCGGCATATCTAGCTTGCTTAGGCTAGGAACACTCCAGGACCTTGCACTCAGGTTCTTACCGAAATCACCATCCCCCTGAAGCTGCAATTGAAATCTTAATCAATCAAGAAGTTATAAAAGTAGCAAGGATTTCACTTACCAGGTAAGATAAATTTGTTAGCATCATACAAATAAGAACTACAAAATTTATACATCCTTCTTTTTGTTTTCTTATGGCACTCCACAGCCTGCAGAAACTCATCTTGACTGCCAAAAGTTCCCAATTTGAAAGGATTAATAATAGTAGTTCTATTGATACTACAAAACGATGGTAGCAGTAGTTGCACGTGTTTTTTGGTTGTTGGTTTTGTTTGGGGGTGTCGGGCAGATAAAGCGAAGCAGGTGAAATAAACAGAACAAAAAACAAAAATCTCCTGAGAATATTGTACTGAAAGGAAAAAAAAAGAACACATTAAGTGATTGACAGATTAGTCAACTACCACACAATCTCTTACAAGCAAATCAACAGCAAGGTTGGTTTTATTAAGAGCGAGAAGCGTCGAGAGTGACAATGCATCACCAGAAATTCCTGTCGAAGAAAGAAAATACCAAGAGCCTCATAAAAGATGCATTGTCTTTTTCTATAACAAATTTTTTTTTGTCAAAAGTGACCAAATGGTTGCCGCGTTCTAGTAGTTAAACTCAAAAATTCTGAAGTATGCTAAAAATTCTCATACACCGCCTTATAGGAAAAGTGGAGTAGCTAGACTCTTATACAAACAACAGAGCACGAATGCCAACCATACGACCAATGTAACTCATGTACTCATCAAACACTTTTTGTGTGCCAGTACTTAAAACACATGAAGGTGTCAATGCACTACCCAGGTCACCTCACTCATCCCACTTTTTGCCTCAAACAGCAAGCTCATCTGACCCAAACCCCCCCTTCCCCAAACCCCCCCCCCCCCCCCCCCCCCCCCCCCCCGCCAACAACAACAACAACAACAAAAGGGAAAAAAAATACACACACACACACACACACACAGAGAGAGAGAGAGAGAGAAATCATCATGTTTGAATTCCAAATAGAATCTTATTTATTTTATGTTAAATTTCATATTTGAGATAGAGTTCGAGTTCGAGTCTTGAGGCTTTATGTTATTTTATTTGGGGTAGAGTTTTGAGTCCTTTTGACTCTTTTATTTACTTTGGATGTTTTATTTATTTTAGGGTTTTAGTCACACATTGGATGTGATTTTTGAAAGCCAAGTTGTAAGGATGTATAAAGGTCACAAACTTATTTATTTTTCAGTGAAGGGTTGAATAAAAATTTTGGTATAATAAATCTTTTGCATTGAAATACAAGAGTCGACTTTTTGCCCAGGCGGGCATTTCGAAAAATCTCCATGTACGAGGCATAAAAGTCGGTGATCATTAGATCTCCAAGATGCGAGGTCTGAACAGTTATCAAATTCAAATTTTCTTCTTTCACAAATCTCCACCACATCCCTTCTCGCATCCATCCTGCGTCAAATTTGGTACCAGAGCAAAAACCTAGCGTAATCCTTCTTTTCTTTATTAAAAACATTGTTTTTCCTTTTCTTTCTCTAGTTATGATTTAGATAAAAAAATCCTAACTTATCTTTTTTGTTTTCCTTCATCAAAAAAATCACGTTTTCTTCTATTGGGTTTTAGAAAAAAGTTCAAAAAGAAGAAAAATATGTCAAAATATTCAAAGATAAAAAAAGATAAAAAAATTCAAAAAAGAAGAAAGAAATAAAGAAAAAAGGAAAAAATTATGACAAATTTTATTGTTCATATCCTCCTGTCGTCACTCCCAAAAAAAACCATAACCATAACCTTAGAACCCCGCAGTCGCGTCCATCGTCGCTCTCACCACCCTGGACCACACCGCCATGACATTCGCCTCTCACAAGCAACCGAAGCCCTGGCCGCCTTCTCTTATGCAAGAAACTGCCATAGCCACACCGAGCATCACTTTAGTCAATGTTGACATCGTTATCGACACTGGCAGCCTCCATCAACCCCATATGAAGATGCTCCTCATCAAGGTGAATTTAAGGCACCATGAATCGTCAACAGAATCAGCTGAAAAACTCACTGGCACCGAACTACAATATTATCGGCTAAGGCAAGCTATTTCCATCGATGAACCGTGTTAATGGTAAGCTGCTGATATTGTTCATTGACTCAACTGAGCAGACCAAGCCGAAACTAAATCGATCCAAAACAAACCTACCCCAAAGCCAACTCGAGCCGATCCGCGTTGACCAATGACAACTCAGCCAACCATTGATTAAGCTGAGCCGAGCCTAGCAGTGCTGCTGCTTCAATACAATTTTGCAATTTTGTAGATTTTTCAAAATTTTCAGTTAAAGTAGTATTTTGACCGTATTTTAAACATATTTTGATGATATCTTCGCTATTTTTCAAGCTTTTTGCTTGAAATTTTCATCTCTAATCATCTGGATTAAATCTTTACAAACTCTTTACGAACTCTGAAGACCTTATGTAATGTGATACTACAATCAAAACAGCGATTTAAGGTGGAAAAATATAAAAAGATGAAATATATTGAGAATGATTTGCGAAGAACAAAAGATAATTGGATCTCCTTCGAGACGAGATCCTGTCTCCTAGCTTTGAATGTACGGATCAAAGCCTAAGAACCCTCACAGATGATAACTCAAAGTGTTTTCACAAATCAAGCATGAGCCATCCCTAATGACGGCTAGACCTAAATATAAGAAAAGGGGATTTACTATTTTGATCTGGAAAGACCAAAATACCCCTGAAATGACTAATTCCCGCCCCCACGTCTCCTCCTGCGAAAGTACGTGATCGTGGGCTCCGCACTAGCAGCTCCCCCGCGTGTGGGCTTGGTGCGTCCGCATCAATACCCCCCTAAAAGAGCCACCTTGTCCTCAAGGTGGAAGTCAGGGAACTGCTCCTGTATCACGTCATAGGCCTCCCACGTCGCATCACAGTCCGGTAGGCCCGCCCACATAGATCAGTACCTCCTTACGCCGCCCTGGGCCCTGCCGAACCGCCCTCACAGCCACGGGCTCGAGTAGCACCTCCATGTCATCCGTCAAGGTAGGAGGCAAAGTGGACGCAACCGCATGATCCCCAATCACCCTCCTCAGCTGCGACACGTGGAATACTGGGTGTATCACCGAAGAAGGGGGCAACTCCAACCTGTACGCCACCTGGCCTATTTTGGCCGCCACCTTGTAGGAACCGAAGTATCTAGCTGACAGCTTCTCGTTCTTCCTCCTTACTAAAGATCTCTGCCGGTACGGACGAAGCTTGAGATACACCATATCGCCCACCTGAAAGTTGACATCACGTCGATGCCCATCAGCCTTTGGTCTTCATCACCTGTTGAGCCCTTAAAAGATGCTTCCGCAGCTCCACTAGCAAGCCATCCATGTCCCCCATTGTACTCCTCTACCTTGGACACTGGAGTTTGCATGTCACCAAAATGGAGCAAAGGCGGTGGATCTCTCCCGTAAAGCACTCTGAAAGGCGTCGTCCCAGCTGCAGAGTGGTACGAGGTGTTTGTACCAGTACTCCGCCCAAGCCAACCACATATGCCACTGACGACGCGTCTCTGAGGCGAAGCACCGTAAGTAAGTCTCTATGCTGCGGTTGACAACCTCTGTCTGGCCGTCGGTCTGGGGGTGGTAGGCTGTACTCCTCTTCAGGACCGTACCCTGCATAGGAATGGCAATATTGCGGGGCGGGACGGGTATTTAACTACCCAAGCTTGCCCCGATCCATCTACAGGCCGGGGCGGGGGCGGGTCGCGGGCCGGGCCGGGGCAGGTTCTTTCTTACCAAAACCGGGTCGGGCCGGGTCGGGTCAAGTTATTAATGCCATCCATATGAATCCCAAATAAAAAATTTATTTTGTGAATTGGGAGAATTTTGATTTATTTGGTAATTTGGAATTGGGAATTGGCCCAATAAGGAGAACCGTGGAATAGAGTATGAGTTATGGGTTATTCGCTGTGCATGGTCCGCATCAAAATAGTAAACCTCTATAGTTTACCCGGGGCGGGTCGGGTCGGGCCGGGGCGCATACAAAGCCCAAGCTTGCCCCGACCCGGCTGCGGGCCGGGTCGGGCCGGTTCAAAACCGGGTCGGGCCAGGCGAGTCAGGCCATTAACTGCCATCCCTAACCCTGCACCCTGAATAGCTCCCGCCAGAAGCCGCTCATAAAAACATGGTCCCTGTCGGACACTATGGAAGCAGGCACTCCATGCAACCGTATCACCTCTCTCGTGAAAGTCGTAGCCACCGACACTGCAGTGTAAGGGTGCTTCAACGGAATGAAGTGCGCGTACTTACTCAAGCGGTCCACCACCACAAAATACCACCGTGTAGCCCTCTGACCGGGGTAACCCATCGATAGAAGTCCGTCGTCACCTCCTCCCAGACCCTCTCTGGCAACAGCCCAACGGCTGCAACAGTCTTGCTGGGGCCATGGTCATAGTACTTGTGACGTTGGCACACGTCACAAGCTGCGACTAAACGTGCAATCCTCCTCCGCATCCCAGGCCAATATAGCTCTCTGATAGGTCTGCTGTACCCCTGAATGGCCCCCAGTCACCGAACTGTGGAACTCCTGTAAAAGGACCGGTATGAACTCTGAGCTCCGTGGTATCACCATCCTCCCCTGGTACAGCAATCTGCTCCCGGTTAACGAGTACCCAGCCGGCCCGTCCTCGCCACTCTGCAGCCTCTCCCGGAGCTGCCTCAACTCCGCATCTGCCTCTGCCTCCTGTAGCATCGGCTCCCAGTCCAACCACATAGGCCGCGACAGCGCCCTCAAATCGATGCCCTCCTCCCGACGTGACAAGGCATCAGCAGCCTTGTTCTCCAATCCGGGCCTGTACTCGATATCGAACCGGTACCCCCCACCAGCTTGGACAACCAATGTTGGTGCTCCCTCTGTGACGAGCCTCTGCTCCAGCAGGTACTTGAGGCTCCTCTGGTCCGTGCGGACCACGAACTCCCTCCCTAACAGGTATGGTCGCCACTTCTGTACCGAGAAAACTATGGCCATCAGCTCTCGCTTATAGACCGATTTCAGTCGTGCTCTAGCGGTCAGCACCTGACTGAAATAGGCGACGGGCCTACCCTCCTGCATAAGCACCGCCCCTAGCCCGTACCCCGAGGCGTCAGTCTCCACCACGAACGATATGTTGAAATCCGGCAAGGCTAGAACCGGCGCCGTCGTCATAGCCACCTTCAAGGCCTCAAAAGCCTTGGTGGCCTCCTCCCCCCACTTGAATCCGTCCTTCTTTAATTGCTCGGTGAGAGGCCAAGCAATCGTGTTGTAGCCCTTGACGAACTTCCTGTAGTAGTCCGTCAGCCCCCAAAAACCCCCTCAAAGCTCGTAGTGTAGTAGGCAGCGGCCAATCTAGCATAGCTGCTATCTTCGACCTGTCAGCCGCAACCCCCTCTGCCGATACTACATGGCACAAGTACTCAATCCGCAGCTGCCCGAAACTGCACTTCTTCCTGTTGGCGAAGAGCTGGTTCCGCCAACAGCTCCTGGAATACCACCTCCAAATGGCCTAGGTGCTCCTCCATATCCCGGCTGTAGACCAGGATGTCGTCAAAAAATACAAGTATGAACCGCCGTAAGTAAGGCTGGAACACCTTGTTCATGAGGGCCTGGAACGTCGACGGAGCATTCGTCAAGCCAAAAGGCATGACGAGAAACTCGTAATGCCCATCATGGGTCCGAAACGCGGTCTTCGGCACATCCTCTGACCGCATCAGTATCATGGTGGTACCCTGCTCTCAAGTCGATCTTCGAAAAGACCGCTGCCCCCATGGAGCTCGTCTAACAGCTCGTCAATTACCGGAATAGGGAACTTGTCTGCGACAGTCTCCCTATTCAGGGCCCGGTAATCGACGCAGAATCTCCAACTCCCGTCCTTTTTCTTCACCAACAGCACTGGGCTAGAAAAAGGACTCACACTGGGCTGTATTACCCCCGCCTGCAGCATCTCCCGCACCATCCGCTCTATCTCATCCTTCTGCAGAATGCGGGTATCTGTATGGCCGCCACGCTGACTGGAGACCCATCTCCCCGTAGCACGATCGCATGCTCGTGTCCCCTCTTCGGAGGCAGCCCATGTGGGCTCTGAAACACCTCCTGGTACTGCTCCAGTACCGGCTCCACCTCTGCGGTCTCTGTCTGCTGCTGCTCCACCTCAGTCGACAACCCCCTGGCACTCCACCAGGAACCCCTCACTCTCATCCCGCAACGCCCTAGTAATGGCCTTGAAGGCCACCACCGAAAAACAGAGTGTAGGGTCTCCGGTCAGCACCACCGTCCGCTCGCCGTCCTGGAACTCCATCCGTAGAAGCTTCCAGTTCACCTTCATTTCCCCCAACTTCTTCAGCCATTGTACCCCCAGAATGACATCCACATTCCCCAACTCCAGCGGCAAGAAGTCCTCCACTATCTGTATGCCCTGTAGCATCAGGCACACCCACTTGCTGAGCCCCTTGCTCTCCTCCATTTTCCATGTCCCCAGCAACACTGTGAATCTCTCCAACGTGCTCAGCTCCGGCCCCATAACGCTCCACCAACTTCTTTGAAATGAAGTTGTGAGTCGCCCCACTGTAAATAAGTACGGTCACCGCCTGCTCTGCTAATGTCCCCGATAACTTCATGGTATGATTCGGAGTGAATCCTACCACAGAGTTCAGGGAAACCTCCGCTACGTCCATGTGCACATGCACCTCATCCTCGACCGTCAGCTCTGGCTCCACTACCTCCTCCTCATAGTCATCCTCGTCGGGTACGATCACGATCTGCAGCAACTTGCTCGCACATTGGTGACCGGGGCTGAACTTCTCATCGCATCGGAAGCATAATCCTGCTGCAACGCCTCGCCCGCATGTCTGCCTCTGTCAGCCGTCTGCCGGGTACCACTCCTGGTCGGACCTCTCCTCTAGGCTCCGCTGGTGCTCCTGCTGCTGGGCGACCGGTGCTACTGGACTGCGCTGACCCTGAGCACCCCAAGTCCCTATAAGGCGCCTCTCCTCAGTATGCTTCTATTCCGCTATATGGGCCAGGCGAAGGACATCCTCCAAGGTCGTTGGGCCTCTGCATCCGAAGCTCCCGCCCGTATCGAGGGCTTCAGTCCCCCCATGAAACTCCCAATCAACACCTGATCGGACACCCCCCCGTAACCTGCTGGCCTACATCTCGAACCTGTCCACGAAGTCTCAAATTGTCCCCTCCTGCCGCAGTGCTGAAAGCTGCTCATAGAAGTCCACTCCTCTGCCTTCTCCTGGAACCTATCGAGGAGGTATGAAGAAAGCTCCTCCCAAGTGCAAAAGGGGAAGCGGGCTGTCTTCCATCTGTACCAGGCTAGGGCATTGCCCTCAAAGTAGATCCCAATAGCCCGCAGGACCTCCTCCTCTGTAAGCTGCATCACCTGGAAGTAGCGCTCCGCTCTGTAGGCCCAGCCGTCAGGATCGGGTACCATCAAACGTCGGCATCTACAGCTTTTTCAGCCGTCGATCCGCGTTTATGTCTCCGTACTGTCCTCCATACCCCCCACGGCCGCCTCCATGCACCATCACGCCCCCCTGCCCCCCTCCGGGGCCTCCGTCGCCTCCCTCGTACAGCTCATCAGGCCATTGAGGTCTCTCTAGATCCCCCTCAGGGATGTAGTTCCCCAAACACTCCAGTGGTCGTGGTGGCTGCGCAAAAATGGGCTCTTTAGCCCCTCCGTGCTGCTGAACGAGCGCTGTTTCGGGCCCCTCCAGATGGCCCCCTGGGCCCAAGAATTGGGCCGCATGAGCCCCAATCGTCATCCCGGAAGCCCATCTTCCTCCGTCGGGTCTCGTCGTCGCTCCTGGGGGCTGAACAACCCCCTCCACGCCCCCAAAAGGCCTCAGTGGTCTCGCCGGGCCTCCAAAACGAGTCGCCGGGTCCCCAGGAGGGGTGGCCCAGGCTGTGGCGCCACCCCCGAGGCCCTACCGGGGCTGTCGCACCCCCAAATGGGCCCCCCAACCTCCAACGCCCCCCGTTGGGGGCGCCCCGCCTCCCGTGCCCCCCCAACTGGGGCGCCCCGCCTCCAGCGCCCCCGATCGGGGGCGCCGGCCTCCAGACACCCCCCGCCAGGGGGTGTCGCCGCCGTGGGGGGGCGAACATGCCCGTCGAGCCCCCCCAGGCCCCGCTGGGCCTGTCGAGCTTTTGGCAGGCCCAGTTGGGCCTGTCGCGCTTTCCGGCAGGCCCAGTTGGGCCTGCTGTGCTTGCTGCGGTGGCCTGGTGGGCCCCGCTACCTTCCCCCGCAAACCCTAGAGGGTTTGGCCAGCCGTCACCCTGTGTTGGAGAGTTGGTAGCCGCCGTTTCGACGACAAACCCTTCCGGGTTTTTGCCTCGATCTCCTCCGATAGCCGTCGAGATGGTTTGGAGCATCGTCATCATCGTCGGAATCTGCGCAACCTCTCTCGCCGTTTTCCGCCGCCTCGATCCTCATGTGTTTGAGTTCGACTTGGATGTCCTCTTGCGTATGGGCGTGATCCTTGTTGGAGATCTCCATGGCCGTCTTCAATGCTTGAATATCATCGCCCATGGCTCTCTTCAATTCCTCCATCTCGCGGTTGATTTCTTCACGAACCCCTTGAAGCCGTTCTTCCGTCGCGCCGCCTCTTGTCCCTCCTGCCATTAGATCTCACCGCTCTAATACCAATTTGATACGTTTCACTTGCCGTTTAGATCAAAACAGCGATTTAAGGTGGAAAAATATAAAAAGAGGAAATATAGTGAGAATGATTTGCGAAGAACAAAAGATAATTGGATCTCCTTCGAGACGAGATCCTGTCTCCTAGCTTTGAATGTACGGATCAAAGCCTAAGAACCCTAACATATGATAACTCAAAGTGTTTTCACAAATCAAGCATGAGCCATCCCTAATGACGGCTAGACCTAAATATAAGAAAAGGGGATTTACTAATTTGGTCTGGAAAGACCAAAATACCCCTGAAATGACTAATTCCCGCCCCCACGTCTCCTCCTGCGAAAGTACGTGATCGTGGGCTCCGCACTAGCCGCTCTTCCACGTGTGGGCTTGGTGCGTCCGCATCATAATGCTACAAAGCTGATCTTCATTCCATATAACTTATAATCTGATCAAATCTTTAATTGTGAAATCTAAAAAATTCTCTATTTAACTTTGTTCATATTTGATATCATTGGTAATTGCATCAATCTAGTTTTGATTTGTGTTGTATTAGCATATATAGGACTGTATTTTGTCATGTAGATTTGAAAACTTGGATTTCATTTTATTTATTTGCATAATTAATGCATGAATCAAGTTGGTGTCAGGATCTTGCATCTGCATTCGTACGATTGATTGATATTGCATGCTATTACGTAATAGTAAAATTCTAGATTTAGACCTGAATGAAAATGCAATTCAAAGGTCAAAAAATCAACTTCAAAAGATATACCAAGAGGAAAGTTAACATAAATCGAACAGAGGATAGCTCAGAAGCCTTAAAGTACAAATTGACTAAATAATAAAATTTTAAGGATGAAGTACATGGTTCGTTTGATGATGAATCTAGGTTGATTAGAAATGAAAACAATCGAAATTATAGGAGACGAGATGAAAAATTTTGGCGTAATTTTGGACAAAATAATATTACACGCTGAATTAGGATAGATGCTCTTAACTTTGATAGAATATAAAATTTCAGACCTTAGAATGACTAGTATATTATAGAATATTTGTTCAAATAATACCAGTTATCAAACGAGCAAAAAGGCCCAATTTGCCAAAATAAAATTAATGGGATCTACCAAAATATTCTAAACATCAATAGAGAGATGACGAGAGATCATCTGAAACCAATATAGACTTAAAGTGAAATGAAAATAAAATAAAGATAAATATTTATCTCCTACTTATAAAAATCGACTATTAGAAAATATTAAACAACCTACGTCAAGAAGAATTACGGTAGAAAAATACATGACTAATTTCAATGATTTATTTGTTATAAATGAGCTACAAAAAGATCCATGATATACCATTAATAAGTTTCGTTCTGTATAACAAACAAACATTAGGTGTGAGAGGCTTCCTCGTTTCATTAATAAAGTGTAACAAGTGTTCAACTTAGCTTTAAATTTAGAATCCATAAGAGCATCTATACACATGAAACATATTTTTAAAACCGATTACCAACTTAAGCGGTCAAATGAAAACGTGATTAAATCTGAAACTAATAGCACTAAAGAAAAAATGGAAATGTTAAGCTTGAAGAACCCTTATAACAAAACTCTAATGGGATACATTATATCAAATATTATAGATTAGATCATTTTGTTAGTCAGTTCCACAATAGGAGCTTACTTGTGGGAGAATTTAATAATGATGTTGAATTAATCGAAAAATACATTCCACACGAGAAACTATGGAGAAAGATAATGATCTAGATGAGCCTACCATCCGCTTACAAGTTAATTGGTGTCTAGCTACTACACACATAAGAGTGAGAAAATTGATAAAGAATCAACATTTTCTTTACCCATGCCAAAATTGAAGAAAGATCTTTCAAAGTGATAATTGGCTGTGATAGTTTGTACAAATTTAATCACCAAATCACTTATTAAGAAGATAAGATAAAAAGATGAATCTCATTCATAGCCTTACTATGTTATATGTGTTAATAATTCACATTCTGTTATCCAACATTATCTAGTATTTATTCAATTTTCAAGCTTTCATGATAGCATCTGGTGTGATTTCATACCAATAGATGCTAAATATATTTTGCTAGATAAGCATTGATGGTATGACTTAGATGTTACACGTTCCGAGAGAGCTAATACATACATATTTATATTTAGGAAAAAGAAAATTGTGTCGATTCCATATAGACCTAAAAGCATAATTGAAAATCTAAAAATGGGTTAATCCTTAATAAGCCACTAACTCAAATATCGCATAATGCGAATCTCAATTCCTTAGAGTTAGGCTTGGATATTATCCCTAGTGCATTGCCTGAGCATTATGAATATGATTTGAATGATTTTCATCTCGAGACTTATGAAATTCTTATATCTAACAATGAATTTAACAAGTCTGTTTCAAAATTAAATTGAAATATTACTGAAATTTAAAATTATGGATAACGTGATGATTAGATTTTACCGAAAGAATTCTTCCAAAAATAATTGGGAAGGTTTTGCATGCATCCTATAAGTTCTTGACATGCTCTACCAATCGATAATCTCGATGTGATTGAGTCAAATATTTCACTAGAGTTGAGGAGAGACAATCATTAGCAGCCTTTATTATTCACCCTTCACCTATACTACCACGAAACTGATCGTGATTTCTGCATGATTGTGCTATTCTTATCGACATTCACCAAGTGATGAAGTTATCAAGCTATAAAGAATGATGAAGATTTATCTAATTCTAATACTAGATAGCTTTTTTATTTTATTTTAAATTTTATATTTAATATAAAGGTAGAGTTTAAGTTCCTTTAGTTTTCTAGTTATTTTAAATCTTTCAGTTATTTTACCTGGAATAGAGTTTAAGCCTTTTGAGTCTTTTATTTGTTTTGGATCTTTTAGTTATTTTAGACATTTAGTTCACATTAGATATGATTTTCAAAAGCCAAGTTATAAGTTTATATAAAAGCCACAAACTTATTTATTATTCTCAATGAAACGGTGAATAGAAATTTTGGTGTAAATTTTGTATTTTCTCATAACAATTAAATCTTTTACATTATAGTGAGAGCGGGCCTGGTTTCCTAGGCAAGATGTCCACACAAAAATTCGAGTGAGGCGTGTAAGTCGGTGATTATTAGATCTTTAGAGTGTAAGTGTAAGGCCCGAAAAATTATCAAATCCCTAGTTTATTCTTCCCCAAATCCCTTCCCGCTTCCATCCCGTGTCACCCCCAATAAAATATAAGCACATGAACGCACGCACACAAAGGGTTGGATTGGATTTCACAAAGACAAAGCACTGCAAATTTTCACATACCTGAACTCAGAAAACAATTCACCTGCAATCATCTAAACATAACAATTGTTATCTACAAGATCTTATTTATAACACACTAGTCATAACTCGTGCACGTGGCACGGTTCATTTAAGATTTTTTCCCCGCGAAATCTTTGTTCCCCAAAAAATTATTTCCACAGCCAAAATTGCGCGAAACAACAAATCAGCGTAAAAATATTTAGCGACATGAGCGCCTTTGATGCGGAACAACAAATTCAACACGGACACCTTCGACACAGAACAGCAAATTAGCGTTAAAAAATCGGCACGGTGCCTTCGGCGTGGAACAACAAATTCGACACGGACGCTTTCGGTTCGGAACAACAAATTAGCGTAAAAAAATTGCGCAGGCGCCTTCGGTTCGGAACAACAAATTAGTGTAAAAAATTACGTGGGCGCCTTCGGCGTTGGAAATTATTCACATCTTGTTGCCACATGCATCGAAGAGACGGTGGGCCTCGCGTTGAGGGAGAGATCATTCGATCTGCAGCAGCATTCGATCTGCAGCATTAAGTGCAAATTAAAGTTTTTTTTCCAAATGCATCAATTGCGTGCACTCTGCTCTTACCCAGAAAATTTCATTCCCCATAAAGTTTCATTTCCCTAGAGACTTTCATTTCCCTAGAAATGTTTTTCCTCCAAAACTTTCCACAAAATCACATCTCAACCATTCATTCCTCAAGGTTAAATCCAAGCCGTCTTTCTATCAACATGTGTGTCCTAGTCAGCCCTAGTTCATTTAAGATTTTACCTCGCGAAATCTTTGTTACCCAAAAAATTATTTCCGCGGCCAAAATTACGCGGAACAACAAATTATCGTAAAAATATTTAGCGGCATGGACGCCTTTGGGATGGAACAAATTTGGTGCGGACGCCTTCGACACGGAACAAATTAGCGTAAAAAATTGGCACGGGCGCCTTCGACGCGGAACAACAAATTCGACATAAACAACAAATTCGGTATCAGCTCCTTCGGCGCGGAACAAGAAATTCAACTTAGAACAACAAATTCGGCGCAGAACAACAAATTAGCGTAAAAATTGCACGGGCGCCTTCGGCATGAAAAATTATTCTCATCTTGTTGCCCCATGCGTCGAAGAGATAGTGGGGCACGCGTTGAAGGAGATGTCATTCGATCTGCAGCATTAAGTGCAATTTAAAGTTTTTTTCAAAACGCATTAATTGCGTTCACTCTGTTATTACCCAGAAACTTTCATTCCCCATAAAGTTTCATTTCCCCCAGAAACTTTCATTTCCCTAGAAATGTTTTTCCCTCCAAAACTTTCCACAAAATCTCATCTCAACCATTCATTCCTCAAGATTAAACCCATGCTGTCGTTCTATCAATCTGTTTGTCCTAGTCAGCTTGTCCTAGTCAGCCCTAGAATTCAAAAACAGTTGTGTTTTAATATATAGATACATATCAAGATGTAATGCAATTTCTCAAATTATTATTTTCTTTTTTTCCAGAAACAATGATCAATGTGTCCAGATCATTAATAAAAACTTTCTTCAAATAAATAAAATGAAAAAAAATAAACAGGCATTTCTCCTTTTTTTG
The DNA here is from genome assembly GCA_030789695.1 of Scilla litardierei. Taxonomy (NCBI): domain Eukaryota; kingdom Viridiplantae; phylum Streptophyta; class Magnoliopsida; order Asparagales; family Asparagaceae; genus Scilla; species Scilla litardierei. The sequence continues at coordinate 175,921,493 of CM061139.1, read as the reverse complement.
ACAAAACCATCCAATGCTTCACAAAATAAACATGTTATTACTATATATACATTAGGGCCCAAGCCCATTTGAAGGCTAAGGTGCAAAGGATATTTATGAGAAAACTCATATCTCACTACATATTACCAATACTCCAAGCTCGTGAGAAAGGCCTAAATCCAAAGCCCGCTCAGAGATGGGTATATCATCAGCTCTGTTGTTATAAATTTATCACTGATGCTTTCGCTATAAATACCACACCGAACTACCCGCCATAAAGAAGATACATTGAAGATTTTAAGCTCGAATTTATACACCTAACCCTTGGACAGTTTAATCTCAGCTCGTATGTTCATCTCTTACATCAGATATCTCAGTTATTGAGTTCATCTGTTCAACTCCCATACTCGAACACTCAGCTGATGTGTTCATACATACACCTCTTACCTCCTAATATAGCTTAGGAAATTATACATACGCCTTTTATCTCCTAATATAGCATAGGAAATTACAGATCGATCTTCCAACAACAGATCATCTGTCCAGCTCTCATACTCCAATTTGTTCTTAGCTCTGTAGATTTTAGTATCAAAGAAGATTCGACCAGGCCCCAGCCTCAATCCATTGCCGTGTTGTTGTGTGATAGGTAGAAGATTATGCATCAACTGAAGGATGAATACTCTCCCGCGCTCGTCCCACCTATAGTGAGGGCTTCCCATCTCTAATCTCATAATAGCTTTCTCCACCCGACGTGGATCCGAACACGGATTGTGTAATGACCCATATTTTAAATGGAAATTGCTACATTTTTTAAATTTAATTCTTTTTGTTTCCTTTCAAGCCCAACCGATCGGCCCAAGCCCACACACACCACTTCCCATCTTTACTTCTCTTTTCTTTCTAATCACTTTCTTTCTTTTAGCAAAGCCTCGGTCCACATCTCTTCTCTCTTTATTTATATATTTCTTTCCTTCGTTTTTGAATGGGCCCAAAAGTCTAATAGGAACCAAAGACAGATATGATTTTTATTTGATAAAAATGAAAATAAATAAGATAAATAACCACAATTGAAGAGGTGATCGCGCTTCCAAGAACGCCAATTAAAGAGGACGTCGACACTCTCCCGATGTAGAGTGATAATCCCACCTCCTATGAATATCTCAAAAATAACCTGCGAAAATCCCTCCCCACCAATGGCCTATAAATACTAATCAGAAAAAATACAAATTTGCCAAAACCCCAAAAATACAATTCCAAAAACGCCCCTAAAATCCGAAATTTCCCAAAACACCCCTAATTGGTCAAAGTGCAATCTATAATTACTTCGCCCCAAAAATCACATTGTCCTCAATGTGGTGCACGAAGTCCATGGCAGCCATACTCCAAGTGGAGATGTCCACCCCGGGCTTTTCTTCCTCCACTATATATTCCTCGTCCTCCGCCGCTATCAGCAACTGAAGCTTGCACACTCCACAATGGTGCCCTGAGATGAACCTCTCATCGCATTTGAAGCACGGCTCATTCTGCCTCTTCTCTTGCATCTCTGCATCCATCGTTCTTCTAAAATGACCTCCTAGCGATGGTACACTGCTCTTCTCCTGACTGGACAGGTTTGTCCCTGTCGCTATCTTTTGTTGTCCTCATATCGCAGGCTAGTTGTGGAACGAGGAGCCTCCTCCCGTCCCTCTAGATTTCTTCTTCTCTCTAAGTCGACCTCCACCATCTAGGCCAACTCCATTGCGTCCATCAGATCATGACCTCTGTAGGCATAAGCGTGAATAGTGTACTTTCATCCTCTTCATGAAACTACCCTCTAGCGTCTCATCTGAGAACCCCCGGACTCGCCCTGACAGTGCCTCAAATCGCTCTCTATACTCCTTCACCGTGTCGTCCTGCTTGAGAGCCAATAATTGTTTCTACAAAATTCTCCCTTGAATCTCACGGAACCTCTCCACCAGGCAATCTCCTCCCAAGAACGAAAACGACGTCGATGCTCTCCACTAAAACCCAGAGAGGGTCTTCCCTTCCAAACACGCCGCCGCTACCTCGAACTTCTGATCCTCAGTCATGTGGGTCACTGAAAAAATCTCGCTGCCATGTATATCCAGCCATAGGGATCCTCACCCTCGAAGATGGGCATCTTCAGCTTCCGAACCCAGCTATCCACCCCAAAAGTACCCTGCTCAGCTCGCCCCTCGTAGTGTCTAGGACGGTGGGGCCGGTACGTGTCTCCAACGATCTCTATGTCCCTCCAAGCCCCTCTGTTGGCCTCCATCTTTGCCCATATAATCTCCTCAGTCATCTCCGTCGACAAAGGAATCTCGATCATCCTCCTCTAAGTCTCAATCCTGTCGTCATCTCCTGGGTACTCATTATAGGTCGAGGCTGGGCGACGTCGTCTCTCTGCAGCATATCGGGGACTGTAGGGCCCTCGAAATTCGTCGCCGTCTTCGTCGGGCTCCATCGCATACTCCGGAGGTCACCAACATTGTCGCACATCGTCGGATGGCCTCGGAGCCCCCGCCGTTCTAATGAATACACGTCGATGCCCTGCACTGTGCTACAGGGCCTGCACACTCATGTTTCCTCTCTGAATGTGTTGTCGATGCTGCCAGGGGGCGACGGCCCCTGTTATACCCTCTCCAGGGGGCTGCCGGTGGCTCCTGGGGGCCGACAGGCCCCCAAATCCCTCCTGCAGGGTCGACCGACCCTGCAGATAGTCTGTAAGGGCCGACCGGCTCTGTCGACTGCTCCAAGGGGCCGGCCGGTCCCTCAGCAGGGTTGAGCGCTCTGCAGGTCCTCTGTAGGGGCCGACCGGCCCTGCTGAGTGCCCCTAGGGTTCGACCGGTCCTGTTTTGGGTTCCTAGGGTTCGCCCGACCAACCTATTTGCTCTTAGGGTTTGTGTGGATGCTTTCTTCCATCATAGGCTCCTCTTCATCCTCCGCGTAGTATTTGTCAGCATCAGACAATAACCCTTCTTCATAATCTTCCATCTTCCCCTTTCCCTTCTCCAAAGTAGTCACATTTCGCCCAAAATTAGGGTTTTCTCCTTAGGTTGCATAGCCGTCACGAGCCCCGAGATTTGTTGTGAGATCTGCACTAGGGCACGCTCCATGCCATCAAATCTTTGTTCTGTCATTGCCCTATCCTTGTCCGACATTGCCTTAATTTCATCCATGATCTTTTTCAACTCATTAACCTCGTTGTCGAACTTATCCACCAAAGAGTCTTGATCTTTTTCATTGGATCTCGTCGTCGCCATGAATCGTGGACGCTCTGATACCAAAATGATAGGAACCAAAGAAAGATCTGGTTTTTATTTGATAGAACTGAAAATAAATAAGACAAATGACCAAAATTGAAGAGGTGATCACTCTTCCAAGACGTCAATTAAAGACAACGTCCGCACTCTCCCGATAGAGAGATAATCTCACATCCCCTTTGAATATTCTGACAAAATAGCCTACAAAAATCCCTCTCCACCCATGGCCTATAAATACTAATCAGAAAAAATATGAATTTGCAGAAAAATCCAAAAAGGCTAAAAATTCCGAAAACGCCCATAAAAATCCTAAAGTTTCCAAAACATCCATAATGTGCCAAACATTCAGATCTATCAAAGTCAAAGAAACTAAGCCCAGCCACTTAATTCCCATGTCTTCCTTTCTCTCAACCGATAGAAAGAAACCCATATGGTTTTCTCCCTTCAACTAAAAACACAGTAGCCGACCCTTACTCCAATTCGAAAACCCTAGCATCACGTCGATCGCTTTCTTCAGTAAAGAGTCCTCTTTGAACCGCATTCCTAGGCCTATCTCTTAACGTGTTTTCTCTCCTATATAAGTGTAACTATTTTCTAGGGGTTTTCATGCGGAAAATCTCTTCTTTCTTCTCCTCAATTTCTGATCTCAAAACAAAGAATTTTTGGGATTTCCGATCGTTTCTAGATTGGATTTCTTGGTTATCACCGGTTGAGGTAGATTTAATCTTCTCCAATGCCTTCAGTTTATTTGTTTCTGTTTAATTTCTAAAATCTTTTAAATTGACTTAATGGGAATTGTTGTGTGAGATCGTTGAGATTTTCATAGAGATGATGATTCATATAAATAAAGGGATTTTATCCCTTTGATAAGCTATGGCACCCGACGACCCACGACGACCTTAGCAGTCGGTGGGTATTTTCTTTGGTTGCTTATTTAGGTTGTCGGCGGTTGGCCGCCTAAAGGGGGATCTGTGGCGTCGCTGATACTTCTCGACCGATTGCTTCGAATCGCTGTTAGTTTTCTTACGCCGTTAATTCCCTTCTTGCTTCCTCTGCTTGAGATTAAATGGTGTGTTGCTCTTGGTTATTGGAGATTTGGGTGTTGGGCCTACTGTTTTACTTTATTGAGAATTTAATCTTAGTGTGACTGACACTGTGATAGTCCTTTGGATCAGCTACTTGGGTTTTAGCCTGTGCGATTTTCATGTCCCTCTCTAGGATCGTCTGTACCCCTTTGGGTATGTATTTTCTGTTGTTGGTTACTGTTTATAACTTAGGATGCACCAGTAATCTTCCCTCTAGGCTGGTAAACCACAAATCATTAGGGTGCCAAATCATGAATCTGATCCCATACTAATTTGGTGTTCATGTAAACTATTTCTCTTATGCAGTTATTAATTATTTGTCTTTTATAAATTAATTTCTTGCTTAAAGAAATTATTTGAAAATGGTTGTTTGATTGTAATCCTTCACATGGATTGTAGAGTTACTAGGATTGTTAAACCATATCACATAAATGCGTAGCTAAGGGACGGTGCATACATAAAACTAGGACAATTTGACTAGTAACTTGACATTGGCATTCGATACATGAATCTGTTTCATTGACACGTAACTTGCTATTATTGTCGACAAACATTACTAGAACATTGCACTTTTGCATAGAACCCCTAGCTACGTAATTTAGGAATTAGAACGTGGACACTTACTGAGAGCTCGATGAATTCTTGACGTTGATAGTTCATGACATCAAACCAACATTTAAAGTGACATGCATTTAGCTCACTGTCCAAAGAGTGCGGGTGCGATAATGGTTTAATGTATTTATTTTTCCACTCACCTTACAGGAGTGGTATCCTGCTCCTTTTATGTAATGAGGGGTCATATACATTTTTCATCTTCCTTACTGGATGAGGGATACTATATTCATTTTTCTGCTATTCACACAGGTAGTGTGGTTACACTACAGAATTTGTCATTGTACATCGCTCCCTTGTACATGAGTCACGATCTAGAATGGTTAGTTAAACTTAATCAATACTGAAATATTCATAATTTGTAACATTTTCAGTTCAGTAGATCCTTTTTCTTGCTCTGTGATATGATATCGTTTTTCTTTAGTATATAAACCGTTGGCTTGGTTTAGGTATAATCCACTTTTTAATTCAGTTGTATAATTACTTCTTCAGATTTAGTAGGAGATTTTTTCAGTGTTTAAGATTGGCTTTTGTCTCTTTGGACGGTACACAAAGTTTCTAAGATTGTTCGTACAGGTATGTTTTTAAATTCGGTATTATTTTCTTCTGTTTTCATTCTGTTTCACTAGTACCCAGCAGGACCTGCAAATTATTGTAATTAGTGATGACTCCTTCAAAAGTCGTTACAAGTGGTGGCATATGCAGGTCCACACTGACCACCTCGTGAACAGTATAGGTCGAGTAGAATATACCGTAAATCATACACGTACTTACTCATGGCGTTCTGGTAATCAAAATGTCGAAGGCATACAATCATCATGTGTGTCCTACTGCGAACAACTCCATTGCTATTAACGATGACATAATGAGGAATCTAGGCGACGGAAGTGGATCTGGCACCGTTAACAACAATACCTACAACAACGCCAACCACGATGCTGACAACAATGCCAACGACAATATCAACAATATCAGCAACACTGAACGACCCCCAATGGTGCATCAGATTTCTGACCAAGCTTACGAGAGATGGTTTGGGATATACAAAAGGAACCCAGGCAAGGAGTGCAACAATTCTAGGCGCTACGACCGTCAACTTTCAATGGACGTGAGGACCCTATAGCGACAGAGGAATGGATGTGATGCACCGCCGACATGCTTAAAGCAGCACGGATTCTGCCAGACTCGTGGGTAGATATGGCAAAGCTGTAATTGATCAAAGACACCACGATATTGTGGGATTCTGCAGAGGACCGACTGACGCAACCGAGCTCACAGAGCACCTTCAAGGACATATTCAACACTCGGTATTTCTCACCAGAGGCGCAGATGGAGCTGGAGGCGCAATTCGTGAATCTCAATGACCGTACAAGAATACAACGCTGAGTATTCTACGCTAAGCAAGTTTGCTTAGGATATGGTGTTCACCCCTCTGGCTCGAGCCAAACGCTTTCAACAAGGCCTGAACATCGACATCCAAAAAACGGTTGGGTTCAACCTAAATACCCATACAGTCGTACTCTCAACAGCTCGAGAGTACGAATATGTCCAGAGGGAGCGAGGACGAGAGGAACAGATGACTGACACTCTGATACAACAACAATCACCAACAGCTGCAGGAGAGCAAGGCCGACGCCCTACAGCAAACACTCGCCCCAGTGAACAGAAGAAGCATGCTCTACGGATTTCGCATAGGACGCAATTCAAGAAGACCGGGACTCCAACCAACACTCGATGACCCGTAGTGTGCCACTATTATCAGCGACCTGGGCACGTGAAGGACTGTCGTTGCTTCAAGTTGTGTCTGATTTGCGACGCATTTGAGCACTCATTGAGTATTGTCTTATGAAGTTTGAGGAGGCAACGACCAATGTCAGACAGCAAGATCAGGATCCACCACCCCAGCCTTAGAGGTTCCATAATTGCATCTTGACAGTTGCAGAGACGAACGCCCATTCCTCTCAGGAGATGTTATCATTTATCTTAGGATATGTTATTCTTATTGAGACTATAATCAATATCTTGTATTTTGGACGGAATTTATTATAAGTGGGTAGGATGTAATGGCCCATATTTTAAATAGAAATTGCTATATTTTTAAAAATTTAATTCCTTCTTTTTGTTTTACCATCAAGCCCAACCGATCGGCCCAAGCCCACACACCACTTCCCATCTTTACTTCTCTTTTCTTTCTAATCTCTTTCTTTCCTTCTTTCTTTTAGCAAAGCCCAAAATATTCTGCCCACATCTCTATTCACTTTATTTATTTATTTATTTCTTTTTTAAATGGGCCCAAAAGTCCAAGAAACTAAGCCAAGCCTCTTTCTTCCCATATCTTCCTTTCTTTGAACCGATAGAAAAAACCCATATGGTTTTCTCCTTCAACCAAAAACACAGCCGCCGACCATTACTCCAATTCGAAAACCCTAGCATCGCAACGGCCGCTTTCTTTGACAAACAGTCCTCTTTGAATCGCATTATTAGGCCTATCATTTAACGTGTTTTCTCTCCTATATAAGTGTAACTATTTTCTAGGGTTTTCATGCGGAAAATCTCTTCTTTCTTCTCCTTAAATTTTCTGATTTCAAAACAAAGAATTTTTGGGATTTCTGATCGTTTCTGGATTTGAGCGTGGGTTTTAGTTTGGAATTCTTGGCCATCACCGGTTGAGGTAGATTTGATCTTCTCCTATGCCTTCGGTTTATTTGTTTCTGTTTAATATTTAAAATCTTTTGAGTTGATTTAATGGGAACTGTTGTGTGGGATCGTTGAGATTTTCATGGAGATGATGATTCATATAAATCGAGGGATTTTCTCCCTTTGATAAGCTATGGCACCCAACAACCCACGATGACCTTGGCCGTTAGTCGGCACTTTCTTTGGTCGCTTATTTGGGGTGTAGGTGTTTGGGCACCGAAGGGGGGGTCTGTGGCATCGTCGATACTTCTCGGCCGATTACTTCGAATTGCCGTTAGTTTTCTTACGCCGGTAATTCCCTTCTTGCGTGCTTTGCTTGGGATGGAATGGTGGGCTGCTCTTGGTTGTTGGAGATTTGGGCCTTGGGCCTACTGTTTTACTTTGCTGAGAATTTAATCTTGGTGCGACTGACACTGTGAAAGTCCTTTGGGCCGTCCACTTGGGTTTTAGCATGTGTAGTTTTCCTATCCATCTCTAGGACTGACTATACCCCTTTGGGTTTGTATTTTCTGTTGTTGGTTACTGTTCATGACTTGGGATGCGCCAGTAATCTTTTCTCTAGGCTGGTAAACCACAAATCATTAAGGTGCCAAATCATGAATCGGATCCCATACTAATTTGGTTTTCATGTAAATTATTTCTCCTATGCGGTTATTAATTATTCGTTTTTTATAAATTAATTTCTGACATAAAGAAATTATTTGAAAACTGTTGTTTGATTGTAATCCTTCACATGGACTGTAAAGTTACTGGGACTGTTAAACCATATCACTTAAATGCGTAGCTAAGGGACGGTGCATACATAAAACTGGGACAACTTGACTAGTAACTTGACATCAGCATTCAATGCAAGAATCCGTTTCATTGACACTTAACTTGCTATTATTGTCAACAAACATTCCTAGGACATTGCACTTTTGCATAGAACTACTAGCTACGTAAATTAGGGATTAGAACGTAGACACTACTAAGAGCTCGATGAATACTTGACATTGGCAGTTCAGGACATCAAACTAACATTTAGAATGACATGCTAGCTCACTGTCCAAAGGGTGCGGGTTCGATAATGGTTTAATGCATTCATTTTTCCACTCTCTTTACGGGAGTGGTGTGTACTACAAGTATCAGTTTTTCCTCCTCCTTTTATGGAAGATGGGTCATTACATTTTTCCTCTTCCTTACGGGCTGAGGGGTACTATATTTATTTTTCTGCTATTCACACCCGTAGCAGTGTTACACTACAGAATTTGTTATTGTACATCGCTCCATTGGACATATGTCACGACCTACAATGGTTAGTTAAACTTAATCAATACTAAAACATTCATAACTTGTAACATTTTCAATTCAGTGGATCATTTTTATTGCTCTATGATATTGATACTGTTTTTGCTTATTATATAAACAGTTAGCTTGGTTTAGATATAATCTACTTTTCAATTCCGTTATATAATTCCTTTTTCCGGTTTAGTAGAAGATTTTTTAGACATTTAGAATTATCTTTCGTCTCTTTGGATGTTGCACAAGATTGCTCGTGCAGGTATGTTTCTAAATTTGGTATTATTTTCTACTTTTCCTATTCTGTTTTCACATGTACCCAACATGACTTGTATATTATTGTAATTAATGATGACCCCTAAGAACCGGGTCATTGATACTCCCTCTCTACATCCGCAACTTCCTCAACCTGATAACCCCAAGATGAGAAAACACCCAAAATGCATTCTAGTTCGGATGGTATTATAAAAATTGGAACCTCGGACCTTGCAGGCTGTCTGCATTTTCCGGGCAAAGAATAATATAACTATATATCTACTTGGTGACCCTCTGCACCCCCGGGGGGCAGATTTCGAAGGATGGTGATGGGAGGGATGTTCTTAAATGTCCAGATTCTACTGGAATCTAACAACAGTTTCCCTCTCATATAATTATGTGTTGTATTAAAATCACAAATCATCCCAAGATTGCTACAACATAACACAAGTCAACATTTATTGCATTACCAACCCGTTTCTAAATACTGCCTTAATCAATGAAGTTCAAGAAATGTATGTGCTAGCTGGCCAGCCATTTCCACTACCAACAGTAAAATGATTTACAAAGACAGAAACCTACCTGAAGCTGACCAAGCATCTCCACGGTGGAGTCCAAATCACACCCATTGGCATGGTAGAAATCTGCAAGGCTATGGGCAGAAAAACCAGGAAATTGAGCTGATAAGAAATTCAGATGGTCGATTGCAGTATCCTTTATAACATCATGATCACCTAACATGTTATTCACAAAAACAGCATTGGAATCTCCATTATAGTGTTCTCCATCCATTCCCCTGATAAGCCGTTGATCTCCATTCACAAACAGTCTGTCCCAGGAATTGGTGGATGAAGCAATGGAAGCAGCTGGTGTCCGGTCTTCAGTGTAAGGAGAGCCAGAATATGCCATGTTCCTACTCCAGGTAAGATTGTTGGTGCCCAGAGGAGATCTACCTTTTCGTATACCAAATGTCTCGGAGGTCATTGATCCTGAAAATGTTGATGGTTCAACAATATCACTTATTGATAAACCTGCAAGCGACAGCTGCCCTGGGCTGGGTATCTCATTTTCTCTCATGGCCTTGAAGTCAGGAGTAATGTCATCAGGAAGCTGACGGTGCCAGAACTGGTGTGCTTCATCATCAGAATTATTTGATATCGAGGATTCAGAGCGACCAAGAATTGCCTTCCCTGTACATCCTGTACAATCTGTCCTGCTAGAATCTGCAACTATGGTGTTTACATTTGTGCATCGAAAGGCAGATGGAACAAACTCTGCTGCATTAGGGTTTAATATTGTAACCTTGTTTGACATGTTCTTCTTGTTATTCTCAAGACTTTCAGCCTTAAAATTCATCCTAATTTGAATAGAAGATGCTGTAACATGCAAATCGTCGTAAAATGAATGACAAGCTCTAGGAAGGATTTATCCCAACCCTGCAAATTATATATTAAGCATCGGAACCAAATAATCATAATAGCTTACATAAAAGAGTTTGGGTCAACTAATACACAAAATACATTATGGCATCAGCTGAAGATTCACGAAATGGTTGGTGCTAGTGGAAAGTGTGAGACCAAAGCTACATTACATAAAGATTTTATAACAACAATTTTTTCCACTATGAAATATTATGGCACAAACAAGAAAGAAAACAAAAATGATATTTATCAACAAAGGCACATCCGTGAAATAAACATTCAAGATGTACCAAATACAAATCAGTGCTCCAGATCTTAAATAAAGGTTCTTAGAGGGAACATTTTGTGGTTCAGTCATTAGGTTGAGATTTACAGCATGATTGAGATGGCTACTACACGTTAGTTGAACTAGAAAATGAAATGGGAATTGTATTTATCATGAAGTAGCAAATAATTCCAACTCTGTACCTGATCTTAGAACATTATTACCCAGATCAGGGCAAATGGATCACACACATCCGCAGACAAACAATAGCATACATGTCTAACAATGGATAAATTGGGTGGCTTTCACCATTATAAAATCAGTGAACACACAAATACACACTACACCTGTGTGTAGACCCATACACCACCCAACAACTATGTATATAACTATACATCAGTAAATAACATAATTTTCTCTGCTCTAATAATCACCAAGGAACCAATGTACAAAAGTAGGTGCTTATATATCTACACATAAATCTTAGGAAATTAACCTATTTGTGAGCATATGACTTCCACTGCCATCCTTGAAGATCTATCATGCTGCAAATTTGCAAGAGATGCCATTAGTTAATACCACTCATCGTCCTCCAGTGTGTTGTCAAATAAGGAATTTAGTTGACATGCAACATTAAATTTGCAAGGTGAGACTCGCATTGAAGAAAGTTCATTCTCACATAGCAACACAATGCATATCGCACTGTCATCGCCAAGCCTCATTACAAAAGATATACTTAAACATAGAGAGATAGAGAGAGCCACATTTTTCTTTTTTAACGATATAATTCTCAATAATTTTCTCCATGGATAATTTGATGTTCAATTCAAATAATTAGGAATAACACGGAACCATTCAATTTATAAACTAATCTCAACTTTTGCATGAACAAAAAGCTCCATGAATTTAGATGTACGAAGCTCCATGAATTTAGATGTAAGACTAAGAAATCCACTTTGAGGATTATCATACTCTTCTCTGTAAAGAAAAGAATTAGCATACTACTATATTCAGCTATGAGATAACTCGATAACTACATGTACTAGTCTAGTCCTGCAGAAGATAACAAAAAACTAATTTTGTAGCTCAAGATGAATCGTTTTACGAATTCAAGTCAAGAATTTCTACTAATCTTCTGCAACATTCAAGCTTGAAATTAATATAGGCATGTAAATTCAACTACAAAAACTAGGCTTACAGTTGTCAAGCAGCAACCCGTCAGAAATTGCGGGCAACATTTTAAATTACATAAAATTCTTCCACGGACAATTCTAGAGCAGCTCCCATAAACGGTAGGAAACTTCATTTCCCACACTTTTCCAGTTATTTTCTTTCTAAAAATCACATAACAAATCGAAGCATTCGCTCACTATACTAAGCTCCCAACATATCTGTTAAAATGCATAGAAAATCGAACAAAATATCAAAGAGTAGAGCAGGTCCCCAATCTCCAGCACAAAAACTTCCATTTTGACAGTCCGAATCAGAATTCAACACGGTAAGGTAACATCCAGAAAAATCAGAGTAATAACAAATAACAGCCAAAGCGAGCAGATCTGAGCAGTGATAAGACATATGTTTACCTTTACGAAGATCAATGAGAGGATATATCGAAGGGAAACGATCCATAACCCCAACAAATATATGAAGACGAGAATGAAACAGATGAAAGAGAATCAGAAAGAGCAGCTATTTCTTCTTCGTGACGCTTTCGAATCTCGATAAAAGGAGATTCGAGATAAGGAATCTTTGCTCGATTAAGGATTTGGATTCTATTTCTTCCTTTTTCTTCTCAGGACACTAACCCTAGTTTTTGTTGTTGTTCGATCGATCGCGACCAGTCTCCATCTCAACCGCAGAAGATAGCTTTGCCTTCTCTCCTCTGGCATATAATCCTCTCTTTTTTATTTATTTTTATTTTTTCCGCTCTGTTGACTCCTTGGCTTTACGAAGGGGGAATTTATATGTCGTTGTAATAAGATGATAGGACCAGCGGCGCCTTTTTGATCGAAGGCTCTGATCCGCTGTTTAACCAAGAACAGCGTAGACGAGCGACGTGGCACTTCGTTTATGTGGAGTTCGGGTTTGCTATGTTGTGTGCTGTTAGAAAGAACAGCGGATTTGTTCCCAGTTTAGGTGGCCCCCACAGGGTTGTCGATTTCGAAGCTATCTATGAGATCTCACAAGATCAACTGTCCCCTTGCGCGTCGCATCGGGTCTGATCGTAGGGTGATTTCCGACCCGATTTCGAAGAGAAATGCTACATGCACCGCACTCAGTGCAGTGCATGTACGGCCTTTGCTTTTTATGGAAAAAAATTCAACTCGAATGTCAAATCAGAAATTCTCAGTTTAATCATTTTTCCAAAAAAAGAAAATAAAAAGCCTCTGCACCTCACTATGTGTGTTGCAATTAGCAGGAACCATTTCGAAAGATATGTACTATATACACCCCTATGAATAGTGGTGTATATAGGATTTAGTGTCAAACTATGCCAATAATAGAAAAAAACAAAAATTATTTGACAAGTGAACTGATTTTTTTTTCCCAATTTTGTTAAACAACAATACATACACCCCTAGTTATAGGGGTGCATTTAGCAGTTCTCTTTTGAAAGAATGTAGAACTATATGCACCGCGAAACAGCAGTGGGAACCCGTCATTTCACGCCTTCTTTCTGTCACTTTTTAATATAAATAGGAAATTTATCATTATATGCACTGTAAATTGCGGTGCATATAGTCATTCTCTTTCAAGATTGGACGGAGTGTAGAACGGGTCGGGTTGTTTGGAAGGGATAAAATCCGCATGTCAGGTAATCGGATTGGGGTGGCAAACATGTTGGGTCCAGTCCGGCACAGGTCGGGACAGTTTTAACCCAACTCGCTGTTTAAGACTGTTTCCGAACCTAATCCGGATTTAAATCATGTCGGAAAACTAAAGTTTGTATCCAACCCGAATTTTATACGGGTCACTCGAGCCCAAGCCGAACAATTTTTAATCTATTCATGACTCAACGTCCCCCCATGTAACCAGCCCTCATTGTCGTCACTGTCTGCGTCACCGTCCCTCATTGCCCCAAATGCCGTCAACGCCCATCCTCCTCTCCCCATCCACACCCCCCCTCCGCCCTTTCGTTATCACCGTGGCCACCGCCCTCAATCGCCACCAATGTTATCACCTCTGCGCTCCATCCCACTCCACTCACAAATCACTGCAGCCGCCCATTCGTCATCACCGCTGCCACTGCTCCCAATCGCCACCAATGTTACCGCCTCTGCGCTCCATCCCGCTCCCCTCCCGAATCACTGCAGTCCCCCCCAAAAAAACGAAAAACAAAAAAGAGCAATCGACATATGACCTCCCCCCTAAACCGCTCATCGCGGGTTGGATCTAGGTCGATTCAGGTTAGGCAACAACCCAATATCCAACATGGATTTTTTTCCGATTCAAACTGGTCAACCCAAATGCAACCCGATCGTTTTTGATACCCAACCGACCAAGAATTTTGGTCGGGTACTGTTGAATCATTGGGCCGTCATTTCGAGGCAACTCGGTGACAGATGATTAAGGCCCACCAAAGAAGCACGATGTCGACTCAGTCAAAGCCCAAATGGCCAGTCGACCGTTGGGTCCGCCTCACTCGAATGTGGGATTAAAGACAGGCTCGTGAATCTCGGGGACATGTGTAACCATCAGTAGTCGATTCTACGGCGTAGGGTTATAGCCCATGGACCCGTATGGTGAAGTGGGGATGAGAGTATAGAAATTATGTAGTGATGGACTCGATTTTAGGATTCTTGAGCACATTAGGTTCCCCGTGCATTAGGAAGAATGCCAAGAGTATGTGTGCATCTAGCACTGGCCGTAGTGTGTATAGCGATGCTTGGGTGGTAGCACGAGAGGTGGTGTGGAGAATAGGGTGAAGTGTGTGAAAATGGTGTAAACTAGTCGGACCGAGTATGTTGATTGACAGACTAGTCATTTTTCATGCACACTTGTGCTCAGTCACGTGCACACTTTGTGCATAGACATGTGTATACATCACCACCACGAGCATGATAAGTGGACTCACCATGAGTATTTAGAAGATGGAATTTAACCTTGAATACCATCGTCCTTCAAATCGTGCATGCGGGTATCGAGATTGACCCTCATGCATTGGGATGCATGCTTGGAAAGGTGTCTTGTGGCTATCATGACCGTCTTGAGACGTAAATGGGACCCTAGTGACACCTATGCAAGGTGGCCATTTGGGGGTTGGAGAGTTTTGCAATAATATCCCTCACATTTTCATTTTATGCAATGTTGGGTACATTCGCAAAAAGGCAAAAGGAGGGGGTTTCATGCAAAAATACCAAGAGGGGGTACTTGAGTCTTTTGGAGGATGTAAGTGGGGGTTAGTGGTGTGTGTGGTAGCCCTTGGTTGGTCCATGGCTTAAGTTGAGTGGGTGCAATTACCAAAATGCCCCCATTTGAATCTATTTGTATAAAAGGCCTTTACACCTCATTTTTCTCATTCTTTTTCACCGTTTTCTCCTCAATTTCGTGGCTACAACCTGAGAAAAGGGAGAGAGGGACCTGAGGTGTAGGAGAGGAGAGGTGGAGAAGAAGAAGAGGTGGCCTTGCTTGCATGTTAGAGGATTGAACCTAGAAGGGAACCTAGAGCTTGAACCTTGAAGGATGGACTTGGAGCTTCATCCTATGAGTACCTCAAGCACTTGAACCCTCAAGGTAGAGTTTCTCAGCACCCTAGGGGGGGGTAGGGTAGATGCATGCTAGGACCCACACTTCTCTTGCTTGTTTGTTGAAGATGCATGTTGCAATATTGCTTGGATTGCTTCAAATGGTCATGCATGTTTACAATATTGTGCAAGATGGTGTTTTTCTTGATTGTTGGCTTGGGTTTATGTTGTATGGTCTCAAGATGATGTCTTTTGCCTCTGGATGAAATTTTTATTCAGTAATTTTTAAGTTTTGATTTTTAGATCAATTTGTAAAATAGGGCAGAACTCCCCCATGCAGGGGAGACTCTGTCCAGATTTTTCATGTCGCTTTTCTCTCAATTGGCTGAACAAAACCTTTTGAAAATTTCGCAGGGCTTGCTACTACTTGTCTACTCCAACTTTCATGCTTTGGCCAAGGATCAGTTTTCATTCGAAGTATTTATAAAAATTCCATCTTTCAAACTGGTCCGTTTTTAGACTGCTCAGACACATCTTATACAAATAGCCGTATCTTTCAAACCATTGTGTCATTTTCAGTGACTTTGCTGTCATTTTAAAGCTAACAAAGACATCTAAGTTTTCTTCAAACTACCAGCTTTCAAATTCAACCTCTAAGTATTTTTAAAACACTGATCTTTCATCTCATGTTTTCCTGTTTGAAATCTGCAGTAACACGTGTTGCCATTTAATTCATAGTAAATTCATTTCTTGAAATTTTTGTATGAGGTTTGAAATGTTGGAAAGTAGACTTATGGGACTACAACCCCTTTGATATATTTTTTGATGTCCAGTGTAATATCTTGGAGAAACAGTTGCTGCTATGTTGATGTTTTGCTGAAAACAGATTTTGCCTTAAGATGGGGTGATGAGTTATTTGCATTTTCTGATATATATCCGATGCATTGATGATTGAAAGTGTTATATTTGCTCTCGTATCACATTCTAATCAAGATTAATTAAACCCTAGGTGGTAGTTGCTCAATGTTCTATATTGAAAGTGGCATTTGTTGTTGTTGGTGGAATTATGGCAAATTGGTAATATGATAGTCATATTGGTTTGTTGAGATGTGAATGATGAGATGAAGCAACTAGACCCTATGGAAGTTGAATGATGATGCTAGAGGTGTTCCGACCACATAAAGTGGGTACGGCACCCTAGGCGGGTTTGGGGGAAATAATGTGTAGGGGTGACAGTACGAGGACAAGACCTGTTACTTAGGAGTCGCGGCCGTTGCTACACGGACCGTGCGTTGAGCTTCAGTAGAGTTGTTGAGACATGGGTCCTGTCGACTGGAGTGGAAAGGCCCCGTTAAGCTTCACACAGTGCGCAGTACCACTGGGGGGTGCCTTTGTCGTCCCCACTTCGGGACGAGTCTGGTCCTCGTATTCGAGTCTCGTACGCGATATTTCCAAACTTCACATAATCATTAAACAATAAGATAATGATGAAAACACGTGTTGCTATGATATATTGTGTGCGGTAGTTCCTTAGTGTGTTTGAGTTTCTCTACTGGTCATGCTTTGACGTGTCCCCTCCCCGTGGTTTTGGGAGCAGTTACCCAGGAGCAGCGTCTGGAGCCGGACCCTGCCAGTTGCCCATAGTCTTTCTAGTTTGTTTGAGAGTGTTCCTCGTAGTAAGGAATGTGGGTGTACGTGGGTTTGGTGAGAGATGAGGTTGTAGTTGTTGTTGCCACTCATGTGGCCAGTGTTGTAGTTCTGTTTTGTTGTACTTTGGTCAGGTGCAGTTGTACATATGTAAGTCAGTGGACTCCGTGGGCTTGTAGTAGTGACTTTATCTGTGATGTGGTTGTGACTTTCCTTTTCTGCAGTAGTAGTTGAAGTACTTCTGTTTTGTGCTGATGTCGTTGTTGAGCTGTACCTTTACTTTTCTGATGTACTGTTTTGTGTTGTTCCAGTGTGAGTAGTGACCTACTGTTTATTTATTCTTTACGCTTGGTGCAATACCGCGGCCTGTCAGGCGGCCATCCCCTCTGTCTCGGGATGTGGAAAAAAATCCCTCCCTTGAGTAGTAGGCTGACTGGGGCATGACAACGTGCGCAACATTTATTCCTATTAATGGGGGAAGATCGTGGCCCCATTATGGGTGGCCATTATCACACCAACGTCTCCAAATGGACCCTGAACGTCTATAAATAGAGGAAATGGTCACATTTCCAAGGTACGAGGTCTAAGTCATAGAACTCTACTTTATCAGCTTACACTTTGTATACATTGGAGCTTGCGCCGCTAGTCTTGAGACAAACCTCCATGGGTCGATCTCAGCTGCACCAAGCTCCATGTCTCCCTTAAGTTCCATACTAACTTATGCATCGGGGGGATTTGGGTCGGAACCCAGATCCGACCCTCCTAACGAGTCCATGTGGTGCAGATCGCCGGTCATCATCCAACGTTGAAGGTTGACATCGAGCTTCCCAGCCTCGAACGATCGACGCAACTACCGTTCAAAGGTCGATCGAGCTCCACATCATCTTTAACTACCATCACTCGACCCTGGTTCTTCCAACCAAGGGTCCCACTCCAACTGCTGACGAGACTCCGACTCAGCATCTTGAGTCTATGTCAGCTTGACAACTGTCTCGATCAATTTTGGACTTAATGGGTTGGTGCCCTCTGTGGGAAACGTTAACCAGCTTGACATTGCAAAGCAATCCAGAAGCTATGACAGCTGGACCCAGCAACGCCGGACCGGTCGAAGGTCCAAAGGAGAAGCCGAGAGCAAACAACGTCCTGGTGGAGGACGTTGCAAACTCCACAATGCCGCCACCACGACCAGCAGAGGCCTCAAATGAGCCTGGGGTGACCCGAAAGGAGTTCACCCAGTTCACCGAGTTGGTCGATAGGAGCCTAGGCACATTGGTGACTTTAATATGCCAAAATATGAGGAGCACATCCCCCGTAAATGATCAGGTCGTCAACGTTCGTCCTCCTCTCCACATCCCCATTCCCCCCCTTCTCTCTCCACTCTTTTGCCGTCACCTCTGCCACCGCCCCCGTTCGCCACCAATGTTACCGCCTTCGTGCTCCATCCCATTACACTCCCAACTCACTGCAGTCGCCCATTCGTCGTCACCGCTGCCACTGCCCCCAATCGTCGCTAATGTTACCGCCTCTGCGCTCCATCCCACTCCCCACCCAAATCACCACACCCCCCACACACACACACACCCCCAACCTATCATTGTGGGCTGGATCTAGATCGATTCAGTTTAGGCACCAAACCAATATCCAACATAGATTTTTTCCCATTCAAACTGGTCAACCCAAATTCAACCCGATCGTTTTTGATACCTAGCCGAACCCAGAAGTTTTGATCGGGTACATATAGGTTAAAACGCATCCAACCCAGCTTGCCACCAACCTAAATCGAATTTCAGATGTGCTCAGACTTCATATATCATTCCAACTTCCAACGAGTCAACCGGAATGCTAGTCGGGCCGCCCGAAGTAAGCTTAATCCTAACACTTTTGATGAATGTTTTCTATATCAAATTAAATTTTATAAAATTCAAATCCTGTGTTTGCTTAGAAAGATACTTATTTTTATCATGATTGAAGCATAATAACACATCTTACATAAAAGATACCATCAGAAACAATTTGTGCGCTTACATTGTGTAGATACCACTTTGGGCTAGGGCACAGCCAACACCTGTAAGATTATTATGCTAGTAATCTAAACAATTAGATCATGCAACGGAAGACGGAAAGCTAAAAATTTTCTAACTAGCAATCACGCCGATGATCAATTTGTCACGACCCGCTTCCCGTTTTCTTCTTCTTCTTCTTTCTTTATTATGTTTTTTCTTTTGGGGTGGGGGAGCGAGCGGGGCCGTGCTATGCTTAAGGCAAGTAAGAAGTACTTTTTATGATTTTCTTTCTTTCCTTTCTCCTTGGCCCAAGCACACTAAGCATCTATGGTTAACTCGCATGTACTTGCATGCATACTCAAAACAAATTAGATAATCATTAATGTTATTACAATCTCAATCGTCTCAAAAATACATTACAACAATAAAGGACATGAAGATGGGGCCTTATGGCACATACAGTACGGAGTCCGTACAATTAATAATAATACATAAAAGGAAAAAACACTAGCCACAACATAGCTAATCCTCCATGAAGTCATGTCATGCAACGAACTCGTGCGACCCAGGGACGGGGCCTACAATATCGCCATCAGGACCTGACGGACATTGCATTAAGAAAACAAATACAATGCCCATCATTGAGGGGTACTCATGTAGGTTCTCAATCATCAATTTCTTTTAAGCAGTTCATAAAAAATCTAACAGGTTCTTAATATAACCAACTAACAGGAAGTGCTAATGACATGATATTATATAAATTTAATACAATTAACTGGCATTGACAAGGTAATACCAACATGCATGAAAAGGTAGTAAACATTAACTGTCTTGAAAAATTATTAACTACAAATCACGATCATGTCATTATCGAAGCAATCATGAAAGTAATTAACATAATTAAACACTATTGAAATGTGTCACGAAGCGAACTGTGATGGTCCTAACCAATGCACAATTTATTGGTCGAGGGTACGGTATGCAACTATCGACGTACTCCTGGTGCGCTTACCTGTGTAGCCATGTACCACATATCTACGTCTGGTGATGGTTGAAATGCTTTATAAACCACACCTCCATGTTAGAAGGCAATTGAAATGATTTTAATATTCCTAGTTACACTTCTCCATGTCTGGAGCTGGTGAAATGATAGCCATACCTCCATGATATGAGGTGATTGAAATGATTCTGCGACATAGTCGCTAGCGCACCCTCGTGACAGTGAATTACCACAACCCAATGTCATGGGCGTCTTAGTCATTAAAATGGTTGCATTCATTCGATAAGTTGACGGTGTCACTCCAATACGTTCTTTCATTCATTTCGTTACATTTATTCAATAATGTGAAGATGTCACCCAATCCATTCTTCCACAAATGTGTCACGTTCAATCTTTAACAAATTTGTCAATTTAGCATTTGCATGAACATTGGGCAATGTAATATGAATGTTAAGATATTTTCATTGGGAACATCAAATTGTACAAGATAGCAACTTGCAAACCATCGTTAAGCTAACACATGAAAACATCGTTGTAAACCAGCTTCAAGCTATCAGGTCATGTCATTAGTTACTAGAAATATGCTAGCATTAGCATGATCTATAGCAAGCTAAAGCTATCATTAAAAATTAACATGGTCATTAATTTTCAAGCTAACATGATCATGAATATTGTGCAAACAACATCGTTAAGCTACTAACAATAAGCTAACCGTTTATGTCAACTACTACTAACATTAAGCTAACATTTTATAACATTAAGCTAACACTAACATGAGGCGAACAGTATGAATATCTTCATTAAGCCACTAACATGAACATGGTTATTCGGCTAACCACATTATTAAGTTACCAAAAATCATGCCACCACTCACATACATCGTCATATACATTAAGTTAACAACTTTATTTATTTCAGTGAACAACATTTCGAATGTTAAACTAACCTCAAATTTACTTTAAGCTAGCATGTATGGAAGAACATGACCAACATTAAACTAACTTCCTAAATTAACATAATCTTGTAACCAACACAAGTAGCATGGTTATAATCAACATTTCATGTTATTAATCCCTAACATTAAGCTTAACACTTCATGCCCTTAACTGGTAGTCATTAAGCTAAATCACGTCATTAACAATTAGACTATCATTAATTAACAACGTCATTAACGTTGGTTAACTTGTCATGAATATTTAAGCTAACAATAACCAGATCATTAAGCGGTCTTTAACTAACATGATCACAATTCTTTAAACAATTAACCATATTACCGGAAGATATGATAATCTCTAGCATTAGAATAGTTAACTAACATGCTAATTATTTAAGAAAAAGATGGGATGAAACCTATTTCTCACGTGTTTGGCGTCATTGGCCGAAGCCGTGAGAGATGGAGGAAGAAGACTCGGCCTTTACGTGTGTCTCATCGGAGGAGGAAGGAAGATGGCTAGAGTTTGTGCTCGTCGTTGGAAGCTCGCCGGAGCTCAGGAAGTTACGAGAGATGAAGGGGGAGACTCCTCGCGTCGCTCATCAAAAGGGGGCTGCTAGCCCCCCTAGGTTGGCCCGATAGGGGACTATCGGCTCCCTATTTTGCTGGCCAGAGTCGGACAGTGGGCTGCCAACAACAATGAGGTGTGGGTGAGGGGTTGGATGTGGAGTTGGGTGTTTTGGTGTAAACCACAAACAAAAGCCCAGCACATTCCTCTTATTTGCAAGCTTGCCATTGCTTTTTCATAAAACACAAAGACCCATCATCTTCAACCTAACTACGAGTTTGTCATCACTCTTTTTCCACTTTGCACCATGGTTTTTTACGCTTTAGTCCCTGCTTTTGCACCCATGGGACGACAAACACATGGGTTTTTTTCGCCGTCGGTATTGCATCCGAGAGATGATTGTCTACGTCGGTCTTGCGCCCGGGAGAAGACTGATCCGTCGGTATTTCGCACGTGAGCCGGTTGTACCCGTCAGTTTCGCTCACATGAGATGACATTTGCCGCACCCCCTGGACACGTGCATTTGCTAGTTTTTTCATTATATAATAGCATATAAACATTTGAACTACCAATATTATTTATATATAACATATCATAAATTAAACCTTTTCTAAAGATTTTGCATGGAGATCATTAAAAAACAAAATCTTAGTACTTTAAATAAGCTATAACAGATCCTCAAGAGCCCAGGGGTTTGATACAATATGTAGATTTCAATGACATGTGATATGACCCTCCAAAGATGGGCCAAGACCGGGCCTGGGAAGAACGAGGCCCCCACGAAGACTCGGAGTCAGGCCGGCCTTGGACCGATGCGAATATAGCCGCTAACCCACGCCAGCAAGAGTTAACCACTCCCCTTAAACCGCGCCCCCTTAATCTCCATTAAGGAGCCCCATTACGCCCACCTTCATCATCCATGAAGGCACCATCAAAATGGCGGATCATCGGGACAAAATAAGGGGGACGTTGAGGGGACGTGGCCGGGGAAGATTTCTATAAAGAAACTCGAAGAACAACGCGGAAGCAGACGAGTTTCTGGATACCAAACTCGGAGGTATTCTTTCCTGAACGACCTTATCTCCCACCTTATAATTCTCCTCCACAGCTCGGCCCGGGGACTCGCGTATTGGCCTCTTCGTGAGCTATACCGATCCCGCCGAGTATCCTTCAAATCCGTTATGACTTAGGCATCGGAGGGGACTTGGTTAGAACCAAGGTACGAACCCCCTGACGAGCTTTCTCATCTGTTCAGGTCAAGGAGATCCAGCCACACCGAAGCTACCCTTCGGCGCCCAATCAGCCCGGAGCCGAACACGCTCACCCCCGAGCCCGTTCATCTCCATCCGCATGGAGGCCGCCGCTTCGCCGAGGACTCCCTTCGGCACGCTGGCGCTCGGACCCGCACGCTCTTCACCAAGCTGAACGAGCTGCATTCTGCTCCCAGAGGACGCATGCATCCCGCGTAATCACGTTGACCTCCGGCCTTCCAGTCAACCAACATGTGGTGAGAAAACACCCTGAAACATTTGGCACCGTCTATGGGAACTGTCAACAATGAATGATTTTGGCAGACCCTTAGGGCTCAGATCGGTGCCCGTCCAACGTCGGACGGACAGCAGAGGTGACAACATGCACATCGGACAAACATAAACAAGTTAAACATTTTAGCGAACCCTATGGCGAGCCAGAACCTCATCAAAATCTATGCCGACTTGGTGTGGATCTGACCACCCCAAGAGGGATCTAGCCTACTGCGATATTATTAAAATTATTCTAAAAAGCTACTAACTAACATACCCAGAATCTTGGCCTTGGGACAGTCAAGATGTACCACACCACCTTCTTACGCTCCTTGTAGCCGAGCCGCCTTGCGCCTTCGAACCGATCTACCTGAGCCGCCTCCAAGCCGATCACTTGCCGAAGAAAGTTTCACTTGAGCAGACCCACGTCAAAGATGTCTGGATCCGATCCAAACCTCCTCGTAGTCTTGCTAGGACCCGACGGGAGGATAGGAAGAAAAAGAAGAGAGGAATATTTAAGTTCACGATCGAGCATGCTCAAAAATCAGGAGCTTCTCGAAGCGATCACTTGGTGCACTTTTCAACGAAGAGGGGCACCCCTATTTATATAAGGAGTGGGCTCCTCCCTTTTCGTCACGAGCAACGTGGGACAAACTTTAAATAAAAAGATATTTTAATTGAGTTAATGAAATTAGTAAGCCTGTCACAAAGGCCAACTTCAACCAATTAATTCTCCCACACCATTGAGCTTTAGAGACGATACAAGTTATCATTTCGAAGAGCTTCTAATGGTGAACGTGTAGGAATGAACAGCGACGAATTCCGACTTCGTTTGACCCCTCAAACAATTGACCAAAGTTGGACAAAAAGTCACATTTTCGTAACCGTCAAGGGTTTCAAAAAAAACCCCTAGCAAAACAACGTAAGTTGCGGGCGTGCCCGCTAAGCTAGCGGGCACGCCTGCCAAGAGCAATGGGCACGCCCACATTGAGCGCGCCTGGAGCGAGCGCGCCTGCCCGCTTAGCGGGCAGGCCCGAGCACTCACAACGGGCACTCGACCTACTGCTCCCAGCCTGCCAAGCGGGCCGACGCCTGCTGCCCGGGTAGGCGCCCCAGCCCGCCAAGCGGGCTGGCACTCGCTGGCGGCAGCGGGTAGCGGGTGCGCCCGCCCGCCTTAGCGGGCAGGACCCGCTTCGGAAGCAGGTGCGCCTGCCTCCCTTGTGGGTTTGTCTCCCCCAAAGTGGGTCTGACCCACTTTGACGCTTCTCTGGTTTTTTTGACTTTCTGGGCTCATTTGAGCTCCGTTGTTTATACGGTTTGAACCTGCATTTAGACCGGGACGATCCCGTCATCCAGGTAACCTTTCCAACGCGTTTATTCCATTAAATATTGTCGTAAACAATTCACGAAAAATTTAATCTAGTTTGCATCACATGCAAAATTTGTCCCTTATTAAACTTGAACTCACGACTAACTTGTGGACTTAATTATTCCATTTCATCGAATGAATTCCTCTTAACGTTCTTCCTATTACTAAGACGTGGATACTACTCGGTGTGAGACCCTACAGGTTGGGACTCGAAACCCCTAGACGACAGTTACCACGAGCAGCAGGCGTCGTCCCTGTTTCAGAATCATACTTACGTGATCGACCCAATGACGAACGTGTCATTGGGATCACTTTGACTGTGTCAGTGATGAATTCCACAGTTTTAGTCCCTTCGTCAAGACTGTGTCTCTGCATGGCCTATGGTATGGTTTACTGTCAACCTCACTAGCCAGTATTGGTCAGTATACATCGGTCTTTGTTGTATTCACGTTGTACATCCTACAACGTACCCCGGCCGAGGATTAACACAAAGACTGTACTGATCCAGTGACACTAACTTCCCTTTAACGGAAGAGACGAATCACATCTTAGTCATCAACTTCGCTCGTGAGCTTCAGGTGTCACCCAACTGGTTGAACGGGAGGACGCGCAAGTGCACGCCTTCCACTCCCAAGCGTAGGAGTGTCAATGCAATAATAAATAACCGGTGAATACCGGGTCGGATCACAGGGACAAGTCGTTCTATATTCACAAAATTGATCGATAAAGAAAAATAAAGCGTGATTCAACCACCTCAACTAACGGTGGAAAAGTGTGTGAAAATGTGAGGAATCTACAATCTTAGTCTTCACACTAATGGTGGAGAGCCGAATCGACAAGCAACGAGGAGGACTCGTGTGGCGTGTAAGTGAGTGAGGTCGTGGGCGTGGGGATTCATCTCAAATATAACTTAATTGTTTTCCCGGCTAAGGGACGAACAATCGGTGGATGTGGCATTTCATCGAACATGTGGGGTGCAATAAAAGTAGTCTATGAAACAACGAGAAATACTTTGAGCAAAGAAGAGAGGCTGGAATACGATAGTTCCTCTCTATGGATTACCCACTAGGGTTCCATCAACAACCAACATCTCAAAGTTTCGTCCACCAAATAAGAAATAGAAACATGCTAGAGATGAAATCACAACCCAAGCAACAACAATCACAAAACACAATCACACAAGAGAGATCTAGCTATTCATGCTGAAAAAGAAGACTTCTTTATCTCTAGAGATAATCATCCAATACAATACAAGTAGCTA
This sequence comes from Scilla litardierei, assembly GCA_030789695.1. Taxonomy (NCBI): domain Eukaryota; kingdom Viridiplantae; phylum Streptophyta; class Magnoliopsida; order Asparagales; family Asparagaceae; genus Scilla; species Scilla litardierei. Next base: position 175,895,651 of record CM061139.1, on the reverse strand, counting down.
AATCAAAATTACACAAGAGTTAAGAAAGAGTTCACCAATGTGTCACTCAAAGATGGAATCCTCATACTCAAGTGCTCCTCCAAGCTCCAAGCTTCCTCAAGCTCTCCCCATGGCCTCCAAGCCCTAGCTTTGGCTTTTGGGGAAGAAGAAAACCCCTCAAACCTGTCTATGGCCGAAGAGCAGCTGAAAAAAACGAACTACTCAGCCAAAAAACGCACAGGCCCCTTTCTAAGGCTTATCGGGTCGGATTCTGGGGGCGGGCACCCGCTGTCTGCCCCCAAAGCACGATGCGCGCGCTTGCATTGCAAAGGGGACGGAGCCGGGTCGGGCGCACGCCCGGCCCGCTCCGCAGGCGCCCGCCTGGGGAAATAGGCGGGGCGGGCCGGCCAGCAAAAATAAAAACTTTTAATTTTTTCATTAGTAAGCAGCGGCCCGCTGCTTAGAGCGGGCCGCGAGAGGCTGCGGGTTATTTATTTTTTTTATTTTTTATTTTTCTTTTTCTAAAATCCCAGAAATGCTTGTAAGCTCCAAATAAATCTCCAAAAATACCCAGAAATCCAAAAAAAAATCCCTTAAAATTCTGGAAAATCTCCAAGACTCCTAGGAGTACCTGAAAAATAGGAGATGGAGAAATTAGTCTATATGATGAGAAAATTAATATAATGACTATTATAAATACAGTATTGACTTCCAAAATTTCATATAAATTATTCACATGCTCAAATAATTCCCAAAAAAATGGAGATATGATCAAAATAATGGCAGGAGCATATGAAAAATAATAGGAAGCCAATACGGAAGATAAAAACCGTATTTTGTGCAAAGAATGAGGATATGCTCTATGTCACGCCCCGCTTCCCTAAAATGGAGGCGAGACGTGAGAAGGTCCGCACGGGTGTGGAGCTGTGAAGCTACACGCCCGATAAGCGTCAGTAAAACAAGTGCAGGTCCCTGTAACCACGAACAGAACAAGATAATAACACAAGGAGAAACAGAAATAAGATTCCAAATCTCAGCATTGTCCAACATTAAAATTAAGTTCAACATCCAGAAAAGCCACCAGGCTAAAAGAAAGAGTCTAAAGGCCCAGAACAAGGCCAACAAAGACAAACATAAACAGAGTATTGGTGCCACGCACCGACAACAAAAATAGTCTAACACAAAGAACACAAGCAGCCTATACGACTGATCGCCCGTGTCCTCGTACTCCTCAACGAACGCAGGTTCTGACTCAGCGTCAGCAAACACCACGTCCTCCGCAGCACTCTCAGGCTCGGGATCTAACATGTGTCACCCAAAAGAGTAAAGGGGCACATGTCAGCAAGTCTAAAAGACTTGGGCAAGGAAACTGAAAGGAAAGTACACTAACAACCTAGCAGTTATAGTATGATGCATAACATGGCAAGTATAGTATGGAAGTGACAAGTAAAGGGAAGTACAAGTAGCGAGTAGCAAATATGTCGTGGATAACAAGTTTTACAAGTAAAAACACGGACAAGTACAAGTCAAGTGGTTCACGTCAAGTGATCACGTCAAGTAAACATGTCAAGTAAACAAGTTGTGCACAGAGATTTCGTCTGCTGGCTAGAGTGGCTGATCAGGCCAACTCGTAAGCTCAGGTGACCACTTTTCCCTACCCCTCCACGTGTATCGAGCCAGGGCATTACCCCGAACACGGAATGCTCGCTTCTGGATCACGAGCCAGTAAGTGTATTTAACACGTATGGCGTAGGGTTATGCCTGTAACGCAGGTGCCTAGCCGGAAACAAGTAGATCGGGCATTAGCTATCAACCAACACACGTGGCCCGCTTCTGGAACATGAGCCCGGAAACACAAGTATTGTAGCGTGTGCTACGAATGCGACATTCAACATGGATATCATGGATGACAATTAATTCGCGTACCGTTAATTAAAATTAAACGTGACATGGTAGTACTTATGCAACATGATAAATGACGGATCTAACTTCGTTGTCAAGCTAGTTCCTGAAATTGCGCCTAGGCGAGTATCATTTCGTCGCCTAGTCTCTTTTACGCCTACAACAAGCAAATGGCCTAAGACATGGCCCAAAACCCTAAGTGGCAAGTTTCACTTGCCTAACACCGAGGATGACGAACGTGAAGGCTCGTCTCACAAACGCTAATCTACGGGGAAAGTCACTGTTATGGAGAAACAATCAGCAAAACAACATTCATTTATATTAGGGTTTAACAAAAATCACAAAACGGGTTATGAGAACATTAAAGGATCGATCACTACCGTAGGAAGCGGAAGAACGATACCGAGCAAGCACGGCAACGGAAGAACGATCCGGGAAACTAGGGCTCAGATCTGGAAATGGGGAGAAAATATGGAGAAATGAGATTTTGGGGGTTTTGGGGGGTTTTCCGGCGGCCTAGAGGAGGTGGCCGGCCTAAATGGAGAGGGAGAGGGGCTCTTGATGAAGGAGGAAGGCTAGGGGAAGATGGATGATGATTTGGGGAAGAAGGAGGCTCAGGAGAAATGAAAGACGAAAGAAAAACGTTTGGGGGGTTTAAATAGGAAAAGTCGACGACTGGGCAAACCATAGGTTTACAACAGCGATTAGTCGGTCAAAGAAGGGTTGTTGACCGACTAGTTCAACAACTAGTCGGTCGGTCGACCAACTATGACCGACTAAAATCAAGCATCGAAAAAGAGAATAAATCTGGGTAGTTAATTAGTCGGTCTGTGAAGGCCCGTCGACCGACTAGTTTGCAACCTAGTCGGTCGGTGAGTGTTCATAAACCGACTAACGATAAACAGTAACTCAGGTAAAATTTATTAAAGGAACTAGTCGGTCTGAGAGCAAGTTCTGACCGACTAGTCTCACATCTAGTCGGTCGGTGGTTGTTCTTAGACCGACTAAGAGTAAACAGTAACTTCTGAATTATTGATTTAATGAACTAGTCGGTTTGAGAAGAGTTGCCGACCGACTAGATCTCAATCTAGTCGGTTGGTTCCCCTTCTTGAACCAACTAAAGTGCACTAAAAGTGCCGAATTGAAGCGCGAAGCTTCGGGAAGATTTCTATAGCTTCTAAGATCACCCTAACTCTAAAATATGAGCGATTTGAAGTTCGTCATGAGCGACTTACTCCAAAACTCAACGATCTAAGGAAGGAGCTAGAAAATCTCAACGAAACGAACGGAAACGAAAGCTACGGAGACGAAAAACCACATATAAGGAGAAAATCCACCAAAACATATAATATAATATAGATAATCCAAATACATGAAAACCAGTCGTTACACTCTAAAAATGAAATGAAGTGAAAATATACCGAAAAAGAGCAAGATTAAGTATAATTCTTAGCACAAAATGGGGGTAGTTAGAGGGTATAAATATACACTTTTCACCCCGAATCACCAACCTAAGATCTTTCAGCAGGCCGAGCCTCGAAACTAGATCATAGATCTATGTAACATTATCCATTCATAGGCTCGTACCGATGACTTCAGGTCTAAAGGACCAGCTTGCCTATCATCACACTAGAGTTATTATTGACAGTCTAGTTAAAGCTTAACCATTTAATAACTCTAAGTTGGTCGTTCAGTGAACTCATTCTCTAATGAGCACCTATGTCTCGTCTCCGACTTTCCAAGTCGAATGACTATGAGATCATCATTACCATAAGGTAAGACAAAGACACAATGGTCTAACCGATGTGTCGATATCCTATTCTCGACACATCTATGACCATGAACCGTTTAAGACTTAAGTTTTTAATCTGCCACTAACTTCTCATAATCGAGATCTACATGTATATACGTAATGACCTAACTATAAGTCTAATGAAATTATCTAAGTATATGATTTGTAGAATTCATAATTATGATAATTAATACTATATAATAATTAGAACGATGTGATTATCTTAGGATAAATGCCTCAATGGCATACGTCTTCCTACATCTCCCACTTGCACTTAGACTATTTATCTCGGTATCTCATACCGATATAACATATCAGTCACACTGGACATTCATATGTCAAACCTAAGAATGGTTCCGCTAACGTGTGTATATTTTGCTTTTTAATGGAGTCTTATGTATACATCACTTGATCACTGACTGGTCCAAAAAGATGTAATGATAATCCCAAGTATAGGACGTCGGTCACGTAATAAAATCCAGTGAGTCCAGAATCGTATTCCTCAGGGACAAAGAAGCCTGCAAATTTCACAATTTAAAAGTAAGCAATACAAATTATTTAATGAGAGGTGAACCACCCTTTGAAGGCAATTTTTGATTTGGATTTAACATGAGGTAAAAGTCGTTTTAAGAATTTACGAAAGTGGAATAACGTGAACGTGAAAATACGATTTATAACAAACGTGTGGGTGTTGTGTTTCCATTAGTGTTGCAGTATTTTATGCTATTCATTCTCCATAGTTTCTCAATCCCGCATCCATGTCAAGGTATGTGGATCGGATGATAAAGCTTTAAAATGATGATTTTTCAATTAAAAAGATAATCGTAAAAACCGTTGATTTCTTCGAATAATAGAATATAAAAGATGAACCTCGTGGTTTATCACCCTCATTGGCCTGCTCTACGGATTGATGTACTTAGACGATGCCTCGTGGCATGTCATCCTAAGGATTCATCTACGGATTGTACATATTTGAAAAAGTGAAGAAATCGACGTTTTTAACGGTTTCGATAATTGCACAAAATATGGAGATATGAAAGCAAGATCCTAGCAACACTAACTTCCACACAACATGCCCACAGTACATTAGCCAAGCATGGTAACAAAAACGACACGTTTCATTAATACAAACATCGTTTAATTACAAAACGTAATACAAAACTAATAAAAATGAGCAAAGCTATGGAGTTTTTCACCACTTCTGAAGCCCAAACACCTCCAAAATTCTTCTTGAGCTGAGCAAACTCCTCTGAAATGGAAAGAGGAAGTTCTTAGCTTCGAAATGAAACAGAAATCATTCAATTTGGATGTTGGATGAAGAAGTTATGCCCAAAACTCTCTTTTTATAGGCAAACGGGTCTGCGGGTCTTCTTCAGCCTAGGCGGGCGCAGCCCGCGTGGTCAAATACGGGCTGCGGGTCAAACTTCAACATTGGCGGGCGCCGCCCGAGTGGTCAAAGTGGGAGGGCGCCCGCCTCTCTGTCGACGCGGGCCTGCGGGCCCACGCATTGAATGCGGGCGCAAGCCCGCAAAAATTGACAGCGGGCGCAACTTGCGCCCGCTTTGAATGAACCCGCCCACGTTGTGGGCGGGAACTGATACGCCTGCAACGCGGGGTGCTGACGCCATCCTTGCGTCAGCTGATTGCTAACGCCAGGCTGGCGTCAGCAGTACTGTTTACCATTTTTTTTGTTTTCTCATCTTTACAACAGCTTTAATGGGCCTTTTAATTCACAGGAATTTACTCCGATCTCCGAAAAATATGGAAAAATAGCCGTTGGATTCGGAAAATTGCAAGCTTCTCCTGAAAAATAAAATTGAGACAAAATTAGGTCATAAAGTTGTATTTTGCGTATAAACAAGTGATAGATTCTATTATTAAATAATATTACAAAAATACATTTATTAGAGATCAAATATATATTATATATACGCAAAATACGGTCTAAATGAGGGGTTAAAATGTAATATCCTCTCAGAATCACACCCCCAACTAGCTTTTTGCTAGTCTCTTAGCAAAATAAGCGGATATTCCAAAAATATGTTATACACCCAGTATTTACTTCAATAAGCTTAAAATGAATTAAGAATAATATTACCCAACGAAGTTCAATAACTATCATGTGTTTTCATGGACTAATGCAAAGAATCACAATCTTATCTCAATTCACACATATTTAGTATCTCACAAATGCAATTGTTTAAAAAAATATGTAATCATATGTCCTAGGCTGTGAATTTCATAGGATTAGGCCATCACAACATCAAATCATAAGATCTTGATCTTGAATCCACTCAAAATATCTCATCTATGTTTTTTTCTTCTTCTTTTTTTCGTCGTCGTCTTTTTTTGATAACTTTTTAGAGCAATCCAAGTAACGAGCGTTAGGTCAATGACTCCCAAACCAGACGGTTTTAGGGCATTAGGTTTTGAAAAACCCCTCAGACTTAATAACTCGGAATTTCTAAAGATTATTATGCACTCTCTCATACTTCATTTTTCTACGCGAATTCCCACGCTTCCTGAGGCACGAGGATACGGCTACTTAATAGAAGCTAGAAGAACGGTGCATTTTATTTACCCTTTTTCTTTTTCTTTTTTTGTCATGAGACATGTTTGAGTTAGATTCTCCATCACTTAGTAATCAGCAAGCATGTGTATGTGGTTGGACATTATCCTTAGAATTTATAACCTTCTTAACATAATTATCAATTCATAAACGCATACGTGACATGAAATTGCCTGAACCAGATAACAGTTGCATGAGATTACAATTGCAGATACTTGCACTAATTTACATGAAAGTCATGATAATTTAAAATTATACGCAAGGGTAAAACCTTCTTAATCTATTTTACAATAATGAATATAGGTGTTTAATTAAATACGATGGAATTTCCACTTCAAAGGGATATATAGATGGTTTTGGTGAAAAACACAACACTCTGTTTTTGTTTTTTTGTTTTTTGTTATATATATATGTATACATATGTATATGTACATATATGTACACATATATGTACGTGTACATATGTATACATATACGTGTACAAATGTATGTATATATATGCATACATATGTACACATATATGCATACATATGTACACATATATGCATACATATGTATATGTACATATGTGTGTGTGTGTGTGTGTGTGTGTGTATGCAAACATAAGCAAACTATATATGCAAACTTTTTGTTTTGTTTTTATTTTGTTTTTTTTTGAATGCAAACACTTCCTACCCCCAACTAAAAGTAAACATAGTCCTCGATGTTTGAAGGGTATGATGCAAATTTATTTATTAATATATATACTAATATTAAAGAGTTATGGAAAGAACACACGTAATTAGTTACCACCCGAAGGTGGGTCTGTAAGTAGCATGGTGTCGTCCTTCTGTGGTCATGGCTTTTGATAGTGCTTCAAGCGTTGGCCGTTGGCCGTTGACCTTGAACTCATTGCCATCTTTCGAGTTGACTAAGGTCACTGCTCTATGTGGATAACTCATTTTTACAATATAAAGTCCATTCCACTTGGAGCGTATCTTTCCTGGGAAGAGATGCAAGCGTGAATTGTATAAGAGTACTTTTTGGCCTAGAACAAATTCTCTCCTCAGTACGGTGCGATCATGTGCAACTTTCAATCTTTCTTTGGCCAATTTTGCATTGTCATATGCTTCTCTCCTCAGCTCATCAAGTTCAACCAATTGCAACATGCATAAAGAAGAAGAAGAACCAGCATCAAAATTTAATTTCTTAACCGCCCAAAAAGATTTATGTTCAATCTCGACGGGTAAATGACAATGTTTACCATAAACAATACGGTAAGGAGACATCCCTAATATGGTTTTGTAGGCGGTACGGTATGCCCACAATGCTTCAGGAAGACGGATGCTCCAATCCTTTCTAGTAGGATTCACTGTCTTTTGGAGAATATTCTTTATCTCCCTGTTTGCCAACTCCGCCTGGCCATTAGTTTGGGGGTGGTAAGGTGTAGAGACTTTGTGCTTCACCCCAAACTTTGTCATCAAGCTCGCAAAAAGGCGGTTGCAGAAATGGGAGCCTCCATCACTTATCATCGCCTTGGGCACCCCAAAGAGTGCAAAGATATGTTCCTTCATAAACTTGAGCACGACGGATGCATCATTTGTCCTGCAAGGGATAGCTTCAACCCATTTAGACACATAATCAATTGCGAGTAAAATAAAAGTATGTCCAAAAGAAGGGGGAAATGGTCCCATAAAGTCAATACCCCAACAATCAAAAATTTCGATTTCCAATATGGGGTTTAATGACATCATATTCCTCCTAGTGATTCCCCCCAACTGCTGGCAAGGCAAGCATGATTTACAAAATGAAAAAGTATCTTTAAACATGCTTGGCCAATAAAATCCACATTATAAAATTTTAGCCACAGTTTTATGAGCCGAAAAATGTCCCCCACATGCACTCTCGTGACAAAAATGTAAGACACTGTCTATTTCTTGGTCTGGTATACATCTCCTCACTATTTGGTCATTGCAATATTTATAAAGATATGGATCATCAAAGAAAAATGATTTTACCTCATGATTAAACCATTTCTTATCTTGAATTGACCAAGTTGAGGGGGTCTTACCAGTTACGAAGTAATTGACAATATCCGCATACCAAGGAAGTGTGGAGACGGCAAATAGGTGCTCATCTGGGAAGGAGTCTTCAATAGGAATGAGAGCAGACTCGGTACCAATGGTTAATCGTGAAAGATGGTCGGCCACATGATTTTCAACTCCTTTCTTATCCTTAATCTGCACCTGGAACTCCTGCAAAAGTAAAATCCAAAGTATAAGTCTTGGCTTTGCATCTTTCTTGGACAAAAGATATTTAAGAGCGGAATGATCTGTAAAAATAATAATGGGAAATCCCAAAATGTAGCTCCTGAATTTTTCCAATGCAAAGACTACGGCAAGCAGTTCCTTCTCTGTGGTAGTGTAGTTCCTCTCAGCATCATTCAAACTTTTGCTTGCGTAGTAAATGACAACTGGAGATTTGTCTTTTCGTTGTCCAAGAACTGTGCCAACTACAAAATTGATGGCGTCACACATGATTTCAAACGGCAGTGTCCAATCAGGTACTTGCAAAATGGGAGAAGATATAAGTGGTTGTTTTAAAGCATTAAAAGAGTTTTTACGCTCTTCTGTCTAAATGAATTCAGTGCCATGCATAAGAAGTGTGCATAAAGGATGTGAAATTAAACTAAAATCCTTTATGAACCGCCTGTAGAATCCGGCATGACCAAGGAAGGACCGAATGTCCTTAACGCATTTGGGAGTAGGTAACTTTTTGATGACTTCTACCTTGGCTTTATCTACCTGTATTCCTTCCCTGGAGACTATCTGACCAATGATAATGCCCTCAGTGGTCATGAAGTGACATTTTTCCCAGTTAAGGGGCAGGTTCTTTTCGATGCATCTATTCAACACACAAGCCAAGTTAGTCAAACAATCTGAAAACGAGTTACTATATACTGAAAAATCATCCGGAAATACTTCTACAATCTTTTCAACCATATCATCAAATATACTTAACATGCATCGTTGAAAAGTTGCAGAGGCGTTGCACAAACCAAATGGCATTCTCCGAAAAGCAAAAGTTCCAAAGGGACAAGTGAAGGTGGTTTTCTCCTGATCCTCTGGGGCTATTTCTATTTGGTAGTAACCAGAGTATCCATCTAGGAAGCAGTAAAACTCATGTCCAGCCACTCTCTCCAAAATTTGGTCTAGGAAGGGAAGAGGGAAGTGGTCTTTTCGTGTCTTGGAGTAAAGCGTCCTAAAGTCTATGCACATACACCATCTAGTGGCGGCTCTCATAGGTACCAATTCATTATTTTTATTTTTCACAACAGTTAATCCAGATTTCTTTGGTACAACTTGGGGTGGACTAACCCACCTACTATCAGAAATGGGGTATATGATACCCGCATCAAGCAATTTCAGGACCTCACCCTTAACTACTTCTTTTAAAGTTGGGTTCAACCTTCGTTGTAGTTCACGGGTAGGTTTGGTATCATCTTCTAAATATATATGATGTGTGCATACAAGAGGGCTAATACGTTTAATATCAGCAATTGTCCATCCTATTGCCCCTTATGTTTCTTCAAAACATTTAATAATTCATTTTCCTGATCTAAAGAGAGTTTGGAAGATATTACCACATGAAATGTACAGTTGTCTGTAAGATAAGCGTACTTCAAATACGATGGCATTGGTTTGAGCTCCAGCTGTGGATGCTCAAGATCAGATGGCATTTGACACGGTGTCTCCAATGGTAGTGGCTCGAAACGTGGCACCCAGGTGGTGCGAGACACCTCTCCAGCTTCCTGCAAAAAATATTTATCGTCAATACTGTCGCATAATTGATCAACAAAATTAATAGCAGAAACAAACTCTTCATCAAAGTGATTAACAACAAGAGCGTCAATCATACTTACTTCCTCATACTCCTCTACCCCTGTTGGCAATTTGCAAGCATTAAAAATATTTAGATCCAAAGACATGTTGCCAAAAGTAAGCTTAAGCTGACCATTCCTGTAGTTAATTGTAGCATTACTAGTAGCTAGAAAGGGTCGACCAAAAATAATGGGGGTTGGAGTGGCAGACTGTGGTCCCTGAAGGTCCAATACAATAAAGTCCACGAGGTAATAAAACTTATCAACTTGGACAAGTACATCCTCAACACATCCACTCGGGATTTTCACAGATCTATCAGCTAACTGGAGAATAACATGTGTTGCTTTCAATTTCCCAAAGCCCAATTGTGTAAACACAGGATATGGCAAAACGTTAACACTGGACCCTAAGTCAAGAAGAGCCTGACCTATCTGTTTGGTGCATATGGGGCAAGAAATGGTAGGGGATTCAGGGTCCTTGAATTTGGGTGGCGTGTTATGTTGAAAAATGGAGCTGACTTGTTGAGTTAAAATGCCTTTTTCTTACCATTAAGATTTCGCTTGACAGCGCAGAGGTCTTTAAGAAATTTGGCATATGCAGTGATTTGATTAATGGCATCTAATAGAGAAATATTAATCTGACATCTTTGAAAAATTTCATGAATTTCAGATTGATACTTATCTTTCTTTGGAGGCAAGAGCCTCTGTGGATATGGTGTGTGAGGAGAGTAAGGCGCTGGTTCTGGAACTCTCGTCTTTGAATCGTATGTGTCCTTGCTTAAGCTTTCCTCTGGTACTTAATGCGGTTCATGATCCTATTCCTCTACCACCATCTCAGAAGTGTCCTTCGGCGGCTCAGGCTTTTGAACTTCTTTTCCACTCCTCAAAGTAGCTGATTGCTGACGATGAACTCGTGTTGGGATTCGGGTGTGTTTGAGCTGGGAGCTTGCCCTTCTCCAGACTTTCCATAAGCTTTGTGATGCCATCATTCATTTGTTGGAACTGAGTCTGAAGTTGTTGCATCCGTTGGAACTGAGCTTGCTGTTGTTGTTGACGTTGTTGATTTTGGTTCTGCTGCAGCTGCATGAACTGTTGGAGCGTGTCGCTGAGTGTCTGAAAATATGGATCTGTGCCAGACTCCTCCTTCTTTCTCTGATTTCCACCTTGGTAGTTGTTTTGAGGTGGTGGCTTGTATGGTTGAGAAGCTTGTGGCTTGTTTTGCCAACTGAGATTGGGGTGGTTGCGCCAATTGGAATTGTATGCATTCGGGTTGAATCCTTGACCTGGATAAGAATTTGAAATATTATTACCTGACTAGGATCCTTGAGTACATCTTTAAGTGTTGGAATGGTTGGACACCCCGATGTATTGTGCACCAGACTGTCGCAAAGAGCACACTTCTCTTCAGTAGTCACCGCCTTCACTCCCTTCATCTCTAGGTTTTGGAGCTTCCTAATGATGAGGTCTTCCATCTTTGCTTTCAACGCCTCCTCGGGTTTCAATGTAAAAAAGCCTCAACGGGATGAAGATTGAGGCTGATCTGTCCGATCGTAGTCAGGAGTCGCTTCCCAACTCTGTGCACTCTCAGTTATTGACTCCAAGTAATCCCATGCCTCAGCTGGCTTTTTGTCGAATAACTCTCAGTTGCACATCATCTCTACAAATTGCTTCATGGAAGTGGGAAGCACATCGTAGAAGAAGCCGATGAGGCGGGTACTCATCGAATCCATGGTGGGGGCATGCAAGTAGCAAGTCTTTGAACCTCTCCCAAGCAGCATCAAATGATTCATTTCATTTCTGCGAGAAGTTCACAATCTGTTTCTTCAGCCCCTGAGTCCTGTGCAAAGAAAAAAAACTATTTAAGAAACTTTGCTTGTAAATTTACCCATGAAGTGATAGAGTGCGAAAGTAAAGCGTTGAGCCAATTCTCTGCCTTATCCTTTAGTGAAAATGGAACGAGTTTAAGATATATAGTTTCATTGCTCGTTTTTCCATCCACACAGGTTAAGCAAACATCCTTAAATTCCTTTATATGTAAATATGGATTTTCCCTCTCCATACCGTGATAAGTAGGGAGAAGTTGAACCATTCCTGGTTTTTGACTAAAGGAATTGGCATCGGCCGGAAGTACGATGCATGAGCCAGAAGCAGACCTAGTAGGTCTAAGCACATCTTTAAGCGACCTATCTCCAAAAGTTTGAGAATGGTCATCATTGTCATTTCCACTTATGTCACTTGTGTTGTGCGCCATATTTACGTGTCGAACTAATCTACGTGTCCTAGGGGTTCTAAGCCACATAAACAAATAAGAACACAAAAGATAATTTTGTTGTTGTTTTTATTTTATCTCAAGCTAATTTTTTATGGGTATTGAAAATATTAATGCGAAATTAAAGCAAACAAATAAAACAAAACAAAAAAATTCAAAAAAAAGGATATACAAAGTTTTTATACACATAAGAGTGGAACGATCTCACAGAATTTTCCAAGTTAATTGGAAACCGTAAAATATGTAGACCGTTGTCCCCGGCAACGGCGCCAAAAACTTGACTAGTCCAAAAAGATGTACTGATAATCCTAAGTATAGGACGTCGGTCAAGTAGTAAAATCTGGTGAGTCCAGAATCGTATTCCTCAGGGACAAAGAAGCCTGCAAGTTTGACAATTTAAAATTAAGCGAGAGAAATTATTTAATGAGAGGTGAACCATCCTTCGAAGGCGATTTTTGATTTGGATTTAACATGAGGTAAAAGTCATTTTAAGAATTTACGAAAGTGGAATAACGTGAACGTGAAAATACGATTTATAACAAACGTGTGTGTGTTATGTTTCCGTTAGTGTTGCAGTAGGTTATGCTATTCATTCTCCATAGTTTCTCAATCCCACATCCAAGTTAAGATATGGGGATCAGATGATAAAGCTTTAAAAATGATGTTTTTTCAATTAAAAAGATAATCGTAAAAACCGTTGAATTTTTCGAATAATAGAATATAAAAGATGAACCTCACGGTTCATCACCCTCCTTGGGCTCATCTACGGATTGATGCACTTAGACGATGCCTCGCGGCATGTCATCCTAAGTGGATTTCTCTACGGATTGTACATATTTGAAAAAGTGAAGAAATCGATGTTTTTAACGGTTTCGATAATTGCACAAAATATGGAGATATGAAAGCAAGATCCTAGCAACACTAACTTTCACACAACACACCTACAGTACCTTAGCAAGCATGGTAACAAAAACGACAAGTTTCATTAATACAAACATCGTTTAATTACAAAACGTAATACAAAACTAATAAAAACGAGGAAAGAAAGGGAGTTTTCACCATGTTTGAAGCCCAAACACCTCCAAAATTCTTCTTGAGCTGAGCAAACTCCTCTGGAATGGAAAGAGGAAGTTCTTAGCTTCGAAATGAAACAAAAATAATTCAATTTGGATGTTGGATGAAGAAGTTATGCCCAAAACTCTCTTTTTATAGGCAAACGGGTCTGCGGGTCTTCTTCAGCCTTGGCGGGAGCAGCCTGCGCTGTCAAATCCAGGCTACAAGTCAAACTTCAGCATTGGTGGGCGCCGCCTACGTGGTCAAAGCGGGCGGGCGCCCGCCTCTCTGTCGACGCGGGCCTGTGGGCCCGCGCATTGAATGCGGGCGCAAGCCCGCAAAAATTGACATTGCGCGCAACTTGCGCTCGCTTTGAATGAACCCGCCCGCGTTGCGGGCGGGAACTGATCCGCCCGCAACGTGGGGCACTGACGCCATCCTGGCGTCAGCTGATTGCTGACGCCAGGCTGACGTCAGCGGTACTGTTCACCATTTTTTTTTGTTTTCTCATCTTTACAACATCTTTAATGGGCCTTTTAATTCACAGAAATTTACTCCGATCTCTGAAAAATATGGAAAAATAGCCGTTGGATTCGGAAAAATTGCAAGCTTCTCTTGAAAAATATAATTAAGAGAAAATTAGGCCATAAAGTTGTATTTTGCGTATAAACAAGTGGTATACTCTATTATTAACTGATATTACAAAAATATATTTATTAGAGATCAAATATATATTACATATACGCAAAATACGGTCTAAATGAGGAGATAAAAATGTGATATCCTCTCAAAATCAATCACACCAGGTTGATCCTTCGAAATTGCTTTGGATCCTATCCAACAATTTTCCCTTTTGTATGGCTAACAATTTAGCTCATACAATATGATGTAGTGTTAGTCGTTTCTATAAGTCAGTCATGGCTCATTCCAATTATTTTTGTGTCAATTATGTCTGGTACATAATTGACAACATAAGTCTCTATATGCTTGACACAGTCAAAACTATTATGAGTTAATGTCGCATATAGACGATTTAATAAGTTGGAAACCTTTTACTTAGTCCGAGACGGAACTAAGTTATATTGCCAGCTCCAACTGACCTCGATAACTATCTGGTTACATACTTTCAGTTAAGTATCTAAATCATATTTAGACTATTTATTAAGTACAACCAGTTCATAAGTGCTGAATAGGAATATACCAGTGTCAGGTTGGTTTGAAGAATGAGTCATATCAAGACACGTTTATAGAAGTCTTGATGCTAACTTACTCAGTCAAATATCCTACATTGTACTTTCCTTTTACTACATTTAATCTTTTTCTATTAAGGTATCAAATGTAGTTTGATTAACACTTAATCTTAACTTGCGCATAATTTGGATCATATCCAATTTTACGCTCCTGAAACCTACATGTAACTATTGATTGGCTATAATATATCGTCAACTCCAAAACAATCAAATTGAGTCAGAAGCTCTACATGACAACTCAAGAATATATGCATACCAACACAGACAGTCTAATCTACAACAATCATCCATTCACAATAAATCGCAATTTTATCAAAGCACATTTTCAAGATATCATTCAATAATGGATTTAATAACATTGAATCAAACTTGTTTATCAAAATAAACATTGAGTGATTAACACTCAATCATTGTTTTAAACCAGCATCGATACATTTTATTCAAAATAAGAAAAATATCGATTGATTCTTCATCATATCTCTCGAAGTCCTTGTACGGCCCAAGCAGCAACGATTACTCCGATGCCGACCGTCCATGGAGCTTCTTCCATTCTCTGCTTCACTATTAGTGATTCGGGATATATATTGCATATTTTCCACCCATTTCTGGGCATTTTATGTGTATATCATGATTATTTTGGTTTTGATACGTGCGTATTCGTGATATTGTGAATTATTAAAGAAAACTCTCATTTTAAACATAAAATGTGGTTTTTATTGAGAAATCCTTTCTCCTCTTATTTTTAGGTACTCCTGGTAATTTTCTAGATTTTCTGGAATTTTTCCAAGATTTTCTGGAGCTTGGAACTATTTTTCGGGGATTTTTGGAGCAAAGAATGCAATTCTGGGATTTTTAAAAAAAAGAAAACAAAAAAACAAGAAAAATGAATTTTCTGTTGGCCGGCCCATATGGGCCGCTGGCATTTTTATAAAAAATAAAAATAAAATAAAATAGCAAACCGCGCGCGCTAAGGCCGGCCCGCTGGCCGGCTCGCAGCAACGGGCGGGGCACGCGCCCCGTGTGACGGCCTAGAACAGTTAGTATTATTTTTAATAAGCTCAAGTTATTTTTCAGAAATTATCGGGACTCACTTTCGTACTTGTCGCATCATCCCGACCAAGTGGTGATTTTTTCGGACTTGAAGCATTACTGTAGTTAATAATATAATATAATATTATAATAATATAATAATAATAATAATTAAAAAACAAATGAAGGAGAACGTGGGTTGCTTTTCAAATAATTTGCCTTTCAATTTTTCCTATATTTTTCAACATTCCCAATTAAACCCCATTAAGAGGTTTGACCTGAATGTCTCCCCTAATCTTCCTCTATCTTATTGCAGCCATCTTCCCCTATTCTAATAGCCAGATGGAACACGTTTCAACGAAAAAAAATCCTAACTTATCAAATCATCACCTAATCTAATTAAATGTTATTGACTAAATTTTAATTACCATATTGACTAACTAATTCTTCTTTGCAGAAGACAATTTCATCTTCTCCTCGGCAGACAACGAATCCCTCAAATCACATCAAATCTCAACAAATCCAAAAAAATTTCTGCATGTAGACAAAACGAAATTAAAGTAAAGCAGAAAAATCATTGACCAAGTATTAATTAGCCAAGTTACAAATCGTGTTTAAAACACTACATCCCCTCTGATATTCACACCTCCATTCGGCTTCCTCCTCCTTGTCGACACCAAGCACCACCACCATCGTCACTCCCACATCAGAAATCAAAACCCCCATCCCTCCCGTTCATCATCCTCCTTCAACCCAAATCAAATTCAGCCATTTTAAACCCAAATCAAAACATCAAAAATCTGAAATTGGGAAGCAAGAAGATCATGAAACCAGATCTGAATCAACCTCAAACCCTCTCTTCATCTTCCTCCTCCTTCCCTCTCCCTTGGCCGAACCCCTCCCCCACCTGAACCTCCGCCGCCGCCTGACCGACCTGCCGCCGCCCGCCGGAACTGCCCCCTGACCACCGACCGTGCCGCCCCCTCCCTCGTGCCGCACGCGTAAGCCCTCTCCTCCTCATGCGATTTCTTCTTGCTGCAAATGAAAAGAGATCAAAAAAAGAAAGAAAAAAATGAGAAAGAAACGACAGGGTGAAAGACAGGGAAAGAAAGAGATAATAGAGATGGGGGAGAGTTATTAGGGGAGAGAGAGGGAGGGAGGGAGGGAGGGAGGGAGGGAGGGAGAGTTGGATATATATTATATGTTAGCATGTTACACTTTACCCAAGTCAAAGTTAGTATGTTGACATTAGTCTTAGTTGCTGTTATATGGTAATTAAGTTAAAACTTTAGTAGTTCATGTTATTAACAAATTTAAATTTATACTATATTAATGATTAGGTATATGCAATAGTCTAATTTCATTAGTATTATTAAAAGACCAACCATGTTAGCTTCAGTAAAATACTAGTTCAAATAATTAGTTACTGAAAAATCATTAGGTTTGTATTACCATGAGTTTAATAGAAGTGTATGCAAGGTTCATAATAACTGCTAGAACCTGTAAATAGTCCGTTAATATTAGTTAGTGAAATAAATGTTATTAGTTTGTAAAATGTTTCTATTAGCATTTAGCCTGATATCACAAATCTATGACGCAGATAAATCGCGTCTCTTATTACGATCGCCAGAACACCCAACATCACACTGAGGCAAGTATTTATTGTATTTGAATTTGGGACATCTGCTAAAACTAGTGCAAATATCATTTTAACATGTTCATACTTTAATCGTTGTAACTAATTAAAAACGAACATTGCATGCTAATGATCCCAGATGAAAGAACAACTTTTCTCTACATACCATCATTTGAACCAAAGCGGAACAGAGGGTAGGACACAACCCTCGAAAAATAATGAGAACCCATTGATTATAGATGGAAAGGAAAACTAGTCGGTGACTGGTTATGACACTTGGGTGGGGTTGGTCCTTAGTAGTAGGGTTCGTATATGTAGCTTGACCATCTTACGGCTCCCTCCATAACCACACCAATGGAGGCAAGCAAGAAGGCGTCACGGTAAACCCCCGATGATAGGGTGCATCAAGTACATACTACCAACCCGGACAGGGACTTATCACGAGCACAATAAATGAAACATACAACAGCTTTACTTTTTGCACTACAATTTCATATATGTTATGTTTCTCTTTCTGCACTTATCATTTATAAAATGTGTGCTAACGCCTTTTGTCCCTTTGCAAGCTATTTTTAATTCTTGTACTTTAAATATCTTGACGAGCTTCTCGCTGACATATATTTCATGTGTTTGTGAAATATATGTTAGGTTCAGAGACTGATTACTTTGCAGACCCCGCTTTTGAGGATCCTACCTTAGAGGAGGACCCCGCTGATCAGAGTTACGAGGACGCTGAGGTCCTCCCTGCTAAAGACTAGAAAATCGTTGCAGTCTTTATCTATTTAGTTGTATTTGCTATTTTCAGTTGTGTTTGCTTTCAGCAGATTGTACGGCCATACTGGGCCTAAGTCACTTTGTGTACTTTGCTTTAAAAATGCTGGAATAAATTTGTAATAAATATTTGTGCTGTTTTTGAGAAATTTGCGTGCAGGGACCTGCTCGTTAAATAACGCTTATTGTGATTAAGTCAAGGAAGGAAGAAAAAAAGTACTCTTTCCTTGCTTTAAGCACAAGCGGACCCGCTCACGTTCTCGCTCCCGTACATGGGAAGCGGGGCGTGACACCCCGCGCGTGCCCCGCCCAGGGTGCGGGTGCCTCAGGTGCCCGCGGGTCGGGCGCCCCACGCACTCGACCCGCAATGCCATCAGTGGCTTTGTGCTTGATTTTTTGCAGGTTTGGGTTGGTTTTCGACCCGAAATGCCTCTTTTGCAGACCCGAAAGTGTTGGGAGGGGTTTTTACCCGAGTTTGGGGCTGTTTTCAGCCTCATTCTTCTTCCTCTTGGAGTTTTTTAGGGCATAGAGGCCATGGGGGAGGTTGATGAAGCTTGAGGAGCTTGGAGGGGCACTTGAGAGTGGGAGATATCATCTTGGAGTGACACTTGGGTGAAATTTTTCTATTCTCTTGTGTATTTTGATTTAGCTTTTGTGTTGTAATTGGATGATAGTTTTGAGTAAAACTTCTCTTTTTCATCATGAATTTCTAAATCTTGCTTGTGTGGTTGTGTTGTGGTTGTGGTTGTTGTTTGGTTGTGAATTTCATCTCTAGCATGATTTTAATCTCTAATTTGTGAATGATACTTTGAGTTAGGGTTGTTTATTGGAACCCCTAGTGGGAAATTCAAAGAGAGGCTCATCCTAGTGGACACTCTCTATTGTGCTTAATGTTGATTACTCTTGAGTTTCATTCATTACTTATTGCACCCCACATGTTCGATGAAATGTCGCATCCTCCGATTGATCGTCCCTTAGCCGGGAGATCAATTGAGTTATATTTGGGATGAATCCCCACGCCCACGACCTCACTCACATACACACCATATGAGTCCTCCTAATTGCTTGCCGATTCGGCTCTCCACCCATAGTGCGTAGGCTAGGAAGGTAGATTCACCCCACATTTTCTCACATTTTTCCACCATTAGCGAGACGGTTGTCTCACGCTTTACCTTTCTTTATCGATCAATTTTGCGAGTGTAGAACGATTTGTCCATGTGATCCGACCCGGTACTCACCGGTTATATTTTATTGCATTGACGATCCTACGCTTGGTAGTGGAAGGCGTGCCTTTGCGTGTTTTCCGGATTAACCATCTGAGGTAGAGGCATCATTATGCCCCTTTTTCTTTTCTGCAAGGTACACCGTGCAGTTCCTCTTCCAGTGGCATATCTTGTAGCAGTGAAAACATTTCGACGGAGCCCCTTTGTCTTCTTCCCCTTCTTCACCTTGGCTGTTTGTGGGACCTGCCTCTTCTTACCTTTGCCTTTCGGCTGGTCTGAAGAAGCAGCGCCAACAACCAACACATTCGATTTCTTCTCAATCTCCTCAAACTGCCTAAGCATGTTGAGGAGACCAGTAAGATTCGTTTCAATATTGTTCATGATGAAACTAGTAATGAATTGTTTGATGTCTGGGGTTAAAGATTTTAGGATGATGTCCACGACCATCTCATTGTCGAGGATAAAACCCAACTGGGCAGCATCTTCCATGTACCCGATCATCTTAATGACATGATCTTGTACGGGGGTCGTCTCCATCTTAGTTCCCCAGAGGTTGCTCGTGGCTTCAAACTTGGCAGCTATTGACCGCTTGCCATACAACTCCTCTGCATTCGGAAGCATGCTTTGAACATCTAAATGTTCGTGCTTCCTTTACAGGTCGTTGTTCATTGAAGCCAGAGTAAGGCACCTGGCCTTCTCGGCATCCCTTTGGTACTGCTTATAGACTTCCTTTTCTTCGTGAGTTGCATCTACGTCAGGCTTGACCGGAGCGTCCTCGAGCAGCACATATCCTATCACAGCTAGTGAGATGACTAACTTAATATTCCTTAGCCAATCTTTATAGTTAGTCCCGTCAAGCACATTCTTTTCAATCATGTATTTTAGATCCGACTCCATTATGCATTTAAATAGATATCTAATTAGCATATGTTTGTTATACAGTTTAAATGGTTTTTATTAAACTATATTCTCCCACTAATTTTAAGAATTAAAGCCACAATAATAAACAATTTAATATATAAAATGTTTGTGAGAGAGGGATCTGACTACCCCGAGTCTGACAACCTTGAGTGTAGCTCAACAAGTTGTTTGACTCTACAGTCGGTAGACAAACTATTCATCAATCGTATAAATATGATTCCATATAAGTTTTACCCCTAGTCATTTATGATCTTAAGTGTGCTCATCCAAATCATGATGACTAGTCTAGTCAGACCCTTGTTTTCGCGTCTAGCCTGACTACGCCGTCGCTCGGTGTATTCACGACACGTCGGTTTGGGTCAGGACCAAACTTACATCAATGGTTCAATTTACGCCAGCGCTCGGTGTATGCCCAACACGACGGTTTGGGTTTGAGTCTAGACTACATCATTGGATCAACTTACGCCAGGTGTATTCACGACACGACGGTTTGGGTCAAGTCAAGATCTCGTCATATGTATTTAAGAAGTCGGTTTCTATAAGGTTGCCATGTCACAGCTTGAGTGTAGCTCGACAACTGAAACATGAGTCCTACAGTTACCAACTCCTAAAACAAGGAGGGTTACGATTTATCTTGAACAAGATTATTATCGTATTTGACTAGGTATAGTCGATGGATTTACATAGTCATGATTCGACTCCTTGCGGTCCAGTGGACGTGTCCAGGGAATTGACTAAGCCAGTACCACTTAACCCCTAGTCTAGCTAGGGTGATCCAGCAAACTTAGCCAAGCACATTGACCGACATCATGATCCATTGAAGGAGACTTATCAATCTAATGTTTGTCCATCAACTAAAAAGCTTTTATTACTACTAGTTAATCCTTATCAACTAGTGGATCCTTAAAATTCGAAATTTTATGGATTTGTTTAATAGCTTTTATTAGATTTTTATCAACTATAAGGTTTGTTCGTTCATCGTGCTACCCTAATCTTTATTAGGATTTTAATAAATCAATTACAACATTTGGAATAGTAATCATTAAAAGAGAATTATTATTGAAACGATTAAAATAAAAATCGTTAATTAAAGAGGACTACCCTAATCAGGAATTAGGTTTAAATGTTGCAAGTGTTCATTAAAACATAGCATGTCACGTTTTTAAAAAAATTCATCTTATAAATTTTTAATGAATTAATGACTAACCTAAAGGGGTTCATGAATAATTAAATAATTCATCACGTCCATTAATCAACAAACTGTTGTGAATGGGTATTTACTGGGTTGGTGAGTTATTGGGCCAACCCAAGTGGTTGGGCCCATACCCACTTGTATTCTCCCCTTTGGCTATAAATATAGACTTGAGGGCTCTCCCCTCAATAGTTGATTCATAACACGTTATCAGCACGAGTCTCTAAAATTTTTTTTTCCCACAAATTTTTCCGTTCGTTGCGAAGGCGAAGGCGAAGGCGAGACGGTAGATCCACGAGCGCGGTGCAAGGCTTCCTCCATCAAGGGTCGTCATCCGCGTAGGGCTTCGAGCAACCGTCGCTACATCCGGAGGACGGATATAGAGGTAAAAACTCTAAAAATAAAGTTTTTAATCATACGTATGATTACCCCTCCCCTAGATCTCACAAGATCGTCATGGGGATTCATCGTCGCCTTGAAAACGACGGATTTTTCTTCCCAAAAATCAAATTTTTTTAGGGTTTTTTGGGATTTTGTCAAACCCTAAATCAAACCCCGCCGGCGGCCTCGCCGCCGGCCCCCCCACCCCCGGCCACGCCGCCCACCCCCCATAGGGGGAGAGCGGCAGCCACCGCACCCCCCCTGCAGGGGGGCGGCGGCGGCCTCTGCCGCCGCCCTCCCCTGCAGGGGGGCGGCCACCGCCGTCCCCCCTGCAGGGGGGCGGCGGCCCCCGCCGTCCCCCCTCGCAGCGGGGGGCGGCGGCCCCCCTGACCACGCCCCCCTCTGCGGGGGGCGACGGCCCCCGCCGTCCCCCCCCGCAGCGGGGGGCGGCGGCCCCCTGGCCGCGCCCCCCCTCTCTGCGGGGGGGGGGGGGGGGGGGGCGGCGGCGGCCCCCCCCGCCCCCGCTGTAAACCCTAAACAGCAGGAAAAAAAACGCACAGTGCTGTGGGCCTGAAGCCCACATCAGATCTGTGGGCTTCAGGCCCACCGAATTCAACAAAAAAAACAGATCTGTGGGCCTGAAGCCCACAGCAGATCTGTGGGCTTCAGGCCCACAGATTTTCATCAAAAAAAACAGATCTGTGGGCCTGAAGCCCACAGCAGATCTGTGGGCTTCAGGCCCACAGATTTTCATCAAAAAAAAATTTTGGGGGAGGCAATAGGGCTATGAATGTGCCTCAAAAGGCAACCTATTAGCCTAAAAATTAATTTAAAATGGGGATTCAAAGGCAAAATATTCGTGAAAAATCACGGTAAATTACGGGACGAATATCGGGCAGACAAGGGCTTTTTGGGGATTTTTTGGGGGACTTTTTGGGATGACGAGGGAGACTTTTCCCTCTGACAAAGAAAATGTTAATTTTGGGCTCTTAATCAATTTGATTGATTAAACCCATCCACTTTACAACCTATGCATCGTAATCTCTTTTACATGCTTTACATCTCTGGCAAAATTATGTGGATATTATTAGCGTGGTTGTACATTTTATTTAAAAACTTAATAATTAGGAAGATCCTGCGACCGCTCTGCCGTTAGTTACCTAACCTAACGGTGTATGACGTTGCCCAGTGGTCCAATAATTATTAAGTGATTAAATATTGATTTATCCTCATATGAATAAACTGCCTGTGATGTCTGTGGATGAAAATGTTGATGAGCACAATATTCTTGCATGAATTGCTAAATGTGGTTTTTGGATCGGCCGTTTAGTCCCACAGTTTATTTCCCGCACTTTTCTTTTATTTTTGAGAGAAATTGTAGTGAGGAATTTATGTAAATGTCAAAGAAAGAAGACCTACTTCCATGGAGCCGGAAGCGACGCTTGAAGACGAAGATATTAAATGGGACCCACGGGGTTTCCAAAGTTGTATTTTCATTTTAATTCAAGCTACAAATTTGTATAATTTGGACTGTGGACTTTTGGATTCTTTCTTGTGGGACTGGCCGATCCACACATTTAGCTTTTCATTAAAAATTGCTTCCGCATGAAAATGTTTTTCTGGTTGATTATTAATTCATGCATGTTTGTGCTCTGCTAGATAAATGGCTAAAATTGCAAGCGTTGACTTTGAAGTGCTGGATGCATCAGGCAGAAACTATCTAAGCTGGCAGCTAGATGTTAAGTTTCACCTGCGGGCCAAGTCCCTCATCACTGCTGTGACTGAAAAAGAAAATGTTAGCGATATAGAGAAGGCGCAAGCCATCATCTATATTCGCCGCCATGTGGACAAGATCTTAAAGGCTGAGTACCTTACGGTCGAAGATCCACTTGAGTTATGGACCGCCCTTGAGGACAGGTATAAACATCAGAGAGATGTTATACTCCCAAGGGCGAGATATGAGTGGGAGAACCTGAGACTACAGGACTTTAAGTCCATTGCTGAGTACAACTCAGCACTTTTTAGCATCACCTCACGCCTGAAGTTGTGTGGTGAAAAAGTCTCAGAAGATCGCATGCTGGAAAAGACGTATACGTCTTTCCATGAAAAGGATGCGATACTTATGCAGCAATACCGTGAACGTAAGTTCACCAAGTATTCAGAGCTGCTGTCATGTCTTCTCATGGCCGAGCAAAACAGAGAGCTTCTTCTCGCCACTCACAATATGCGCCCTCCCGGCACTGTCCCCCTACCAGAAGCTCACCATACCTCTTCCTTCAAAAAGAAGAGGGACAATAAAAGAAAAGAAAGACCACAGAAAGGGGGGGCAACAGAAAAGAGCCAAGGGCCCACCACAGCAGCGCAAGAATGAAGGGACGCGCAAGTTCACCTGGCGCGGGAATGATAACAAGGAAAACAATGCACCCCCACCCAAGAGGGACTGGGAAGACCAGTGCCACAGCTGTGGCATGACAGGCCACTGGTCTAGAGTGTGCAGGACCCCAGTGCATCTCTAGGAGCTTTGTAAACAAAGCAAGAAAAAGAATGCTGAATCAAACCTGGTGGCTGCGAATAATGCAGTCAAATTTACAGCAAAAGACTTCGAGTCAGATAATCTGCTTGATTATCCTGTTATCATTTATCTTAGCATTTCTATTGTATGAACATTTTTATTTCATGAGAGCTTTTATGTATCTTCAATTCTGCTGAATAAAATTTAGCTTTTCTGAATGCAAATGTTTACTCATTTTTAGATGGAATGCTCTTATGACTGCTTAGTAGACAGCACGTCAACACATACGATCCTTCAACACAAATGCTATTTTCATAGCATTATCCCGTATAAGAGCCCTGTAAACACAATTTCAGGGCCATCAGACATAATTGAAGGTTCTGGGAATGCAACCTTGTTGCTCCCCAATGGAACAGAAATAAAAATAAAAGATGCACTTTACTCTCCGAATTCCAAGAGAAACTTACTAAGTTTCAAAGATATCCGTTTTAACGGATTCCACTTGGAAACAACAAATGTCAAAGAAAACGAATTACTGTATGTAATGTCTCAAGAAAATGGAGTTAAAACCATTCTTGAACGTTTTGGGAGCCTCTCATCAGGCCTCTACCATACAAAAATTCGGAGAGAGGAAGCAAACCTGACGGAGCACCTGAAGTGCCCGACATCGGCCAAATTCTTACTTTGGCACGATAGACTTGGCCACCCCGGATCTGTGATGATGCACCGCATCCTAGCACAATCTCATGGGCATAACCTGAAGAACCAGAAGATTCTTCAGAAGGGAGAATTCCCTTGTGTACCCTGCTTTAAGGGTAAATTAATAACAAGGCCATCACCACTTAAAGTGGATATTGAGTCTCCTAGCTTCCTTGAAAGAATACACGGAGACATATGTGGACCTATCCACCCCCCTAGCGGGCCTTTTCGGTACTTTATGGTACTGATCGATGCATCTTCGAAATACTCGTATGTGTGTCTACTTTCAACCCGCAACTTAGCTTTTCCAAAGCTTTTGGCACAAATAATAAAGTTGCGGGCGCATTTCCCAGACAACCAAATAAAGAAAATACGTCTGGATAATGCGGGGGAATTTACCTCTCAGTCATTCCAAGAATATTGCCAGGCAACGGGAATAGAAATTGAACATCCGGTGCCACATGTCACACCCAAAATGGGTTAGCTGAGTCGCTAATTAAAAGACTCCAATGGATCGCACGACCATTGCTGATGAAATCCCAGTTGCCGGTGGATGCATGGGGACATGCAATTTTGCATGCTGCATCACTAATAAAAATTAGACCCTCAGGAGGTCAGAGTCTATCTCCAATGCAACTCGCATATGGAACGCCGCCGAACATCTCTCACTTGAGAATCTTCGGCTGCGCAGTTTATATCCCCATTGCACCACCACAGAGGACCAAGATGGGCCCTCAACGTCGCCTAGGTATCTACGTAGGGTTTGACTCACCCTCCATTATAAGATACCTAGAACCCCAAACGGGGGACGCCTTCAAGGCACGCCTTGAAGACTGCAATTTTGATGAGACGTATTTCCCCAAAATGGGCCTTGACATCGAAAAGTCTAGTGCAAAGCAAATGTTGACGTGGGATACAAAAAGCTTGACCCACTACGATCCGGTAACAAGACAATGTGATGATGAGATCCGGAAGATCTTACACATCCAGGACACAGTCCATAGATTACCGGACTCGTTCACTGACAACCAGAAGATTGTCAGATCACACATCCCTGCTGCGAATACTCCAGCTAGGATTGACATCCCGAAGGATGGATGCAATCCACCTGCAGCAGAAGTGGCTGCACCTCAACAGAAAAGAGGCAGACCACCAGGCTCCAAGGATAAAAATCCAAGAAAAAGAAAAATATCCGGAGACCTTGGGACGATACCCCCACAGAGAAACGAGCTCGTGTCCATACCCTCCCCCCTCCCGGAATCCACTGCAGAGGAACTGCCGGGAGAAACAGAAATATCACTAAATTATGTACGTACAGGGGAGGTATTGGACAGAAAGAGTACAGTCGTCGACGATGACTTCGCGTTTCACATTGCCATTCACGTCGCCGGAAGCGATGATGATTATGAACCACACTCCGTTGCTGAATGCAAACGTAGAGATGACTGGCCAAAGTGGAATCAGGCAATAGAAGCCGAGCTGGACTCGCTTCAGAAATGAAAAGTCTTTGGGCAAATAGTCCAGACACCTACCGGTGTCAAACCTGTGGGATACAAATGGGTATTCGTCAGAAAAAGAAACGAAAATAATGAGATCGCACGCTACAAAGCTAGACTTGTAGCACAGGGATTCTCCCAAAGACCGGGTATAGACTATGACGAAACATACTCCCCGGTCATGGATGCGATCACGTTCAGATTCCTGATAAGCTTAACAGCAAAGGAAGGCCTAGATATGCAGCTAATGGATGTTGTGACTGTGTATCTATACGGCAATCTCGACAAGGAGATCTACATGAAACTTCCTGATGGCTTTTCAATGCCTGCTGAACTGAAAGATAGACCTCGGGACGTCTATTCTGTTAAGCTACAAAGATCATTGTATGGTCTCAAACAATCAGAAAGAATGTGGTATAATAGACTCAGTGAGTTCCTTGTTCAACAAGGATTCACGAACAATGAAGTCTGCCCTTGTATCTTCATAAGAACAAAGGGAAAAGGATTCGTGATAATAGCTGTCTACGTAGACGATCTGAATCTCATAGGATCTCCCGAAGAGATCACTGAGATATCTGTAAGCCTAACAAAAGAATTTGAAATGAAAGACCTAGGTAAAACCAAATTCTGCCTTGGCTTACAGATTGAACATCAGAAAGACGGAATCCTATTACACCAAACCACATATACGAAGAAAATGTTGCAAAGATTCCATATGGACCATTGCCATCCATTAAGTACACCTATGGTAGTACGATCCCTGGATGCACATAAAGACCCCTTCCGGCCGCTGGAAGAGGGGGAGGATATACTTGGTCCGGAAGTTCCCTATCTGAGTGCCATCGGAGCACTACTATATCTGGTAAACTGCACACGTCCCGATATAGCGTTCGCAGTAAATTTGCTTGCCAGATACAGTGCAGCGCCTACGCAGCGCCACTGGACCGGGGTAAAGCACCTTCTGCGCTACCTCCAAGGGTCTACAGATTTGGGACTCTTCTACAAAAATGGAACATCCTCTACACTTGCAGGTTATGCTGATGCAGGGTACTTGTCTGATCCCCACAAAGCAAAATCACAGACTGGGTACGTGTTTACCTACGGAGGGACAGCCATTTCCTGGAGATCCATCAAGCAAACCTTGACGGCAACCTCATCCAATCACTCGGAGATCATTGCCATCCATGAAGCAAGCAGAGAATGCGTATGGCTACGCTCAGTCATCCACCACATCTTGTCTATGACCGGACTGAAGACTGGAGACCTCGAGCCCACTACCATGTTCGAGGACAATGCTGCTTGCATAGCTCAGCTACGAGGTGGCTTCATCAAAGGCGACAGAGCGAAACACATTTCACCAAAGTTCTTCTGGACGCACGAGCTACAGAGAGATGGCAAGATCGACATCAGACAAGTGCAGTCATGTGACAATTTGGCAGATTTGTTCACTAAAGCCCTTCCTACTGCTACCTTTAGAAAACTTGTACATAGGATTGGAATGAGACGCCTAAGAGATCTGAAAGCTTGAGAGCTTGTACAGATCAGGGGGAGCTTGGTAGAGTTTGTACTCTTTTTCCTTAACTATGGTTTTTCCCACTGGGTTTTCCATAGCCAAAGGTTTTAACGAGGCAAATCTCACCAACTCAGGATCCTGAAGTATCCACCCCATGTGAGACCCATACAGGCTCAGAATCCTGAAGTATTCATGAGCGGGGTCCACAACCATGGCTGGATAAGGGGGAGTGTTGTGAATGGGTATTTACTGGGTTGGTGAGTTATTGGGCCAACCCAAGTGGTTGGGCCCATACCCACTTGTATTCTCCCCTTTGGCTATAAATATAGACTTGAGGGCTCTCCCCTCAATAGTTGATTCATAACACAAACAACTAATTTTATTGCATAAAAATAACGTTCAACTATGTGACACTAAAATAGAACATGCAAGTTAAAACATCTATCAAATAAATAATTAATATGCTCTCATTAAAATTTAACATTTAAATTAAAAGGATATGGTTTTAAAAACTTAAAATATTTTATCTAATAAAATGTCAGTTTCATAAAAATCATCAAATAATTTTTTATATTAAACATTCGTGTTTAAAATCATTAAAACATTTTGAATGCTTACTAAAAGTATTTTATCTCATAAAATAATTTTTAAAAGCATTTAATCATAAGAGGCTAATTTAAACTTTATCACATAAAATTTAAAATGTCTCTAAAAAAATTTCCATGCCATTAAAACAATTTTTTAAAACATTTAAAGAAGGGTTCATACTTATTTTAACGTTATCAAATAACGTTAAAATATTTATGACATAAAGTAAGCATTTTTAATAATTAAAATAACATCGCAGTCTAAGATCATGCAAACCTAGGATCTGATACCACTGAAGGGTTTTGGCAGACCCTTAGGGCTCAGATCTGTGCTCGTCCAACGTCGGACGGACAACAGAGGTGAAAACATACACAGCGGAAAAACATAAACATGCTAAACATTTTAGCGAATCCTAAGGCGAGCCAGAACCTCACCAAAATCTATGCCGACTTGGGGTGTATCTGACCACCTCAAGAGGGATCTAGCCTACTGCGATATTATTAAAATTATTCTAAAAAATTACTACCTAACATACCCGAAATCATGGCGTTGGGACATGCAAGATGTACCGCACCACCTTTTTACGCTCCTTGTAGCCGAGCCGCCTTGCGCCTTCGAACCGATCTACCCGATACGCCTCCGAGCCGATCACTTGCCGGAGAAAGTTTCACGTTAGCAGACCCGCATCAAAGATGTCTGGATCCGATCCAAACCTCCTCATAGCATTACTAGGACCCGACAGGAGGATAAGAAGAAAAAGAGGAGAGACATATTTAAGTTCACGATCGAGCATGCTAAAAAATCAGGAGCTTCTCGAATCGATCACTTGGTGCACTTTTCAACGAAGCGGGGGTATCCCAATATATATAGGGAGTCGACTCCTCCCTTTTCATCACGAGCAATGTGGGAAAAACTTTAAATAAAAACAGATTTTAATTGAGTTGATGAAGTTAGTAAGCCTTTCACAAAGGCCAACTTCAACCAATTAATTCTCCCACACCATTGAGCTTTAGAGACGATACAGGTTAGCATTTCGAAGAGCTTCGAATGGTGAACGCGTAAGAACGAACGGCGACGAATTCCGACTTCGTTTAACCCTCAAACAATTGCCCAAAGTTGGGCAAAAAGGCACACTTTCGTAGCCATCAAGGGTTTCAAAAAAAAAAACCCAGCAAAACAACTTAAGTTGTGGGCGTGCCCGCTAAGCTAGCGGGTGCGCCTGCCAAGAGCAATGGGCGCGCCTGGAGCGGGCGCAGTTGCCCGCTTAGCGAGCAGGCCCGTGCGCTTACAGCGGGCGCCTGCCCGAGCGGGCGCTCCAGCCCTTCAAGCGGGCTGGCGCCCGCTGGCGGCAGCAGTGCGCCCACTTCCGAAGCAGGCGTGCCCCACTTCAGAAGCAGGCACGCCTACCTCCCTTGCGGATTTGTCTCCCCCAAAGTGGGTCTGACCCACTTTGACGCTTCTCTGCTGTTTTCGACTTTCTGGGCTCATTTGAGCTCCATTTTTGATGCGGTTTGAACCTGCATTTAGACCGGGACGATCCCGTCATCCAAGTAACCTTTCCAATGCATTTATTCCATTAAATATTGTCGTAAAAAATTCACAAAACATTTAATCTAGTTTGCATCACATGCAAAATTTGTCCCCTATTAAACTTGAACTCACAACTAACTTGTGGACTTAATTATTCCATTTCATCGAATTAATTCCTCTTAACGTTTTTCCTATTACTAAGACGTGGATACTACTCGGTGTGAGACCTTACAGCCTGACCCTACTGCAGGTTGGGGCTCGAAACCCCTAGATGACGGTTACCACGAGCAGCAGGCGTCGTCCCTGTTTCAGAATCATACTTACGTGATCGACCCAATGACTAACGTGTCGTTGGGATCACTTTGACTATGTCAGTGATGAATTCCGTAGTTTTAGTCCCTTCGTCAAGACTGTGTCTCTGCATGGCCTAGGGTATGGTTTACCATCAACCCCACTAGCCAGCATTGGTCAGTATACATCTGTCTTTGTTGTATTCATGTTGTACATCCTACAACGTACCCTGGCCGAGGATTAACGCAAAGAACGTACTGATCCAGTGACACTAACTTCCCTTTAACGGAAGAGACGAATCCCATCTTAGTCATCTACTTCCCTCGTGAGCTTTGTTGAGTACTGATTCCTCTGATTTAGTTTTGATGATGAACAAACATAAATATTACGTACTAATTCTCCTTGAGCGCAGTTATGAAGATCGTCGTCAAATTACTTTGTAGAACTCAAGCGACGTCCCAAGACTTCTTTAGAGCGCGTGATCGGTGTGCCTGAAGCTTCGTTGAAGCTCAAGGAGTATTAATGAAGTCAAGGGATTCAGAATCTTCATGTAGAAGCTTTTGAAGACGGTTTGTCATGTTTATTTTTATTGTCTTCTAGAATGTTAAGCCTTGAGTAGTACTTGCCTATGTTAGCCTCTTATCTATCCTATCTTATCTCTAGGATTGCCATAGAAACCATTAGAAAGTTTTCTGTAGCTTATCGCTTCTTCTCGTGGCTTTGTGTGCATCTTAGTTGGTTCAAGTAGAAGGACCAACCGACTAGATGATGATCTAATCGGTCGGAAAGTCTTCTTGAACCGGCTAGTCATCCTTGTGTATTTCAGCCTAGTTTCTCTTGATCAATTAGTCGGTCCAAGAAGGTTCACTGACCGACTAGTTGTCAAACTAGTCGGTTGATGTTTCTTCTTAGACCGAGTAGTTTACCCTCCTTATTTCACTAAATTCTCTGTCGACCATCTAGTCGGTCCAAGAAGGTTTACCGACCGACTAGTTCTCAAACTAATCGGTCAGTGATCCTTCTTAGACTGATTAAGCTGCTTTAATTTTCCAGTCGTTGGAGATTTTATTTCCACGATTTTTCTTGATCTGTTTTGAATCTTTCCATCGCTGTTTGACTCGTTTCAAACATGAAAATTTCTCTAATATGAGAGGGATTTCAGATATAATTTTGATTGATTCGATTATCATTTTGAAAGGCTCTCTCTCTCACGAAAATCTCTCTCTTTCTTTTGTGACCTAATTTCTCAAGGAGACTTTCAGATCTTGAGCGTTCATACTCCTGAAAGACTAAATCACGATCAAGATCTTCGACCTAGCCATCTCCAACTGCTCATCGTGTTGTTGCTAGGGGATTTGAGATTATTCTTTCTCACAATCTTTCCTTGCCCTAAATCCGTAAGTATTTCTCAAGGCATAGGATTTTGTGGTAAGCACTTTCTATTTCATTAAATTTATCAATTGAGTTTATCTCTCGGTTTGTGAGAGAAGTTCGTGATCCCGGTTTGTGGGAGTCACGATTCGTTTGTTGTAACGATTTGATCTTGTAGTAGTTCTACAAGAAGTTGTTTAGTGGAACCTTGAGTTATTGGATTCTAACTCAAGTATCCGGAAGGGATCCAGGTGTCTGGGACGTAGGATCACCTGGAACAAGTCGGGAGACTTGGGTGGATCCGAACCGATTACATCGTTTGTTTGCGTTGTGATTTTTTGTTGTTCTTATTTATTTCGCATAGTTGTTTGTGATTGCACAACAATTAGGAATTAGACTCTTGATTATTTTAAAGTACTATTCACCCCCTCTAGTACTTGTGCAGTAGCTTCCAGGGCATTACATTTAATATCAAAGCCAAATTCATAGCTATGACAAACAACGACAACAAGGCCGTTCGACCACCTTCCGACTACAGCCCCTACAAGAATCGTGAAGGAGCCTCTTCAGTGATCGAAGGACACTCCTCAACTAGGCCTCCTCACTTCAACGGTACCAACTATGGGTATTGAAAATACCGGATGGAAACTTTCCTCCGGAGCGCATCACTTTGGAGAGCAACGTTAACGGAGTATGTTGAGCCCACTGAAGAAGACTTCACAAAGTAGATTGCCGCGGAGATCGACGCGGAGGTGAACAATGCCAAGGCAATGAATGCCTTACAATGTGCACTGGAGCCTGAAGATTTCAACAAGGTATGCACCTGTAAGAGTGCATATCAGATTTGGAACCAACTCCTAATCTTACACGAAGGAACGAGCAGGGTAAAACACTCTAAACTCACTGTTGCTAACAAAGAATTCGAGTTATTTCACATGGAACAGTGTAAAAGAATTAAGGAGTACTATGCTCGCTTCGTGGATATAACCAACGAGTTGAAAGCCCTTGGGAAGACGTACACCCAAGAAGAGAAGGTCGCTAAGATCATTGACGGACTTCCTTCGAGTTGGGAAAAACGAACTTACGCTATCGAGGAAGGTAATGATATGTCCAAATATACTATTGTTCAATTAATAGGTACCTTGATGTCTTATGCGGTACGAAAGGACAGCAAGATCAAGATGCAGGACAAGATGAAGGCGTTCTTGAAGCAAAAAGAGCCGAAGAAAAAGGTGATTGCTTTCAAGGCCGCCCCAACCACACCTACCGATAGTGAAGAATCAGAAGATGAGTTGGACATGGAATCTTTGGCTCTCATGGCAAAGAAGTTCAACCGGTTCTTCCGAAAATGTAATTTCAAGAACAGATCTAAAGTTAGTTCTACTAATGCCTCTGCTCCTTTGTGTTTCAAATGCAATAAGCCAGGACACATCAAGGTCGATTGTCCTCTCAATAAACAAAAGGAGAAGTGGAAGGCGCCCAAGTTCGACAAGTGAAGAAAGTACAAGAAGGAGTACAAGAAAGGACTTGTCGGCACATTCACTGACTCGGAAGAGGATTCTTCAAGTGGAGAGTCAGATGAAGAACAAGTGTAGAAAGCACACATGTGCTTCATGGCGAGAGAGCAACATGATCAAGAGACTGCTTCAGACGAAAACGAGGATGAATGTGAAGAGGTAACTATGGATGACCTAAAATTAGCTAATGAACAAATTTGGTCTAAGTATTCTAAGTTGGTAAATAGATATACTAAAATCAAAGATGAGCTAACTAGTCTTCAAAACACACCTAAGCCTGTCATCACCAACAACGACACCGTTGTTGAAACCTTGAGAACTGAGATTGTAAATCTGAAGTCTCAACTTGAGCATGTTAACATTGAGGATTCGGATGAACACGAGATAGCCGATTTGATTTCTCGAAACTCAACTTTGAGTATTGAGAATGAGAATCTCAAGTCACGTGTTTGTGAACTCACAATGCAAGAGTCCACTTTGGATACTAAAATACTTTCTCTCACTGAGAAATATGAGTCCACAATAGGCCGAATTGAAAAATTCAACAAAGACAAAGACCATTTGGATAATATTCTTAATGACTTACTTCCGGCCAATCATCGCATTGGTTTGGGGTATAAGAAGGAAAATTCATCCAAATCTTCCACCACCTTTGTAAGGCCATCCTCCGATGCCTCAACTAGTTGGAGTAAACACCTCATGGGTAGTTCATCTACCAATGGTACTTCCACTAAGTACACATCTCCTTTTGGAAAGAACCCCACTTTGGGTGGACCTCCAAAGAATGGTCATGCATTCTTGTACACAAATACTATGCCACGTAGGAACACACCTCCTACTCCACATGTTCACAATTATGATGATTTCTATGCTCCATATCCACGAGCACGTGCATACCAAGTGAGACACACTCACGCACGTGTTCACCCACATGCATATGTTCACCCACATAATTATTACATGAATGATTACCATCATGCACCATATCATATGTTGCCACCACCATTTCATCATGTGCAGCATGCTTATCCACAACACGCATACACTAGGCCACGTCCTCGTAGAACACATGCACCATGTAGAAATCAACCACATGTGCATGCTCCCAATAGGAATAGGGCTCCCAAGACATTCACTATTTAGGGTCCGAAGGATACTAGCATGCATGAGAAACAAGCCTACATAAACTCATATTTTATTAATGTTGTGCACAATGATGATTACATTGGAAAGTCTAAGTCCAATTAGACTTGGCTTCCAAATGTCTAATCCTTAGGACCCAATGACCTTGGGTACCATGATATGATATTTTTATCTTCAGGTACTCAAGAAAAAGAAAAGGAGCAACAAATCTAAATCTAGCTCCAAGAACGGGTGGATACTTGATAGCGGATGCTCAAAACACATGACTGGTAAAGCTTAGTTGTTATCCGAAGTGGTACCCATTGAAAATGGAAACCGAGTGGTCTTTGGAGGCAACGAGAGTGGAACCATCATAGGTGTTGGAAAAGTTGGTAACCCCTCTAAACCCCTTATAAGTGATGTTTACCTTGTTAAAGGCTTAAATCACAATCTAATCTCAATAAGCCAACTTTGTGACAAGGGTTACAAAGTTAGCTTTGACAAAGGAATGTGCCATATTTTAAGATATGATAATAATAATGTGTTGTTCGCTGGCACATGCCATAAGGACTTATATATATTAGAGTTTCCAAATTCCCATGAATAATGTCTTATTGCCAACACAAGTGAGCAACACTTATGGCATCGACGTTTTGGGCATGCGAATTTTGGAACACTTTTCAAACTATCAAAGCTAGATTCTATAAAAGGATTCCCTAAGCTTTCCTTCAATAAGAAAAGATTTTGCGACTCATGTCAACGAGGCAAACTTCCAAAATCGTCATTCATACCTAAGAAAAGCATATCATCTAAACGGCCTCTAGAGCTTTTACATCTAGATCTTTTTGGGCCAACTAGAGTTGCTTCATTAGGGAATGCCCGATATGGACTTGTCATCGTTGATGACTTTTCTAGATTTACTTGGGTATTTACTTTAATTAATAAAATGATGCTTTTGAAAACTTTACAGTTTTTGTTAAGAAAGTACAAAATCTCATTGGAACCACCATTGTCACTATTCATATTGATCATGGAGGGGAATTTGAGAACGAGTCTTTCTCGAACTTCTGTGATGAGGTTGGTATTACTCACACCTTTCCTTTCCCTCGCGCATCCCTCAAAATGGTGTTGTTGAGAGAAAGAATAGGACGCTAGTGGTGTGCTCGCACTATGCTTGATGATAGCCACCTTGGCCTTCAATTTTGGGCAGAAGCGGTACATACCGCTTGCTATGTGTTTAATAGGATACGCTTGAGGACCGGCACTAAACAAACTTGTAATGAATTGTTGTTTGGTAGGTTCACTCAAGTTAAACATTTTAAAGCTTTTGGTGCAAAATGTTTTATCAAGAACACGTGTGGTAGTTTGGACAAATTTGATCCAAGATCCGATGTGGGGATATTTGTTGGATATTCCTCCCGTAGCAAATCCTACCGGATATACAACAAAAGAACCTCAACGATCGATGAATCTCTTCATGTTTCATTTAATGAAGATTTTGTCCCTCATAGAATTATCAATGACGATGATTCTATGGAAGCAGTTAGTGACCCTGTTGATGTATCTAATGCTATTGATTCTGTTGAAACTAACCCTACTAATGATTCTCTTGAGAATGTTCCTAGTGACCAGGGTGTTCCCAGAAAGCTTCCAACAGTTCGTGACCATCCCCATGAGCAAGTTATTGGCAATATGGAAGACGGTGTCAGAACAAGGTCACAAGTTAACTTCTTCGCTCAGTGTGCCTTTGTCTCTTCGGTGGAGCCAAAGAATATCAATGAAGCATGCGAAGATAGCTCTTGGATCCTAGCCATGGAAGAGGAGCTCATTCAGTTTGAGAGGAATGAGGTCTGGGAGCTAGTTCCGTTGCCTTCGAAGAACCACAACGTTATAGAAACGAAGTGGATCTTCAAGAACAAGATAGATGAGAACCAAAATGTCATCCGGAACAAAGCTCGGTTAGTTGCTCAAGGCTACAGACAAGAGGAAGGTATTGATTTCGAGGAATCTTTTGCATCTGTAGCTAGATTAGAATCTATTAGGTTATTACTGTCATTTGCATGCCATAAAGATTTCAAACCTTTTCAAATGGACGTAAAAAGTGTGTTTTAAAACGGAGATGTCGTTGAGAAAGTTTATGTTTCTCAACCTCCGGGTTTTATAAATGAAAAATTTTCAAATCATGTTTTCAAACTTAAGAAAGCACTTTATGGTTTGAGATAAGCTCCTAGAGCTTGGTATGACCGACTAAAGAACTTTCTTTTGGATTTGGGTTTCAAAATGGGTGAGGTTGATTCAACGCTTTTTGTTAAGTATGCCAATCATGATATTATTTTAGTTCAAATTTATGTAGATGATATCATTTTCGGTGCTACTAACTTCACTCTTTGTAAAGAGTTTTCTAATGTCATGAAGGATCAGTTTGAGATGAGCCACATGGGTGAGCTCAAATATTTCTTAGGACTCCAAATTCGCCAAATGAACGATGGAATCTTCATCCACCAAACCAAGTACACGGTGGAGTTGCTAAAGCGATTTGGAATGGAGAATGCTTCTAGCAAGAAGACTCCGATGATCACCACAACACATCTCGATAAAGACACGGGCGGCAAAGATGTAGACATCCGTCTATATCGAGGTATGATATGTAGTTTATTATATCTTACTGCTAGTAGGCCAGATATAATGTTTGCAGTATGTGTTTGTGCTAGGTATCGGTCACAACCCAATGAATCACACTTAATAGCGGTTAAACGTATTTTCCGTTAT
The DNA here is from genome assembly GCA_030789695.1 of Scilla litardierei. NCBI lineage: Eukaryota > Viridiplantae > Streptophyta > Magnoliopsida > Asparagales > Asparagaceae > Scilla > Scilla litardierei. Next base: position 175,858,417 of record CM061139.1, on the reverse strand, counting down.
TTAAGTCACACACTCGACTACAGATTATTCTATCCAAAGTCAAGCACATATAAGTTAATCTCATATAGTGATGCAGATTATGCTGGTTGCAAATTCGACAGGAAGAGTACTAGTGGCACTTGCCATTTTATAGGAAATTCCCTTGTCTCTTGGTTTTCCAAGAAGCAGAATTCCGTATCACTTTCTACCACCGAGTCAGAATATATCGCCGCCGGTGCTGCATGTGCATAGGTTCTTTGGATGAGACACACACTTAAAGACTTTGGTATAAACTGTGATACTTGCCCTATCATGGTGGACAACCTAAGTGCAATATGTCTCTCTAAGAATCCGGTACACCACTCCCGTACCAAACACATAGATGTCCGTTGATTCGGGTTGAATATTGTATATCTAACCCCCTATTTAGCCCTATTTTGTGCTTATATGATGCTTAATTGGTCTCTAAATCGTTCGTATTTTGTATACCATCATTTATTAGAGAAATCACTTGATTTGTGCACAAAACAGTAATTAACTGAGTATTTATGCACATTTTATATTTTTCATAGCTTGGTCTCGATCTCACGATTCCAACGACTATTTATTTGTATTTTTCTGAGATCTGTGCTAATTACTATGAATTTTTGAATGCAGAATACCAATTAAATGAGGAAATACGCAAGTAAATACGAAAATACGGTCACCCGCCAATCAAACGCCTCCACGTGGCAGCATCAGATCGTTTCACGCTCCATCCTGCGGCCACAACGAGTGGGCGACACGGCCAACTTAGACCCGTTGAATTACGATCCAACGGACACCAGCGATTTCAAACGACAGCAGAATAAGGAAATAAGCGGATCGACGTGGCGCATTCGTGGTCGACCGATTGAGATCTTACGGCCCATACGAAGAGCGAAGCGACGGATTTTGTGGCCGTTGGATCGCGATCCAACGGTCCGCAAGCGCCCAAAACGAGGAGCGGTCGAAATCAGCGGGCGACGCGGCACCATCGGGGACGTTCATCTGTGATCCGACGGTTGCTATTTCCCCCACATTTATTCAGCGTATGTGGCAACGTGGCTCAATGAAGACCGGGCGATGATGATCCAACGGTCCCTACGCTCCCCGCGATTTGAAGGCGAAGCAGCGAATTTCCTTGAGCTACGTGGCCTTATCATATCCGTTGCCCCGAGATCCAGTGGCGGAGATCGAAACCGAGTTCGATCCGAAGTCGACTTGGATACGGGCGCGAATCCGCTATCGAGGACACGTGGCCTCTTCCTAGGCCATCCCGCCTTTTGATGGGCGGCGAAGATTTAATCCGCTCCGTGAATTGCGGATTTGGATGTGAATAGAAGCGGGGTTTGAACCCGATAGCACATTAAACCCGCAATGTGCGTATATAAGGTATTTCTAGGGTTTTTTGGGGGGGATTCTGGCGTATTTTGGGACTTTTGGAGCGGCTACTGTGTGTATTTCTCAAGGGGCAAATTCTGAAAAATCCCAGAGGCTATTCTTCTACTTTCCAGGGAGTTTTTGGGTTCTAAAGTGGAGATTTGGTGATAAATTCTTGAACTTATACCCTGTATTTGGTGTATTTCATTGTATTTGGCTATTAAAACGATGTATTTGGCTATGAAAATTGATTTTCCTTGCACCATGCGTGGCTAATCTCCTTGTGCTATGGTTGTGATGTAATTAGGAGTATGTAGTCGCTAAATTTCATGTCTTTAGCCCTATTATCATGTCAAAATTGCTCGTAACATTGATTTCTACAACGTATTTGTTGGGTATTGCTTATTGTCGATATTATTTACATCCTATATGGCTAGGCCCTGATAAGGCTAGCTAATTCATGTTCACTAATCTGAACTTATCGTTGCGTTTATCGTTTAATGAAATCAATGTTGCTAGTGATACGTATATGGCTATTTTGACTAGTTTTATCGTTTTATCTTCCGACGTCTTCACGCCTTGACCGGGTGAAGCGTTGAGTTATATAAAAGACATGATATTTCAGCGATTATAAACTCCTAATGAAATCACAACCGTAGCACATCCATCTCATATGTGTTGGAGTTGACGTAGTTAGGGTGTCGTGATTATTGATTCCTATATCTTTTCGCCCTATTTTAATTGTATAATTGCGTGCTTCGTCAATTTCTAGTCATTTATTGTTTGAGTATGTTATACGGAGACGTGTGCATGCTTGAGACGAATCTGATCTTTGCGGACTTATTCGTGATGCATGTTTATTTTCCTTATGAAGTTGACGTTGCACGTGATTAATTCTTTGGCACGTTTCTATACGCTTGATCGCCATACTATAGAAAAGATATTGATAATCATTGATTGCATACACCCTAACGAAATCAACCCCAACACATACTCTTCATACTCGTACCCCTATCAAAGTCACCGTAAATATCGTAGGATTTTCTTTTCTTTTTCCAAACTCTTGATACCTTTGCATATACTTGAAAGGTGGTTGGTTATCTTCTTATTATTACTCTTTACAGATTGACGTTCGTAGTTTTACAGGTCAGTTGTCCCGCGGATTCGATACCTGGACTCACCAGGATATTACTTGCACGATCTCATGCGCTTGGGAGTAGTTCTCACATTGTTTTGAGAGAGGCATCCGTCACCATTTCCTAGATGATCATGTAACTAAAAAGGATATCATTTTAGTGTACGTTGAAACCCAGAAGCAAATCGCCGATATTTTCACGAAACCACTCAAGGAAGATACCTTTGTGCGGTTACATCGAGAATTGGGGATTATGGGTGAATCCGAGATTTAGGATTCATATTTTTCATAATTTTGCATGATAATGATATTCATAAGCTCATGCTGGATTTGTTGTGATATTCTCTATTTATGCTGGATTTATGACTGGTTTTTTTGTGCGTTGTATTTATGGTTTTATGGTCTAATGTGGTTGTTCTATTTTCTTTTGGTGTTTGATATGATGTTGTTTTGTATGTTTTGTGATAGTTCTTGATGAATGTTAGGTTGTTGTATGTTGTGCACTCTATACTGCTATCTGCTAATGTTCGATATTTTGTTGTTGTCTGGATGTATCATTTTTGCTGTATCTATATATGTATATACATCCTGTTGCAGTTCGTATTTTTGTGAACATTGTACTTTGTCTCTGTTGTTTACTTCGTCGCTCGTCGACTATGTTGGTTATATAGCTTTGATTGTATGGAAACATGAATTGTTTTTCATGCACTCAATTCGCTAAAATGTTGATATTGGAGAGATATGTTCCTCTAATCAATAATATACTTTGATGGTGTTTTGATGATTTCTCTTTTCACTTTTCGACTACGGTCTAGTTGACACACCTTGTTTTCTTCGATATTTTCCTTGGTGTCATTTGGACCGTTGTCATATTCTTCGACTCTCTTGTTGAGCTTTTTGTTTAGCCATGGTTGTTGTCGTTGCATTCCTCCCGCTCTTTTTGGATAATGCCAAAGGGGGAGAGAATTAATAATGACCTTGTGCTAAATGATAATTTAAGCAATTATCGTGAATCTATTTTCATATGTTAGATTCAGGGGGAGTGAAGATATAAAAATCGATGGATTCCGATCCTATATTTCAATAGTTGAATCATGTTTTATACTTTTCTCTTCTGCTTGATGCTTATGGTTATTATTTAATATGGAACTAACGAGTCATCAATGCAGGGGTAGTAAGTAAATTTCATTTATCTCATTATTATTGATTTATATTTATGTTGGTTTGTCATCACCAAAAAGGTGGAGAATGTTGAGTATTGATTCCCCTGATTTAGTTTTGATGATGAACAAACATAAATATTGGGTACTAATTCTCTTTGAGCGCAGTTATGAAGATCGTCGCCAAATTACTTTGTAGATCTCAAGTGACATCCCAAGACTTCTTTAGAGCGCGTGATAGGTGTGCCTGAAGCTTCGTTGAAGCTCAAGGAGTATTAATGAAGTCAAGGGATTCAGAATCTTCATGTAGAAGCTTTTGAAGACGGTTTGTCATGTTTATTTTTATTGTCTTCTAGAATGTTAAGCCTTGAGTAGTACTTGCCTAAGTTATCCTCTTATCTATCCTATCTTATCTCTAGGATTACCATAGAAGCCATTAGAAAGTTTTCCGTAGCTTATCGCTTCTTCTCGTGGCTTTGTGTGCATCTTAGTTGGTTCAAGTAGAAGGACCAACCGACTAGATGACAATCTAATCGGTCGAAAAGTCTTCTTGAACCGACTAGTCATCCTTGAGTATTTCAGCCCTGTTTCTGTAGATCAATTAGTCGGTCCAAGAAGGTTCACGACCGACTAGTTGTCAAACTAGTCGGTTGATGTTTCTTCTTAGACAGACTAGTTTACCCTCCTTATTTCACTAATTTCTCTGTCGACCATCTAGTCGGTCCAAGAAGGTTCATCGACCGACTAGTTCTCAAACTAATCGGTCAGTGATCCTTCTTAGACCGATTAAGCTGTTTTAATTTTCAAGCCGTTGGAGATTTTATTTCCACGATTTTTCTTGATTTGTTTTGATTCTTTCCATATCTGTTTGACTCGTTTCAAACATGGAAATTTCTCTAATATGAGATGGATTTCAGATCTAATTTTGATTGATTCAATTATCATTTTGAAAGGCTCTCTCTCGCTCACGAAAATCTCTCTCTTTCTTTTGTGACCTAATTTCTCAAGGAGACTTTCAGATCTTGAGCATTCATACTCCTGAAAGACTGAATCACGATCAAGATCTTCGACCTAGCCATCTCCAACTGCTCATCGTGTTGTTGATAGGGTTTTCGAGATTATTCTTTAACACAATCTTTCCTTGCCCTAAATCCGTAAGTATTTCTCATGTCATAGGATTTTGTGGTAAGCACTTTCTATTTCATTAAATTTATCAATTGAGTTTATCTCTCGGGCTGTGAGAGAAGTTCGTGATCCCGGTTTGTGGGTGTCACGATTCGTTTGTTGTCACGATTTGATCTTGTAGTAGTTTCTACATGAAGTTGCTTAGTGGAACCTTGAGTTAGTGGATTCTAACTCAAGTAGCCGGAAGGGATCCGGGTGTCTGGGACGTAGGATCACCGGTAACAAGTCGAGGAGACTTGGGTGGATCCGAGCCGATTACATCGTTTGTTTGCATTGTGATTCTTCTGTTGTTCTTATTTATTCCATATAGTTGTTTGTGATTGCACAATAATTAGGAATTAGACTCTTGATTATTTTAAAGTACTACTCACCCCCCTCTAGTACTTGTGCAGTAGCTTCCAGGGCATTACAAGCTTCAGGTGTCACCCAACCTAAGATCTTTCAGCAGGCCGAGCCTCACAGCTAAATCATAGATCTAAGTAACACTATCCATTCACAGGTTCGTACTGATGACTTCAGATCTAAAGGACCAGCTTGCCTATCATCACACTAGAGTTATTAGTGACAGTCTAGTTAAAGCTTAACCATTTAATAATTCTAAGTTGGTCGTGCAGTGAACTCATTATCTAATGAGCACATGTGTCTCGTCTCCGACTTCCCAAGTCGAATGACTATGAGATCATCATTACCATAAGGTAAGACAAAGACACAATGGTCTAACCGATGGGTCGATATCCTATTCTCGACACATCTATGACCATGAACCGTTTAAGACTTAAGTTTCTAATCGGTCACTAACTTCTCATAATCGAGATCTACATCTGGATATGTAATGACCTGACTATAAGTCTAATGAAATTATATAAGTATATGATTCGTAGAATTCATACTTAGGATAATTAATACCATATAATAATTAGAACGAGATGATTATCTTAGGTAAATGCCTCAAGAGCATACGTCTTCCTACAAACAGTGCCCACGTCAAAACAACCACATCACTAACATGGACTCAACTTGCAGTGGAATAGGACGCATGCCCCCCATCCAGGAGGAGGGCGAGTACGTCCCGCCTGAAAACAGGCACATCCACACCACCGTGGGCACTAGCGACTCACGCTCGGTGATCCAAGAATAACTCCGTCTCTTCGCCCAAGAGACTAATGCCCACTTCCAAATGCTGGATGTAGCCATCCAACAACTCGTGGGCCACCCACACCTCCCGGAGGGAGGCTCGGCGGCCATCCCCGACCGTCAGGAGCTCCGTCCCCCGCTACGCTCAGCCGTGGTCGCCAAACACGGCGGTAAGGGCGCTAACCCGGAGTGACGGTTCACCATGCCGAACTTCGTCCTGGTGCGGTCCCTCACCCCTACCTTACTCCAAAATGAGGCGGATGGAAGGGCCGAGTGGACTAGGGACAAGTCAACCACGGCCTCATCCAGGCGACTTCGCTCAAGACGTCGACGGTCACCCAGCCATCTAATCGCCGAGGATCGACGAGGTCGAAGCGAAAGCCCCCGTCAGAGGAGGCACAGGGATCGGGAAGACCGCCCCGAAAGGAGGAGCACCCGACGACTGATGCCTATCCCCAATCGGGATGGCCGTCAAGCAGACTCCCCCCGAACCCCCGCCAACCTGTTGGGGCAACACGGCCCTCGCGTCGAGGCGCCAACTGGCCAAAGAGACCTGGGAGGCCTCAGGGACGACCATTGCCCGTTAGCAAGGAACACCACCAATGCACGGGTACCGTCTAGGTTCAAGGTGACGACCTTAGAGAAATATGTCACGCCCCGCTTCCCATTATACTTAGGAGCGAGAACGAAAGCGGGTCCGCATGTGCTTAAAGCAAAGAAGAGGTGCTTATTTTTTTCTAGTAAAGAAGAGGTGCTTATTTTTTTCTTTCTTCTTTGACTTACGCACAATAAGCGTTAATTAGCAAAAACAAGTCACTGCACACGAATTTCTTAGAAGCAGCATAAATAGTCATTACATTACAAATACCAGCGTCCAAAGCAAAGTACACAAGCAATTAAGGCCTAGCATGGCCGAACAATTTGCTGAAATCAAACACACATGAAAACAGCAATTTAAATAATAAAAACGAATAGAAATAGCCCGCTCTAGCCTTCCGCAGGTTGGATCTCAGCGTCCTTGCAGCTCTGATTAGCGGGTCCACCTCTAAGATAAGATCCTCAAAAGTAGGGTCCTCGAAGTATTTTGAACCTAACATATATTTCATAAATACATTGATATATATGTCAGCGATAAGCTCGACAAGTTATTTAAATTAATGAAACGAGGGACAACTAGAAAAGGACAGAAGAGCGTTAGTACACAGTTACGAATAATAAGTGTAGAAAAGTAAAGTACGAGCATGTATGGATTTGCAGTTTAAAAGTGAAAACAGTTGTATATTGAGAATTTGATTGTTTGTGCTCGTGATAAGTCCATGTCTGAGTAGGTAAATGTTCTCGATACACCCTATCATCGGGGGTTTACCGTGACGCTTCTTGCCATTCCTAACCAGGAAGATGGCCAAGATGCTTGCCTCCATTAGTGTGGTTTGGAGGCAGCCGTAAGATGTTCAAACAACATTTACGGACTCTACTACATGAACCAGCCCCACCCAAAGTGTCTTTCTAGTCACCGACTAGGTTCTATCACATCTGTATTCTATGGTTCCACATATATGTTTCGAGGGCTGTGTCTTACCCTCTGTCCGTTAAGTGCGTTTTGCTAACATGCAGATATTAAGGTTAATGTAACTAGATAACAGACGTATATTGAATTGTTCCAAACAACAACATTTACATAACGTGCCCATTGATGAGAAAGCGAACGGTTATGTGTTCTAAACAAGCAACATTATTACGTGTCTACTTAAACCAGAAAACATCTAATATAATGAAAGTATACAGTTTAGCTTAACATGCGCATCAAAAGAGAATTTAGCACTAAGGTTGCGCAATTCAGGTTGCATTTCATTTACTATAAAATACTTGCCTTGATGTGGGTTTGGGTGTCCAGTTGGTCGTAGCGTAAGGCGTGTTTTATCTGCGTCAATAGATTTGTGATATCAGGCTAATGGTTATCAACCAGTTAAAATATTTTAAACTAACTTATTAAAAAGTAACATTAACTTAAGGACTAACGTTAACTATTAACTTAATCACCTAAACTAACACTATAACAGAAATTAATTTACAACTTAAACTAACAATGATTAATATAACAACTTAATTATTCTTAAAATAAGTTACATAATTTAAAAATATAACTTTTAAAAAAATAACTTACCTAACTTTTATAATCTTTAAACTAATGTAACTATAACTTTATATTACTCTAACTATTAACTTAATAACTTATAATAATAAATAATAACTTAAAATATAACTTATATATATAAAAACTTTAATAAAAACTTCTTACCTCTCTCTCTCCCACGCACTTTCTTCTCCTTCTGTTTCTTTCTTCTTCTTCTTTTTTTTCGCAGGGGGCTCGTGGAGGCGCGGCCAAAGGGCACGGCGATCGGAGGGCAGCGCCTGCAGCGGGCGGCGGCGGCTCCGGAGTGTGGCGGCGGCCTGGGAATGGAGGCGATGGATCGGGGGCAGTCCGCGGCGGCTTCGGGCTCCGACAGCGGCGGCATTCCAGGGACAGATTGGCGACGACGGCGGCCCGGACTACGGCAGCGCGCGCACAGGCGGGCGGCGGGGCGGGGCCGGCGGCAAGGGGTGTAAGAGGAGGGCAGAGAGAGAGAAGCTGATTTGGGTTTGAAGGATTTGAAATTGGGTTTCCAATTGGGTTGATTTGGTTCTCAAATTCGGTTGAGATTTCGATTTGGGTTTCAATTGATTCTCCCCAATTTCTGATTTTGGTTTCTGGGTTGAATGTGGGAGGAGGATGGTGAAATTGGGTTGGGTTGCAATCGATGTTGGATTTGGTTTGTGGAATGCAGTGAGTTGGAATAGCACACTGTTGTTGCCATTCCTGTTGGTTTAAGAACACAGTGGAGGGGGAGACAGCTTGAAGAGGTTGAGTTGGAGGTAGGGATGGAAATGAATGGGATGTTGGATCTCACCGGTTTCTTTCGGTGGGATTCAATAGGGTAGGGTTGGAGTAAATGTAATTTAGTAAATCTATAATTTAATTTTTAGCCAATAGTAGTTAGTTAAGGTTAATAAGCCAATAGTTACGTCACGGTAAAGAACTAAAGAAAGAGACGTGCTCGCGTCGACGTGTGAACGAAATTCACGCGGACGAAAATATCCGGACGATCGAAGTAAAAAAAATGGCACACAAAACACGACTAAAATACAGGCCGTTACATCCTACCACCTTAGAATAATTCCGTCCCCGAAAACTACTTATCGAATTAGTTGTTCATTGTCAAATTTTTCTCTAACTGCGACGTACAAAGTAATGCTTTTAAAAAAAGAAAAATCTCTGAAGGCAAGTGCATATATTCACGCTAAAGATGAGCTAAGTGCATCATTATCAAACAATGCTAAATTTAAGCAAAATATTATTATAGTGCATATATTCACTCTCATCTCCCGTCCGTGCAAACAACCAATGAAGAGGAGTAACCTTCGGGTCACAAACGGTCGGGTCCCTTTTGTTTAACTTGCCCTCCAGCTGTAACAACCATCTTACAGCCAACAGCATCGTGACAGCAGGTCCTGTATCTCGAACAAAGAATTTGTCAAAATAGAATCCAGACGACGACCCTATAGATAGCACTTCCAGCCGATCACATAAAAAATTTCTATGAGATCACTCTCTGATTCAAATTTGAAACACGTGTACAACGATGAGGTAAGATCGCATATCAATACTGTGCGTTGTCCTCGCTGGTTGAAGATTCGAGAACGGGCGGTTGTCCAAAGAGCATCCAATCCAGCTCAGCAAGCTGACGCGGCACCGGTTCCTCATCCTCTCGTGGGCCCCCACCCCGATTCTCCCCAATCAATTGCCCCCTCCACGGCGAGAGCCTATTAAAAGCCCTCAATCCGCGCTCCTTCCATCTTCGTCTCCCGCCAACAGAAACCGAGATGAGAATTAGGAAGGAGATATTTCGAATATTCCGAAGGGATATCGGGTTCGGATCCGCCTTGAAAGAGGAAGTTATTTAAATCCGATAGGGTGGCCGTCGGATCTTGAGATGTCTTTGATCGAAACTGCTCCTCTCTTCTCGCGGCGGCGAGAGACGAAGAGGACGGTGACGCCGATATCGTTAATCGATCGGATTCTTAAGGGTTTTTAGATCCGATTCAGATTTGCAACCAGAGCTGTAAGTATCTGATCGAGTTTTTATTTTACCTAGGGAGGGATGGTTAGATCCAGCGATTTCTTCAAATTTCTTTCTAATTTTTAGGGTTGAAATCAATGTCATATCATTTTTTGTTCATTTATTTGTGTCTTTAAAATCCTTCCGTAGGATAGGGCGTGTGGGTTTTGAAATTTAATGATTTTGTGCGCATTGTTTATTTAGGGTTCGGTTGAAAACGATGGCGGCCTTAGTAACGATGGCCGATTCGGTGCAGATCTCGTCGACGGATCCCGACTCAGCGGATCAGACCGAATTGGAGTCCGCCACGTGTCACTGCTGCGGTCTGATCGAGGAGTGCACTCTCGCTTACATCGCCGCCGTTAGCCGGAGGCACAACGGCCGTTGGATATGCGGTTTGTGCTCGGAGGCGGTCAACGACGAGATTTACCGATCTAATAGGCTGATCTCGACGGAGGAGGCGCTCAATCGCCACGTCAGCTTTCGCAGGACGTTCAATGTGTCTGGTGATCCGCCGGTGGTCGACACCGCGGAGCGCTTCATAGCGGCCGTTCGGCAGATCCTAAGGAGGAGGAGAATGGATTCGCCTAGGGCAGTAAGCTCACCGACGGTGACCGGAGTTGGAGGGACATAAAGTCGTAAGCACTAAGCTCAGTATTGGGGTTATAATCTATAGATTTCCTTTGAGAACAATTGTATATATCGCATTCTCTTTGTCAATATAACTCTAAAATGTCCCACTTTTTCCTTTCCTTTGACAACAGTTAATTTTTCTATTATCATTGTCATAGTCAACATCTTAGTCATCATGTTTGTCATACGTACGTTGTATACCCACATAGGACAAAATTTAAAAAAAGTCACAGTAGATTACCTCATCGACCATGATGTTGTCGCTAGATGGATGTGGCTACTGCCCTCATTATAATTGTCACTCTCTATATATCGTCGTTTGTCAAAACCACAACTAGCAAGCCATTGCCATCATTGTTACTGGACTGACGTTATCCTTACAGCTTCTAGTCTGCCATCGCGGCCCTTATCGCCAATCCTTATTAGATTTGGCTCATTTTTCCGGAACCACGAGTTGCAGCACTGTCTGATATTCGTTGTTGTGCGGCACTATCTATAGCATATTGTAGATGGTTCAAAATGTTCCTTCTAATGTTGTCTTTTTCGCGCCAACCACGCATCATATGCCTTAACGCATGACAACGACGACTCGTACTCGATACAAATTTCTCATACGTGCCCAATCTTGTTGTTCACTTTAATCATTTCAAATCATCGTCGTCGTCATCTTCGCGTTCATCCCAAAAATTGGGGTCGGGGCCTCCTGGACTTAAAATGAATGAACATCAGATTGTGATTATATTAAATCCTGATGTCAGGCACTTGTTTTTCATGCATTACAATCTAAACATCATTTTTCCATCAAACCAAGATATTTCATACATCCCCTTATCAATTCCATTTTTGTCTTCCTTGTCTTCCCTCTCTTTTTCTTAATCTAAATATTCATATGTTCTTTTAACAGGCACATCAATAAGTCTTCGGAGTAACCATCTCAAGCGATGTTCTATCATCTTATACTCTATAGGAATTTCGTCCATCTTCGCTAGAATATCCTCATTTTTTACCTTATCGTTTCTATTATCTTCACGCATCCATCGTAATATTCACTTCTTTGCCACACATGCTATGTTCATGTGTTTATCATAACAAAAGAACAATCAAATAAAGTAGAACTTCGCTAATGCCAAATGATTCAAAGCATAATCAATAGAAACTATTTACAAGTCAAACTATACTTACAATCACAATTTATCTAATAGATTGGTCTATATTATACATAAACCTCATGCATCAGTATAAATCTTTTGATTGTTAACAGGAGGCACTTGCATGGCAAACTTTTACGGCTATAACAATCCTTTAGCCTTTCATCCAAATCTAAAATCCATGATCAAATATTGGAATCGCTTGAAATTTGGTATGTTGAGCATCCATGAGGTGAACAACAAACCCATGAAAAAAATTCCAAAAAATGTGAGAAATGGAGAAAAATGGGGGCGCCTTCTTAGATTGCATCTAAGGAGGTATCCTAGATCCCTTTTACCTGTAATGTAATCATAGATGGAATTATCAGGGTTTTCAAAATCATGTAAATAAATTCTTCTCAACACAAATCCAGACAATGTATATAAACATTTGTTATAGTAGATGTTATAAGGCATTAGGAAACTAATTAGAAAAAACTGAGTAGATTACTTTCTGAGATCAAACTGAGTAGATTACATTACTCTACTGAAAGTTGTCGTGCACATTCTATAGAGTGAACCGAGTGTTACATATATTTCTTTCTTCACGTATCTTGAGCATTATTTCTATACTTAGAGTCATTGGTGAATCTCCTTTTAGCGATTCTTATATTGGCATATTCCCCCGCTATAAAAAATCCATGCTCCAACACCCCAAAATCAAAAAGAAAAAAAAATATCCTTGTATATCTCTATGTCTTTTGATTTGGGATCACAGTTGTATATATGATTGAAAAAAGGGAGAAAAAAAAGAAAAGAAAAAAAGAAAAAGAAAAGAAAAGTGAAAAGAAGTTCATATATGATCTCATCTCATACTCTCTCTCTCTTTCTCCCCTCTTTTATTTTTATTTTCTGGAGCTTCAAAAATGGGGAATAAGCTTATTGATTTATCTTATGCCACCACGCTCGTAGATAAGCTTGGGGGAGATGATCCAATGATGTGTGAGAGTGTGACTACTTCATTGTGCATGACAACCTAAGCTATGTAATTTTCTATACTCGGCGAGATTACTAAAAGTTTTATGAAATCCAGGAATTGAAACTTAGCGTGCATCTCATGAAAACCACTTCTTTCTATTCTTATTGCTTCATATTGTGTGATACTTCTTATACTCCAAATAGAAAGCATTCAATTGAAAAGTGTGTGGTCTATGATTATGTATACCGCTTTAGATTCTTCAGACGATGTCAATTCTAGAATGATTCCATATTTTATACTATTTTGATATTCTTGAGTTTCTATGTTGAATGCATCCTTATATTATGATATCGAGATAAAAATCTTTGGCATGTGTTTTATATTCGCAGTGTGCTATATGAGTAAGCAAAACCCACGTCCTGAGGAAATAATCTAGCACTTCCCTCTTTCTTTTCTTATCAATTTTCTATTTCTTTTTCCCTTTTTCCTTATTTTTCCCCGCCGGGTTCACCTTTTACTTGTCTTCCTCGTAGACGAGTAAGAGGTAAGCTTGGGGGATTTTGATCACTCCATATTTTACACCTTTTTTGCATGTTTTCATGACGTTTTGATCGCCCATATTGCGTTTTTCACGATTATTTGACGATATCGCGTTACTTTTCACTATTTCTTGTTTTTGTCGTATTTCAGGAGATATGGGGCGATCTGGAGCGAAATTGAGATTAAAGGATTTTACACACTTCGGAGTGTCGCCCACAGCTTATTTGAGGACTTATCAGCGATAGAGGATGAGCGGGAGAAGAAGGAATTCCATAGGATCGACGAGGAGGTGAAAAGGAGAAGAAAGGAGCTCAAGAGCGCCTCACTCGGCCGAGCAAGACTGCTCATTCGGCTGAGTGAAGGATCACACTCGCCCGAGTGAAATGGATACACACAGAAGATTTTCCAAGTTTCCTCGGCCGAGTAAGGAAAGCCACTCGGCCAAGTGAGAAAGCTCACTCGCCCGAGTGGTACAGAGAATTCAGACAGAGAAGAGCCCAACTTACTGGAATTTCAGAGGAAGCTCACTCGGCCGAGCATGATTGCTCACTCGGCCGAATGAAGAAGGCCACTCGGCCGAGTCACCCCGAGAGACAGACCCCTGAGAACCCCGAAGTTACTATTATTTTACAGAGTTTGTCACTCGGGCGAGTGACAAGGGTCACTCGGCCGAGTGACCCTCTCCGACTGCTGCTAGGACTGCGGATTCTGGGCTGCGCATGGGCAGTTTTGTCACGATTTTTTGAACGATTTTGGCTTGTATTTAAGCCTAGTTTTTACCCTAGTTTAGGGAAGACTTGAATTATTTTTTAGAGACTTCTATTAGGTTTTAGACGGCTATTCTTTTGTGGAATCTCAGCTGGAGATCATTGGATACAACGTTGGTTTGTTCTTTCTTGTTAAAAAACACATTTTTATGAATTGTCTCTTCTTTGCAATGAATTGTGCTATGATTCCATCTATTATTTCTGGGATTTTCATGATGATTAGTGAGTAGTTCCGTCGTTCTAGGGCATGTGGATCAACCCTATAGACCCGATCTTTGAATTGTGATGAATTTATAAATTTGTTGCTAGAATTGATAATGGTTGGGTTGTGATTGATTTATTACGAGTAGCTAGTGTAACGACCCGATTCTCGGGCCCGTTACTTTTGGATATTTGCGCAGGTCCTGCAGTTAACCAGTGAAAACAAAATAGTCACGATGCAGAGATGTACAAAAATACCCAAATAGTGTCCAATTATTACATCCATATTGTACAAAAATGGTCCAACAATCGTACATGAAGGAAAGTAAATACAACTGGAAACAACTCTGAAAGCCGCAGGTTCATGGTCAAATTCTGGCGCTATTAACTCTAGAGCATCTGTCTCCATATATACGTCGTCTGCGGTGCCACAGAGATGGAACCGTAGGTAAGTCACAACAATTCTAGCAATAGAAACAAAGAAGTGCAAAAGTATGGAACAGATTATAGTAAACAAAAGATGATCAGATAGGTACAAAAGTAAAGTATGAGCTGACAGGTATGTAAGAGAATAAGTAAAGTACTGGTAACTGCTCAGGTATGGTATGTAATGCATAAAGTAAAGATGACTGTACACGTGCAAAAGTAACGACTGTGGCGTGGCATGTGGTAGTAACAATATTTTGACTAATGGCAATAGTAAGACAACCAGGTTAACAATGTTTTGACCAATGGGTTGACAATGGATTGATCTAGTAATTCTTAAGGAAAGATGAGCGTCGTTTGGCTATCTAATAGTGTAGGCGGGCCTAATAATAAGAAGTCTAACTTAACTCCCAAATCAGCTAGTCAATCAGGGCTTGAAGGCACAGGTCACTTCAAAGACCGCAGGAACAAGTCCATTGGTTGACCAACCCCCTTCCCATTCCTTCCTAGACACTGATTCAGTCGTAATTCAAGACCGCTCATTATTAAACCGTTCTATCACGTTCGAGTAGTCTCGACTTAGTCTGTAGAATAGTAGTAGTCGTGACTGAAGCAATGGTCTCAATCAATTATCAATTAGTGCAACATTAATCAAACTAGTGCATCAGTCTTAAATGCCGCAAGGGCCCAATAGTGTGCTTCGTAAATGTCCGAAGGCCCAATAGTGTGTTCCCACAATACAAACAACCATGAGTACATACAGCAATCAAACTAGTGCATCAGCCTTGGCTCGAGTGTACGATATGCAACCAGAAGTGCACCCATCCCACGGAGCAACTCGTGGAATATCTACCTACCATTCCTGCAGGGTGATGGTACAGCTTAACTAATAAGGGTGGACCCGGTCACTCCCGCACACTTCGTAGCTCAAGACTACCCCGTATCCCGTGTATTATCATAGTCCAATGTTCATATCAGTGTTTGTATCAATATGGCCTCATGGGCCCTGTATCAATCAGCTAGTGCAACAGTCTTAGCTCCAGTGTACGATATGCAACCAGAAGTGCACCCATCCCACGGAGCAACTCGCGGAATATCTACCTACCATCCCCTCCAGGGTGATGGTACATCTTAACTAATAAGGGTGGACCCAGTCACTCCCGCACACTGCGTAGCTCAAGACTACCCCATAACCCATGTTGTATCACATTTCACATTTATAACCGTATCAGTATCCGTGTCCGTATCCATATCCGTATCCGTATGGCCTTATAGGCCCAACATTTCGTACATCCAACAATGTGTACAACAATACATCCATCAATGAGTACATCAAATACATTTATATGGTAGTTACTTGCTAAAAAGTCAATGCAGAAGCCTCAACAGAGAATATCAGTCCTGAGCAATGCTTTGAAGTCCAACAACTATGATATCAAATTTCATAAAAGTTTACTATCTCAATTTAGTCCGAGCAATGATTTGAAGTCCAACAACTATGATATCTAATTCCATAAAAGTTTACTATCTCAATTTAGTCCGAGTAATGATTTGAAGTCCAACAACTATGATATCTAATTCCATAAAAGTTTATTGTCTTAATTTATTCCGAGCAATGATTTGAAGTCCAACAACTTTGATATCAAATTTCATAAAAGTTTACTGTCTTAATTTAGTCCGAGCAATGATTTGAAGTCCAACAACTATGATATCAAATTTCATAAAAGTTTAATATCCCAATTTAGTCATTTGGTCATTCCACTATTGATTAGTCCTCAAGTTAATTAGGTCTCTATTCAATTGTTCAAGTCAAAAGCTGTTCTGAGACTAGGTGACATGTCCTAAGTTCATACGAGTACACTATCCAGATTTCTAAAGATAGAATTAGAGTGACTTACACTTTTTGAGATCGTCGTGGCAAGACGAGGTTGGAGTTAGAGCTTATAAAGATGCTGGTGCACGAGAATTGGTACCTGCAAATACAAGAAAACATCAGTTACGGGTTACCCTATTTTCTACCTATTTAATCTGATCGTTTCGATTTTTATAATCGATTGAAACGATGTCAAAAAGTGTTCTAAATTTTTCTATAGCCTAGATAAAAGGAAAATAATTTTATCGTAGGAGGAAATATTTTTCTGAAGTTTATACTAATTTTTATAATTTTTAAAAGCTTAAAATCAATTTAAAAACTAATTTTTAATTAAGTACGTAATTATTCAATAATTTATTCCAGATGCATTCTGCATCGGAAAGTTGCAAATGAACTGTCAAAATGGCCGTCTCGGAGAGTATTTTAACATATATTTATCTCACATATTAGTGTACGTGAAAATAACAAGTTAAGGATTTTTGAACGAAAATCACGTATTTAACTTTTAGGGTAAAAAATTAATTCTGGAAAATCTAAGCGTCTGATTGAGACGAAACTAGTGCCATTGGGTCCAGAATGTCATTTCTAATTTTCTAGGAGTGGTCTCACATTTTTCTGACCCTTATATAATTTACTATTAATTTAAAACAAATAAACCCATATTTTATAACCATAAAAATACGTTTATACGGAAATACGATGTGAAATACGTATAAAAATACGTTTTATATAGCATCCCTCCGTTCTTACGTGCGTGTATGGGGCGGGGATCTGCTCGAGCCTCGTCGATGGCGGCATGGGAGGAGACGGCGGCGGTGGGGGTGACGACGCCGGTGAAGGCCTCTGATGGCGGTGGCAGGGTGGTGGCGACCAGTCGACGGCGAACAGGTGGTCGGACGGCGAAGTGACGGCGGCCCTCGGGTCTGCTGCAGCGAGCTCGCCGTGGACGTAGGCGCTGTTGGACGAGAGCGGGGGCGTGGGGCTTCAGCGGCGAGGTGAGCTCGAGGGGAGCGGCGGTTGTGGCGGTGCTGTCGTCGACGAGGGCGGTGGTGCTTCGAACAGCTGTCGGGAGAGCGGCCTCGACGTCGGGGGCTTGGTGGCGGTGGAGTGACGTTCTCGGGGCTGTCGGAGCTCGTTCGCGCTGTGACGTCGATAGCATCGAGCAATCGGAGCTAGAGGGCGTGCGGGGATGGGCAGTGGGAGCTTGCGGTGGAGCTGCTCCGGCGGAGTTCTACGGCGGGGTCGGGGGTCACTGCGGCACGAGAATCGCGAATACCAGGTCCGTTTCAGGGTTTGAGCTACGGAAATACTAGTTTTTGCCAAAATGTTTAGGAAGCGGGTTCGCGGGTTCTCTATTGATTTGACTTCAGAAATTTACGAAATTAATATGGGAAGCACTAAATGATCATTGAATGTTACTGTAAAAGTTTGAAATCGTTTTGATGATGTTTGTATGGAAAATAAATTCATTAAGTCAAAACGGTAAAAACTGAAAATGAATTTTATCAGAAATGTTTTGAGTATTTGATGAAATCTGATCTTACTAAAATACTTCATAACTAGTCTGGTACTTCAAAATATTTTTATAAGAAATTTTTGAAATCAGTAAAACTCCTGACAAACCATTATAAAATAGTTCACAAATTGAAAAATTGTTCAAATAGGTTAATAGTTTGTCTTGATGAAAACAGGCCGTTACAGCTAGGAATTCATATCGATTGGGATTTGCAAGAGATTGGATCCCAATTGATAGGAAGGCCTAGATATTCGATTTAGATTAATAATTGAGATTCTCTAGATTTGGTTTGCAGGAGATTGGACCAAAGCTAGGATTTTTAATTATGAATCTATACTAATATTCGTTTGAAAGAGATTGGACGAATACGAACTATCATAACCTAGATCGTAGCTCAAGTTTGCAAGAGAGTGGGCTCGAGATGCGATTGGACGATGATGTCGATCTTCACGCTAGCGGCTTAGGATAGAGTTTGCACGAGAGTGGGCTCTATTCTAGGTTTGCTATAGACCGGCAATAGCGCGAGAGCGTGAGCTTGGTTCTACATTAAGTTGCGACTAGTTCACCTATATTCAAGCTTAGCAATAATGAAATTTATGATTCACAAGAATAAGAGATGGTCCGTAGTGGGGATTTCCTATCACTAGACGCCTTTTATTATATTGATATTTCTTGCTATTTGAACAATTGCGATTATTACATCAAAACTATTCTTATTCTCTTGATAGCTAGGTAATCAAAGTGAGATAATGTCATTTGTCCTCCCTGTGTTCGATACCCGCTCGCCACTACACCGTGCGCTTGCGGTAAGATTACAAGTCGTTTTTCGGGTGTATATCCGGACGGGATCAATATTTTCCATGATTTTCAATGCACTATAAAGAGAATTATACATGGTTAAACTTGCAGCAGAAACCATTTTCCAGAAACAGCCAACGAGACAAACTCCTAACGATTCTAGAACGAGATCCTATCTAATTTAGTTAGATTCCTACCTGAATTTGACCTTCAATAATCTGGGGCCCTTCTTAATCCTTGACGACCCTCTGGTTGCTTCTCCTCCTTCTTCATTTGATAGCTTGAAACTAGGTTTGGGTTCGCTTGGCTTGAGGAAAAATGAAGTAGCAGCAAAGTGTTGCTAGTTGGCTTGTGCGTAAGTAGAGGGAACGGATCTTCTCAATTTTTCTTGTTTTCTTTCTGATTTTCCTTTGGATTTTCTTCCTTTTTAGATCATTAGCCATCCTCATCATCTCCCTAATCTCCTCCTAGCTTGCCACATGGCCTTTGGTTGGTGGGAATCAAGGGGCTAATGACACCTCTAAGCTTGAGGTGTCTTAATTAGGGAATTTTGGGATTTGGTTTTTATAAAAGTAGAAATACTACCATCAATACCATATACTCATCCCCAAATACAAGTATTCCTCCTAAATACTTGCTTAATTAAATGCAATGATCCTTAGAAATTATTTGAAAATGATTTCTTCATCACAAAAATTGGAGAAAATTATGGAAATACTAAGAAAATTTATACGTACACGTACGTTAAAAAAATAAATACTAATACTCGTATATCAACATTAGGGTTATTACAGAGTTGAATAAACATAAAAATGATTACAAAAAAATTATTTGTGAAGAAGAGACATAACACAATAATGTGACATTGGCATATATGTAGGACAACCCTCCGTCCAGCTTTTGGATGACCATCCCAGATATGGGTCATCAAATAGTGTCTTTTTATAATAATGTTTTATATTTTATATCCAATGTACAATGTCTTACCTTTTTGCATCTAAGGACAGTGCCAGTTGCATTACATAACTTCGCCACTTTATGATTTTGAGCACAACACAATCTTCGTGTTACATAGAAGTAATCAATATGAGGTTATTTACCGGGGAGTGAACATTTCTTCAGAAAAGAAGGTGGAAGAAGCTAAAAGTGAAATCTGCTGATTCATGTGTATCCTGTCTTTTTGCAAGTTGTTAATCCTGTATATTTAGAATTAGAATTTTTTCATATTGATTTTGTTATCTTGAATTTTGTATCATGGAAATATGGAATTTGGTGTTAGGCGTAACTGGATATCCCGAACTTGGTATTTTCCATTATGTGTGGTAAGCTGAACATGTTATCTCGAAGTTGGTATCCTAAAGGTGTTTTGCAGAAATAGATTTTTTATATCCACTTGTTGGTTTCCTGGATTTGTTTGCATAATGATTTTGTTATCCTAAATTTGGTACCATGAAAATATGGAATTTGATATCATGAATTCGGTGTTATGCATGGTTGGGTATCATGAAGTTGGTGTTATGCATTATGTGTGGTAATATGAACATGTTATACTAGAGTTGCTATCCTGGCTTTTTTTGCATACTGAATTTGTTATCATGGAAATTTGAAATTTGGTATACTGAAATTGGTGTTATGCATGCTTGGATTTCTTAAAATTGGTATCTTGCTTGATGTGTGGTATCTTGAAATTTGATATCATGAAGTTAGTATCCTAAAGGTGCTTTGCATAATTAAATTTTTTTGTATCCTAATGTTTGTATCCTGAAAAGCTGAATTTGTTATCCTGAATTTGGTAGCATGGGAATTTGATATACTGAACTTGGTGTTATGCAAGCTTGGTATTCTGAATTTGTTATCTTGCTTGATGTGTGGTATTCTGAAAATTGCTTAGCCCACATATCAAATTACTTATCGTGCATATCCCGCCACAAAAAATTGCTCAGGGCACATACCAAATTACTCACCACGCACATCCCGCCACAGAATTGCTAAGCACACATACCAAATTACTCACCACGCACATCCCGCCACGAAAAATTTGCTCTGCCCCGTAACGGCCAGTTTTCATAGTGCACGTTTTTCCGTAACAAAGACAATTCCAAACGATTTCAAAAATGAGTAAATGATTTTTTTCTATTTTTTTCCATCTCTCAAACCTTAAATTTGACTTCATTTTCATGATCTCCGCGACGATACGGACCAGTGGTACTGTTTTCGTAATTTTTCGGACACGTTAGTCTCGGGGGGCAAAATCGTAATTTCGTATTTTAAGTTATTATTTACTAATGACGTTTTACTAATTACATTTTACTTACTTAATTACCTTTAAAAATTACTCACCTAATCCTCGTTAGCAGCTCACGAGGGAAATGCTAAAACCCTTTCCTACGTTAGTCAAACCTCTAACCAAACGTGGCAGCAACGAGAAAAATGATGCCCCCAACTTAAAACATGGTGCATGCACTCCCAACCCCCAACTTAATAACATTAATTATCTTATTAATATTAATATAATATTTTATTATAATCTAAATCCTATTAAAAACCCTTAACCCCCCTCATTTCCCTTCGTTATTCTCACAGCAAACAAACTTCTCCCCCTCCATCATCATAAGCATCATCATATTATTATTCACCATCTCCTTCAACCCAAACCCAGAGCCAAAACAAAACAAAACAGGGGAGCCCGAACCCATCTTTTCCTCTCCTCCACACTTCTCCTCCCCGTGAAGCCAAGCCTCAAGCTTCGGAGCCTCCAACGAGGAAGCCCAGTAAGCAACCCCAGCTCGTCGTACACGAGCTCGCTGTGGCCCAGGCGTGTCGACTTCCACCCCTCCTCCACTCACTCTGTGCTCCGAGACCACCGAGGAGGCAGCCAAGCTCGCCGTATCATAGGACCCGAGCCCCTCCACCGCTTGCACGTCGGTGACGCCTCCACCCACCCCCGAGACCCCCTCACCTTCCCTCTCTCCACGAAGCAGCACAGCCCGCAAGCTCGTCGTCCGTCGCTGCCGTAGTTCTCCAACACCGTCGCGAGCCTCCAGCACTCCCGAGCCCGTCGCCACCATGTTTCCCCTCTCGACAGCCCCTGTCATTGCCGCTAGCCGCCGCGAGGGCCGCCCGCCGATCGTCGGAGACGCACTGCCACATCGCTGATCCGATCGCCTCAGCCCCGCCGTAGCCGCCCCGGAGTCACCCCTGCCGCTACCGCTTCTCACGTGAAGGAGTGAGAAAGAGAGAGGGTAAGAAATATTTGATTCGTATTAATATAAGTATATACGTATACGTATGTATATACGTATATATATATTTTTTTGGAAAGTTAGCGTGGATCTTTAACATGTGGTATCTATTGGACATGGGTGAATGTTAGAGAAAGGAGAGGACACAAGCGCCATCACTTCCTACTAATACCCTCCACTCCCCCTACCAAGATGTACAAAAAAGGGATGCTAAAAGAGATACTAGTAGTGGTATGTCAACCATTATCTGTAAATTCCCAATTATCCATGGCGCGAGATGCATCTGGCGCTGAGGGGTCTTGATCTCGAAGAATTATTCTGATGTCAGCTGCTATGTCCTCAAATCGGAGAGTCTTTGGTTTCATGGTAGCTTTGAAGATTCTTTTATTTCTCACCTTCCAAATATGCCAAACCATTGCAGCAAGGGTTGTTCTGGCAAGCACGCTAATAGTGTCCTTTCTAGCAAAGTGATCAATAAAGTAGTTCCCAACTTCAGCAAGTAAGTGCTCAATTGGGTCTGATACTCCCAACTTTAGAAGACTCCTGCATAAGATGTACTTTGTGTAGCAGCATTCAAAAAAGAGGTGATTTATGCTCTCATCAATTCCATCTCCACATAAAACACAGTGAGGATTTGTGTTTATAACCCATTTAAGTAGCATGTCCCTTGTTAGCAGTTTTCCGTGAAATGATCTCAAGAGTGTCAATGACATTTTGGGGACATGGTGTTTATACCAAATTAACTTAGCATAAGGGAAAATAGTACCTATAAGCCGCGCACCATGCCATGCTTCTTTGGAAGAAAATTTGGAACTTGGTGCCCAAACCTATGCATCTGTACCCGGTGTCAGTGTAATATCCGGCAAGAGGTGCCGAATGCTCTGAATTGATGGGTCCAACACCCAGCCCGTGGAGGATCTGTAGTCATTGACCATTTTCATTCGTTCACATGGTGGCACATCGGTCAAATCACAGAGAGGACCGCAATCTATCCAATGGTCATACCAAAATGATGTGGAGCAACCATCATTTATTTGTCTTTTAATTAATTTCTTTGAATATTGCCTGCAGTTGAGCATGAATTTCCATGTTTCTGATTGGGTAACTTTCTCTTTAGCTGCAAAAAAATTCCCAATGTCCCTATATGTATTCCTCATATAATTAGCCCAAAGCCCCTTTGTAGTCAACATCCGACATGTGAGCCTTATTACCGCTGCAATGTTGAGGTCTGGAAGCAATCTCAAGCCTACACCCCCCCTCCTCTTTAGGGGTGCATGAGTCCTTCCAAGCCCAGGTTTTTGTAGCGCCCCAGATAAACTTCCATGCCCATGTTTATGTATATTTATTATATATATATATATATATATTACATTTGACAGCGATTTTTGAATTTTAGGGCTGACTAGGACAAGTGGATTGGTATAAAGAGTGGCCGAGATTTGATTTTGGTAAATGAACGGTTGGGATGTGTGTTGGAGAAATTTTTAGGAGGGAAACTTTTAAATTTTGGGGGGGAAATATGTTATGGGAAACTTAAAACGTTGAAACCCGCCTCAAAAACTGTGCATTATTTCATTGAACGCCTAAAAGGCAATTTAATCCCCTATAATAACGGGCAATTTAATATTCTTTATTTAAAAAAATTTCTATACCCTCTCTGTTCCCACACGCGAGGTAGGTACGAACGTGGGAGATGTTGCCACTTCATCAATCCACGGCAAATATGTGCAGCCACTTCATCGATCAGCGGCAAAAAACCTCAACCCCAAAAAAACTGATCATTCCGATGAGACTCTCTCTCTAAAATTCTTCTTCTTCTTCTATCTCTCTCTCCATCGTGAAGGCTATGTGCAAGCAACACCAGATCTGCAAGCAACACCAAATCTTGAAGAAGGTTGGGATCATGAAGGAGATCACAGAGCTTCACAAAGCATCGCAGACCTGGCCCAGCGAAGGAGCTCAGGGAGGAGATCAGAGCAAAACCGATCTGAACAGGACCAGATCTGCAACCACCGAGTCCAAAAGCTATGGAGCTTTGATCGGCGTAGTCGGAGTTCCGTTCGGGTTTTTTGGGGAGGTCGATGGGCAGGACAGATTTTAGGAGGAGGATGATTACGGCGAGCATGGTTGCCAAGATCGAGAAGAAGGTTAAGGGTAATTTAAAAAAGGAAGCTCTGTTCTTGATCAACCTTTCATCTTCTTTTTTGACTTAGTTCGTAATATGTGTTTGATTTCGATTTTTGAAATGGATTTTCTCATCCGGGTTCTGTGTTTGTTGAGCAGTAAAGGTGGTATCTTTGTTCTTGGTTGATTCAGGTTCAATGGAGTCTCAGGTGATGAAATCTGGGTTCTGTGTATGTTGAACAGTAATTTCGGTTGTTTGCTTTTATATGTTTTTGCTTTGGCTCACAAACAATGGTAGTGGAATTTGTTCGGGTTTGATTCCACATTGTTTAAGGTGAGATGTTTTGTTGGTTTGTTGAAATTTGGATGTGGAAGCCAGTTGCGATGGTGTTATTTTTGTTTTGCTCTAATTTGAGAGAGATGGTGTAAAAACTCTTTATAAAATCATCTTTTGTTGCAAAATTTGAGATTGGTTTTCATTGTTGGTAGGCATACCTGGTGTGTAAATTTCGCTTATTATTTTGTTTAGAGTGGATGGCTCAGATCAGTTGCTGCCCGCCAGATCGTCAGCCGTCCAAACTGCCACGAACCGTAAGCCGTCCGATCTGATCAAAATAAAGCATGAGCTGAGTGTTGCCACTTGAATGATTTGTTTAAATCGAATGATATTATACTGGAAATTGAATGATTTGTTTAAATTGGAGCTGAATTTGGAAGTTACAAAAATAATACTGTAAATTGAAGAAGAGTGTTTAGATTTTAACTTTTATAAATCTAGAAATAAAGCATGAACATGTTTTCAATTTCCAATATTATTTTGTAACAAGCTGAGTGTTGCCACTTGCTAGCCTTCTTTACTGGGGAGTAGAGAGAAATGTTTGATTGATCTTTGAGAGTGGTGAGGTCATCAACATTACAATTTTTTTGATTGTTTTCGTTCTGTCAGCATTTTCTCCATTAAAAAGGACAAAAGCAATACATACATGCATGAAGGTAGTGTGCTATGAAAGAGGAAAAGGGAGCAATAGCTCATGATTGTAGTACCATTTGGTTTTGTTCCTGTTATCTTGATCCAGGTGAACAAGCAGCCATCCTTCCTTTTTTTCTCAAGCAATCTCAATTCATATTCTGGGTTTCACAATTTTTGGAAACCGTAGTGATCCTAATGGACGTGTGCATTATTTTTATCATGCTATTAGAGGGGACAAAACACAGAAGCACACAAGAGATATAGATGGAGACATGACTTAAACAAAACATGCTCAGAGATTGATAATACTCAAAAACATGCTATGATAACACCTTTTGACTCTTTTGCAATATATTTCCCTTTGTTTGATTAAGTGTAAATTTTGTAACATATTCATGTTATCCATGTAGCAGAAAAATCTTTTCATTACTTGCTGTGTGTTTTGGGGCCGATGCATGATGAAAATGACCAAACCAAGATTTTGATTCTAATTAATTCATTCATATAAGCTTTTCCTTCTGATCTTTTGTCTCACTGTTGTTTGCATGAGTGGTTTACCTTTAAGCTAATAAGATTATATAAGCTGCTTGAGGTATGTTGTTCCGCGTCGAAGGCGTCCACGCCGCGCTAATTAGTTGTTCCGCGCCGAAGGCGCCCGCACCGAATTGGTTGTTTCGTGCCGCGCTAATTGGTTGTTTCGCGCCGAAGGCGACCGCACCGAATTGGTTGTTTCGTGCCGCGCTAATTGGTTGTTCCGCGTCGAAGGCGCCCGCACCGAATTGGTTGTTTCGTGCCACGCTAATTGGTTGTTCCGCGCCAAAGGCGCCCGCGCCGAATTTATTGTTCCACGCCTAATGTGCTCGCACGTTGTTCTGCGCCGAAGACACACCCGCCGAATTGGTTGTTCCATGCCAAATTTGTTGTTCCGCACCGAAGGCGCTCGCACGTTGTTCCGCGCCGAAGGCGTCCGCACCGTATTTGTTGCTCCGTGCCGAAGGCGCCCAGGCTGAATGTGCCCGTGTCGCTAAATATTTTTACGCTAATTTATTGTTCTTTTAAATTTTAATTGTGTAAATAATTTTTTGGGAACAAAGATTTTGCAGGAGAAAATCTTAATTGAACCGTGCCCGCGGGCACGGGTTATGACTAGTGTGTGTGTGTGTGTGTGTGTATATATATATATAAATATAACATTTGACAACCTTTTTGAATTCTAGGACTGACTAGGACAAGATAAAGAGTGGCTGAGATTTGATCTTGGTAAATCAATGGTTGAGATTGGAGTTTGTGAAAATTTTAGTGGGAAACCTTAAATTTTGGGGGGAAAAGTGTCTTGGGAACCAAAATTTTGAAATTAAAAGTGTCTTATGAAACATATTGTGGAGAAACATGATCCATTAAATTAAACAAAGTAAAAATTAGCGTAAAAAAATTCAGCGGAACAACAAACTAGCGAAAAAAAATTTAAGTTAATACCGTCACCGAAAAATACCCTAAAGGTTTGTTCTGCGCTGAAGGCGCCTGCTAAATTCTGATAAATTTTTTCCGCTAAATTTTGCTAAATTTTTTAAAGCTAATTTGGTGTTCCGCCGAAGGCCCCCGCGCCGAATTTGTTGTTCTGCGTCGAAAGCGCTCGGGCGTTGTTCCGCGCCTAAGGCGCCCGCGGAATTTTTTTTACGCTAATTTGTTGTTCCGTGCCAAAAGCGTCCACGCCGAATTTGTTGTTCTGCGCCGAATGCGCTCGCACGTTGTTCCGCGTCGAATTTATTGTTCCGCTAAATTTCTTACGCTAATTTGTTTTTCCGCGCCAAAGGCGCCCGTGCGGAATTTGTTCCGCACCGAAGTCGCCTGCTAAATTTTTTTAGATAATTTGTTGTTCCGCGCCAAATGTCCAATTTGTTGTTTCGTGCCAAATGCGCCCCAGCCGAATTTGTTGTTCCGCGCCGAATGCGCTCGCGCGTTGTTCCGCGCCGAAGGCGCCCCGCACAATTTTTTACGCGAATTTGTTGTTCCGCGCCAAAGGCGCCCCAGCCGAATTTGTTATTTCACACCGAATGCGCTCGGGCGTTGTTTCGCGCCGAATTTGTTGTTCCGCTAAATTTCTTACGCTAAGTTGTTCCACACCGAATTTGTTGTTCCGCGTCGAAGGCGCCCGCGTCGAATTTGTTGTTTCACGCTGAAGGTGCTCGCGCCGTATTTGTTGTTCCGCGCCGAAGGTGCCCGTACTGCTAAATATTTTTCGCTAATTTGTTATTCTTTTAAATTTTGGTTGTGGAAATAATTTTTTGGGGAACTGTGGGGGTACCCCCTCATCTAGAGGCTCCTCAGGTGCCTCCTCTTCTCCAGCACGCTTCTTGGGGCGTGCCATGGATTCTCTAAGGAAAGAAACTCAAAAAAATGACAAATCAATGAAGAAATTAAGGAACCAAAGGGTTCAAAATTAAAGAAGGAAAATAGAGAAAATCTCGAAGAGATTTTCTGATTTCAATTCAATTTCATAAGCAACGAACAATAGAGCTGGAGGCCAGCTATTAATACCCAATTAACAATTCCAAATCTCTAACAAATTCCTAACAGAATATGTTAGGCTGAAGGAGGGCGTTGCCAGCAGAGCGTCCAAGCGAGGAGAGAGAGCGTCCGCTTCAAGTTGTTAGGAATTTACTGTGCTGATCCAACCGTTGGTGACGGATGGCTGAGATTACTTCACTTAAAGCACCCGACGGGCCAGATTATTTCCACTGGAGGGCGGAGATCCTTCTCACCAAGCGATCCAACGGCCCTTCGATCTTCTTCTCCCTCCCAACGGCTAGTTCCTTCGGATATCAGCTCTGGTGATCCTCGTTGTCGACGGAGTAGTCGATGCAGCCGGCGGTCATTCCCGGAGTCACCCCTAGGTCTCTTACATTACCCTCTCCTTTTTTCGACCTTGCCTCAAGGTCGAAGGTGGGAAATCTTTTGACTAGGTCCCAGTAACCTTCCCACGTAGCTTCCTCAACTTCCCGCTGCTTCCATTTGATGAGGACCTGTGAAATTAAGGCATTCCGCTGGCGAACTGTTCGTCTGTCCAAAATGAGTTCAGGTTCATCAATCAATTCCTCCACATAGCTGGGTTGGTCATTCTGCATAACATTGCGGGCACCCAATTTTCTCTTGAGCTGGGAGACATGGAAGACTGAATGAATACGTGAGGTCGAAGGCATTTCCAACTTATACGTGACTTCCCCAATTCTCTGCAGGACCTTGTAGGGACCATAGTATTTGGGTGAGAGCTTGTGGGGTCTTCTCATAGCTGCCGTTACCTGTCTATAAGGTTGCAAACGCAAGTAAACCCAATCTCCTACGGCAAATTCTCTTTCAGATCTCCTCCTGTCTGCATACTTCTTCATATACTCTCTTGACTTCTTCAAATTATCTTTCAGCAGTTGCAAAGCTACATCCCTGGAGAACAACTCTTCATCCACCATGTGCACTTGGGTAGTGTGGGGAACATAACTGAGTAAGGAAGGAGGTTTTCTCCCATACATGGCCTCATAGGGTGTAACTTGTGTTGGTGACCTCCATGTAGTATTAAACCAATATTCGGCCAGGGGCAGCCACCTCAACCACTCCTTGGGTTTATGGCCACAAAAACACCTTAGATAGCATTCCAGCTGTTTATTTGCATTCTCTGTTTGCCCATCAGATTGTGGATGATACGCTGAACTCATGGCCAAGGTAGTTCCTTGTAGGGTGAATAATTCTCTCCAAAAGGCACTAGTGAATATGGGATCCATATCACTGACAATGGTGGTTGGAAGACCATGTAACTTGAATACCCCATTAAAAAAACCTGGGCTACTTGCTTTGCAGTGAAGGGGTATTTGAGACCAAAAAAATGGGCTCCTTTGGACAACCTGTCCACTACCACATAGATTGCACTAACATCCCCACAAGCTGGAAGGCCAATTATGAAATCCATGGTTTATTCATCCCAGATCTTATCTGGCACTGGTAGTGGCTGGAGTAGCCCCGGTGAGGCCACATTTTCAGTTTTATTGTGTTGGCACACCTCACATTCCCTCACAATTTTTTTAACATCAGCCTTCATACCCTCCCAGTAGAATACTTCCCTCAATCTATGCCAAGTTCTAACAGCATCAGAGTGACCTGTCATAGGAGTGCCATGGTACTCATGTATCAGAATTTTCACCACCTCCAAATTTTGAGGATTCACTAATATCTTCCCTTTATAATAGTATACTCCTTCCACCAGTTTGACCTTCTCTCTCAGTTCTACATTGTCCTGCAGTTTTTTTCCCAACTCCTTAAAGAAATTGTCCTTGCTGACCATGTCTCTTATGCCCTGTAACCAATCTGCCTGCACAGCTGATACATGGCACAAGGCAGGAGAGTTCACATCCCGTGGTTCCTCCTTGTCCAGCTCTCTAGATAGAGCATCTGCAGCAGCATTGCTCTTCCCTGGTTTATATTCTACTTTATAATCAAATTGTTGGAGCTTGACAAGCCATTTGCTTTGTATACCCTGTTGTAGACGCTGGCTCAACAAATGGCTGAGGCTGTGATGATCAGTACGTATAATGAACCTTCTCCCAATCAAACAATGGCTCCACTTTTGGGTTGCTAATATCAAAGCTAATAGCTCCTTCTCATAGGTAGAGAGGAAGAGATTCCTTCCTTTCAATTTGGCACTCAAATAGGCCATTGGTCTTCCTTCTTGCATCAATACTGCTCCAATGCCCTGTCCGGATGCATCACACTCTACCACAAAAGTTTTGTTAAAATCCGGCAACCCCAACACTGGAGATGTGACTAAGGCATCCTTCAGTTGCTGGAATGAAACCCTGGCCTCATTGCTCCAAGTAAACTCCCCCTTCCTCAACATATTAGTAAGGGGAGCTGCTATACTCCCAAAGCCCTTCACAAACTTTCTATAGTACCCTGCAAGTCCTAAGAAGCCACGCAGAGCTTTGATAGTTTTGGGTTCACTCCACCTTACCACTGCTTCAATCTTCTTAGGATCTGCGGCAACCCCTTGCCCTGAGATTACATGGCCCAAGTAATCCACTGTTTCTCTCCCAAACTGACACTTGGATAATTTCACAAACAGTTGGTGCGCTTTGAGGATGATGAAGACTTCCTCCAAGTGGCCCAGGTGAGATTGGTAGTCGGAGCTATAGATAAGAATGTCATCGAAAAAAACTAAGACAAATTTCCTCAGAACTGACCTGAATATGTGATTCATCAATGATTGAAATGTCGACGGGGCGTTTGTGAGACCAAAAGGCATCACCACAAATTCGTAATGGCCGTCGTGGGTTCTGAATGCCGTTTTGAAGATGTCTTCTTCCTTGACACGAATTTGATGATAACCGGACCGAAGATCCAGCTTGGAGAAGATGACGGCTCCATGTAAGTCATCCATCAGCTCATCAATGATAGGAATGGGGAATTTATCCTTCACCGTTTGTTGATTGAGAGCTCTATAGTCAAAACACATCCTCCATGACCCATCGGACTTCTTTACCATTACTACCGGAGAGCCGTAGGGGCTGGAGCTTGTCCGTATGACTCCTGCATTCAGCATCTCTGCAACTTGCTTCTCGATTTCTCCTTTCAGGAAGTGGGCATGTCGGTAGGGGCGAATGCAGACGGGTTTAGCTCCCTCGACCATGGGTATGCTGTGATCGCAATTCCTTTGAGGAGGCAGCCCTTTGGGTTCCTCAAATATGGAAGAAAACTTTTTTAGTAGCTGTTGTAGTTCAGGTGGGTGTTTTTGTAGTACCTGCACATTATAACAAGAGGCTATGGGCGAAAGAGTTAGTGTTTTTAACTGTATTATAAACCCTGCTCCCTCTTGTCGCAACGATTTCCTCATTTGCTTTTCACCAACCACCTGGGTATTCTCCTTAGTCCCTTGCCATGTGCACTCTTGGCCCTGATAATGGAATCTCATCTGCAGTTTTTTGAAGTTCATGACTATGTCATCAAGCTGCCCAAGCCACTGAGCCCCCAAGACTATCTGATTTCCCCCCATGGGCAATACTAGTAACTCCAATAAAACAGTGACCCCTTGGCATTTGAGCAACACTCCCTTGCACAACCCCGACCCCTCTATCTTGTCTCCATTAGCTACTACCACCTTAAAATTTTTTGACTCTTCAATCACTAATCCAAGTGTTCTAGCTAGTTTCGGATGGATAAAACTATGTGTAGAGCCCGAATCCACCAAAACTTGCACTGCTTGCCCCTTAATACTACCCACTAATCTCAGGGTGTGTGCAGCCGTAACTCCACACATGGCTTGCAACGAAATTGCAGCTGAATCCTCTCCCATATCATCAGCTAGAACCTGGCCAGTGTCAAGGGTAGGAAAGGAAGCTCCTTCTTCAATGTCAAGTTCATCCTCACCCCAAACACCCTCCACCATGAACAACTTTTTACACTTGTGATCACGACTCCACTTTTCATCACAGGCAAAACATATATGGTTCTTCCTCTTGAACTGCACCTCCTCTGGGGTTAATTTTCTGGACATGGGATTTGAGGTATTAGTAGGGGTATTCCTTGCAACTTCTGGCAAGCTGGGGGTTGTGGTAGATGAGTGGCCTCCCCTCAACGGCATTCCTGCTCCCATGATAGACATGCTCCCCTTTCGTGTCAAGAGAAATTTCTCCTCAAATTTTTTTGCTAATTGTATGGCTCTATGGAGACTTTGTGGCTCAGCTGCGGCTACTTCAAACCTAATCTCCTCCTTGAGGCCCTCAATGAATTTATCTATGATGTAATCCTTAGGAAGCCTATCTAAGAACCCCATCACCTTCTCTAATTTCCTTAAATTTTCTCGCACAGATCCCTCCTGCTTCAGTCTAGTGAATAGTTGAAAGGGTTTGTTCATCTCCGGAGGACCAAATCTAGCTAGTATCTCCTTCTTAAAGGTCTCCCAGACCATAAAGTCATCCACGTTAGTTTTTGCCCATTCAAACCATGTCAGTGCATCTTCCTTCAAATAGAATCCGCAGATTCTTACCCATCCCACCTTCACAGTTCCATAGTACTCGAAAATTTGTAGGACTTGATTCAACCAAGCAACAACTTCTTCACCTCCTCTAAACACTGGAAATTCGGGCCGTAATCCCTTAGGATTCCTATCCCCATCACCCCATGATTCCCCCCTGCGATTTCCCAGGTTTTCCCCATTACTGAAGAAGGGTCCCCCCCCCTTCGGGGTGTATTGGCCTTCCAAAGGCATCTACGCAGGAAACTAATTGCATTTGATTTTTTGTGAGAGTTTCGATCTTACTTGAGAGATCCTGGAACTGGGCGTTGTTGATGGTCATCTGCTGCTGGAGTTGCTTTTGCATGACGCTCCACTGGTGCTTCTGCTCCTGTTGAAGCCTTTCCCACTGCTGCTGAAACTGACTTTGAATCACTCTATGTTCTTCCTCGAGTCTTAGGAACCTCTCAGTCCACGACTCTTCATCGATCACGTTTTCTCCTCCACCCGAGCCCTCCCCCTGGCTCGTGCCCTCACCATGGCTCGTATTGTGCTTTGATACCACTTGTGGGGGTACCCCCTCATCTAGAGGCTCCTCAGGTGCCTCCTCTTCTCCAGCACGCTTCTTGGGGCGTGCCATGGATTCTATAAGGAAAGAAACTCAAAAAAATGACAAATCAATGAAGAAATTAAGGAACCAAAGGGTTCAAAATTAAAGAAGGAAAATAGAGAAAATCTCGAAGAGATTTTCTGATTTCAATTCAATTTCAGAAGCAACGAATAATAGAGCTGGAGGCCAGCTATTAATACCCAATTAACAATTCCAAATCTCTAACAAATTCCTAACAGAATATGTTAGGCTGAAGGAGGGCGTTTCCTAACAGAATATGTTAGGCTGAAGGAGGGCGTTGCCAGCAGAGCGTCCAAGCGAGGAGAGAGAGCGTCCGCTTCAGGTTGTTAGGAATTTACTGTGCTGATCCAACCGTTGGTGACGGATGGCTGAGATTACTTCACTTAAAGCACCCGACGGGCCAGATTATTTCCACTGGAGGGCGGAGATCCTTCTCACCAAGCGATCCAACGGCCCTTCGATCTTCTTCTCCCTCCCAACGGCTAGTTCCTTCGGATAGCAGCTCTGGTGATCCTCGTTTTCGACAGAGTAGTCGATGCAGCCGGCGGTCATTCCCGGAGTCACCCCTGGTCTCTTACAGGAACAAAGATTTTGCGGGGGAAAATTTTTAATGAACCGTGCCTGCAGGCACGGGTTATGACTAGTATATATATTAAAACACAACTGTTTTTGAATTCTATGGCTGACTAGTATAAGATAAAGAGTGGCTAGGATTTGTTCTTGAAGAATGTAAGGTTGAGATGAGTTTTGAGAAAGTTTTGAAGAGAATCAATTTCGTTGGAAATTGGGCACATCATAATTATGTATTGCCCTTTTGCACTGGAACGGTAGTAAGCATGCAACAAAAACACTTCTCTGTACAAAGGAAATACTGCATTTGGATTTTCGTTAAGATTGTATGTACCAAATAACTTGTTTCGAATCATTATATATTGCCCGGCAAAACAAAATAATATGAAACTTAATGTTATTGTTGTTGCAATTAGCTTAATTACTATTTTTCTCCACGTTACTGGCTAAAGGAGCCAATGGAAGCAGTAATGTTAATTGGAATAAATGCGCATGCATTCACTCCTATAATTATGATAATATCATCCCCTATGTTCAGGAGAACCCATATTTTTGAGATGACGAATTTTTTAATAAACAAATTTGATTTAGATAATATTTTTAGATCGGTTAAACATATTGCGCTCGGGTCGAAGGCGCGCGCCGCCTCGCCCGCGCCGAAATTGTTGTTCTACGCCGAATTTGTTGTTCCTCGTAGAAGGTGCCGGCGCCAAAATTTGTTGTTCTGTGTTGAAGGCGCTTGCGTCGAATTTGTTGTTCCGCACCGAAGGTACCCGTTCTGCTAAATATTTTTACGCTAATTTGTTGTTCTTTAAATTTTGGCTGTGAAAATAATTTTTCGGGAACAAAGATTTCGCGAGGGAAAATCTTAAACGAACCGTGCCGACGGGCACGAGTTATGACTAGTCTATATATATTCTACAAGAGAGATACTTGATTTAAATTCGTAATAAATAACATAGAGATCAGAAAAATACACGGGAAGAGCCAAGAAATCCAGTACGTTGCATAGAACGCGTAGATGCTGGAATCATCCCAATCTGAGACTTTTCAATTTAAATATGAATTTTCAAAGTTAAACGTAATTACTCCTATTTTGATTTTAAAATTCGTATCTTCTAAAAATACTCATATTTTTCAAATACGAAAATATCTTAGTGTTCTACTAAACGAGACGATCGTTTTGACAGCTTATTTAAAGTTTTTCGACATGTCGTTCACTTTGAATAAATCGATGAAGGTTACGATATCTAGTTTTCTAATTTAGAAAATTAGTTTTTAAATACCTTTTAAACTCTAAAAATTGTTTTTGAGCTTTTAAAATTATTAAAAATGTCTAGAGGCTTCAGAAAAATATGTTCTTCTTATGAAAAATTATTTTACTCATATCCATCCTTTCTAAAAATTATTAGCGCCCGTTTTGTCACATTTTGAGCTATAATAAAAATAGAAACTGCAAATAAAATAAGTAGAAAATGGTATAGAAGTTAACCAATGATTTCTTGTGATTGCAGGTACCATTTTTCATGCACAAGTGACCCGGATAGCCTTAGCTCCAACCCCGGCTTACTACGACAATCCTCAAACCCGTAAGTCACTCTAATTCTAGTTTAGAAGTTATGCAATTGTAGTAGTATGAACTTAGTATATCACATATAGTCTCAGAACGGCTATTGAATTGAACAAACGACTAGAGACCTAATTAAATATGAAACTGAACTTATAGTCTTAGAACGACTATTATGAGCATACGACATTGCCAATGTCACGACCCGTTCTCTAGGATACCTGATAAGTACGAATTCGTATCAAGTATTCCTGAAACTACGGGTGTGAAGAAGAAATACAAGGAGAGAATAGAAGTACATCAGAAAACTCTGCAGGCCACTGCGCACATGCTGGGAAGTACAGACAATACTCCAACTCAACCAACTCAGACAATACGGAACAGAAACACAAATAAGAGACAAAAACATAATTCCATTTATACATCAAAGATTTACATCATTTCTTTTTACAATACCTCATGTAAAAACATCATATACCACACCTCACAGCTCTCACCAAACAAAACCCAAAAGGTACAACACACTCTCAACTCATCACACTCACCAACCCAAAGCTCAAGATACATAACCCTCACATACGCTCTACTGCTCCACTCCAGCCCCCTGACACAGCTTTTGCTATTAAAGCAGACCTGAAACCACAAGGTAGGACACGTCACAGCGTGACCCAGTAAGAAGTCTAACAACACTATGCAGAGGCCAGTCTCAGAGTTGCTCAACACTACAAGTGGACTACCTATCTAAGAAGGGTGGTCCACAAAATGTATGGTCACAGAGCTTATGAAAGTATTTATACACTGATATGCATGTACTGAAGAGAGAACTTGAAGAATATGCATAAGTAGCCATAACATGACATGCAAGTGCGGAAAGTAAGCATATGAACATGTTAACTTAGGGTAGTGGCATTAAAATGAACAGAGGTGCAGATCAACATGAGATAACAACATTAAAGTAAACAGAAGAACAAATAGAGATAAGTTAACAACATTTATAATTTAAAAGACAATCACTTTAAGTTATCAATTCACATGTTTGGGAACCCGTGTAAATAATAGGACACTTAAAGCAGGACTTCACCCAGGGTGAGTGAAAGGTGGTACCGCAACCAGCGAACGGACACTGGAGGGGCCTCTCGTAATTCCCTACCCGAACGAGGCAAGGTACGGGAGTGAGACAATCTATCATCTCGGTTTTTATTGGGACAAACGGTACCGCATGATGCATCATGAGTACACCACGTGCCTCTCTAACTCTAGTCAACTCCCTCTCACGGGAGTGACAAGCGAGTGATAAATCTATCATATGTCCGCCCCTTAAGACATACTCTTTACACGTGTCTCCCCCCAAACCCACATCCAAAGCTTCACCCATTTTAGAATGGGACTGAAGACTCCATATTCTTATCACTCTTCATCACTCTCAATTTATAGAACAATTCATCATTTATTACATTCATTTCCACGGTCTTGTTTACCAGATTCACATCTTTACATTTCTCATCATAATTGTGCCGATGTCGTGATTTAACGACCATCACATTCATTTCAAAACAGCATTATATGATTCCATCCTTTCACATTAACACATTGAGCACATGATTCATTCATTTCCAATATAGACATGTAACATACAATATGTGCATGAAACATAGCATTTAACATTGGACTTAATCATGACAAGTCAATTACTATAAAGAAGGCTATTAACAAAATTACTACTTAGCATGGCATTATGAGCATACTAAATGAGTCATAGTACCAGCATGGCATTAGGATCGTACTAAAATGAGACATAATACCAACATGGCATTAGGAGCTTACTAAACGAGACATAATACAAACATGGCATTAAGAGCATGCTAAATGAGACATAGTATCAACATGGTATTAGAAGCATACTAAATGAGAGTATCAACATGGCATTATGAGCATGCTAAATGAACTTAGCACTAACGTGACTACAGTCTTTTTCCCACAACAATTGTTAATGACATATGAATGTGCAACTATATTAGCATAACATGAACATTTATGAATATAAATACTACAACATGGTTTACTATGGCATAAACATAAACACTACAACATGGTTTACTACATGGAATACTACAATATGGATTACTAGCATGTAATACCACATGGAATACTACAACATGAAATGCTACATGGAATGCCACAACATCAACATGGATTACAACATAAACTTTTCCACAAGTAATTGGAGAACATTTAAGAACAAGAATACTACATCATGTATTTCTATGGCATAAACATGTATACTTCAACATGGATCACACTAGCATAAACATAAACACTTTTAAGAACATGAGTACTATACCACGATTTACACTAGCATACCCATGATTATGTTACAACATAGAGACTACAACATGGATTATAATTAGGACATGAATACCATTTAATATGCTACAACAGTAAATCATGAACATTTATTTTTTTGTTCTTCTTATTGCAAAAACATGAAGCTAAAACATGCATTATTTCCTATACAATTCTAAGATTGAATCTTAGCTAGGGTTGTTAGAAATCCTACCTTTATAGTCCTTATCTCTTCGAGCTTTAACCCTTCTTCTTCATCCTCCTCTTTCTTCCTTCTCCTTTTCTTGTTTCTTCTCTTCCACAAACTTCTAGAATGAGCAATAGCACCCAATAGAAGAAAGGAATGCTACGGGGGTGTGCAGAGTGAGGGTAGAGTGGCCTTATGGGTGCTCAGCCTACTTGAAGTCTAAGAGGAGAGGAAAAATTTCGGCCATAAGGAGAAAACAAGGGAGAGGGGAAATGAGAGATTTTCTTCTTCCTTTTTTCGTTTCTTTGAATTTTTTCTATTTTAATCCCCTTCCATGCCACCTCATGC
The DNA here is from genome assembly GCA_030789695.1 of Scilla litardierei. Lineage (NCBI taxonomy): Eukaryota > Viridiplantae > Streptophyta > Magnoliopsida > Asparagales > Asparagaceae > Scilla > Scilla litardierei. The sequence goes on along the minus strand of CM061139.1, from coordinate 175,820,430 downwards.
TCCCCTAAATTCATGTAAGCATGCCACCTAATAATGGGTTAGGTGGAGTTTAAGCATGGCATGACACATATTAGGGTTAGGTGGCTTCTTTAGAAAATTTGTAATATTAATTTTTAGAAAAATAGATTACTCCCTTAATACTTCATACCATGTTTAAATACAATGTATTTCCATTCAAGTACTTATTCATTAAATTCAAATGGTGTTTAAAAATTATTTAAAAATAATTTTATCATTACAAAAATTAGGAAAAATTTATAGAAATACCCAGAAATTTATACGTACACATACGTCCAAAAATACGTACATATACACATATATATGGATACCGGGTATTACAGCCAACTTTCAACTTTGGTAGTTGTAGCACACGACCATTTACTTGGGTAAATTGTGTACTAATGGAAATCCCACGTATCCAAAGCATGTGATCAGCATCATAACTGTTGGACTTGTCTTTATCCTCAAATGTTTTAGCATCCGCTTTGCTTTGCCATCTGGTTTTAAATAAGAAAGTCAATCGGTGGTTGTAACCCTCCGTAGTCCAGTCTACGGGATAGGGTTATGTGTTGTGGCCATGTACGGCGTATTGAAGGTAATGATGTAGGATCCCGAGAGAGTGGGACCCATTTGGAGGGCCTTCTTGAAACGTGGCGAGTCAGGGTTTGGCGCTCGTAAACAGTGGAACTATCACCACATTGGTCAGTGGCAATCTTGTAATTAAGTGGAGAAGTGTCATAATAATAATAATAATATAAAATTGATTTTATTTTGGGTAAGGGCATTTTGGTAATTATGGAGGGTTACCATAAATGGAAAGTTTCCATAAAAGGAAATTACTACATAAGGAAAGTTTCCTAATTTGGAAAGTTTCATAATTTGGAAAATGGCAAACTTGTAATTACCCTAACTAAGAAAATATCCACTAAACCTCTTCCTAATTATCCTAAACTCTATCCCCTTAATTTAAATCTCTCTCTCCCTCACACCACCCCTCATTTTTGCCCTAGTAATTTCAGCCTACGTTTGTACACCCTTGTGGGGGATGTACGAGGGAATACGGACCTCGAACGTCGCGTACACGAAGTCGTGTACAAAGGGAATCTGTTCCCTTGCGGAGAGGATCTCTGGATGAGTGGGAAAGTCGCATTATATATGCATAAGTGCATGCGACATATGGCTAATAAAGGGGGAATACTTAAGCTTATGTTGTACCATGCATATGGTACAACTTAAGCTTATAATGTGCCATGTATCATGGTACACCTTAATTAAGTTGTTCCAAAGGAACAACTTACCCTAAAATAACTACCTTGGGGGCTATAAATAAGACCCAAGGGTAAGCCATTTCAAACACCTTTTGCATGGTTTTCATGCATGCAACTTCATTCTAGCGAAGCTCTGCAGAAATCCTTTCTCTTCCTCTATCCAAGTTCTTAATCTAAAGTAGAGATTTAGATTGTGGATTTAGTAGCCTTACTCCGTTCGTGAGAAGACTCGATCCGTCGTGGCGAATCCGAAGGCAAAGTTCCGAGACTACCGTTCCGCATACGCTAGCGTAAGTCTCAACTTTAATTATCGATCCTAACTCTGTTTTGGCAGGATCCTTCATTGGTATCAAAGCCATATGGGTTCGCCCCGGTCAAACCACCGCCCCGTCGAAACTACGAACGAGTCGTTGTCTTTTTCACGAATGGGTCTCCTACCATTACGGATATGGTAGGAACGCTTCGTGACGGAGAGAACGCAGCGGTTGTTCTTTTCACGTTAGGGTCTCCTATCATTACGGATATGGTAGGAACTCTCCGTGACGGGAAGAACCGACCGTTCACGTAGTACGTTATTCATTTTTGGCACACGGCCATTAGGAAATAACTAATTTCTCGACGAACGGGTGCTTCATCAACGAACGGGTGCTTCATCGAGGAAGATGATGGTAGTTATTTCCATCGGGTAAGAGGAAATTTGGTGCATGTGCACCATGGCCAAATGGGCTATGAATGCCATGCATCCCCCCTCCCCAAGCGGAGGGGGTTGGCTACGGCCAATAACCACCGGCGACCACCCCATCAAGGGGGAGGAATGTGTGCGGCAACCCCATTCAAGGGGGTGGCCGGCCATGGCCAAAGGGGCCATGGCCGGCCAATGCCCAAAATGGCCTTGGCCATGACCGGCCATGGCCATGCCATGGCCGGCCATGGCCAGGCCGGCAGTGGCCAGGGCCAATGCCCTGGCCTCGGCTAGGGCATGGCCGGCCCTGGCCGGCCTCGGCCAGGGCAGAGGCCCTGGCCGAGGGGCCAGGGCCCCTGGCCGGCCAGGGCCCCTGGCCGGCCAGGGCAGCGGCCCTGGCCGGCCCTTGGCCAAGCCCCGGCCAGGGCAGAGGCCCTGGCCGGGAAGAAGTTGCAGTCTAAAATTGGTCGACCAATTTGGTGTTTTTGGTCGACCAATCTGGCAGAAGGTCTGGGTCGACTGCAAACTTGCCAACTGACCCATACGGGGTGACAAAAGGCCTTGGTCTAACTCGAATGTGTCGATTAGCCCATACGGGGCTAACCACAGTGCCGACTAGTTCATACGGGACTAACGTTTTAATGAAGTTTTTTCATTGGGCTCTACTCTTTGAAGATTAGCCATAGTGCTCTACTTCATGCGAGATTAGCCATGTCATTGTGCTCTACTCTACGGAGATTAGCCAATGTACTTGTGACGTTGTGCTCTACTCTACGGAGATTAGCCAACGTGCTTTCAAATTTTTTTTTGAAAAAGATGTTTTTCAAATAGGTTATGTCACGTCCTTAATCGGGATAGCGCAATTTAGAATTCCAAGTCCTACCACGATCCGGCCATGGTTATCTAACCCCTGTGTGTATAGAACAGGTCTCGTGGCTTGGCAATTGTTGCGTTAAAATTCTTTGCGCAAATTCTCACCTATTCCATTTTGAAAGATATGTTTTTCAAAATATTTTTCCGCTGCTAATACCATACGGGTATTATTTCTGATTTCTTTTTACTTAAGATAAGTAAGAGGGATACTTTGAAAGTTACTTCTAGATGGTAGTTGGGAACGTAGTGAACTTCTCGATTCTAGAGTAACATTTCAACGCATCCAAGGAACTTATCAAGTGTTTAAAGAATCGAAACTTTATGCATAGAATTTTGATCGTGTTTTTCATTCTCTTTGCAGTTTTTTGAATCGAATATGTCTACCGCTTCTAAGAACATTGTCGCAGAGCTTAACAAAGGTGAAAAGCTCAACGGCGACAATTATAAACTTTGGTCAATAAAAATCCAATATGTTTTGGAGGAGCAAGATGTGCTCGAAACACTCCAAAACATAATGGAAGAACCTGAGTTGGGCAATACGGCCCAACACAAGAGGGACCGGGAAGCTTATGATACTTGGACTCGAAAGAACAAAATAGCACGTATTACGTTACTGTCCGCAATGGACAATGACATAATGCGTCTATTTCGGGAATTCGACCTAGCCAAAGACATATGGTCTGAGCTAGAAGTAAAGTTTGGTGGAACTTCGGTTACCAAACTCCGCTCCTTAAACATTCAATTTGATTCGTACAAGATGCGGCGAGATCATTCTATGAAAAAGCATCTCCGCCACATGGCGAATCTCATATCTGAATTAAAGGATGCGGGTGTTACGCTGTCTGACGAACAGTAGATCCAAGCAGTCATTCGTTCACTCCCAGATAGCTGGGATAACATGAAAATTTACCTCACTCATAATGAGTGCATTAAAACTTTAAGCGATGTATCGAAACACCTCGAACTAGAGGAAGAGCGGATTCAAGCCGCAAAACCAAGTGCAGAAGTGCACGTGGCCGCTAGTTCCTCACATGGAGAAAATAAGCGGAAGAATAAACGCTTAAGGTTTGTGAACGAACGAAAGCATGAACCGGAAACCTCAAAGAAGACTAAGAACAAAAAGTGGCAAAAGAATGTGCACTCAAAGAAGAAAAACTTGAAGAAGATCAAGTGCTTTAAGTGCAACAAGTACGGTCACTTCGCCCGTACATGTACGGATGGAAGTGATAAGGTAACTTGTGGGGCTAGTTACATATGTGTTTCTAGTTCCATGTTTCTTGTTGAATCTAACTATTTTTGGTTGATTGATTCAGGGGCCACAGACCACGTAGCGAAGGACAGAAGGTTCTTCGTAGAGTATCGAAAGATAACTCAAGGAACAAAGTGGATATACGTCGGCAACAACACTCGTGTTGAAGTCAAAGGCGTCGGAACATGTAAGCTAGTTCTCGACAACGGCCGGACATTATTATTGCATGACGTCCTCTTTGCTCCAGATATTAGAAGGAATATCGTTTCCGTGGTCATGTTAATGTCTTTAGATTATGAGTGGAGGTTCTATAAACAGAAAGTTGACATTGTTTGTAATAGTTCTTTAATTGGATCTGGTAATGTTTGTAATGGATTAATTGTTTTAAATACAATGTATGATGCTTCTTCTTCCATTAATGAAAGTTTCCATTTGACAAATGCTTCTAACTCTGAAACTGAGATCATTTGTTGGCATGCAAGACTTGGTCATATTGGACCAACTAGAATGGATAGACTTGCCAAAAGTGGCTTGCTATCTAATGTTTCAAAAGTTGAAATGTCAACTTGCGAACATTGTCTTGTAGGGAAAACTTGTCGCAAGCCGTTTGGAACTGGCACAAGGGCCGAAGTTCCATTACAGCTTATCCATTCGGACATTTGCGGTCCAATGAATGTTAAGACAAGACGCGGGAAGTCCTATTTCATCACTTTCATTGATGACTTCACTCGTTTCGGTCATATTTATTTGATTTCCCACAAACATGAAGCTTTAACTTGCTTCAAAAACTATATGAGTTTAGTGGAAAATCAACTAGATCGCAAGATAAAGGTCTTGCAAACCGATCGGGGTGGAGAATATCAATCAATGAGTTTTAAGGAACTCTGTGATGAAAAAGGCATAGTTCATCAAATAACTATGCCTTATACTCCACAACAAAACGGTGTTGCGGAAAGAAGAAATAGGACATTGATGGAAATGGTCCGATCAATGATGTCTCAGGCAAATTTGCATATCACCTTTTGGGGTGATGCATTATTGACGGCAGCATTCATCTTAAACCGTGTACCCTCGAAGTCGGTAAGTTCTACTCCTTATGAGTTGTGGAACAATAGAACTCCAGACTTAAGCATTCTAAAACCTTGGGGTTGTGCTTCTTATGCACATTTATCCTCTCACAAATATGGCAAACTTGGGCCACGTGGGAGGAAGTGTATCTTCATCCGATACGCTGAAAACTCCAAAGGATATGTTTTCGTCGGTCAAGAGGACAATGGGGGTCTAATAGAATTCGAATCGAGGGATGTTGTCTTCTTGGAAAACGAGTTTTCAAGACAGGGTGAGATAAGTCAAGACTTATCCTTGTTTGAGACTTGGGATCAAGAAGGATCGGAACGTTCGAGTGGGAGAATTCTTGGTGAAGAAGAAAATATGTTTCAAACTTCACCAATGAATGATACGAACGATACCAATCCTATTCCGAGTGGGAGTAATGTTATTCCAAGTGGGAGTGATGTCATTCCAAGTGGGAGTGATCAAACTCAAACAAGACGTAGTAATCGAATGAGGCTAACACCTCTGAGATTTGAGGATGAATTTCCTCAAACTTTCATGACATTACTACAAGATGATGACGAACCTGCAAATTTCAAACAGGCCGTTACATGCCCTGCTAAAGAAAAATGGATAGCGGCTATGGAAGAAGAACTTCAATCCATGAAAACGAACCAAGTCTGGGACTTGGTTGATTTACCTAAGGGACGTAGAGCCATTGGGAACAAGTGGGTTCTCAAAATCAAGCATAAGGCTGATGGCTCCATCGAGAAATATAAAGCTCGCCTTGTTGCGAAAGGTTTCACGCAACAGGAAGGAATAGACTACGAAGAGACTTTCTCTCCTGTCGTGCGTTTTACCTCCATTCGCTTAATTCTGGCAATGGTGGCTTGTTTGGACCTCGAGTTACATCAGATGGATGTAAAGACTACTTTTCTTAACGGAGAACTAGATGAGGAGATCTACATGGAACAACCAAACGGGTTCGTACAAGAAGAAAACAAACATAAGGTTTGTAAACTTCGTAAATCCATATATGGTCTTAAACAATCCTCAAGGCAGTGGTATATGCGCTTTCAAGAAGTCGTTTTGTCGTATGGTTTCTCCATGCTCGACGAAGACAACTGCGTATATATTAAGAGGATTAAAAACAAGTATGTAATTATGTCTCTTTATGTAGATGACATACTTATAGCCGGAAATGATAAGCGTCTTATCTTGGATATCAAAGCTTGGCTTTCATCCGTCTTTGAGATGAAAGACATGGGTGAAGCTGCATATATCCTTGGGGTTAAGATCTCAAGGAATCGTTCCAAGAAACTTCTTTCTCTCTCTCAAGAGACGTATATAAAGAAAGTTTTAGAACGGTTTAATATGCAGGACTGCAAGCCAATTGATACTCCAATAAGCAAAGGCGATGGTCTATGTTTGGAAATGTGTCCCAAAGATCCAAAAGAAAAGAAAGCTATGGAAAAAGTTCCATACTCCAGTGCTGTCGGGGAGTCTGATGTACGCCATGATGTGTACCAGACCAGACATTTGCTATGCTGTTGGTATGGTAAGCCGTTACCAATCCAACACAGGATAGGCACACTGGAAAGCGGTGAAGAGGATATTAAGATACCTCAAAGGGACTGCGGACTATGCGTTATGCTATCAAGGCAATACCTTGAGACTCGAAGGCTATACCGATGCTGATTGGGCGGGTGATCTCGACGAGCGAAGATCTACCTCAGGCTTTGTTTACTTGCTCGGGAATGGTGCAATATCCTGGAGCAGCAAGAAGCAAACCTGCATCGCCCTATCAACCATGGAAGCAGAATTCGTAGCATTCAGCATGGCGGTCTAAGAAGCTGTTTGGCTTAGGAAATTATTAGACAGGCTAACGAATGCCACTGACTCAAGCACTGTTCCTATATACAGTGATAGTCAAGCTTCGATTGCCTATGTCAAAGATCCTAAATTTCATTGTAAGACCAAACACATTGACATTCGATTCAAGTTTGCGAAGGACTATGACAAACGGAAGGAAGTAGACATATGATACATATCCACGCATGAGATGATAGCGGATCCCCTTACTAAGGCGATCCCCAGAGATGTGTTCTACAAACACTTATCATCTATGGGAATGCGTAGGTGCTGAGCTGTATCTTGTAATATTTCCCATGTCTATAGAAGATCAAAGTTTAATAAAAGAAAGAAGTTCTTTTATATATTGCATACAAGTTTCTTACAAATGATTTCATACATTTGTGTTTGAGTCTCAGCTATTTTATTGTGTGTATGTCGGACAGATTAAGGTTGGCTCTCTCACATGAGCAACCGCCTTATCTTATCAGAAGGATAAGATAGATATGAGACTAGTTTAAAGTCAAAGTCATTAGACAAATGATTTAGAGTCATGACTTAAACAAGATAGTCGAATGGAAGATCTGCATCATATGGATGCTTACAAAAGATCTGAGATCTGTATCACAAGGATATTTGAAAGAGATCTCAAAGGATTTTTTAATCCTATCTGTCTTATGCAGGATGAGAGTCCGTGAATATTTTCACGAGTAGTAAGGGGACTCAAAAAGATAGGCACTGTGGTGTCTGATCTTTTCATCCGTACAACATCATTAAGACATACTCTCTCCGGGAAAGGAGTGATGTTGTAATACGTGTTCATACCACGTATGCATTACGACCACTGAGTTAGTAGCAATAGTGTTTGCTATTATGTGAGACTCAAAGGCCATACGGGTCTTAACTCTTACCCTCAAGGACTCCAATTGGTTCCTTTAGATTTGACGAGATGATCGCTATCTTAGCGTGTTGCTAATGGGCTATGATAATTCGGCTCGGCGGGGCACGTTAGAAAAGCGAATCAAGTCAAGATCAGAAGGTTCGCAAGAAGAGGAAGATTGATTTCATATTCGCATTTTGACTTTAATGATTCAAAGCTGGCCAGCCAATTGTGATCCAGATGGGATTCAATTGTTGAATATAAAGTACAAGAAATGTGAAGAAATAATCTAGGGTAAAGCATGCGTTGAACTACTCAACTTTGCACCTTCGAGGTCGTTGTGTATCTCTAACAAGTGCACAACAACAGACTCTACGCGCATGACGGTCGCACGGTCTATTTCTCGGTATGATAGATGAAAGAACTAAGGGAAAGACGTTCTCTTACAATCCCCTCAAGTGTGAGTGGGAGATGTTGGATATGGAAGACGTTTGTACACCCTTGTGGGGGATGTACGAGGGAATACGGACCTCGAACGTCGCGTACACGAAGTCGTGTACAAAGGGAATCTGTTCCCCTTGCGGAGAGGATATCTGGATGAGTGGGAAAGTCGCATTATATATGCATAAGTGCATGCGACATATGGCTAATAAAGGGGGAATATCTTAAGCTTATGTTGTACCATGCATATGGTACAACTTAAGCTTATAATGTGCCATGTATCATGGTACACCTTAATTAAGTTGTTCCAAAGGAACAACTTACCCTAAAATAACTACCTTGGGGGCTATAAATAAGACCCAAGGGTAAGCCATTTCAAACACCTTTTGCATGGTTTTCATGCATGCAACTTCATTCTAGCGAAGCTCTGCAGAAATCCTTTCTCTTCCTCTATCAAAGTTCTTAATCTAAAGTAGAGATTTAGATTGTGGATTTAGTAGCCTTACTCCGTTCGTGAGAAGACTCGATCCGTCGTGGCGAATCCGAAGGCAAAGTTCCGAGACTACCGTTCCGCATACGCTAGCGTAAGTCTCAACTTTAATTATCGATCCTAACTCTGTTTTGGCAGGATCCTTCACAGCCTACATCAAGGAGAATGGGGAGGAGGAAAAAAAAGAAAAGGGACGAGAAGAAAAAGAGAAGAGGAAAGGAGGAGGATGAAGGAGGAGCTAGCTAGGAGGTTTCATCTTCTTCAAGCACCCAAGGTTAGAGGATCTCTTCACCCTTAGGAATAGGGTAGAGATGCATACTATGGTTCCTTGCTAATGTGTTTGTATGTTTCTTTAGGAATTAAGTTGTTTTAGCACTTGAAAAAACAGGGCAGATCCACCCAATACAGGGGAGGTTCTGTCCTAAATTTATTTGAGCTATTCCCACTCTTCCACAAATTATTTTGATCTGAAATTTTAGTATGTTGTACTCTTAGTAGTCCCCTGCAATTTCTTCAACTGGACCAAAGACTGGTTTTGCCTATAGCTATTTTTAAAAATTCGATTTCCAGAACCTGCCCAGTTTTACTCAGCCCAGACCTGTGTCGGTAGAAAAGCTACATCCTTTGCTACAAACCCTTGATTGACTTGAAACCAGTGCCATTTTACAACTAAGACCTATATCTAACTTTTCTTCAACTGCATGTTTGTCTAATTATACCTCTAAACATACTGAAATGACCAATTTTTGAATCCTAATATTGATGTCTGAAAACTACAGAAACACCTTTCAGTGTTTAAATCACCATAAATCAAATACTTTGAATTTTGATGTGAGGTTTGAAATTCTGGAAACTATATTGATAGGGCTACAACGCTGATATGTTGGATTCCCATGTTTAGTTTAATAAATTTCGTGAATTGCTGCCACAATCTACTGCTGTGCTGGAAACTGAAATCTGCAAGTCTCTAATTGCTATATGCATGCATTAAAGTTGAACTATAGTTGTGTAATTGACTTCTGAAATTCATGTTAATGCTTCTAAAATGTGTAAGGTGATGTGTAATGGCTACCTTAAGCTTAGTTGCTCAAGTTACATGTTGGTGCACGTGCAAGCTAAGTTGAAACATGGTTATGGAAGTTATGTGTGAGATGTGAAGAAAGTTAAACTTTGAGCTTTAATAGAACGGGCAACTAAACCTAGGGTAGAAACCTGGCCAGAGGTGTCCATGCTGCTCAAAGCAGGTAGGCCCTCTAGGCAGGGGTTGGGTATGGGGGTGAAAGTCCGAGAAAAGTGACAGTATGAGGACGAGACTATGTGGTTCAGAGTTATATCATATGTTTCAGTGTTGTCCCACGTCCGTAATACGGAGTGGGATGCCCTTGTGGCTCTGCCTTGTTGCCTCACATCCGGAGTGGGAGGCCCCGTTAAGCTTCACACAGTGCGTTGTACCACTGGCGGGTGCTAGGTTGCCATCCCAATTTGGGATGAGGTTTAGTCCTCGTACTCGAGTCTTGGTCTCGGCCTTTTCAAACTTAACTACAGCTAGAACTTAATGAACTTATTAACTTCTGAACTGTGATGTGATGTGTGTTGGTTCTCCTTGGATGTGTTGAGTTTTCTCTACTGGTCACGCTCTAACGTGCCCCCTTCCTGTGGTTTTGGGAGCAGGCACCCAGCTGCAGCTGTCAGAGCAGGAGGACGCGAGGCGTACTACTTAGTTTTTCACCTTGTCAGTTGAGTAGCTCTGTAGTGGGGTCGAGATGATGTGGACTTGTGCAGGCATGGTCGGTGAGGAGTTGGTTGTCGTAGCGCCACTCCAGCGACGGTTGTAGTGGCAGTGTTTTGTCCCATGACGGGTCTTATACAGATGTGCACAGTTGATGCAGTTCCTTGGTAGTTGGGTCGAGTGTTGGAGATGTACTTCTGATATGGGACATATGTACATAGCAGTGTGACCTTTTGGGGGTGGCTGTACTTTTTGTAGTGGTTGTACTCTTGTGTCGGTGGACGGTTGCACTTGATGTTGGCATAGTTGTACATATTATACGATGGTGGACTAGTGTACTCAGTTTCAGTTCAGTGTTGTCTGCGGTTGTTTTACTTTTCCTGCTCTGCTTTTTGTACCACACTTGTGTCTCGTTGTTACCTTTTTGTTGTTAAAGCTCTTTTACTTTCCTTCCTTACTGTGTGCGCATTGGCCTGCCTTACTTTTATTCTACTCTTGGTCTAAGACCGCGACTCGTCATGTGTCTCCATCCCATCCTGTCTCGGGGAATTGAGATTAAATTCTCCTCCCTCAAGTATTAGGGCCACTGGGGCGTGACAATGGTCCTAGTTTAGCTATTATAGTGGTAGTGATCTAGTTAAGGAACTACTCTACTGTTTGTTAATATAATCGATAGAACAGATGTGATTATTGGCATTATTAACATTGGTACCACCCGGTGTCTAGGATCGTTTGCGCCAAAGTTTGGATCACCCTGCTTGCAGGGATAGTGATCTACTTGGCCAAACCTGACTGGCAGTGTATGCATGGATCAATGTTAGAATTCCAATTATCATCAATTTACAACCATTGATTATACATACCTTCAAAAGAGTTGCTTCAACCTTTTCATCACCGTGATCACTATCTTGTCTCGTTCACCCTTGCCTTTCTTACTTGTCACATGAAAACTGTGCATGAAATATCGATACACTTGTTGCGTGATTGCTCACGTATAAATATTCCCATCACCTGATGCATGTCATATACTATTCATTGATTACGATTATAATATCTTGTTGAATTATCACCTGAAATGTTGTACGAAATGACGTATTGGAACAACGAGACTGATTAACATACCATATTGAAAAATAGCGATTGAATGACAACATAATGCTGAACTATCCTGTTAAGATTGAATGCTTGTGATAATCGACACTGCACTGGGTTTTGGGGTAACTTATATTAGAGAAAGTGTGGGAGCGATCGCGAGTCCATCTACATATTGCACCGTACCGTACCGACCATCTAAAATGAACACCACCTAAAGTGAAGTGAGATCCGCACGGGTGAGCGCCCCCGTGGCAGAAGATGGGCTCAATGGTCGCACACTATACTTTCTTATATAAGTCACATAGTTTCTAGCTTTACTACTGCTTGCATGTCCTTTTATTGTTACTACATCTACCTGATTGTCTTACTATTGTTACCACACTGCATGCTGGTTAAAATGGTGTTACTACCATATCATATATGCCATGCCACAGTTGTTGCTCTTGTACGTCACTTTTCGCACTTGTACAGTCACCTTTACGTTACTTATCATACTTGCATGCATGACTGTTTTTACTTTATTTAACACAGTTGTATGAATGCATGTAGTTAGTTTCCATAGCTCGTTCTTGCTTTTGCACCGCTTTTACTTTCAATACTAGAATTGTTGTGACTTACATACGGTTCCATCTTCGTGGCACCGTCAGACGACACACATATTGACGTAGGTGCTTCCGAGTTCGCAGAGCCAGAGTTTGACCTTGAGACTGCGGAAAACTAGATTTAGAATTGTGTGTGAGACACATTTTCTATGTATTTTACTTTCAGTTTTACTTTTCATGTATTGAGTGTGAGAGTTGATATTGTGTATTGAACTTTTAGTTATGGATTGTATAAATAAATGTACGCTGGTTTGATTATTATTGTACATCTCTGTATCGTGGCTATATTGTTTTCACCGGTGATCTGCAGATCTACAAATGTAATCAAATAAGTAATACCCCACTGAGAGCGGGTCGTTATACGCGTACATACCAAATTACTTATCGCATACATCTGTCCCAAAAAATCACTCCGCGTACATACCAAATTATTGACACAGCACATCCCATCCATTTTGCTCAACACAAACATCTATGAGTTCAGTTAGAACTTTTTTCAACGACCACATACTTAGTTGCAACACACGAAAAGCAAATAGTTATGTTGAGTTTTTCTAAAGAATTTCAAAGATTGCTTGAGATCCAACAAAGATCCGAAGCATTCTTGAGAGATTTTTGTGTCCTAAAATTGTTTGTGCCCTAAAATTGTCGAAAGATTTAGGGATTTTCATGCTTTAAAATTGTTCAATGCAAACTTAATACGAGTTGATTATTCAGGTAATTCAGGTAAGTATATGTAAGAATTTTTTTTTGAAATTGAAATGAATCAATTCACTGGTATGTGCACTGAACAACTTTTGTTGACGAAGAAAACATGTTAACTCATTTAAGGGTTTTTTTGTCTTATGAGCACTTTCGGTAATTTGGAACATGGGTTTTCAATACGCACACTAAGTAATTTTTTATACCATGCGTGCACTGTGCAAAATGGTATGTAAACTACACAGAACCTACCCGTTAGGGTAGGTTCCGATCGGGTATCTGGGTACCCTGTATCCGTGCACACCCTAATGTAAACAAAGTAACTCCCGCCTTTATAAAATTAACCGACATGGTCCGAAACCCACCGGTCGAAAACGCGGCTAACGCGGGAGAGGAACAAAACACTGTTTCGGCTGTATGCTCGTTATACACGCGATCAACGCTTGTCGTCGCCCGTCCTTAAACAAAATGACCATTTGTTTCCCCGACCCCAATCGAAACCCTAATCTCCTCGATTTCTCCCCTCTTTTGTTCCTAAATCTTCCCCGATTGACCCCAAAATTAAAACCATAATACCGATCAGAACCAGGGAGATCAATCCACTTCATGGCCATGGGATCGACGTCAAATCCCCATCGTAAGTTCCATCGAACCTTCAATGCCTCCTGTTGTTTAATTCTACTGTTATTTATTTATTACAACGCTTCCACCAAAAAACCCAATTCTCCAACCCTAATCCATCGCCGACGAATCTCCGAGCTGCAATTGAGAAATTCAACAGATCCAGCTATTGAAAACAATCACGCGCTCGAAAACCCCACGCCATTTTGTTCTGGAATGGCCAATCACGAGGGTTTTCAAAGCGAATGCGACTTCCTTAAAGCTCATCCGCACTGTAGTTCTGATGGATTCCTCGATTACATCGGCTTCTTCTACTGTACATGCTCGGAAGTTCGAATATTGGGATATTTTGTTTTTTTACTGTGGCTGGTTGCCCTCTTTTATCTACTGGGCAACACCGCCGCGGATTATTTCTGCCCCAGCTTGTCAAAGCTATCAACTTTGTTGGAGTTACCACCTACGATTGCTGGAATTACACTCTTGCCGCTTGGAAATGGAGCGCCAGATGTGTTTGGTAGCATTGCGGCCTTCTTGGGGACCGGTAACGGTGGGGTGGGGCTTAATAGCGTGTTGGGTGGAGCTTTGTTTGTTACTTCGATAGTTGTTGGGCTTATCGCTTTATCTGTTGCCGAGAAGAATGTTCAAATCGATGGCAAATGTTTTATTAGAGACATTTGCTTCTTCTTGTTTACTTTGATGTCCTTGTCATTGATATTGGTGTTTGGGAAGGTGGGTGTTTGGGGAGCAATCCTGTTTGTTTCGATCTACATAGTTTATGCTTTTGTTGTGGCAGCGAATGAGGTGTTGAGGAAGCATGCGAGGAGGTTGAAGTTTGATGTCGTGACCCCATTGCTTCCTGTTAGAGGAAGTTTTTTTTCACATGGAATTGAAGAGGATGAATCGGTTTATGGTCAATTGCTTGATGATCTTACTGCTGATGTGCCAAAGCTTGATACATTGCCTCAGTGGATGTGGGCTTCAAATGTGGCAATCTACTCTAACAGGGAGATTAATACAAGGCCTTTGTGGGGTTGGAGTGATGACATAGAAAGAGACGATGGTAGCAATTTCGCTTGCATCAAACTATTGTCATTATTAGAAATGCCACTGACTTTTCCAAGAAGGTTGACGATTCCGATTGTCGAAGAAGAAAGGTGGTCAAAAGCTTATGCCGTTGCTAGTGCTTCCTTATCTCCTCTACTCTTAGCTCTTCTTTGGAATTCAGGAAAACATGATGGTTCTGAACCCAGTATGATGGCCTTCGTTGGTGGTGGTATTTTAGGCATCATTCTTGGGGTCCTTGCCTTTTCTTTTACAAGATCTGATCACACACCACAAAGATTCTTGTTCCCATGGGTTTTTGGAGGGTTTCTTATGAGTATAACATGGTTCTATATCATTGCTAATGAACTGGTTTCACTTCTTGTGGCATTGGGCATAATTTTGGGGATCAACCCTTCTATTCTTGGATTAACAGTCATGGCATGGGGTAATTCTATGGGTGATCTCATGTCAAATGTGGCCTTGGCAATCAATGGGGGTGATGGTGTTCAGATTGCCATGTCAGGATGCTATGCTGGTCCAATGTTTAATATGCTTGCTGGTTTGGGCATTTCAATGTTCCTTGGGGCTTGGTCTGTTGCACCATCACCATATATGCTTCCACAAGACATGTCTTTGATATATACGATGGGATTTCTTGTGGCCGGCCTCATGTGGGCTCTTTTCATTTTACTCCGCAATGACATGCGACCCAATAAGTTGTTGGGGGTTGGGCTTATAGCCTTATACATTGTATTTCTGTCTATAAGGATAAGCAATGCCATGGGTATTGTATCATTGGCCGACTTACATTGACCATGTATATATTTGTACTCTGGGTAAGGGATCTGCACCTGTCCAAGTGGCTTATTGTCGAATTGGCCTATTTTCGTTATCATTGAAAATTGATGCATAAAGTGCTAGCAAACATGGTTGGAATTATGATGGATTCTGATGACTTGTAATTGATACAAATCAGGCCCAAATGCTTATGTTTTTTTAAATTCCCATGCATTTCTGAACGAACATGGACCATGGTTTATTTGAGCTCTACGATGCAATCATGTAAACAAACGTCTATGCTGCTCTCGGGGCATGCCTTTTGGTCATTGCTGCACTCGATGCTTGTTGGATCAGAAGGCTTCGGGATTTTAATTTCATTCAAAGTAAACCACTGGTTCATGGTACGGTTTTTTTTAATCTATGTTGTTTTCAGTTAGGATAGTTATGGTTTTAAATTAATGCAGGTGTATTCCCCCCCCCAAAGATTAGTTCACTTTGTCTCTCTTTTTCTTTAAATTCTGATCAATATTTCAGTTAGTCTTGTCATGTTACATGCTTAACTCTTTCCTTGTAGATTATTAAACCTGGTAGCATGTGCACTTGAACCATGGAGCCATGTTGTGTCAGATAGTCATCGGACATGCATTTTAGACAGGCTAGTTTCGGATCCAATACACGTATCAGACACGATGATTATATTTGAGTATGCGTTTTTTTTTTGACTTTTCTTGAGTGTCATTGTGTTGTACCAGGGTGGCGTGTCCATGTCAGTGCAACATGCTTCTTAACCTACTGCTGACAATAAATATCATAATCCCTCTTAATAATTTTTTGCCCATATGTTTAGTTTGGGTTTATTTACTTTCTAGACACTCTTAATACACTTCAAGTCGTAAATTATAATGATGGCATCATGTTCTTCGAATCTAGATTATATTTCTAAATTCATCAGTTTGAATTATATATACTAGTGCGGGGCACGTGGGTGTTGAGTATTGATTCATTTGGTTTTGATGATGAACGTGCGAAGCGCAGTTATGTACACGTACATCAAAAGCGGCGTCTCAAGACTTCTCAAAGCGTGTGATCGTGTGCCTGAAGCTTCATTGAAGCTCAAGGAGCATTATTGAAGTCAAGAGATTCGGATTGAAGCTTTGAAGACGGTTCGTCTAGTTTATTTTATAGTCTTCTAGCTTCTTTTCGTAGAATGTTAAGCCTTGAGTAGGACTTACATTATAATCTTCATAACGCTCATATCTTAGAGTTAGGATTATCTTAGAAGCCCATAGAATCTTTGCCGAAGCTTCACGCTTCATTTCGCGGCTTTTAGTGCATCTTAGTTGGTTCAAGAAGAAGAACCAACCGACTAGATTGTCATCTAGTCGGTTAAGAATCCTTCTTGAACCGACTAGATCTTCTTGCTCAATTCAGCCTATTGTTGACCAATTAGTCGGTCCAAGAAGGATCACCGACCGACTAATTTGACAACTAGTCGGTCGGTGAACCTTCTTGGACCGACTAGTTATACTTTCATTTCTTCGCCTAGCTACTGTTGACTAGCTAGTCGGTCCAAGAACATCCATCGACCGACTAGTTGTGAAACTAGTCGGTTAGAATTTGTTCTTAGACCGACTAGTTCTCTTGTGTTCGGCCTATTGTATTTCAACTGCTTAGTCGGTCAAAGAACACTCACCGACCGACTAGTTGTCAAACTAGTCGGTTGACAAGTCTTCTTAGACCGACTAGTTCTATCTCCTGAATTCTATATACTTGGCTGTCAACCATCTAGTCGGTCCAAGAAGAATCACCGACCGACTAGTTGCAAAACTAATCGGTCAGTGATCCTTCTTAGACCGATTAGACTGCTTCAGAATAGAGCCGTTGGGGCATTTAATGCCACGATTTTTGCTCTATCTTCTCTTTATCCTATCTATACTTGAAGGGCTTCTAACCTAGCATTCAAGGCTGACATTTATTGTGATTTAGAGATCAAAGAGAAAGCATTCAACTCTCATTTCTAAGCTTCCTCATTTCTCACAAAGAATCTCTCCCTCACTCTTTGAGCCCTATTTTCTCAAGAGAGATTCTCTTCATTGTGAGCCTCTTAAGCCAAGAGCTTGAATTCAAGTCACCAACTCCTCCCTATCCATCTATTGCTGGTCATCTTGGTGGAGCTAGGGTTTGGTGCTTGCTTCTTTCTCAAAATCCTTCTTGCCCTAAAATCAGTAAGTTTTACTCAAGGCATAGGTTTTTGTGGTAAATGTTTATTGTTTCATTTACTTTGATATTTCAAGTTTATCTCTCGGTTGTGAGAGAAGTTTGTGATCTCGGTTTGTGGGAGACATTTTCATTTGTGTATGATTTGATCTTGTAGAGGTTTTTTACAAGAATTTCATAGTGCAAATTTGAGTTAGAGGATTCTAACTCAAGTAGCCGGAGGGGATCCGGGTGTTTGGGACGTAGGATCACCGGGAACAAGTCGGGGAGACTTGGGTGGATCCGAACCCGTTACATCGTTTGTTTGCATTGCTTAATTCTTGTTTGTCATATTTTCATTCTGCATTGTTGGTTGTGTTTGCACAATAATTAGGAATAATTATCTTGATTATTTTAAAGTACTATTCACCCTCTCTCTAGTACTTGTGCAGTAGCTATCAGGGCATTACATTTGGTATCAGAGCCAAGTTCATAGCTATGTCTACCAACGACAACAAGAACGTTTGTCCACCTTCAGACTATAGCACCTTCAAGAACCGTGAAGGAGCTTCTTCGGTGATGGAAGGACACTCCTCAACTAGGCCTCCTTACTTCAACGGTGTCAATTATGGGTACTGGAAATGCCGGATGGAAACGTTCGTCCGGAGCACTTCACTATGGAGAGCTACGTTGACGGAGTATGTCGAGCCCGCCGAACAAGACTTCGCTAAGTGGACTACCGTGGAGGTCGTCGCGGAGGTAAACAATGCCAAGGCAATGAATGCCTTACAATGTGCTTTGGAGCCCGAAGACTTCAACAAGATATGCACATGTACGAGTGCATATCAAATCTGGAATTCACTCCTCATCTTGCATGAAGGAACGAGTAGGGTAAGAGACTCCAAACTCACTTTTGTCAATAAAGAATTCGAATTATTTCATATGCAACAGGGTAAGAAGATGAAGGAGTACTATGCTCGCTTCGTTGACATTACCAATGAGTTGGAGGCTCTTGGAAAGACTTACACCCAAAAGGAGAAAGTCTCAAAAATCATTGACGGACTTCCTTCTTGTTGGAAAAAGCGTACATTCGCCATCGAGGAAGGTAACGATATGAATAAGTATACTGTCGTACAACTAATGGGTACCTTGATGTCTTATGAGGTACGCAAGGACATCAAACTAAAGATGCATGACAAGATGAAGTCGTACTTGAAGCAAGACGAGCCGAAGAAAAAGGTGATTGCGTTCAAGGCCGCTCCATCTACTTCTACCGATGATGAAGAATCGGAAGACGAGTTGGACTTGGAATCCATTGCCCTTATGGCAAAGAAGTTCAACCGATTCTTCCGGAAAGGTAACTTCAAGAACAAATCTAAATTTAGTTCTACTAACGCCTCCGCTCCTTTGTGTTTTAAATGCAACAAGTCAGGACACATCAAAGCGGATTGTCCTCAAAACAAACAAAAGGAGAAATGGAAGGCGCCAAAGTTCGACAAGTCTCGAAAGTACAAGAAAGGGTACAAGAAAGGACTTGTCGGGACATTCACAGACTCCGACGAGGACTCCTCAAGTGGAGAGTCGGATGATGAACAAGTGGAGCAAGCACACATGTGCTTCATGGCTAGAGAGGAACATGATCAAGAGACCTCCTCCGATGAAAGCGAGGATGAAGGCGATGAGGTAACGATGGATGACCTTAGATTAGTTAACGAGCAAATTTGGTTTAAATATTCTAAATTAGTAAATAGATTTACTAAGACTAAAGATGAGCTAACTAGTTTTCAAACCTCACCTAAGCCTATCATCATCAACAACGATACCGTTGTTGAAGGTTTGAGAAATGAGATTGTAAATCTCAAATCTCAACTTGAGCATGTTCATATTGAGGATTCGGAGGAACACGAGATAGCGGATTGGATTTCTCGAAACTCAACTTTGAGTATTGAGAATGAGAATCTCAAGTCTCGTGTTTATGTACTCACATCGCAAGTGTCCACCTTGGATGCTTCTATGCATTCTCTCACCGAGAAGTATGAGTGCACATTAGGCCGAATTAATAAATTCAATAAAGGTAAGGACCATTTGGATAATATCCTAAATGACTTACTTCCGGCCAATCATCACATTGGCTTGGGGTATAAGATGTGAGACTCTTCCAAATCGTCCACCACCTTTGTTAGGCCATCTTTCGAAGCCTCAACGAGTGGGAGCAAACACCCCATTGGTAGTTCATCTACCAATGGTGCTTCCACTTCGTACACACCCCCGTTTGGAAAGAAACCCACCTTGGGTGGACCTCCAAAGAAGGGTCATGCATTTATGTACACCAATACTATGCCACGTAGGAACACACCTTCTACTCCACATGTTCACACATATGATGATTTTTATGCTCCACGTCCACGAGCACGTGCACATCAAGTGAGACACACTCACGCATGTGTTCCTCCACATGTATATGTTCATCCACATTACTATCATATGAACAATTACCATCATACACCATTTCATCATGTGCCATATGCTTATCCACGTCATGCATACCCTAGGCCACTTCCTCGTAGGCCACATGCACCACGTTGAAATCAACCACATGTGCATGCTCCCAATAGGAATAGGGCTACCAAGAAATTCACTATTTGGGGCCCGAAGGACACAAGCATGCATGAAAAACAAGCATATATTCATTCTTATTTCATGAATGTTGTGCACAATGATGATTATGTTGGGAAGTCTAAGTCCAATTGGACTTGGCTTCCAAAGGTCTAATCTCTTAGGACCCAATGACCTTGGGTACCATGGAATGATATTTTTATCTTCAGGTACTCAAGAATAAGAGAAGGAGCAACAAATCAAAATTTAGCTCCAAGAATAATTGGATACCAAAATTATGCTTTCTAGGTTCAATCCACCTTGGGATACCAACTCTACCAACTCCTTGATTTGCAAAGATTTTCATTCAAATGGAGTTGATGGTGCTTAAGTGATGCACCAAAGTAGGGGGAGCTTAATGTTGTAAGTATATTCTTACATTTGGTATCCATGTGTGTTGAATGCATGTAGATGTCACTTTGTGTTTGAGACTATCTCATGCACATCCTATGTTTGCATATTATGAAGTTACTATTCATGTTTATGTACATTTTGTCATAGATATTCTTCCATGAATATATCTTGATGCACTATGACTTCTTTAATGCTACCTTCGATTAAATTGTGCTTTCACAAGCTTGTATTCTATTCGCACAATTGGTATGCATGCATGCGATGCTCATGGTAACTTTATTCGTGTATGTCCTACATTGTGACTTTGTATGTAGACTATCTATATTGGATATCTTCTTTTCATGCTCTTGCTTGATGCTAATTTTGAGCGTATGATATTGTACTTATCCTTCTTATGCTCATGGCATTCCATGCTTATTATTGACTCATTCTGTGAGTATCTCTTCTGGAATGCATGCTAGTACTATGGTTCTTTTGAACATTGTTTCAATTAGTATCCTAGTGTGCTAGAATTGTGTATGCCATACGTTTTATGATGTTTCTCTCTTTTTGGCATAACCCTTATGCATGATATTGATAGTTGATATTCATATTGTTTTAATCACCTTGTCACCTCACATCGCACACTTTGGTATGCTTACTCTTTGTGATCCTTTTCGATCGATGTTGTGACATTTGGTGTTGTATGATGTGTACATCATGTTGCCATTCGTTTCTTGTGCACATTGTATTTATGTCTCTGATATTGACTTCGTCGCTCGACGATTATATTGATTAGATAGAGTTGTTTGTATGAAAACATAGAATTGTTTTCCCTGCACTCAATTCGTTATGAATGTTGATTTTGGAGAGTATGTTCCATAACTCAATACGTGAAATTGATTTGAGTTTTGATGATTTCGTTTTTCGATTTTCGACTATGGTCTCGTTGGCACGCTTTGATTTTCTTCGTTATTTTACATTGGCGTCATTTGGACCGTGGTCGTATTCTTCTACTCTCGTGCTTTTATTTTGGCCATTGTTGTCGTTGATCTCCTCCCGCTCTTTTTGCTAGTGTCAAAGGGGGAGAGAATTAATAATGACGATGTGCTAAATGATAATTTAAAGCATTTTACCGTGGATCTAATTTGATATGTTAGATTCAGGGGGAGTTAAGATATAAAAATGGATTTAGATCCTAAATTTCAATAATTGGGTTCATATTTTATACTTTCCTCGTCTGCTTGATGCGTATGATTATTATTTAATATGGAATTAACGTGTCATCAATGCAGGGGGAGTAAGTAAATTTCATTTAACTCACATTATTATTGATTATTATTTATGTTGGTTTGTCATCACCAAAAAGGGGGAGAATATTGAGTATTGATTCCCCGGATTTGGTTTTGATGATGAACAAACATAAATATCGTGAACTAACTCTTTGTTAGCGCAGTTATGGAGATCGTCGCCAAAATTCTACGTACATCAAAAGCGACGTCTCAAGACTTCTCAAAGCGCGTGATCGTGTGCCTGAAGCTTCGTTGAAGCTCAAGGAGCATTATTGAAGTCAAGAGATTCGGATTGAAGCTTTGAAGACGATTCGTCTAGTTTATTTTATAGTCTTCTAGCTTCTTTTCGTAGAATGTTAAGCCTTGAGTAGGACTTAACATTATAATCTTCATAACGCTCATATCTTAGAGCTAGGATTATCTTAGAAGCCCATATAATCTTTGCCGAAGCTTTACGCTTCATTTCGCGGCTTCTAGTGCATCTTAGTTGGTTCAAGAAGAAGAACCAACCGACTAGATTGTCATCTAGTCGGTTTAAGAATCCTTCTTGAACCGACTAGATCTCCTTGCTCAATTCAGCCTAGGCATTGTTGACCAATTAGCCGGTCCAAAAAGGTTCACCGACCGACTAGTTGTCAAACTAGTCGGTTGGGAATCCTTCTTAGACCGACTAGTTATACTTTCATTTCTTCGCCTAGCTACTGTTGACTAGCTAGTCGGTCCAAGAACATCCATCGACCGACTAGTTGTGAAACTAGTCGGTTGGAATTTGTTCTTAGACCGACTAGTTCTCTTGTGTTCAGCCTATTGTATTTCAACTGCTTAGTCGGTCAAAGAACACTCACCGACCGACTAGTTGTCAAACTAGTCAGTTGGCAAGTCTTCTTAGACCGACTAGTTCTATCTCTTGAATTCTATATACTTGGCTGTCAACCATCTAGTCGGTCCAAGAAGAATCACCGACCGACTAGTTGCAAAACTAATCGGTCAGTGATCCTTCTTAGACCGATTAGACTGCTTTAGAATAGAGCCGTTGGGACATTTAATGCCACGATTTTTGCTCTCTCTTCTCTCTATCCTATATATACTTGAAGGGCTTCTAACCTAGCATTCAAGGCTGACATTTATTGTGATTTAGAGATCAAAGAGAAAGCTTCAACTCTCATTTCTAAGCTTCCTCATTTCTCACAAAGAATCTCTCCCTCACTCTTTGAGCCCTATTTCCTCAAGAGAGATTCTCTTCATTGTGAGCCTCTCAAGCCAAGAGCTTGAATCAAGTCACCAACTTCTCCCTAGCCATCTATTGCTGGTCATCTTGGTGGAGCTAGGGTTTGGTGCTTGCTTCTTCCTCAAAATCCTTCTTGCCCTAAAATCAGTAAGTTTTACTCAAGGCATAGGTTTTTGTGGTAAGTGTTTATTGTTTCATTTACTTTGATATTTCAAGTTTATCTCTCGGTTGTGAGAGGTTTGTGATCCCGGTTTGTGGGAGTCACATTTTCATTTGTGTATGATTTGATCTTGTAGAGGTTTTCTACAAGAATTTCAAAGTGCAAATTTGAGTTAGAGGATTCTAACTCAAGTAGCCGGAGGGGATCCGGGTGTTTGGGACGTAGGATCACTGGGAACAAGTCGGGGAGACTTGGGTGGATCCGAACCCGTTACATCGTTTGTTTGCATTGATTAATTCTTGTTTGTCATATTTTCATTTCGCATTGTTGGTTGTGTTTGCACAATAATTAGGAATAATTATCTTGATTATTTTAAAGTACTATTCACCATCCCTCTAGTACTTGTGCAGTAGCTATCAGGGCATTACACGATGTACATGTCCTTTTTTATTAGCTGCCTTAAGACGCACCAAGAAGAGAAAAAAAAGCAAAAAATGGGGCCGGCTTGGACTTTCGTTGGGCCCCACCTGAAAACCAAGGGAAGAACAAAAGAGGCGGTTGGCTGGCTTCATGGATAGGCTGCTCCTCTCCAATTAACTATAGTAGATGGTCTCATTGGTCATGTGCATTGCTCACATGCATACATAAATATGTGCATGTATATATATGCATGCATTTTACATGCGCGAAACATTGGTGGTATGCTTATGGTGAGTTTTCGAAAGGTTAATCTAACGGATGTTCATGACACCCAGTAACTTGTACTCTATGCTAAATGTTCAATTGCACTGCCTGTATTCTTCCCGCAAATGACTTTTTGCTTTGACATGTATACTGTCTACAAGAACTTAAGAACCTATTATTGTGAGATGTATGATTTTGTGGATAATATTTAACTTCACGAAATGGGTAATAATGCAATTAAAAGTAGCACTTTTGATTTTCTACCTTTAATATTATGTATTATAGTATAACTAGTCATAACCCGTGCCCGCCGGCACGAACTCTTTGTTCCCCAAAAAATTATTTACACAGCCAAAATTTAACAAAACAATATATTAGCGTAAAAATATTTAGCGGCACGGGCACCTTCGGTGTGGGCGTCTTCGGCGTGGAACAACAAATTCAGCGTCGAACAACAAATTTGGCGCCCGCGCCTTCGACGCAGAACAACAAATCTTTGTAAAAAATTTTGCAGGCGCCTTCTGCGCCCGCGCCGAAATTTCCCCCGCGAAATCTTTGTTCCCCGGAAATTATTTCCACAGCCAAAATTTAACAGAATAATAAATTAGTGTAAAAATATTTAGCGGCACGGGCACCTTCGGTGCGGAACAACAAATTCGGCGCAGGCGACTTCGGTGCGGAACAACAAATTCGACGTCGAACAACAAATTCGAAGTAAAAATTAAACAGAACAATAAATTATTTCCACAGCGAAATTCAGCGTGGAACAACAAACATCAGGGTATTTTTACGCTAATTTGTTGTTCCGCTAAATTGTTTTACGCTAAATTTTTTATTTTGTTTAATTTAATGGATCATGATTCTCCACAATATTTTCCAAGGCACTTTTAATTTCAAAGTTTAGGTTTCCAAGGCACTTTCCCCATAATCCACAATCTTTCCCAATGCACTTTTCCCCCAAATTTAATTTTCACACTCTTTCCCAAGGCACTTCTAATTTCAAAGTTTATGTTCCCAATGCACTTTCCCCCAAAATTTTTCACAAAATCCAATCTCAACCATTGATTTATCAAGATCAAATCTCAACCACTTTTTATCTTGTCCTAGTCAGCCCTAGAATTCAAAAAACGCTGTCAAATGTATAATAGATATTATACATGTCTTCTAGTTTTAAACATCATGTCTTTTGAGAATGTTGCTCAAATAATTGATGCAACATATTTTATGGTCTCATCCTGCCATGTGGGTTGCCCTCTTCCTATTGTTTGTTATATATCTATTATACATTTGATGAAGAACAAAATGTGGGCCCCACCCCCCACATCATCCCCTCCACCTCACCATCTACCTCACCCAAAAAGTCACCCCACATCACCCCCACATCACCCTCCACTTATTTACATGCTTACCATCCCCTCAAAAAAACCCAACCCCACTTAATTACATGTTTGCCATTCACCCCAAAAACTAAAAGAAAACCAATTAATTACACGTTTGCCACTCCAAAGTTTTTTTGCGTTTTAACTCTCGGACTTTGCACTTTTTGCCCTCCGACAATACCAGCACGCACACCCACATTTCTCACTCATTTTCGGTTGCGCTTGTTCACCGCATCATCTTCATGTGGGTTTTTGGATCCGTGCACAGTGTGCACGGGTTATTTCTAGTAGAGCAATGTAAGAGAGAACAATATAGCAGAATGGTATGTAGAATATGTCGTCTCTTTTGTTGGGAAATAAAGCCGTTGGTTGTAGATAAGTAGGTGTATACCGTTGAGCTTAATTTAGATGACACACTTGCAAGCTTGAAGGCTTGTCTAGTGGCGAATGGATATCTGTTCTATAAAATAAGATATATTTTGAATATGGATGCAGACAAGGATAAAGTGGTTGACGGAAGGATGATTGTTATTTAATCTGGAATCATCCATGGTTAGGATGTTTATGAAATTTATAAGGGGAAAGCCTTAGGGGACCACATCATTTTTTGGTAGGAAAATCTTAGGGGACAATTGGTTGTGTTTGAAATTTTTGGGGGAAAGATTTTAAATGTGGCTGCATATTTCGAAAGACGCGTTTAAACTTTTTGAAGGAAAATTTTTGAATGGTGTGATTGAAAGTTTTGAAGGGAAAGATTTTGAATGAGATTGAAATTTTTGAAGGAATTTTTTTTAAATGTCAAGTGCTTTAAGGCCATGGATTATGACTAGTTCTTTGATATATTGAATTGATTATCAAAATACTTTCTTGTGGCAAAAATGACATTTGTAAGACTCTTCGTTTTGTTAACAACTACATATTCTTGGTCACTTTTTTTAAATATGGAATTCTGGATGGCTTCTATATGGAGCATCTATATGAATTTGTTGCTTAGAGGGAGTCGGGAAATGTTTACATGTCAAAGCGCTCATTGTATGGCCTAAGACAATCTTTGTGGACATGGCTTGTGAGGTTTGTTGCAGTTATTCCAAAGTTTAGATTGCATCAGACCCGGACTACTTTGTCTTTTTTCGTATGCTTTAGGGAAAGCATATTTTGTTAGCAGTTTATTTTGATGATATGATGCAATGAAGTTGTAGTTGTAGCAACACTTCTAGACAAACGACATTAGACCATGGTGATATGTCCAGGTATATAAGTGCCCAGGTCAATGAGAGCAATTGTTATTGTTGACGAAGAATTGTTAAAGAAGAATTTTTATTCATTTTGGTAGACATAACTTAGTTTACTTATAGATACTAGGTTGGCTCACCATCATTACACCTTTTCTCATAGCTACTCTTATTATTACACCTTTCCAATCACTTCCATTACACCTTGTCTCCCAACGACTCTCATTACATTAAATCTTCCAACTACTATTAACATTTTATCTCTTGATTACCCTCATTACACTATACAGACTATGCACGCCAACATTTTACCTCAAGCTGGTGCATAAATATCATACGTATTCTACTTGTTACAAATAAACTGAATACCAATAGCTTCAAGTTGTTTAGTAAATATTGCTAACTGATTCACCGATACATGTGAAGTCTGCGTAATCTTTTCATTTACCATCTTCTTCCGAATTCGGTAACAATCAACCCAATATACTTCATGCGCTCATGAAATACCTGATTCTTCGCAATGCTGATGGCTGTCTTGTTTTCACAATATAATTACGTTGGAAGAGGAACCATGAACTGAAACTCTGTCACTTGATTCATAGCAACTCACATATGACATTCTTCATATCTTGGAATTCAGACTCTGCAAGTGATGGTAAAATATCCTTTATTTCTTTTCCATGTCACAAAAGTCTCCAATAAATACATAGTACAATGTAATAAATCTAATAGCAATATGTGATCTTGTCGAAATAACATCAGAGAATGTATCCATTCTACAATGATCATGATCTCAATACAGAAGTTCTTTTCCTAGTGCACCCTTCAGAAAACATATTATCTGGAGTACAATTTCCTAATGGTCTATACGTGGAGCTAACATGAATTGGTTGATTACAGTGATTGGATACGTAATATCAGACCGAGTCATGATGATATAGTTGCTTTTTCTTACAAGTCTTTGATGCGGCTTGGATTTGTGGCCCAGTGGCATTTTAGTAAATTGACAAATTCTGTAATATTTATCTATTTATAGCCTAGAGCCTAACGGGGGTATGCGTGAATTGTTGATGAAAACCCTTAGTCAATTTGTCCACGGACAATTAATTGGATATCTTAGGCTTTGATCTCGAATCGAAAACTAGGAGAAATGCCTCTTCTCGAATTGAGGCTAGTTATCTTGTATTTTCAATTTCTTCATCAATAAAAATCCCACTTTCTTTCCCAAATGCCTTCCCCATCCATAAAAATCCATCTTTTCCTATAAAAATCCCAATTTTCACCCCAAAAACCCATAAAAATCTCATTTTTATCTCAGATCTAGATCCGAAACGTATCAAATTGGTATCAGAGCAACGATCTTGGCATCTATGGCAGTGACGCGAAAGGATAGGAAGGACGTTTTAGCAATTGTGGAGGAGTTCAGAGGCGAGATGAAGCAACAATTTGAGGATAGGTGCCGCGAACTCCGCCAAGTTTGTATGAATCTAGATATGAAGAAATATGAAGTCATCGACACAGATCTGAGGTTAAAGGTGACATCTTTCGACGAGCAGTTTCATTCCCATGGTGGTTCGGTCCCAGATCTGAAGAATTCAAGTGTAGATATTCCAGATCCCGAGTAAAAGGCGATAGTGGCAGCGAAAAATTCAGATCTGGACGAAAACCCAGATTTAGGGCTAAAGGTGATAGCTTTTGAAGAAAAAGAAGAAAAGAACTATGGAAACAACTCTTTAAAGAGTTGAGGGGGAAGCCCTTGAGGAAGAAGAGGCCGAGGAAGTGGTGGATGAGGCAAGAAAAGTTGCGAAACCTCCAGATCTGAAGAAGACGGGGAAAACGACGCAGATCTGAAGCCTACGACCGTCGCCGACTCAGATCCGACGCCGAGGGGCGGGGGCGACGAATCCGATCTGGCCCCGGCAAGCCCCCTGATGGGCGTCACAGCCACGAAGAGCCTACAGGAGGGCACCGCAGCCACGTCGAGCCCCCAGAAGGGCGCCGTCGCCACGACGACCCCCGGAGGGCCTCGCCAGTCCCGGGAACCCCCTGGGGACTTCTGTGACACGTTCGGGCCTTGAGCGAGCATTGACGAGGGTTTGCAAACGCCGGCAGCGCTGCCGGCGACATCTTGGACCGCAACCACCACTATCTACTGCGCCCCGTCGCGATGAAGCCAACAGACCAAGGAACGCTGGCAACTGCCATCGAAATCGCTGGAAAAAGTCGTTAATGCCGGCGAGCTGCCATCGGCTCGGGATTGACTCGATCCAGTCGATCCCGAGCCGCAGCTGGCGGTTCGAGCTGGCTTAGTCGCGCCTCGGCCCGAGCCGGCTTAGCCGCGTCGTCGGCTCAAGACGGCTCAGCTGATGAACAATGCGGCTTCATTATTTTACCGGATTTTGGGCGAATTTCTTCTATTTTTTGCGCGCTTTTCGTATTTTGACGATTCCGGGCACGCTTGACGTCCAAATTTAGTACGGAAAGAGGCATGACGATGAAGACTCAGCGTCGGACACTTTCCCACTCTGGCAACAACAGTTCAAGGAGGATGGAGCTCGTGGGTTGCCGTTTGAACTAGGAGGAAGCGAGGAGACATGCTTTAACACTCGGAAATGCGCACTCGTGGACATCAAGCATCACCTTGAGGAGTTTTTCGGGGGGCAGAGTAATGATGTGGCCTGGATTTGTGGCCCAGGGACATTTTCGTAAATTGACAAATTCTGTAATGTTTATCTATTTATATCTTAGAGCCAGCCCTAATGGGGGTATGCGCGAATTGTTGATGAAAACACTTAGTCAATTTGTTCACGGATAATTAGTTGGAGATCTTAGGCTTTGATCTCGAATCGAAAGCTAGTAGAAAGGCCTCTTCTCGAATCGAGGCTAGTTATCTTGTATTTTCAGTTTCTACATTAATAAAAATCATCTTTTCTTCCCCAAATCCCTTTTCCATCCATAAAAATCCTTCCTTTCCCATAAAAATCCCAACTTCCACCCCAAAACCCATAAAACTCTCATTTTTATCTCAGATCCAGATCCGAAACGTATCAATCTCCTACATTGTTTAGGATCATCCAGTAGCTCCCCTTGATCTGGTAACAATTTTAAGTTTGGAACCATATGAGAGCTGACTAATCTGCACACTTATAGTTCTATCTATGTAAGAATATCCAATGAATACTTTCTTTGAGATAACACAATGAATTTACATCATCTAGCATCTCTATCCTAAGAAAATAATGCAACGATGTGAGATCCATAGTCTTGGAACATCTCTGTGATAGACTTGTGGAAGGGGTGCAGCGGCAAAACGGAGTAGTAAGGGATGACCAACAACAAAATATGAGGACGACTGATCCAGTGGTAAAACTGTAATTTTGTAGTCCAGAGGGGGCAGATCTGTAATTTTAGGAAAATCAGTCCATTATATATAGGGGCTAGGTAATTAGGTTCTTATGCTGAATTTAAAAGAGAATTGAATAGAGATTAAGAGTAGAAACACTAGATTAGTTGGAGAGCGGCATTCTCGAACTGAGGCCATTGGAATGGCGGTTCTTCTCTCAAATAGAGGCCAACTATTCTGTATTCCCACTTTTATCAATTAAAGTTCTATTTTATCCCCAATTCTCTTTCAAATCCTAATAAATTGGTATCAGAACGTAGATATTGATGGCGACAAGAAAGGTGAAAGCTTTGGAGGAGAGACTTGAAAGCGAAATCGAAGGGCTCAAAAAAGGGAGGAATAGATCTCCTCAATAGAGGAAATGTTCTCATCCCGGTTGGGATCGTTGATGGAAATCTTAATGGAACGAATTAGGGCAATGATTAGCCGTCTTTTGCCCAAAAGGAGAGGACAAAAGCCGAATCTGAAACCAGATATGAACAAGGACGAATATCCAAGGAAAAGGAGGACACGGATAATGGAAAATTTTCCACTTTTGAGGAGATCCATCCGAAGGGCGGTCCGACATTAGATCTGAAAATCGACGAAGATAACGAGAGTAAGGAAAGATGGAAAGCCATCAACTTTAAAGAAGATCTGCATCTAAATGGCGGATCACGTGCCTTGGGTGAAAACCATCCCTTAAATTTTTTTTTGGGGGGGGGGGGTGAGCGCCAGAGGTATACAGAAAGAGGCTAGACCTTGGCGGGCCCATTAAGGGGCGATGACCCCTAGGCGGGCCCCCAGGGCCCGACGGCCCTCAGATGGCCTTCTAGGAGGCCCGCGAGCCCAGAGACTGGGACTTGGGGTTCCATGACCCTTGAGTTTTGACGCTCCCAGAACTTACATCTAAAAGCCACCTGGCAGTGTCACGGTCGCCAAGCGCTATATGGTTCCTAGGTGTCGATTCTGGGTTCTATCCGCAAGCGGACGGTATCAAATTATAGTATAAAAGATTGTCAAATCCCACAGAGACTGACGGTGTATCGGGTCTCAGAATATTTCTAGATCTCAGAAAGAATTAGCAGTCGATTGGAAGATTGTTGGTTTGATATTGTCGGTTCAATATAAAGAAACTAGGGCCTTAGGGATCACCGCTAGGACCGTCAGAGGTCGATGTCAGGCTAGGGTTCCTAAGTTGCGTTGGGTTTATGTGGTTGGTCCCTCAGCTCGTACCACTCTCGTGGATTGAAGCTTTGAGATACTTTGATGGCTCTTATTGACGCAATGTTAGTAGCCGTCAATTTAGTGATATAGTTCATCGGTGGATCCCCTCAAGGCGCGAGCCGGGCATGGTCACGAGCCTTGGTTGGATCCACTAACTCCCTAATTAAATCCTTAGGATAATCCTTAAGTTAATCAATTCCACAGACCGTGGGCATGATCCCATTACGAGTTCTCCTAGGAATTTGGCTGGATAAACCAAAGTACTCCCCTTTTATTCCCAACACCACCTAAAAATTCTAGCTTTACATCTTTTTCTTATGATTCTAGGGCTAACCTATTAGCCCCAGATAAGATTACTCAGACATGGCAAATAGGACAAAGGAAGATGCGATTTTTAGATTGGAGTTCATAATTGCAATTAGAGAAAGCATGAAAGTTAAGATCTTTACGTACCAAAAGTAAGTAGCGCAATAGATGACGGTAAGTAAATCCAGATCCAGAAATTCCACACAGTAACAAGCAATAAAAATCGAGTCTTTACTTTTATCGGCACCCAATCTCCAAAACCTAGATCTAAAGCTCCTAATAAAACTTTAACTTAACCTCTAAATTACACTCTCGAAAACCCCCTTAAAAAGGTCTGGAAAAACGACTTAAATACATAGGGGATGGACCCCACGAGAGAAATTCAAAATATGGAAGTTTTGGGCCCACTTGTCGCTGGCCGAGTAGGCTGCTGCTCGATCGAGCAGACACCTTGGCTTAGACCCTGTTGCTGCACTGCTTGGAATGCATGCGAGCTACTCGGTCGAGTAGCCCACCTGCTCGGTCGAGTCGTCAGTGGATCTGAACGTCTCCTCAATTTGTCGTTCTGTCTGCTCGGGTCGAGTAGGCCTTGCTCTGTCGAGTCGTCAGGAAGTCTGGACTCTTCGTCCAAAATCTCGCGCTGCCTGCTCGAGTCGAGTAGCTCCTGCTCGGTCGAGTCGGATGTCTGATGGAGGAAGCTCGAAATTGGGTTGACTCGGTCGAGTCACCTCTCTGCTCGACCGAGTGGCTCGTGCACATCTCCTGGCTGAGTCTGCGTATCATCTCGATCGAGCAGCAGAGTGCTGCTTGGGTCGAGTCGCCTGGGAAAATGGCTGTGGCCTTGGCTTCTGCTCCTTTCTCTCGCTCGCTCCTCCTCTTCTCCTACCTACTTCCAAACCTCGGCGGACTCCTGCGGAGCCTTGCCTATGACGTCCTGGACGTGCTGGATGTGTCCGTATCCTAAATCATCTCCAAATCGCTCCAAAATCCCTGCAAGTACAAAAAGCTATATGAGACTCGAATATGACATTAGAAGCGTATATATGTATGAAAATAAGGGATTTAGATGCGAACATGGCATGGAATGAGATGAAATGATGCTATAAAAATGTGGAAAATATGGACATATCAAAATCCTCCAAGCTTACCTCTTACTCGTCCTTGAGGAAGACGAATACTAGGCTCGCCGGGCGATAAAAATAATAAAGAGAAATGGAAGAGACATGAGATGGATGGGGGGTGCTAGAATATTCATTCAGATCTCAAGCCCAAGCAACATATTATGACACTTGGAATAATAAACCACATGCTAAAAGGAATTTCAAGTCTTAGCTAAGCACATGGCTTGCAAGCATTAAAGACAGACGTGGATCTCCTAAAATCATGCCGTCAACTCATATCAATCATCGTGTAATTCATAGAGTCTAATATAAAAAGAGTTGGCAACACACTTTTCAATCAAGAGATATAAATGAAGCACATATAGATCATACCAAGCATGCAAATAGAGAATAGAAAGCATATCATGGCATTCATATACTCATTTCGAGTCCTGAAAAATCTCCAAAGCTAAAATATTTCGTAAAGTTTAAGCATTATCAAATCTCCCCACTTGTGTACAGTCTCCACTCTAATGTCATACTCACTCGTATAATCAAGTGGGCTCATCCCCCAAGCTTAGCTCCAGGCGCACATCTAAGAATGGGATATGGAAATTTTGCTTTTCCCAAGTAATTTTTGTAGCTTTTAATACTAAGATACAGAGAGATATTCTTTTCATTCCCTTTTTTTTCTTTTTTTAAATGGGAGCAATGGTTATACAACTGATTTTTGGCTCCTTTTTATAATTCTTGGACTTTTTGAAGCTATCTTTTTCTTTTGGGATTTTTGGGAGATAGATGCGGTATAAGTAGCTGTGGGGGTGAAACCAAATGACATGTAGAGAATTTATAAGATATGTGGAGAAGAAAAATAATATCACTCGGTTCACTCAAATGACGTGCACAAAGGTTCAATAAGATAATGCCCTAACTGAACTCATGGATAGTATGGATATTCTCATTCATCTCATTAAATACTGAAGTCATGCGGTAAAAGTACAATCATATCAGGCATGCAACCAGAAGTGGATAAGATAAAAAGCATGTGCTTCAAATATTCTAATGATGCGTGAATCTTGGTGCATTACCCAAAAAAGGACATACTAGATACTACTGCATGCATTCAGTTTTAATTTGTATCAGGCATTCAATTAGAAAGATCATCAACAGAATATGCAAGCATATAATAGCAAGACTGAAATACTCTATTTACCACGTCAAACGAGATAAGTATCGTAATAAGCTAGTGAGGGCTATAAGAGATGTCATCATGCAGAATAATTCTAGCAAAATGGAAAATAAGGCGGAGAAAGTAAGAAAAAAATCAAGCATGCAGGCATGACAAAAGTGGAAAATGTGATGCTAAATGTGAAAAAAGTATAGGTGGAAAAATGGGGCCTCGGATATGGAGATTGGGATCAGACTTCATCATTTGGATTTGAGCCACAAATTCGTTCAAATCAATGGTCCCCAGTTACGTCCTGCAAAACACCTAATACGCAGGAAAATGAAAATAAAGAGGTGTAAAATGAAGGAAAATAATAAAAAAATAAAAATAAAAATAAAAGCGATAGCGCTCATCCCCCAAGCTAAATACAGCAGTGTCTTCACTGCTGAGAACACGCTGGCAAGTGGGAAATGAGGCTAGGGTGGGTGGTCGGATAAGGAAATGTCAAAAAGTTAAAAAAGGATAAAGATGAAAATGTGCAGGTGAAAATGGAAAAGAGAATGATGCATATGCATGGCATAATGCAAAAGATGCAAAAATATCTACAGGCATGCAGATGAGGATATGATGCACTATGCTGATGGAGTTATATACAGGTGCAAGAGATGATATGTATGGATGCAAAATGATATGTAAATACGTATGATATGCAAAATGTGTCATCCCCCAAGCTGTGCGGAAACAGGGCCCTGAACGGACAGACGTGTACGGAAAGAAAAATATGGTGGAGTGACTGGGGCAAAATAAAAGGGACGTCATCATGCAGGGGCACCACCCTCTGGAGGTGGTGATGAAGCCCCCTGCTGTGGATCAGAAAGTGGGACGACGAGCTGAGGCACGACAACTGTGTCGGTTGGGAGGTCAGCAGAAGAGGAACCAGGCTCACAGCTGAAAATGGCATAATGACAGTCTCGATAAGTGAGGAAATGTGTGTCGGCGACTGAAGTGTCCACTACCGTGGCTACCAACTCAGGTGAAGAACTGGCAGGCTCTGCAGAAGCCTGAGAGTGTAGGGCACTGAGTGGTGCGACAGAGGAGACATGTTCTGGCCTGGGGGGTTTGGTGTACTCGGCCCGAGCACAATTTGTGCTCGGTTGAGTGGGTCGAGCTGCCCTAGGGCAGATGGAGGGCGGAGGAGGGCTTAATAGGAGAGGGGTAGGGGAAATGGGATGGGGAGATGGTGTGGCGCGTCGCCGTTGGCGCTGGCGGCGTGGCCCCGGTGATGACCGGAGCTGGGGGAAAGAGGGAGACTGAGAAAGTGAGAGGGAGAGATTGAGTGAGAGGAGATAAGGAGAGGAGAGAGGCGGACCGGTGCGGCGGGTGAAGCAGCAGCGGTGGCGGGGGGTGTGGCGGTGGTCGTAGTGGATCTCGATCGAGTGGGGTTAGGAAGATGGGGGTGATCGGGTAGCGGGATTTGGGAGACAATCGAGTAGGATGAGGGTAATAAAATCGAATTAGGGTTTTAATAAACCCGACTCGACCAGAAATATGGGCCCAGCTCGCAAGTCAGCCGCTACTCGGGCCGAGCAGAACTGCCTGCTCGGTCGAGTAAAATAATTAAAAAAATATCTAGAAATTTAAGTCTTAGAATACTCCCTCAACTACTCGACCGAGTATGGGCTATTCGGGCCGCGTAGGCAGAATGTCATTTCACCATTTTTCTGTGCTTCCCTTAGCTCGATCGAGCAGATGGATACTCGGTCGAGTGAGCGGTTACTCGACTGAGTAGGGGATACTCGGAGCGCATAGACAGAACGCTGATTTCATTGTTTTTCCTACGCTCTCTGCTACTTGACCGAGTAGGGGTCTGCTCGGTCGAGTCCCCTGTAGTTCTCTTCCCTCAAGCTTGTTCTTCTATTGGCTGCTCTTCTCCTGACTTCCTTGCCTTCAATACATCGTTTTGCGTGCTCCCCTCAACGTTCAGCCTGTGGAAGGAGGAACTTGTCAGACTTTTATAATTTTGTATTTTTATGGAATAGAAAGCATTTTTATTTGGTTTTTGGGATAGATAGAGCAAAACAAGAAACGAAAAAGAAAATCTAAGGTATAGAAAGTCGGGTTGCCTCCCGATAAGCGCTCGTTTTGAGTCATGAGCTGGACTCCCTCTATATTTTCAATGAATGGTGGGAGGTTACTCGAGGAAGTATGTCTCTGCTTGCCCAATTGGCTCTCCCGCTATGTACGGCTTTATCCTCTGGCCGTTCACCTTGAACCTGCCGTTCTTCCCTTCAAGTTCTACGGCAGCTCCCGGAGGTAAACTCACTATCTTGTAGGGGCCGGACCACCTCGATTTTAGTTTCCTGGGGAAGAGGCGGTCTTGAATTGTATAAGAGTACCTGGTCGTCGACATCGTGGCGAACCACTGTGATGTTTTTGTCATGATAGGCTTTGGTCCTCTCCTTAAATATCTTAGCGTTCTCGTAAGCGTGTAGCCGGATTTCGTCAAGCTCGTTGTGCAAGGCTCGTCTAGTGGTGGCACTCTTGTAGTCAAAGTTCATCTTCTTTACCGTCCAATTTGCTCTGTGCTCCAATTCTACCGGTAGGTGGCAAGCTTTCCCATACACTAGCCTGTAGGGGGTCGTTCCGATGGGGGTCTTGAACGCGGTGCGGTATGCCCAAAGAGCGTCGCTCAACTTGTGGGACCAATCGTTCCTTGAGGCGCTCACTGTCTTTTCTAGGATGCTCTTGATTTCTCTATTGGACACTTCCACTAGGCTACTTGTTTGAGGGTGATAAGCAAGGCCGACCTTGTGATGAACTCCGTATTTCTTGAGCATCGACTCGAACTTCTTCTCGATAAAATGGCTCCCTCCATCACTTATGATTGTCCTCGGGACTCCAAAACGGGGAAAGATTGGATTTTTGAAGAATTTGGCTAACTATCCTTGCGTCGTTTGTCGGGGTGGCTATGGCCTCCACCCACTTCGAGACGTAATCAACGGCAACCAAGATGTACTTGTTGTCGTTACTCGACGGAAAGGGTCCCATAAAGTCAACGCCCCAACAGTCGAATAGTTCTATCTCCAAGATGCACTGAAGGGGCGTTTCATTCTTTTTCGTGATGTTTCTCGTCCTTTGGCACCTGTCGCATTTTTTGATGTACTCATTCGCATCTTTAAAGATGGTGGGCTAATAGAAGCCACTTTGGAGGATTTTTGCTGTGATTTTGGTGACCGTTGCGTGTCCCACGCATGGTTGATCGTGGCAATGTGATATGATGGAGGTCGCTTCTTCTTTTGGAATACATCGTCTGATGATCCCATCGGCGCATGTTCTGAACAAGTACGGGTCATCCCAAAAGTAGCTCTTGGCGTCATGTAAGAATTCCCCCCTCGATTAGGTCGCCAACCCATGCGGGACTATGCCGCTTACCAAGTAGTTGACTATATCTGCGTATCAAGGGGCTTCAGAGGAAGTCGTTGCAAATAGCTGCTCGCCAGTGAAGGAGTCATCGATCGGCAAACTGTCATCCCCATGCCTTTGAATCAACCGTGAAAGGTGGTCCGTCACTACATTCTCAGATCCTTTCTTGTCCTTGATATCTATATCAAATTCTTGAAGGAGGAGGATCCATCGTATCAAGCGCGGCTTTGCATCCTTTTTGCTCAATAGGTATTTCAGTGCCGCGTGGGCCGTGTGAATAATTACCTTGGACCCCAAGAGATACGATCTGAATTTCTCGATAGAATATACCACGGCCAGTAGCTCCTTCTCCGTAGTGGTATAATTCTTTTGAGCATCATCCATAGTTTTGCTAGCGTAGTATATCGCATAAAGCTTTCCTTCTTTTCTTTGGCCAAGTACAACCCCCACCGCTTGGTCACTAGCGTTGCACATCAGCTCAAATGGTAGATTCCAATCTGGCGGTTGTATAATTGGTGCTGAGATGAGGGCTTCCTTTAACCTGTTAAAAGCTAGCAAGCAGACGTCAGAAAACATAAAAGGAGCGTCCTTAGCAAGAAGCTCCGTGAGAGGGCGAGCAATGCTAGAGAAATCCTTGATGAAGCGACGGTAAAAACCCGCATGCCCTAGAAAACTACGGATACCCTTGAGGTTAGTGGGAGGCGGAAGGTCCTTGATAACTTCGACTTTGGCTTTATCAACCTCGATTCCCTTAGAGGTGATGACGTGGCCAAGCATAACTCCTTCCGTTATCATAAAATGACACTTTTCCCAATTTAAGGTCAAGTTATTGTCATGGCACCGTTCTAAAACTTTAGACAAATTGGCTAGACAAGCATCAAATTCGGTGCCATAGACAGAAAAGTCGTCCATGAAAACTTCCATTATATTTTCGATGAAATCCGAGAAAATAGACGTCATGCACATTTGAAATGTTGCAGGTACATTACATAATCCAAACGGCATTCTTCGGTAAGCGAATGTGCCATATGGACATGTAAATGTTGTCTTTTCTTGGTCCTCTCGATGCAGCGGGATTTGGAAGTATACAGAGTACCCATCGAGGTAGCAAAAGTATTTGTGCTTGGCTAGTCGCTCAAGCATTTGGTCAATAAAGGGTAGTGGATAATGGTCTTTTCTGGTGGTTTATTGAGTTTCCTATAGTCAATACACATGCGCCAATCAGTGACAGTTCTAGTGGATATTAATTCATTCTTGTCGTTCCTTACAACGGTCATGCCTCCTTTCTTGGGGACAACCTGAACAGGGCTAACCCATTTACTGTCGGAAATGGGATAGATAATGTCGGCTTCTAGTAGTTTCTATACCTCCTTTTTCACTACCTCCTTCATGTTGGGATTTAATCGCCTTTGAGGCTTAATAGAGGGAGATTCCTTATTCTCAAGATGGATTCTATGGGTGCATATGGTTTCGCTAATGCCTTTTAGGCCGGCAATGATATACCCTATCACCTTCCTATGGGCTCTAAGTATTTTGAGGAGGCTTTCTAGTTGTGGCTCGGTAAGGGCCGCGTTAACGATGACGGGGTAAGTGGAGTTCTCCCCCAAGAATACATATTTTAAATTGGCAGGAAGAGGTTTTAGTTCTACCTGAGAGGGCGCTGCGCCCCTATCATCGCTTGCTTGTGAGAAGGATGCGTCCTCAACTGCTGGTTCGGATTCTGGAAATTTCTTGCTGGCAGATTCATAGGATGAATGAGGTGACGATAGCGCATCATGGTAGACGTCTGCGGAATCCGTCTCCATAGGGATTTGTTCTGTAGTGAACCCGTCGGCAGAGGTAAAGTATTCAGGTATACATGCACTATCAAGTGTAGAGTTAAGAGAACTTCCTTGATCGATGTCGCTCTGGAAAGGTCCGGGGTCTGTGTATTCCTCACAGACGTGGCCTTCACATGTCGCAGGCTGTGGGATGTTATCATTGTAGAAGCATAGAGTGTCTCCCTCATACTGCACATAGACTCCGTCAGCGATGGGGACGCCATCCAAGGCATCTGCATTATGGAAGGCGTTCACGATAAAGACTGAAAGTTCTTGAACAATCGGGTCATCTGCAGGGAATCCACGGACCATTGGTCCATACATCAGTCATCACGCTTTCTATTATACTCGAGTGCTGGGAATCGTCCAATAGCTCAAATTGACGAGTCTCTCTCCAGCATGTGTCAACAGGTAGGGCTTCGACAGCCTGGAGAAACATCACGTCCCCTTCGAAGCTTATGTGCATGTCGTCCTCGATGGTATCTGCATCAGAAATCTTGTTCATTATATGATCCATAATCATTTGTCGATTTTTGTTACCTGCCACGTAGGTTCCTGCTTCGATAAATCGGACTGCATCAATCAATTCTCTAGCTGCACCTTCGACCATGGCTTCATCCATGTGCAAGTCCTGGAGACCGTGTACATGGTACGAAGAAAAGCTAATCTCATCCGAGTCCCTATCATATTCACTGGTCCATTGCACTTGCATCACCATCACCATCACCATCATGTTTGATTTCTTAAGAATGATTACTGAATGGAGAGAGGCGTTAGTAGTAAAGCAATAAAAGAGAATAAAAAGGATGGAAAGGTGGGAAATGAACAAGAGTTGCTAGCAAATTCTTCAAAATAAAAATAAACTGAGTAACATCGTAACTGTCCCCGGCAACGGCGCCAAAAACCTAACGCGCCTAGAACTTACACCTAAAAGCCACCTGGCGGTGTCACGGTCGCCAATCGCTATATGGTTCCTCGATGTTGATTCTGGGTTCTATCCGCAAGCGGACGGTGTCAAATTATAGTATAAAAGATTGTCGAATCCCACAGAGACAGTGACGGTGTATCGGGTCTCAGAATATTTCTAGATCTCAGAAAGAATTAGCAGTCGATTAGAAGATTGTTGGGTTGATATTGTCGGTTCAATATAAAGAAACTAGGGCCTTAGGGATCACCGCTAGGACCGTCAGAGGTCGATGTCAGGCTAGGGTTCCTAAGTTGCATTGGGTTTATGGGGTTGGTCCCTCAGCTCGTATCACTCTCGTGGATTGAAGCTTCGAGATACTTCGATGGCTCTCATTGACGCAATGGCAGTAGCCGTCAATTTAGTGATATAGTTCATCGGTGGATCCCCTCAAGGCGCGAGCCGGGCATGGTCATGAGCCTTGGTTGGATCTACTAATTCCCTAATTAAATCCTTAGGATAATCCTTAAGTTAATCAATTCCACAGACCGTGGGCATGATCCCAGTACGAGTTCTTTTAGGGATTTGGCTGGATCAACCAATTTACTCCCCTTTTATTCCCAACACCACCAAAAAATCCTAGCTTTACATCTTTCTCTTATGATCCTAGGGCTAACCCATTAGCCCTAGATAAGATTACTCAGACATGGCAAATAGGACAAAGAAAGATGCGATTTTTAGATTGGAGTTCATAATTGCAATTAGAGAAAGCATGAAAGTTGAGATCTTTACGTACCAAAAGTAAGTAGCGCAAAAGATGACGATAAGAAAATCCAGATCCAGAAATTCCACACCGTAACAAGCAATAAAAATCGAGTCTTTACTTTTATCAGCCCCAATCTCCAAAACCTAGATCTAAAGCTCCTAATAAAACTCAAAATTAACCTCTAAATTACACTCTCGAAAACCCCCCTAAAAAGGTCTGGAAAAAACGGCTTAAATACATAAGGGATGGACCCCACAAGAGAAACTCAAAATTTGAAAGTTTGGGGCCCACTTATCGCTGGCCGAGTCGGCTGCTCGGTCGAGCAGACACCTTGGCTTAGACCCTGCTGCTGCGCTGCTTGGAATGCATGCGGGCTACTCGATCGAGTAGCCCACCTGCTCGGTCGAGTCGTCAGTGGATCTGAACTTCTCCTCAATTTGTCGTTCTGTCTGCTCGGGTCGAGTAGGCCTTGCTCGGTCGAGTCGTCAGGAAGTTTGGACTCTTCATCCAAAATCTCGCTCTACCTGCTCGGGTCGGGTAGGTCCTGCTCGGGTCGAGTAGGTCCTGCTCGGTCGAGTCGGATGTCGGATGGAGGAAGCTCGAAATTGGGTTGACTCGGTCGAGCCACCTCTCTGCTCGAACGAGTGGCTTGTGCACATCTCCTGACTGAGTTTGCGTATCAGCTCGACCTAGCAGCAGAGTGCTGCTCGGGTCGAGTCGCCTGGGAAATTTGCTGGGGCCTTGGCTTCTGCTCCTTTCTCTCGCTCACTCCCCCTCCTCTCCTCCTACCTGCTTCCAAAGTTCGGCGGACTCCTGTGGAGCCTTGCCTATGACGTCCTGGACGTGTTGGATGTGTCCGTATCCCAAATCAGCTCCAAATCGCTCCAAAATCCCTGCAAGTACAAAAATCTACACGAGACTCAAATATGGCATTAGAAGCATATATATGTATGAAAATAAGGGATTTAGATGCGAACATGACTTGGAATGAGATGAAATGATGCTATAAAAGGTGGAAAATATGGACACATCAGGTTTCACTTGGGGCCCATGGGGCCTGGCAACATGCCTTAAGGACTGGTGGATACACGTGGGATACAGTGATCATGGAGATGACTATCGTGGGTTTGATGATGTTGTTGGGGACCCAGATTGGTTTGATGATGGATGGCAGGACGATGGCGTAGCGGAAGGATTCCAGCGTGGAGAGTAAGGAGGACCCACAACCACACATCAGAACGCCTATTAGCAATTTCACTATGGTTAGCCGAGTTGGAGAACATGACATAAGATCTTCAATGTCGATAGCTTTGTCTGAAAGCTGAAGATG
Organism: Scilla litardierei; assembly: GCA_030789695.1. NCBI lineage: Eukaryota > Viridiplantae > Streptophyta > Magnoliopsida > Asparagales > Asparagaceae > Scilla > Scilla litardierei. The sequence continues at coordinate 175,778,485 of CM061139.1, read as the reverse complement.
CTGCTGTTTGAGAGGGGGAGTAACTTTATGCTTGAATTTACCATGAGATATTTTTCCGGGAACCGTTTATCTGAGGAGAAGTTAATGGCTGTTGGACTATGTTCAGATGGTAATGCATTGTCGTGATTTAGTGAAGTGAGCAGAGGAGGAAGCATGTGCGTTCATGTGAGGAGTTCAAGGACTGGTTGGACCGATTTCGTGACACTCAGGGAGGAGATCTATGCGATCAACCCTTGCGTTTAAGGAGGGCAATGTAAGCAGCCACAGGGAGATGTTTTAGCTACTTTCGGAATTGGTAAGAGGTATATGTCTGAAGCAGTTTTGGAAGAAAAATTTATGAAAGGGCTTAAGGCGAGCATCCGAGTCGAGCTTCGTATTTTGAGTCTGATAGGGCTGGAGAGATGATGGAGCTGACCCAGATGGTGAATAAAAGGAACATCGCAGAGGGGCTTCTAAGGGAGCATTGAATGGAGCCACCTCCCGCACTAATGCTACGATGGAGATACAGAAGTCCCAGCTTAGAGGGGTTCAGATCAGCCAAGAGAAGAACAACGAGTCTTGACCCAACAGTAGGGTCAAGCATCTCATGGAGGCGAAGATCTAAATAAGCATAAACATGGACTTTGCTTTCGATGTGTCGCGAAGTTCGGACTGTGACATCGTTGTTAGGATCGTGCTCTATAGGTCTTGATGGTCGACGATGATAGAGGCATAACAGTTGAGGAGGAAACAAGAGGGGACGAGCACCCTCATTTGGAGTAGCGCGTCTTATGGATTTAATGTCACTATCTTGAGGACAATGTGGTTTTTTGGGAGTAATGATTGACTTGTAGTGGAAGGGCTGCGACAACATAGGGGAGCACTAAGGGACGGATAACAACGGCAAAAGATGAGGGGGGCTGATCCAGTGTCGAAATTATAATTTTAGGGTCCAGAGGGGAAGATCGGTAATTTTAGAAAAATCAATCCATTATATAGAGTGGGCTGGGATAATTTGGTTTCTTACGCTGAATTTGAGAGAGAATTGAGTAGAGATTAGGAGTAGAAACCATATATCTTTGTTGGAGAGCGGCCTTTCTCTCGGACTGAGGCCATTGAGAGAGCGGTCCTTCTCTCGAATTGAGGCCAACCATATTGCATTATCACTTTTATCCATGAAAACTCTTTTTATGAAAACTATATTGCATTATCACGTTTATCAATGAAAACTCTCGAATTGAGGCCAACTATATTGCATTATCACTTTTATCAATGAAAACTCTTCCAAATCCTGACACTCTGCAGGTGTGCCTTCAGAGCTCCAATTCATTCAACATTGTCCCTTGTGATCAATATATCAACATAGACAATTAGTAAGATACATTTTCCCTGATGCACGGAGTAATCTTTCTTTGCTTTTTTGCATACCAAACTCCTAAAGCACAGCAGCAAATCTACCAAATCTTGTTTGGGTAGATTGCATCAGGTCATACAATAAGCGCTTCAACCGATAAATTTGCTTAAACTTCTACTAAGCAATATACCTTGATGGTTGCTCCATATGAATATCCGCATTAAGAACTCCATTAAGGAAGCTATTTTTGATATCCAGCTGATGTAGGGGCCAATGATAAGTGACATTAAGTGAGATGAGAAGACGAATTGAGGTCAATTTTGCTAATGAAGAGAAAGTACCCAAATAATCAAATGCTATAGACTTGGAAGTAACTCTTTGCAATTAGTTTAGCTTTTAATTTGGCCAATGTTCTATCAGGACTGAACTTCATCATGAATACCTATATACACCATACAATAAGCTTGCCATAAGGTAGGTGAACCAAATCTCAAGTATTATTTTTCTCCAATATTTGCATTTTTTTCATTTCCATTTGCCAACTGGATGTGCAAGAGCTTCAGACAAGGACTTAGAAATTGTGTTAGTATTCATGAAAAGAAGCATGATATCTAGAAAATATGTGCAAAAGATATTGAATTATGTAATGGATGAGCAGTATAGCTACTCGTATCTTTACGAAGAGCAATATGGACATCAAGATCTGGTTGAGTAAATGACTTATCCATAGATGAAGATGGAGGGTTATATAGTATTATCGGATGTTGGTACAAAAGTATGAGTCTTAAGGTATCTGCTATGTGCATGCAATTATGTTTCTTGACCTTGCTTTATATTGGTCTTTGATGTATCTAAAGTATTACAGTCTACATTTAACTTAATGGTAGTATCTAATATGAACGGAAACACATCAGACTCATTACTAGAAATGCTCTTGTTATGTTTGTCAGAGAAGTATGGCTAAGACTCTAGAAAAGTGACATCTGCAGATAATATATACTAATTAGTTTGGGGATAGAAACATTGATACCCCTTTTGTGTGCATGCATAACCAAGAAAAATATATTCAAGGGATTGTGAATTAACTTTTGACACAAGGTCATAAATCGTGTGCATACACACTGCAGACCTAAAAACATTCGGATCAAGAGGAAATAAAGTAAAATTAGAGGAGATGAAGATGAGATCTGAAGAGCAATCGAATGGTGGTGTCGTCGTCATTGTCGATGTGGTGGTGTCATTATGACATCGTCATCGCCAAGTGGTGGCGACGAGGGGATCCGTTAGGATTGATCGGCATCATCGAGACCGGTGGTTTGATCTGAGAATTTGGGTTGGGTGTGGGAGAAAGATGAACACTTTTCCCATTTGTACTGTTGGGGTATTTGAGGAATCATGTTGAAGAAGTGATTCCTATTGGTGGACACTTATCTTGCTTATTGAACAAGGTTGGCTCTTCGATTACACATTTTCTCCTACTCATATTATTATAATACTCTTAATATTATACATCCAATCACTCTCATTGACCTGATGTCTCAGCTACTTATTATTATAATCACATTATACTTGTCCAATCCTCTTAATACACCTTATTCTCAACCACATATCTCTCTCCTAACCATTTTCAACACCTGACACTATGTATATAACAATCCTATCACCTGAAGTATGTTTATACATGATTTTAGAGATATGCTTGTTAGGTTGTTGATCAACTACTTTTCTTATGGATCCAAATTTTAACATATTATCGACATGTTGGAGCCATTGGATGATCCCAAACAGTATTTTATACTTGTAAGGAAGATGTACTATCTTGCTGTGACATGACTTGACACTACATATTCAGTGAGTGTAATTGGCCTATTTATGTATGCTTTATGATATTGTACTGCGGATATTTCGTTTTTGAAGGGTGCTATATGGAAAAGAGTTATAATGGGTTGCTGTATCATAGATGTAGATAGGGTATGATCTTCCATTGATATGTTTATTGCAGGTTTCTGTGTGTTTGTTGGTGGTAACCTTTCTGCGTAGAAGAGTAAGAAACATAGTCTGGTATCCTGATCAAGTGAGTTGCTGGTACCCAGTATCAATGTTTCAAGTTATAACAAATACTACATGTGAGTTGGTGATAGGATTTTCTAGCGGTTTGATGTATAAAAAAGAGGATTTTAAGCAAAAGATTGGATTTTTAGGGCAAAGAAAGGATTTTTTAGGATCATAAGAGATGATTTGGGATGATTTGGGAGAAAAGATAGTATCTTTATTGAAGATAAAACTGAAATAAAGGGGACAAAAGACAAGGGTTTGAGTTTTTTTGAGAGAACTCGCTCTCCCAAGCCGCCTATTCGAGAGTGACCCGCGCTTTCCAACGAAAAGAGAGATATTCTCAACATCTCACAAGTTTTCTCTTCAATCTTCCACAGACACACTAATTTCCCTTGCCCCTATATAAATACTATTCTAAAAATAACACAATTACAGAAATAACCCTAAAAATGAAAATTACAAAAAGACACTGAATACGGAAAAAATTACGAAAACATGAAAACATGAAAATTCCACCTTTTTCTTCTCAAATGCGGTTTCATAAGTTGGTTTGGCACACTGATTTTATGAACCCTCTCTAGTGCGATCATTCTATGTCAATAAGGTTGTAATTCATGTTGTAGATGATCATGTCTTTTATGAGCGTAACAAACATATTGAGATGGATTGCTATCTTGTTTGAGAAAAGTTGGAGGACGAGACTTTGGAGACTTGACATGTTTTTAGAAACCAGCTGGCAAATTTATTGACGTTATCTCTTGGTAGATCAAGAATTCAGTTTATTTGTCACAAGCTGGGCATGTAATACATATATGCTCCAGCTCAAGGGGTGTTGGAATGTAACACACATTTTATGGAGGGTTCTTTATGTAAATGTGACATTACTCTATATATACTAAACATCATGTATAGAGCTTAATTAACTCTCTTTGATCCTTAATTTTTTATTGCACATTATATTACCACTGTTTATGCTTTACAGGTGAATCATCTTATTGATGGGTGCCTTCCTCTTTGGTCCATTTGCCTATGCAACTTGCCTTTTGGTACTCAGACTTTGGGTGGCTTACGCCCTGTTCTTTTCCTCGATTGTTGGTGAGAAAGTGGGTGAGACCCACTATTCACCTCTTGTTGCTTGGAATCCCGGGTCACTTTCTTTTGTTGTGTTCGGTTGCGAGAAAATGGAAAGGGGGAAAGATTGCTTAGGTGGCGGTGGTAGGTGAGATTCTCGACCAACTTTGAAATCTCCGGGTTTTCCGGCGATTTCGCTCGATTCTCTCCTCTGGTGGGGCCCTCTTGGGTGTTATCTTGGGTGTTATCATTTGGGCCCCAACGAAAATTTTCTGATTGAGGCAGGGAAATCATTGATTAGTTTAATAATTAATAATTAATTAGTTTAATAATTAATTAGTTTAGTTTAAAAAGTAATAATTTAAATTTGAGTGAGCCCTACACCACTTTCTTCATCCAACTTTCTTCATCCAAAAGAACACACTACACGGAGTGGGCCCCACAATCAACTTTCCAACTCCACAATCCAACCACACTTTCCACCAAAAGAACACCCTACACCAATTTTAATTTTCTCTGTCCCAAGATACCACACCCTCCAACTTTCCCAATTTTCACAATCCAACAAAAGAACAGTCCCTTATTATTGGAAATTGTTTGTTATAGGGTTGTTTCACGGGACGGATAAGAGACTATTAAAATGGTTGATTTATTGGTTCTAGACATTTTAAATAATTTAGGTCATGTTTGATGGCATGATTTTCCGTTTGAGTTACACAATGGATTTTAACCGTTTGAATGAATCTGAGATTAAACTGTACCAATGGGATTCTAATTCTTAACCTAGAAATTCAAACCATGAGTTGAAATCTCAATTTTGGTCTCGATATTGATTGGCGGTTTGTAGTGTTGGTGTCTGTTGTATTGAAAGTATCAGATAATACATATTGAAAGTATTAAACTTCAGGTATCAATTCATTAGTCAATCTGGTTGGTAGGTCAAAGTAGATCTTCATCGAAATACTTCATCTACCCAAAGATTATCTCTATCATCCAAGGCATTATCTTCTCTTTTTTTCCTTAGATCAATGGGCTATCTTTATGAATTATCTAAATCAATTAGTTTTGATTTGGTTTGTTTTGCTACAGAGTTCAATGTCTTGGCTTCAACCATAGTTAAAACATTCCGGTAAAAAGGGTTTTGATTTTATCCATCGTACAAATCCAGTTCGAAAAGGTTGTTAAGTAGTACTATCAATCAACTTTTTTTTGAACCTTGATCTAGCGGTTAAATGTGATTTTTTTCATCCAATTACTATATGTAGAATATAAGTTCAAATTTTTAGTAATTCAAAGTGTTTGTCTCCTTTTATAGTAGTTGTTATTAGTTAAGACTGGTGGTAGTGGATAGTTCCAGATGGATTGTATCGGCATGCTTGAAATCCTATACGATATAAGCGGTCCGTATTGGTATCCCCCGGTATTTCAAACCTTGATTCAAACATCATATTCGATGATATGATAATGATACTAAGAAGTTGGGCACGCGCGGGATGGGGTTTTTGGTTTTGGAGGGTTTGTTTGTTTTCCTATACTTTTGTTTTGTTTTGTTTGTTCGTTTGAGAGTGGGTTTGTGAATGATTATTGGCTTGAGTGTGCATCTGTTGAGCTGTATGCGTGCATGCACTCATGGCTGTGCTGTGTGCGCAATGAAATTGAGGGTTATGTGGGTAAATATTTAATAACAATCAAACTTCTTAGCTATAAAAAAGATTGAGGGTTCTGTGGTGAATGTTTGTTACTTTTAAGGACTACTCCATGCTTGTCCATGTACATACATGAAATTTATGTCTTCTTTATGTGAAATCTGAAAATGGAAGGTTAATATAGTTTAACTTGCATGAAAATGTGGTTCATTTTTAGTATGACATACTTGTAAAGAGTATCAAGGGTTGAATGCAAACGGGCAACTTGATGAATTAGTTCCTTACTTTTTTCCACGACGTATCAAACCCCGTCATGTCCTCTGGTTCGTATTTATATCCTATACGTTCACTTAGCCGAGACCCGGCCATTCTTTAACATGCTGTGTTACTGGTCCGTGACTAAAACAGCTTCTTTTCCTAATGCTAGGTTTCAGATACTTGCCATTTCAAAAAAGTGAGGAGGAAGGCTAGGGTTTTGGAATTTGGCCTTACAAACAGCAAAAGATATGCATGTTCTCAAGTAGTGATGGCATCGATTCCTTCTTCCCTCTCGCCAACCTCATAAACAACCACCCCTTCTCCGTTGTTCCATCGTTTCATCACCTTTTGTTTTTCTGTCAAATTTTAGGACATGGTTTGTAACCAGAGATAAAAGATGTGCATGGTCATGGAGTACGCAGGTGAAGAAGTGCAAATCTGAAGTGCGTAGCCAACACTTGAAGAATCAAAAGATTTGCTAAAAGGAAGGTGTTGAGTAATTTGAGTCTGTAGAGGAACTTTCCAGATGAGATAGACATGTGGTAGCACATAAGATTGGACTTGCTGAAACATTGGGGCAGTTGATTGAGTAAACTACCTGCAAAATTTCCATCTGGAAGCACTCTCTGTTTCACGAGCTCTACTTTAAAAGTTTATTCCCGGTTGATTTCTTCATCACTGGTTGGTAATATTAATCGCCACTAGTTTAGAAGATCGAGTCATCATCCACCCACCCGGCTGTTGAGACAAGTCGAGGGGTTGTCTTACAGCAAAACTGGCGATTTCTCATTGCAGTCGTCGTATATGTGAGCTTTTCTGGTTAAAGCTCCGATTTTCTCAACCGCCTTTGAGAGCATGCTTGAAGAACATGTTAGTGGCAGAGTCCATTGATTTTGTTATAGTGTCTATTCATGGATTTATCCATCTTCAGCAGATAACTAATAATGTTGTTCCAGCAGCACTGAAGCTATGATTGATGCCATTTTTGATTAATGCCACAGTCTAGAGGTCTTTACTGTTAAACTACAATGCATCCAATATATCAGGGACCCCTACTGAGATGGGATCTCTGGGTTCCTCCCCTCAATTGTTTGGTTGATTGGAGGGAAGGATGTTTGAGAGGTCTACAAGTGATTCCTTTTGTTGACAGCATTTAGGCTATCATCTTGTCTGCTGTCAATGATTCACCTCTTTGTTTCTATTCTGTTGCTTCTCTTGTACACTTGTTATCCCATCGTTAGTATATATTTCAGATATGAACCCCATTTGAGCTATGTCGACAGATTGAGGAGGTAAATTAGCCATCTATTGAGTAGAACCTTAGCAACTATCTTGTATGAGAATTTTACCCCAAAAAAGTACACAGTTTTGTATGATGTGTTGCAAAGTCCATAGGCCACAGAGGGGGTGTTTTGGTAACGGTATACAAACCATGATGGTTTATTGCCAGGATCAGGGGATTTTGGGCTCTCTTATGGAAATGATCAGTTAATGAAATGAGGAAGTATTTCATTATAGGCCGAAGTTTTTGGTAATTAGTCCAAGACGAGGCCACAGTTTTGGTTCTCATTTCTAGTATATATCTCATCTGCAGGGTGTGATGTTAAGATTTTTCTTATCTATATTTGCAAACCTGATATCCTCAGACAGAAAAGCTGAAAAAATTACATTTCTAGATTACAGTTACACTCATTGCCGCTTGCTTCGCATTGGTGGGCAACCTATATAGACACGCTGTTGGGCACTCCCCTGCCCGTTACCCCCGGCTCCGAACTCGGCACCAGTAACTCGTATGGCATCATACCCGCTCCGCATCGATTCCTTAGATCCGGATCCGTGTTCCTCCTGTTGATCTCCTCCTCAATCCTGGCAATCTCGTTCCTGAACTCCCTAAACCCTTCAATGGCTGCCTCGTCGCCTGTCCACGTGTCCGGCAGCTTACGCTCGCCTAGATACTCCTCGTCGGGCGAGTGAGTCGACAACGTGTCCACCACCGCCATGAACTTGGTCGCCTGTAGCACCCCCGGCATTGCCAACAAGAAAAACTTGTGCGGGTCGGATCTGAACCGTTCAAACTCAACGGGATCCTCCGCCGGGTCGGGCACCAGTTTTCGCATCAACGGGGGCCGGTTGGGTACATACCCACCGATCGGGTACTGCCCGAAATTCAAAGCAGCATGTTGAGCCGAAGCAAGCCAAATGAGGGTGGTGAGGATGTGAACGAGGTCCGACGGGGTGACGAGCGGGGGCCACCACGATGCATGCCGGTGATCGGCGTGGCCGACTTGAATGGACTCGTAGTACCACGACTGGAGTTCGGTGTCCGTTTGGATGCGGGTCGGGTTAGGGTAGTAGGCCCCCACGTAGGATTGTACATACTTGTGGATGGCAGACCATATCAAGAGGCCGTCGTTGGCGTAAGGGTAGTCGGAGACCAGGAGCCTGAGGCCGTGTGGCTGGGATGGGTCCTCTACCGCCATGCCCCTGCACAAACAATCACTTGATTATAGGGCTGCTTCTTTAAGAAGCGAACATTTTGCATGGCCAAATTGAGCTTGCCTGCGAATGAGATCAGCAGGGAGCCCCTCAAGGTCGAACCGCCAGTTGTGCCGGTAGAAGGCGGCGCTCATCTCCATGCAGCAGGGACCGGGGGTGAAGCATGCCTCGATCAATCCCTCCGCGTTGATGAGGCTCTGCCGCGCGAACGCATTGATCTGCAGCGTGTACCGCATGTGCGGCTCCAACAGCTTGTACACCGGATGCATGGCGCTCAGCTGCCGGTGGGCAGCCAGTATGAACGGCTCCATGGACGCATGGGTCCTCAACCTATGTTACATTCATCGTCGGGTCAGTAACCGTAAAAAGAGCGTTGCGCCGCTGAATAGGGTTGTTATGGGTAGTACCAGTGGTTGACAAGTTGGTGGACGCCGGCGTCGTTGGAGCAGACATGGGCCTTGGCCAGCTGCCACAGCCAGTTGGTGGTAGCGTCGCAGGGGGGAGTCAGGACTCTGCTTGACCCGGGAAGGTTAAGCTCGATCGCAACCGGTTTAAGCGTGCCGAGCCGGGTAAGAAAGAAGATGGTTCGAGTTCCGTATGCCTTCCTTCCGTCCATGGCGTTGATCCGATCAAGGAATGGAAGGTAGATGTCATGGTAGTCCAGCATGAAGAGCTTCCCCTCGTTGACGGCCTAGTGTAATTTTCAATATTTTACCATGCATTTTCTGATAAGAGGATGGCTTATTTGAAAATGTGGCGAGTTGGTTACCTCTTTGACCGTCATTCCTTCGAGTTGACCGGCTATGTGTTCCTCCTTGATGGCTGATTCCGGTGGGCCGTAGAGAGCCGGGTCAAGATTGCTGACCGGCGGGAACATCTGTGGACCAAAATACCGCTCTAGTTGTCAACATTTACGACACAGGCAAGGCTCATACAATGACGAAATTACCCTTGAGGGTTGATTGAACTTACCTTGACGCGCTCTATTTTAACGGGGTTGATCCCGGCGACAGCCTGACGCGCGAACTCGTCGTCTCGTAACCACGCGAACTTGTCCCCTGCACGTGCCAATAATTGGTTGGTTACTAAAACGCCGTTTGATCTCAACAGAATAACGGATATGCCACTGAAGCATGTACACGAGTGACGAGTGAGCATGGCACCCGAGATTTTGCATTGGATTGGAAACTGGATAGACTTGGAACGAAAAATTTGCAAGAGATGTTAGTTGTTAATGCGTACTAGAGAGAATGGTTGGAGTGTCGTATCGGAGCAAGCCGTGGCTCGACTCCTGGATCTTTCGAACCATGGGGATCTTGTGGAGGAGGTGGTCCTGCAGGCCGAGCTTGAGGAGGAGCCCCTCCTTGTAGAGGCTGTCGATGTCATGGAATCCAAGAAAATCATGGTTGTCGCCGGAGATGGAGGCGATGAGGGTGGGGATCAGGTTGTGCAGCACCGCCTTCAGCCTCCCCGACAAGAACGCGCCTTGCTTCAGCTCCTCGAACGCCTCGTCTCTCGGCACATACATCGGATGTGGCTTCTCGATTCGGCTCTCACACTGCAAATCTGAGGCCCCTTGTGTTAGTTACATGACGAATGCAGCAGCAACAAGAATGCTTATGTTATGCATCTCCAGAGCAACATATCTATAAGAGTTAATATGCCACCGTAATTTTAAAAATACATAGTCCTCAATCAACTAGCAAAGACCAAGTCATTACCAACAACCTTTATAATTATATCTTGATAGAAACTAATTTAGAATTCATCTGGCCAACCATCAGCACAGCTCATTGCATTTAGTCTTGGATCTTGACTGGTTCAATACATGCCATTGGGCATTGATTACTACTTTGATCTCGACACAATAAAAATTAAGCTTATAGACTATGAATAAGTTTTTGGCTAGATGGTATTTTAAGATATGTACCAAAGAGAAATCATATGCAGAATATGAAGTTAAATTGAGTATGCAAATAGGAAGATGAAGCAGTACTATGTGAGATGAGTGAAGGCTTACTTGTATCGGTGGGAGGGCGGCCGGTGCGACACCGGCGAGGGTACGGGATCTTTTCGCCGCCGAGGATCGGCCTCACAAACTCAAACCCCTTGTCGGGGTTACCCAAGTCATTGTAAGGGGCATAATCATATACTCTATCTGACAGCTTTCGTACCCCCTTCCCGTCTCCCCTCAGCTCCTCCAGCTCCCTCTCCCTCAGCTCCCTCAGCCCCGGCGGCGTCTCCGACGGCAGGTACGGCTGCAGATCGAAATCGCCAGTTAGCCGGCGATCGGGAAATATGCGATCATGACAAATTAGGCTGAGAGATGTACCTTGTTTGTAAAGAAGACTCGCTTGGTGGACTGGACCCAAGAATTGCAAGGGAAGTGAACGGGGCCCGAGGGGAATCCCTCGACCACAATGCTCTCCAAGAAGAACTCTTTCTGGTGCCTGTTGACCACGGTGATGGCCCCCGGCGACCCGAAGGCCGGCGCAACCATCAGCTCCGCCGTGTACACCACCCTCTCCCCTTTCATGTTCTTCTTCTCGTACCAATCCTTGATCGCTGCCTCCCCGCTCCTCTTCGGTTTCCTCGTTACTGAGATTTCGTCAACGCACGATTTAGTTAGAAAATCAGCATTTATGATGAAATTCGAACAAAAACCCTGAAATCTATCTAAAAAGCTACAAAATAAACAAAATACGGATGAGAAATTCGAGGGCTCACTTGGATTGATGTCGGTGCTGATGAGCTCCAACACAACACCTCTCCCAATTTTATCGGAAATGGCATCCAGTTGGTTGGCGATGGCTCCCTTGAGGTCCTCCTTGCTCTTTCTCCTTACCGTCACCGCCGCCCTCACCGTAAACTTCACCTCCGGCTTACCGACCACCAGCTTCACCACGTCCTCGCTGATTGCGGCTACCGCCGGCGATCTCACCGCTGCCGATCTCCTCTTTCTGCGTGAAGCGACAGAAGGGGACCCAAAACAGAGCATGCCCTCTTTTCTCCATAGAACAGAGCTGGGATTTGGGAGCAGAGAAGATCTCTCCAAAACAGAGGATGCCACACCAATCTCTCTGCACACAGCCATCCTCTCTCTCTCTCTCAAGAGTTGAGAAATTAGCAATTTGGGTTTTCTTTGCTTATTTATTTGCTTAGGTTGTTGTTAGTTGATGAAATGATCAGAGAGGGAAATTAGTTATTATTTATATAGGGGGTTTGAGGGTAAAATTGGAAATTCGTGTATGAAGTTTCGAGTGGTCTGTGCCGTGATCACGTTTTTAATTAAACGGTGGAATCTCAAATGCTTTGAACCACACAGAGGGAGAAGTTCAATTTGGAATTTAAATTTGTTTGTTTGTCTGATGCAGGAAAATGATTTGAGGAGACAAATTGTTTTTGAAAAGTTAAAAAAGGTAGGATCTTGGAAATTAGCATCAGGACTTTTGCCCTCTTCGTCTAAATTAAGCAATGATTTCGATTCATTAAACATTTTATTCAAAAAAATATACAATCCTAAACTAAATTTCATTGCCTTCTTGCTTTGGGCCAGTTGACTTCCCGTATGTCTAAAATCCGAGTATCATTACTTAAAGACATAACATAATTGTCTGGTACATTTATGAATAGTTAGGATTAATTTTAAGCACGTGATATAATTAACTTTAGTGTCCATGTCCAATTGCTATGTCATCTAGGATCACTTGTGACCATCCCATAATATTAAGATTATCTCTTAAGTGCAAAAGCCATTTAAGTTTCAATTAATCTGTAGGAGTCAACCAGTGAGGGGTTTGTGGCTTCTACCCAATGATGAAGACTGTGATGGATGCATGTTGAACAGGTGGAGGTCTTTTTGGAGCACAATTTGCTTTGGGTAGTGGAGAAAGAAACATGATGTATATTGAGCCACCGTGACGAGTACGAGTATTCACGCAACAAAGAGCCGGTGCAGGGGTTTGTGGGACCGGCCTCCTTCTTTGATACACTAAAGAGAGAGGAAAAGACATCAGAGGACGTGGGGACGGACCCCCCACATACGCTCCGATGCCCAAGTCATGCGATTGTGGAGGAAAGGATGTGTTGGGCGTAAGATAACACGTATGTGTGCCAAGGCGTAGGAATTGAGCCTTCAAGTATTGAGTTAGAGTATTGAGTATACCCCTTTCGATCCCCCTCTTGACGAAGATGATCTGCTGTTTATTTAGGGCTTCGCGGAGGTTACGCCACGTCAGTTGGTTACGAGGATCGTGGATCACATGTTGTAACAGATTCCTCAGATTGCCCCGTGAAAGGATAAGGAAGGGGCTGGATGGCCTGCAGATTCTCTAGCATAAAGATGGCACACGTCCCCTGATAAAGCTTGGCTGTTACGCACGTGTTGAATGGATTTGTTGGTAGCAGCCTGGAGGGAGGGCGGCCCGCCTGCCAGAGGTCGTGCCGCATTGATGAAGCGAGCTGACCCTGCCAGTCGAGCAGGCGCTTGGGCCCACGCGGTTGAGGAAGCTGACCTCGGGTAGCAAGATCGTCCTTGTAGAGGTCTGGGTTGGCCTTGAGGAGGCCGACCTGATAGACTTGCATTGATGAATGAGCCGACCTCATGGAGAGGGGTTGCTGGAGGAGCTGACCTCGTGGAGACCTTCCCTATGGAGCATAGCTGTTGAGGGAGTTAGCCTCACTGAGAGGGATTGTTGGAAGGGAGCCGACCTCGAGGAGGTTATCCCTGCAAAGCTGCGTTGAGGCTCATGCTAGCATCTCAAGTTGAAGTCAAGAGGTTCCCGATGGCAGCTTGCCTCAAAAGATTGCACACCTAACCGCCGGAGGTCAGGCAAGTAGTAATAATCTGGTGAGTCCTGATGTCGAATCTAGGAGGAGAATTTGGCACAAATCACAACATAAAATCAATAAGAGCAAGCACTTAATGAGAGAAGTGCCACTTTCTAAGAGTGTTTAAATTAATGTGATTAATCTAACACTAATTGCGTGAGGTAATTGTGAGAAATCAATAGTAGATGCGTGTGTGTGATGTGTGTTCATTAGGGTGTGTGCCTAACATTATTTCAAAGCTATAACTCAATGATGAATCTAGTGGATTAACATCATCGACTGATACCCTTATAGGGGTTAAACACAATTTCTAATGGGGATTTGGTTAGATGATTGATTTCATAATAATAATGATGATCAATCCTTGTGGAATGATTCTACTTACTAATATGGTCGCATGGAACAATATAAGAGAGTAGTAACGTAGAAATTTCATCATCCAATTCACAAACACATCAGATGCATCAAGAAATCACTAATCTATGCTAGACATTACCCCAGTTTTACCACATCACAAGCATATTGGAGAGGGCAACCAATTTCATTGAAGAAAACATCATCCAATTCAAATTCAGTAGCTAAAATATCAAATAGAAAGCAAGAATCTTGGATTTTATCACCCTCCAACAATGATTGCAGAGCCTTTAACTCAATTGACCAGCCGTTCGTCTTCATCATGTAAGAGTTTCTAAAAGCTAGATTAGAAAAATAATGAAAGAATACCACTAACTCTAATGAGGAGGAGCTTTTATAATCTTATAACGACCCCTCTCGGGGGCCAGTTACTTATTTGATATTTGCGCAGGTCCTGCAGTTAACCAGTGAAACCAAAATAGCCACGATGCAGAGATGTACAAAAATACACAAATAGTGTCCACTTATTACAATCCATACTGTACAAATGTTCCAACAATGATACATGAAAGAAAAGAAAGTACACAACTGAAAATAGCTCTGAAAGCTGCGGTCTCATGGACGAACTCTGGCGCTATATATCAACTCAAGAGCTTCTACCTCCATATGTACGTTGTCTGCGGTGCCACGGAGATGGAACCGTAGGTAAGTAACAACAATTCTAAATAAGAAAAAGAAGCAGTGTACAAGTATGGCAAAAAGTAACTACGTACAAGCAAACCAGAGTGAAAAAGTAAAGTACTGAGCAACGACTGTACATAGCTGGTAGTAAAGGTAAACAGAACTGTAAAGAAAGAACAAACGGTACTGTGGTAGTGCAAGTGTAAAGCAGGCAAATCAAGTGAAGTAAAGTACTGGTAACTGCACAAGTGTGGTAGGTAAAGTACGTGTAATGCATAAAGTAACAGGTAGTCGTGTAAGTACAAAAAGTAACGTGCAAGAGCAAACATGGTGAGACTAGCAGGCATGCACTGTAACGATAATAAACATGCAAAGTACTGAATTTACGCACCGTTAATTAGTAATTGTCCAAAGTACTGAATAAGACGTACAACCAATGGGTATCTTAGTGTTGGTATTAGTTAACTACACTATGTGATGTGACTCATGAAGGAAAGTATGATATGCAACCATGGGTCATCTCCATTGCCACGAGGAGCAAATCCCGGGCGTCAACTACAACATACTTTGAAAACGAGACGAGACGAGACGAGAGAGAGTGACTCCGGTCATAGCTCCTACACTTTCTCTACGATGAGTTACCCCAAAACCCAGTGTCATGTGTATCGATTACATGCTTTCTTACGAGATATTCCATTAGCAATTTAACGAGATATTCCACAAAACATTCCACGAGATATTCCATAAAACATTCCACGAGATATTCCTTCAAACATTCCACAAGACGTGCCACATGATGTCATTAGTTCCTTGTTTACGATGATAGTTAAGCTAGGTTCACTAGTCGACTTTCTTAAAGTAAAGCAAGGTGGACGCTAGCAAATTTGAGGATAAAAACAAGTCCAACAAATATGAAACACAAAAACTGTTATTTTAAAAGTTCATACGAGGACACTAACTACTTTTCTAAATCTAGAATTCATTGTGACTTACACTATCAGGCTCGTCGTGGCAAGACGAGGTTGGAGCTAGAAGAGCTGGTGCACGAGGATTGGTACCTGCAAACACAAGAAACAATTGGTTAAAGAACGCTATATTTCTATTTAGATAATTTGATTGTTTTGATTTTTAAACTGATTGAAACGATGCCAAAAAATGTTCTAAATTTTTCTATAAGCTAGATATGTTAAAAATAATTTTACTGCAGGAGAATATTTTTCTAAAGCTTATAGTAATTTTTAGAATTTTTAAAAGCTCAAAAACAATTTAAAAACTATTTTTCAATTAGTAACGTATTTATTCAATAATTTCTTCTGGATGCAATCTGTATCGAAAAGTTGCGAGTGAGCTGTCAAAATGACCGTCTCGAAGAGTACTATAACATATATTTTTCTCAAATATTAGTGTACGTGAAAATTACAAGTTATAGATTTTTAAGAGAAAGTAACGTATTTAAAATTTAGGCTTAAAAATTTATTGCAGAAAATCTAAGCGTCTGATTGAGATGAAACTAGTGCTATTAGATCCAGAATATTATTTCTGATTTTCTGGAGCTAGTCTCACATTTTTCTGGGCCCCATATTTTAAGTTATGGATTTAATACCATAAAATCCTTTTAATAATTAATTAAAAAACGAAAAATACGAAAATCCGTTCGAATTTACGAACGTGCCATCGCGAGTTACCGTTGCTTCTTCGCTTACGATCGTCGGAGGCGGGGGGTTTTGGCGCTCGGCGAGGGCGGCGGTGACTCGAGGCTGCGTCGGGTAGCGACTGCGACGGCGGCGGGACGCGGCGGCGGCGACGGCGGGCGGGCGCTGCTACGTGCTGTCGAGGCCTCCGGGCGCTGTGGCAGAGCGGGGAGCGACGGCGAGCGAGCGGCGGTCTGTGCGGCGGCGCTGACGGTGGACAAGGGGCGGGCGACGGTCGGGGCTCGTCGGAGATAGATAGAGAGCGGGAGAGAGTGAAACGGAGAGAGGGAGAGAGTGATGAGCGCGCACAAAAGAATGAGAGAGTGCCTGGGTTTGAAAAATAACGGGAGAGAGTCAGTGTGTGTGAGGGTTAAATACAAAGGAGAAGGGGGTTTATATAGGTATAGTGAATGGCAAATTTGTAATTAGTGGGGGTAGATGAGGGGGGTAGATGAGAGGGGTAGATGAGAGGGTAGATGGGGGGTTTAGATCTGAACTATATCAGATTTAATCAAAAAAGGGGTAGATGGGATTTGATTAGGGTTAAAAGGTCATTAGCGATTGTAATTAGCAAAGCGGAGGAATACAAACTCGTTTTTGCAAACGACTTCGAAAAATTATGAAAACATAACCACGTGATCGTATCTTCGCGAGGATCGCGAATACAACATCCGTTTTGGGATTTGAGCTACGGAAATACTAGTTTTAGGCCAAAACGTCTAGAAAGCAGGTTTGTGGGTTCTCTATTGAAATGATATCAGGAAATTAATAAATTAATGTGGGGAGCCCTAAATGATCATAGGATGCTACTGTAGAAGTATGGAGACGTTTTGAAAATGTTTGAATAGAAAATTAATTCGTCAAGTCAAAACGATAGTTATTGAAAACGAATTTTTATCGAAATTGTTTTGAGTGTTTGAGAAAATATGAAAATACCGAAATACATTATAATTAGTCTAGCTCTTCAAAATATTTTTATAAGAATTTTTGAAATCGGTTTTGTTATAAAACTCTTGACTAACATTTATAAAGAAATTTTGAAAATACGTAAAAATACGTAACTTGATGTGTTGAAAAATACATGTCGTTACAAATCATAAGCCCCAATCAATTCTACACCACTGGATCCGAGATTAATGGTCTTCAATTCTCATCAAATGAAACAGTTTTGGGTTGAAGCTGCCGTGGTCTGGGTGAAAATTGCATCATTAATCGCTAGACTAAACTGTCAAACGTTCGTCTCGTGTTGGTCGACAAGACGTCTGATTGCATGAAAAAGAGGCGCCCAAACGTCTGACGTTGAGTTGTCAAACATCTGGAACTTGACTTGATGGAGCTTGAATATAGTTGCTATCAGACGACTAGTGAGTTCTTCAGACATCTGGGGCTCCGCTTGAAGTTTGTTGAATTATCCGCAGCCAGGCGTCTGATGCTGTCTTCCTAGATGTCTGGAGCATGATCCAGACGTCTGGGTCATGAACTTCAGGTGCCTTGAAAAATACCATGTAGAAAACAAAGAGTCGAAGTTAGTTGCACAGTGCCACCACAGACGGCTGAAGAGGCCCGACCAGATATCTACTGTTAGGAGATCAGACCCTTGGACGATAGGCATCAGACGTCTGGGGGGGGGGGGGGGGGGGGGGCTAAATTTGCATATCTGAATATTAGCTTTTCCCCAGAAGTTTGGAGGCATACGTCCAGACGTCTGGTGTCACGCCCCATTCTCCAAAATACCTAGTGTTGGTGCATGGATACGGACCGCAAAACAGTGTCAAGATATACTGCCCATTTAGAGCCTGCAACCCGCAATCCGTCATTAAGGCGGTGTAATACTCAGTCAAGCGAACTGCTCACTCGACCGTTTGGCTCTCGCTGATACTCAGGGAGGAGTAAATGAGACTGAGTAAATATGCAGCCGTTATCACCAATCCCGGAGAAGATCCCGTCCGAGTTAATGAGGGATGGTTATTCGCAATCATCGGACTAACGCCTATAAATACCTGAAAGGACAATGGTAAAAGGGTTCCAACTCCCAAGGTATGAGATCTAATACTCGCACTTTACATATTTCATCTTACATTTCTTCCATCAAAGAGCTTGCGACGCCAGATCTGAGACGAGCTTCCGCGGGTCGATCTCAGCTGCTCCAAGCTCCATCCCTCTCTTAAGTTCCATTCTAACTTAAGCATCGGAGGGGATTTGGGTCGGGTCGACCCAGATCCGACCCCCTTGACGCTTCCTTGTGGTGCAGATCGTCGAGTCTCGATCCTACGTGAGGGTCGCTCCTGAGCTTCTCAACCTCGATCGACCGACGCACGATCCGTTCGAGGGTCGATCGAGCACCGCAAGTCAATCACGATCCTATAAAACCGAAGGAGCATCCTGCAACACCAGCCCTAGCATCTCTTTTTTTCCAATTCTCCCAAAAAAAAACCTGGCGATGGCTACACTAAGTCGACGCTCCATCATTCCTCCGCTTGATACTGACATAAATATCGAAGGCGAATCGGAGGGCCACCACCCCTCCGTTTCTTCCGGCGTGTTTTCTATCCGTTTCAAACGGCGTCGAAGGAACCTCTCTCCCGACCCGACGAAACCCTGTTTGAACTCTCTGTTGCGTGGATACTAACCTCAATAGCCGGACCCGAGCTTAACGAGGCTCTAGGCATCAACAGTTAACTTCATCAAGCTTTTTAAAATAAAAAATATTTTGAATCTAACTGTTGACCGATATTTCTTCCCCGAACTTTCTCAGAGAAAGTTACTTCTGCACTTGCGCCCAACACTGCCAAAAGAAACTCGTAAAATGTATCCTTGGAAGGGGAAAACAAGGGTATAATTAGTGACAATCCAGTGACGTGTCCATCTCCCCGCGCTGGTAATGCCCATGGTTCGGTTGAAGAGAGAGAGAGAGGGAGAGAGAGAGAGAAGATTAAAAATCCAAATTTAAAATTACACGGATCACCCGTTTACGTATTGGCTACGTGAGGAGACTCGAGAAGGTTAGTTCAATTTCTTGAGGAGCCCATGTTTTTGAAGTCAAATTCTTCACATTTTTTTGGGGGGGGGGGGCAATGATAGAATAGACCTAGATTTTGACGGCGCTAACTTTGAACTTGACCGTGGTTTCAAATCCAATGAAGGGTCCAGTCAAGAGCCAACGGTTTCACAACGTAGCACGGCTCTCACTTCGATTCCTACCTACGGATTTTGTGAATTTGTTCGTGGTGTTGGATCTCTCACTCCCTAATTTTATTTCCATGGTGTTTTTGGTTTAGCATTAACCTAAAGTAAATTTGATAATAGCCACCAGCGAGTAATGCAATGCGGACGAGCCAACCGCAAGCTGACTGGGCTTCGATCCGAGCTGTGTGAGTTGGGTCCGAGCAATCTTCTGCTAGCTTGCAATACTAAAAGCTCGTCAGGGGGATAATTAAGTCTGTAGATGCTAAAGGAGACTCGGGGTAGCTATGTTTGACCTGTTGGGAGGTCATCCGCTAGCTATCGCGCCGAGCTATGGAGGAGAAATATGAGGTGGACCAGGTATTAAGTATAAGTACATGACTTTGGTGTACATCAGAGAGTCAGGAGTCGAACATTTCTCTAGTTGTTCTCGAGACTGTATATAGAAAATGATCCTTGGAGTGTCGTCGCTCCTATAACGGCTGAGGCTTGAAGACGCTTTTTGGTGTTGGCCTGAGCTGTCGATAATGATGGCGAGTTTAATGGTTAGCCATTGATGTCCGACATTATGAGCTGACCATTTAAATGCAGGTGCCCATCGGCTAACTGAGCTGTCGCACTGACTGGGCCTTCCGGCTATTGGGTCGATTTTGTATTTGGGCTTGTCAATTAAGATAAATAATAAGACCATCTATGGACCAGCCCAATGTAATAACAAGGCTGAGTGTAATCTCGTGTCGATTGCAATAGAAGCTTACTTTTGCCTCTCGTACGGATATTGTTGTGATAAATTAAAGAGAGAGAAAAAAAGATGATCTTAAATGAGTCTATTAGCTAGACACATAGTTGTTTATATATTCATGGACAAATCGAACGTAAATTGCACATCCATACCGGTAATAGTGTAGAACATGGTACAACGAAGATAGTCTTCATATATGCTTCAGCATGAACGTAATATATTTATTATCAAAAAGAAATACCTTTTTACAAGATTGATAAAAAATCTTTGGATTTCTATAAACATTTGATACGACCATTCTAGGATGGGCCAAGATTGAACGGCCCTGGGCCCACATCGCAAGTAGGCGGGCCGGGCAATGAGGCCCCCACGAAGACTGGGAGTCGGGTCGGCCTCGACCGCCGCGGACGCCCCCATCAGCCCACCCATCAGCCCACCCATCAGCCCACGTCAGCGGGAGCTAACCGCTCCCCTTAGAGTGCGCCCTTCTTAATTACCATTAAGGAGCCCCATTACGCCCACCTTCATGACCCATGAAGACGCCATCAAAGGAGCAGATCATGGGGGCGGAAATGGGGGACATTGAGGAGGCGCGGACGTGGGAAGACTCCTATAAAGGGACTCGAGGTACAACGTATAGAGGGATCACTTCCTGGATACCGAAACAGAGAGGTATTCTACTCACACGACCTTGTTTTCCACTTTACATTTCCTCTCCACAGCTCGGCCCAAGGACTCACGTATCGGCCTCTTCGTGAGCCATACCGATCCCACCGAGCATCGTTCAGATCCGTTCTGACTTAGGCATCGGAGGGAACTTGGTCGGAATCAAGGTCCGACCTCCTGACGAGCTTTCTCGTCTATTCAGGTCGATTAGATTCAGCGACGCCGAGGCTGCCCCTCAGTGTCTTCCCAGCCGAAGCCGAGCGTCCTCAATCACGAGCCCGCTCGCCCCCACCACAAGGAGGCCGCCGATTTGCCGAGGCTACCATTCGGCAAGCTGACGTGAGGATCCGCGCGTCCCTCACCGAGCGAACGCGCCTTTAACCGATCCCGGAGGTCCTAAGTGTCCCCTTTGTCCACGTTGACCTCCAGCCATCCGGTCAACAATTCAGCGGTGAGAAAACACCCCGAAACATCTGGCGCTGTTTGTGGGAAAAGAACAAACACCCACGTCAAACAACCACATCGCCGAAATGGAACCAGCTTGCAACGGAACAGGACGCATGCCTTCCATCCACGAGGAAGGCGACTCAGGAGCAGCTCCGCCTCTTCGCCCAAGAGACAAACAGCCACGTCCGGACACTGGCCGCGGCAATTCAACAGCTCGCGGGCGGCCACCTTCTCACCGAAGGGGGGTCTGTTGCCATCCCCGATCGACGGGGGCTCCACCATCCTCTGCGCTCGGCCGTGGTCACCGACCATGGCGACGAAGGCACTAACCCAGAGCGACGGTTCACTATGCCAAACTTCATCCCGGTGCGGTCCCTCATACCCACCTCACTCCAGGATGAGGCAGACGGAAGGCCCGAGCAGACTAGAGACGAGTCAACCACGGCCTCGTCCCGACGACCACGCTCGGCACACCAACGGTCGCCCGACCGTCGAACCGTCGAGGATCGACAGGGTCGGAGCGGGAGCCCCGTCGGAGGGGGCATAGGGGCCGGGGGACCACCCGAGAGGAGAAGCGCACGGCGACCAACGCCTATCCCCAGTTCGGATGGGCACTGAGCAGGCTCCCCTCGAACCCCCGTCAACCCGTCACGGCAGCTTGGCCCTCCCACCGAAGCACCGACAGGCCCTTGGGGCCCCAGGGATGGCCACTGCCCGTAAGCAAGAAGCATCACCGACGTCCGAGTATCCTCCAGATTCAAGGTGCCGACTTTAGAGAAGTACGACGGCACGTGAGACTCAGAAGATCACGTGAAGGACTACGAAGGGGTCATGGCATTCCAGGGAGCCGACGACGCCCTGCTCTGCCGAGTTCTACTCCACCCTCCGGAAATCCGCACGAAGCTGGTACCACAGCCTCCCCAATCGCTCCATCAACAACTTCAAAGACCTCTCCCAGAATTCTGCAAGCAGTTTATGGTCGGCCGGCAGATAAAGCCGGATTCGGAGCTTATGTTCAACGTGATACAGAGGCCCGACGAATCCCTGAGAAGCTACATGCGTCGCTTTAACCCCGAGAGGCTGAATGTGGAAAGCTGTCCCGAAATGGTCGCGAAAACAGCCTTGAAAAAAGGCCTCCGAGACAGGGGCCTGAAGAAGTCGCTGCACAACGAGCCCGTAAGGGACCTCACTGAGGTAATAGCTCGAGCAGAGCGTTACATGCTGACTGAGGAGGCATTGGCAGCAAAGGAAGGAAGTCTCCCTACAGGGGCCAAGCGGGGCTCCAAACGAGGCGAAAGCAAGCACCGCGAGTCGGACAACCCCAGGCGGGAGAAGAAGGCAAGGGAAAAGCAGGAGGAAGCGCGACCCCCGAGGCTAAACGCCACCCCAGACGTCGTCCTAGCGCAAGCTCAGAAAGAGGGTCACATCGGCAAGCCACCCCTGAAAATGAAGAGTGGCAAAAGAGATGAGGAGAAATACTGCAAGTACCACAAAGACAACAGACATGACACCGACGTCTGCTGGCACCTGAAGAAGGACATAGACAAGCTAATCAGCCGCGGACACCAGAAGAACTTTGTCGACGACCCAAAGACAAACCCAGGGAAAGGGACGTCCAAACAGATGGACAAAGGAAAGAAGATGAACGTCGTCCAGACCGCTCTGCGCATTATCGAGTGAGAGGGCAGGACAGTCAGCCGCAGCTCCTCCCCCAGGCGAGACTAGCTCGCCATTGTCTTGCCTGCTTTATTTCTTTTCAAAGTGTATTCCCGGTCCAAAGAAAGAAATGCTAGTTCGCCCTGAAGCAAATGTGTCTCCTCCCTCCATAAGACCAGGGGCAACTCCCCAGGCGGGCCGACCACAACGATCGCCCTTAAGGCTGGGGGCAACTCCCCCAGGAGGCCAACCACGATGATCGTCCATAAGGTTGGGGGCAACTCCCCCAGCAGGCCGATCACAACGATCGCCCGTAAGGCTAGGGGCGACTCCCCCCAGCGGGCCGATCGCTTTGATCGACCGTAAGGCTGTGGCGAC
This sequence comes from Scilla litardierei, assembly GCA_030789695.1. Taxonomy (NCBI): domain Eukaryota; kingdom Viridiplantae; phylum Streptophyta; class Magnoliopsida; order Asparagales; family Asparagaceae; genus Scilla; species Scilla litardierei. The sequence goes on along the minus strand of CM061139.1, from coordinate 175,754,998 downwards.
TCCCCCAGCGGGCCGATCACAATGGTCACCCGTAAGGCTGGGGGCGACTCCTCTAGCAGACCGATCGCTCCGATCGACCGTAAGGCTGGGGCGACTCCCCCAGTAGGCCGATCACAATGATTGCCCGTAAGGCTGGGGGCAACTCCCCCAGCAGACCGCTCACAAGGATCGTCCATAAGGATGGGGCAACTCCCCCAGCAGACCGATCGCTCTGATTGACCATAAGGCTGGGGGCCACTCCCCCAGTAGGCCGATCACAAGGATCGTCCATAAGGCTGGGGGCAACTCCCTCAGCAGGCCGATCGGTCCGATCGACCATAAGATTGGGGCAACTCCCCCAGCAGGCCGACCACAACGATCGTCCGTAAGGCTGGGGGTGACTCCCCCAGCAGGCAGGTCCCTCGCTATGCCGTAAGCCTGAGGGTAGCTCCTCTAGCTGGCTGACCGACCCGATTTACTATAAGGCTGGGGGCAGCTCCCCCAGCAAGCCGGTCCGTCGATCGACCGTAAGCCCGAGGGTAGCTCCCCCGGCAGGCCGAACGACCCGATCGTCCGTAAGGCTGGAGGCAAGTCCCCAAGCAGGACGATCACTCCGATCAACCGTAAGGCTGGGGCAACTCTCCCAGCAGGCCGATCACAACGGTCAACCGTAAGACTGGGGGCAACTCCCCCAGCAGGCCGATCACAACGGTCGACCGTAAGACTGGGGGCAACTCACCCAGCAAGCCAATCACTCCGATCGACCATAAGACGGGGGCAACTCCCCTAGTAGGCCGATCCCAACGATCGACCGTAAGGCTGGGGGCAACTTCCCCACCAGGAAGATCACAATGATCGACCGTAAGGCTGGGGACAACTCCCCCAGCAGGACGATCATAACGATCGACCGTAAGACTAGGGGAAACTCCCTCAGCAGGATAATCACAACGGTCGACCGTAAGACTGGGGGCAACTCCTCATGCAAGACGATCATTCCGATCGACCGTAAGACTGGAGGCAACTCACTCGGCTTGCCGATCACTCCGATCGACCATAAGATTGGGGACAACTCCCCCAGTAGGCCGATCCCAACGATCGCCCGTAAGGCTGGGGGCAACTCTCCCAGCAGGTCGATCACTCCGATCAGCCGTAAGGCCGAGGGCGGCTCCCCCAGCGAGCCGACCCCCAACCCAGCCGCCCGGTTAGTGCCCGACCTGGAGACTGAGGGAAACCCCTCGGCAGGACGAACAGCAGTTCAGCCGAAGGACTGGGAGCATTTCTCTGTAACCGGACGGATGGACCGACCATCAAGCAAGGTGAGGCGGTTCTACAGGGACCATCTGTTCAAGCTTGATTCGGGAGCAGGGGACGTGATGTCTTCAAGGAAACACCCAGGAAAGACGTGGGAACATCCATCGGGGAAACGATGATCAGCCCTGACAAGCCGATGGGCCTGATCTACCATGTAGCTAGTGCGACCCCCCAATCGACTAATCACTTCGACAAGACGACGACTCAGCCAACAAAGAGAAAACCTCCGCAACTCAATCCAGCAGACCGTCCCCACATGAGCAGCGGGAAGGGGGGCAACTAAGCGTCAGAAGCACAATCTAGAGAACGCTTGACAAAAATACGACATTGCACGAAAGGGTGAAGGTTTCAAAGAGTTATATTTGAAACTCTAAAATATTGTTCTTTACAAGGAAGGGGGACAAAAACGGGGGGACATCGCCTACGATGCTGGAGCCCGAGAAGAAGCATCCTCGGGGCCTCCCCCTGCCCCGATTGAACAGACCCCTCGGGGCCAGCTGGGGGACGAGGAAGCATCTACCGGACCCCCTCCTCGAGTCTCCGAAACATGTCCCGAAAGGCCCCCCCCCATGATCCTTGGGGCCAGGAGGTCTTCATAGGCCTGAAACGCCTCTCGAAGAGATGTCGCGATCCTCGGCGCCAGGACCTCCTCATAGCCCCTCTCCACCTCCTTGAGGAGTCAGGCGGGGTGCGCTTGTCGCAGGGCCCCTAGCTCGGCCCAGACTCGCCTCACTCCTGATGGAACGTCTCTTCCGCCTCTTGGGCGGACCACTTGACGGCCGCCAGGGCCTCCCTCAGGTCTCTCACCTCGGACGTGAGCTCATCCACCCGACACCGCGAACGACGAGATTCTTGACGGGTCTCTTCAGCCGCCACTTCAGCCGCCCCGGCCCTCAGGCGCTCCTGTGCCAAAGTCGCCTCGAGGCCGACCACCCTCTCCCCGCGGCGCTGCGCCTCGACGGTCATCGTGGAAGCCTGCAAGACATAAGAAATGAGCAAAGGACATCGAGGATCGCATGTGAAGGCAAGAAGGACACCAACCTGCTGAAGTTGCCAGACCAAAGAGTCCGCCAAGCGATCGTGTCGAACTCTCTCCAACCAGAAGCTGTCCCTTGGGAGGACAGAGACATGTGCCTGCCGAAGGGCCACGCTTCGATCGAGGAAGACAGAATCTCTGGGTGGAAGATCCGGGCCAGCCTCAAGTACCGACAGGGTGCCCCCTGCGCCAACTGGCGACTGCTCGGCCAGGTCAGCAGAAGTGGCCACCTCCACCAGCGGGAGGGTTGCCCCTGAAAGGATCGGCGCCTCAGGCATCGTCGAGGGCCTGCCCTCCCCCGCCTTCCTCTTCTTCCTCTCTTCGGGCCTCTTAGGCTCAAAAAAGGGGCGCTTCCGTTCCCCCCGCGGTCCCCTGCCGGTTTCCGGGGGCCCTGACCGGGGACTTGATCTACCCCCTCGATGCAGGTGGTGGGCTCCGGAAAGGTGCTCTCTCTCAAGTGCAAGAGTCCGTACAAGTAATATAATCTGGGAGTCCAGATGTCGAATCCTCAGGAGGAAATCTGTTGCAACCACAGCTCAAACCAAATAGAAAGCCTACGAAAAGAAACTAACCACTTTAATAATGATGACGGTGGTGGTGATGGTGTGAAAGAACGTGATGGTGATGTGCGAGCAATACGAACAAAGAATAGATATCTATAAAAAGTATGCACATGGTATGTGTTCGTTAGGATCAATAATTCGTATTAATTTGGTTGATGAATATAACTCGATGAATTCTCTTTTTGAGAGCAACTCATCGAAAAATATCCAATATAACTCAATGAATTCTCCTTTTGGGAGCAATTAATCAGAAGATGCCCTTTTGGGGGTTCAAGCACAAAATTCAATAAGATCGTCGCTAAAGTTATAATACGATATGAAACTCTCTTTTGGAGAGATCAAAACTACGGTATGAAACTCCCTTTTGGGGAGATCAAAACTCACCCTTTTGGGGCGATCATCGACTCAATCACTTCTTTTGGAAGATGAAAAAGACGATTTAATAACAAAGATTACAACTTTAACGACGTTTAACGGTTTAGCACAAGGATATTCAACCAAAATAACACAAATAATATCCCCTAACTACGCCATACCATGCACAATAACAATTTAGCTACTCATGGTGCAAGAATAAACAAGTTTCATAGCCAAATACTTCAAGTTCATAGCAAAATACGATGAAAAACACCAAAATACGGAGTTTAAGTTAAGAAATATATCACCCAATCTTCAAGTTTATACACCAAAACTCTCTGGAAATAATAAAATAGCCTCTGGAATTTTACAGAATTTTGTGGTGGCGAAATACGGCTCCAAGAGCCTCCAATACGCCCAAAATACGCCCCAATCTGCTTGTATATGCCCAAAACCCCTAGGAATACCTTATATAGGCTCATTGCGAGTTTTACGGTGCTTAACGGGTATAAACCCACTTCAAAACAACCCAAACCCGCTAATCGCCGAGCGGATCAAATCTCAGCCGTCCGATCCATGCGGGATCGGACGTGGAAGCGACACGTGGCTATCGGATCCGCTTTGCTTCGTCCGTTCCGCTAGCGCTTCTGAATCCGAAGCGGATTCATCGTGACCGTTGGCTCGTGAGATGAACAGACTCAGTTCTGCCACGTCGCGCGACTTAGATACTCTCATTTCACATTGCGGGGAGATTGTTGACCGTCGGATCGCAATCAACGAGCGCGGATGGATGCCGCGTGGCTGCTTCACTCGTTTGATACGCTTTCGACGCGCAGTGCATTTTCGCAGTCCGATGGAGAATAGGCGGTCTCGATAATGCCACGTAGCCCGCAGCTGAGCTGCTCTTCGAATTCGAGCGGAATAAATATGGACCGTTTGATCGACATCGAACGGTGGAGATTTTGCCGTCTCCGCTTCTCGCTGCGTTGAGGGAACGAGATATCGACCGTTCGATCTTGATCGAACGGTCGATAATTGATCACAATTGTACTGTGTTGCGACCATAGGATGAAGGCGGGAAGGCGGGGATCGTGCCACGTGGCAGCAATTGATTGGTGGCCGACCGTATTTTCGTATTTAATTGCGTATTTCTCCATTTAATTAGTATTCTGCATTCAAAAATTCATAGTAATTAGCACAGATCTCAGAAAAATACAAATAAATAGTCGTTAGAATCGTGAGATCGAGACGATGCTAGGAAAAATATAAAAAGTGCAGAAATACTTCATTAATTACCGTTTTGTGCTCAAATTGAGTGTTTTCTCTAATAAATAAATGTGTAGAAAATACGTATGAATTAGAGAACAATGTAGCATCACATGAGCACAAAATAGGGCTAAATGGGGGGTTAAATATGTAATATTGAACCCAAATCACCCCCCAACTAGCGATTTGCTAGTCTCTAGCAAAAATAGCGATAAATTCGGATGATTAATTAAAACAATAAGTTCGTTCGATCGCTTATGGCATGGTTCAAAAATACACATTCAAACATGATCTTGACCATCAATATACACATCCATGAACAAAATCAATCACATGATATTTTCTCTAATTTAGTATGAATAAATAACATGCAAGCATCGTTTTGCGCAAGCGAAAGTATAACACGTCGTTTTGTTCTAGTTTTCTTATTACCAAGGAATTGGCCTATCAAAACAATCATTCAAGACATGGGTATTGAAGTTGCTTAATATATTAACCATTTCTTTTCTTTTATTCGTTCCGCGTAACGCGCATCAAGCAACATTCGCAGAAAAATGTATAACTTGGATCGCTCCATCAAATGAGTGAGGTTCCGGTCAATGGCTCCCAAATCAGACGATAATAGGGCATTAAGCCAAGAAGGACCCCTCGGACTGTACTACTCGAGCCAACCAAGTTATTTGTTAGTGACATACTTATTCATTCATTTTTTCTTCATTCAAAATTTTTTCTTTTCTTTTCTTTCTTTCTTTTTTTTTCTTTTGTAAGCAACTCAACACCCATTCTTTGAGTATAAACATTAGTATCAAAGGCCAAATTCCTCTTCGACTTGAAGACTATTCTTAATAGATCGTGTATACTTAAGCTTTTTCATCACATTAGCATGCATGAAGTAAATTCAAACTATTTCGAGATATTAATCATGGAAATTGAAAGTTTTCATGAATAGTATATTAACGGTAATTTCATGAAGGAAAATAATTTAATCAAGCCATAAACAATTTTTAGAACACAATCAATGTATAATCATCCGCATTTGAGGCATATGAAGGAGTTTTAAAATGATGAGATTTGGTGATTTATTCTACTCAAAAAAAATCCTAAGGTCTCATACACACACCCCAACTAAAGATGGACATTGTCCTCAATGTCGAAAGGGGTACGAGTTTATTCACGCAAGCAACCTAGAAAGCATATAAAATCTACACTACTGGAAAGAACACACCGTGATCAAATGGCGGATCCCGAATCTTTAATTGTGGAGGAAGTTGTTCAATTTTCTCTTTGCGCTCCTCGGCGATTATTTTTCCTCCAAAAGCTAAATTGGACTCCAGCAACGTAACTCCAAGCATCTCTATAACTTGTTTGCCAATGTCCTGCGAGAGATGAGTTATGTCAGTCCAAATTAGTTTAAGATTCCTTTCAACAAAAGTATTCCAAATGTAGTCATCAAAATAGGTGAAAGAAATTAAAACAAGTTGACGACTACTCCCTGAAAGATATGCACTACTCTCGGTATAATGCTCGATCAATGGGGAGAGGGGTAAATGATTTTGGGACAAAACTGGAGGAGGGCATGGTTCTGACTCCATGGCGATAATCTCAAAACCCTTGTCCCTAGCTGTCTCCTCCTCTCGTTCATCCAAAATTGCTAGCTCGTCCTCTCTTTTGCACACACTTTCTGCCATGTAGATTTTTTTTACTCGTGTCATCAACGTGACATGGCTCGCTCGATATACCTGCAATAGAAGATAAACTCGTATTAGATTCTTTAAGTTGAATATCAAAAGAATTATTTTCTTCTAAGCAAGCGGCAATCAAATTAAGATCTTCAATGGATTTCTGAATCTGCCGACTCCGAGCAAAGAAATTCTCTTGGAATTGATGGGATGTAGCCTCCTGTGTTTGAATAATCGAGTGAACTTCCTCTTTCAAGGATTGTAAAGGTACGTCTACGCTTTGCTCCCCTTGATCAAGGCACGAAGGCTCCGTTGAATCGCACTCTGAAGTCTCTTCCATGGTTTCTTCATTTTCTTGCAGAGACTCCATGTATTCCCACGCCTCTGTCGGCGTCATGACACCCAAGAATTCCTGCAGCTTGGGTTGTAGTCCATCTAGGAAGGACACCATAAGCTCTTCATTTGTGTACCCATGCTGCGGATAGCTCGATAGAATGTCTGTGAACCTCCTCCAGGCCTGAAAGAAAGTTTCACAGTCAGTTTGATTAAAATAAACAATTTTGAGCTTCTCCATTCTATGTTTGTGTGCATTAGCATACCTTGCATCATACAGATTGTTTGTGCAATAGAAATTCATATACTCCATTTTGAGAAAAATAAAATAAAATAAAAAAAGTTTATGTACAGTAAAGTGGAAAGATCTCACCGAAGGTCCTCTGAATGAAATAAACCGTGGTAACAAACCATTCCTCCCCGGCAACGGCGCCAAAAACTTGGTGGGCTCCGGAAAGGTGCTCTCTCTCAAGTGCAAGAGTCCGTACAAGTAATATAATCTGGGAGTCCAGATGTCGAATCCTCAGGAGGAAATCTGTTGCAACCACAGCTCAAATCAAATAGAAAGCCTACGAAAAGAAACTAACCACTTTAATAATGATGACGGTGGTGGTGATGGTGTGAAAGTACGTGATGATGATGTGCGAGCAATACGAACAAAGAATAGATATCTATAAAAAGTATGCACATGGTATGGGTTCGTTAGGATCAATAATTCGTATTAATTTGGTTGATGAATATAACTCGAAGAATTCTCTTTTTGAGAGCAACTCATCGGAAAATATCCAATATAACTCAATGAATTCTCCTTTTGGGAGCAATTCATCGGAAGATGCCCTTTTGGGGGTTTAAGCACAAAATTCAATAAGATCGTCGCTAAAGTTATAATACGATATGAAACTCTCTTTTGGAGAGATCAAAACTACGGTATGAAACTCCCTTTTGGGGAGATCAAAACTCACCCTTTTGGGGCGATCATCGACTCAATCACTTCTTTTGGAAGATGAAAAAGACGATTTAATAACAAAGATTACAACTTTAACGACGTTTAACGGTTTAGCACAAGGATATTCAACCAAAATAACACAAATAATATCCCCTAACTACGCCATACCATGCACAATAACAATTTAGCTACTCATGGTGCAAGAATAAACAAGTTTCATAGCCAAATACTTCAAGTTCATAGCAAAATACGATGAAAAACACCAAAATACGGAGTTTAAGTTAAGAAATATATCACCCAATCTTCAAGTTTATACACCAAAACTCTCTGGAAATAATAAAATAGCCTCTGGAATTTTACAGAATTTTGTGGTGGCGAAATACGGCTCCAAGAGCCTCCAATACGCCCAAAATACGCCTCAATCTGCTTGTATATGCCCAAAAACCCCTAGGAATACCTTATATAGGCTCATTGCGAGTTTTACGGTGCTTAACGAGTATAAACCCGCTTCAAAACAACCCAAACCCGCTAATCGCCGAGCGGATCAAATCTCAGCCGTCCGATCCATGCGGGATCGGACGTGGAAGCGACACGTGGCTATCGGATCCGCTTTGCTTCGTCCGTTCCGCTAGCGCTTCTGAATCTGAAGCGGATTCATCGTGACTGTTGGCTCATGAGATGAACGGACTCAGTTCTGCCACGTCGCACGACTTAGATACTCTCATTTCACATTGCGGGGAGATTGTTGACCGTCGGATCGCAATCAACGAGCGCGGATGGATGCCGCGTGGCTGCTTCGCTCGTTTGATACGCTTTCGACGCGCAGTGCATTTTCGCCGTCCGATGGAGAATAGGCGGTCTCGATAATGCCACGTAGCCCGCAGCTGAGCTGCTCTTCGAATTCGAGCGGAATAAATATGGACCGTTTGATCGACATCGAACGGTGGAGATTTTGCCGCGTCTCCGCTTCTCGCTGCGTTGAGGGAACGAGATATCGACCGTTCGATCTTGATCGAACGGTCGATAATTGATCACAATTGTACCGTGCTGCGACCGTAGGATGAAGGCGGGAAGGCGGGGATCGTGCCACGTGGCAGCAATTGATTGGTGGCCGACCGTATTTTCGTATTTAATTGCGTATTTCTCCATTTAATTAGTATTCTGCATTCAAAAATTCATAGTAATTAGCACAGATCTCAGAAAAATACAAATAAATAGTCATTAGAATCGTGAGATCGAGACGATGCTAGGAAAAATATAAAAAGTGCAGAAATACTTCATTAATTACCGTTTTGTGCTCAAATTGAGTGTTTTCTCTAATAAATAAATGTGTAGAAAATACGTATGAATTAGAGAACAATGTAGCATCACATGAGCATAAAATAGGGCTAAATGGGGGGTTAAATATGTAATATTGAACCCGAATCAGCAGGCGGGATCGGGGTTGTCACCAGTCAAATTTTCCACCATAGGGGAATCGACGACGACTTCGGACGGAGGAGAGGGCTTGACTGCCGGCTCTACCGTCCCCACCGCGACGTCAGCCACGCGGATCTCCTCTTCCACCGTCCGTCGAGGTGCATGGCCAGAGGGGTTCTCTCGCCCACTGTGGGCCCCCCGGCGAGTGAGCTCACGGACGTCTCGGCTGAATTCACGACCCTCCATTCCTGCAGAAGGAGAGAAGATCAGGGTAAGCGTCAGCGAAGAGCGGCAAGAAGAAAGCACCTATCGGGGACCATAGGACGTTCTTGAGGAGGAGGTCGTCCAGCTGAGGCCAGACCGGCCTCTCCACCGGCGACATCAATGACAAACGTCTGATCGCGGCCTGGTCGGCCTCGGAAAGGGACAACGTCAGGTCGTATCGACACAAGCTCCCCCCAACCGATCATAATCACAGCGTCTTCAGAGAAAGTGACAAAAACATAATCACTACTCCAGTCACCAACCCAGCTGGGCAGGCCCGTCAGACACTCCCTCCCCGCCTGGACGCGGAGATGCTGCCACGATCCCTGACAGACCGTCTGAACTTGGAAGTAATAAAAGAAGAGGGGCAGGGTCGGCTCCAACCCGTTCCCATGGCAGATCATAATAAATCCCACCACGGCCGCGATTGAGTAAGGAGTCAGCTGGCACATGGCCACCACCAAGAAATCCAGGACCTGGATAAAGAACGGGTGGAGAGGGAAACGAATCCCCATGAGGAACATCTCAACATAGACGCCGACCTCACGGCTCCCCAGGTAGCAAATCCTTTCGTTAGCAAAGGGAATCCGAACGCCGTACGGGTGGCAGAGATATTTTGCCCGAATCTCCTCTACCGTGGCATAAGGGACGAACGACGACGAGCTGAGGATCATCAAAGGAACGTCGAACTCCGTCGTCGCACGGGCGGTATCTCGGCGGGCTGGATCTTCAACCATCAAGCCCTTCCTTTGTCAGGAGCCGGACGAAGCGCCGGGGGTTTACCGGGCTCCAAGGCCAGAGGGTTGCCGGACCCTGGAACCTTGGGAACTCCGGACCCAGGAGCGGGACCTCCTATCCTAAGCGCAGCCATAGGACGGACAGAGTAAGACAGATGAAGGAAAAGGAGATTACCTTGAAAGAATACCAGAAAAAGGAAGACGAAGGAGAATTCACTAGCACGCGCAGGAACATGATCAGATCAGAAAGCGCGAAGATCAAACCCAGAAGGGCGGTGATTTTATACGAAAGACAATCTCTGAATTTGGGCCATCCGAAGGAGGATGCGTGGCAACATCTAGCGACCAGCGACACTTCGAATTCCGCTCCCAAGGACGGGAGAAGTCCAATCGGACAGCGTTAAGATGAATTCCATTTAATGACGCTACCTCGACTGATGCACCCGTCAAAATCCACACAAGTCACATCGCCCGAACCGAACCGGCAGAATCCGAACGGCCCGAGCGATGGGGGCAATTGATACGACCATTCTGGGATGGGCCAAGATCGAACGGCCCTAGGCCCATATCGCAAGAAGGCGGCCTTAAAGGAGAGCGGGCCAGGCAACGAGGCCCCCACGAAGACAGGGAGTCGGGTCGGCCTCGACCGACGCGGAAGCCCCCATTAGTCCACGTTAGCGGGAGCTAACCGCTCCCCTTAGAGTGCACCCCCCTTAATTACCATTAAGGGGCCTCATTACACCCACCTTCATGACCCATGAAGACGCCATCAAAGGGACGGATCATGGGGACGAAAATGGGGGACGTTGAGGAGGCGCAGACGTGGAAAGACTCCGATAAAGGGACTCGAGGTACAACATATAGAGGGATCACTTCCTGGATACCGAAACACAGAGGTATTCAACTCACACGACCTTGTCTTCCACTTTACATTTCCTCTCCACAGCTCGGCCCGAGGACTCGCATATCGGCCTCCCCGTGAGCCATACCGATCCCACAGAGTATCCTTCAGATCCGTTCTGACTTAGGTATCGGAGGGACTTGGTCGGAACCAAGGTCCGACCCCCCAGACGAGCTTTCTCGTCTATTCAGGTCGAGCAGATCCACGACGTCGAGGCTACCCCTCAGCGTCTTCCCAGTCGAAGCTGAGCGTCCTCAATCACGAGCCTGCTCGCCCCCACCACAAGGAGGCCGCGCTTTGCCGAGGCTACCCTTCGGCAAGCCGACGCGAGGATCCGCGCGTCCCTCACCGAGCGAACGCGCCTTTAACCGATCACGGAGGTCCCACGTATCCTCTTTGACCACGTTGACCTCCAACCCTCCGGTCAACAATTCAGCGGTGAGAAAACACCATGAAACAACATTTATGTCTTATATTTGTGCACAATAGACCGCATTATAAAATTTAGCAAAGATGTTTCTCATCTTGGTCCATGTTGATGCACAAATTCTTGCTGGATCTAGGTTGGACAGCGGAGACGAGCAATCCGACAACATAAAACCTGGACGTGGCGATTTTGCCGGGCTGAGGGGAAAGGTCCTTCGCAGCCTCCTGAAATGGATAGAAAATTCGTCAACCTCACATGAGTGGGTGGCCCTCCAATCAGCCTCCGATGCTTAAGTTAGTATCAAGCGAAGGAGGGAGGGGTGCCGGCTAGAGGTAGCAGCCGATGGGGGTTTTTTTTGAGAGAGATGATAGGGTTTGAGTTACAGGAATGGTGAATAATTGATAGAGGTTTTCTTCCTCTCTAATCATCATAGGGCGGGGTGCAGGGTAGGGTGGCTTTACCACGTTAGCAGACACTCTACGTTCCTAGCCGACAAACCCCATTTGAGAGTTGGTCGGGACAGAGCGTCAGGCGTAACCACCCCCTGACAAGAGAGACAGTGTGCTGCCTGACAAAATTGGGCAATACGTCGCCCCTGTAAGGCGGACAACGCGCCGTCTGACAGTGCAAGAAGTAGGTCGCCTCTGATAAAGCTGACCGCTATGCACGCGGGGTGGGCCCGCTGATAGAGTGGTCCACCTGCCCGCAGGGGCGGAACTATGTAGCACTTGCCCTGGGCAGCTGCCCAGGGCAAGTAAATAAAAGCAAACTGTTTCTTACACATTGTCACCATGCGTTTGAGTCCCAATGGATAAGCCGCTGGTTTGAAAAACTGGAGCTCCCTGTGTTCGATTCCCACCTCTCCCTTTTTTAATCTATTTATTAACTTATTTAATTTTTTGTTTGATTGTTTAAATTAACATCTTGGTTTCTTAATTAGCTCACAATCCATCAATAAGCATCCACTTAGTGACTTTTTGTTTTCTTTAAACAATTTTTAGCTAATAACAAATATGTTAATTACTATTTTATGTATTCGGTGTATTCTGTTTACAACATAAAGCATATGTGTGCACGCCTACATCCAAACAAAGAAATGTTGGACATATATTAACATGTGATGGTATATGATAATTAATTTTAACATGCATATAGCATAACAAGTTAGTTATTATTTGTTACTTATTATCATTTAATTTTATGTGTTTGAACACCATCTACTGATGTCCTAAAAGATTAAGCACTGGTCTACGGTAAAAGAGCTTCTTAGTTCAATCCCCACTGCAATTATTTAACGTTAAATTTTTTGTTTTTTTGTTATGATTTTTTGTAAGCCTGAAACTTTTTTTTGCATGTTAGGTATTAATTAACGTTAAATTTTTTGTTGCATATTATTTACTACCGTTTAATTTTTTGTTTTGATATTTTTTAAAATATTCTTTATATCACCTTTAATTTTGCCCAGTGCAAAAAAATTTCCTGGTTACGCCACTGCCTGCCCGAGGCCATTTCACGGGACGCTGGCCAGTCTTGATCGAGCAGACGAGTGCTTGGACCATGGAGTCGTATGGGTCGAACATGAGGGATCACCCCGTGGAGAGCAACCGTCGAGGGGGCCGACCGGCTGGAGGTCGGCCCCGCGAGGCGGAATTGGTGACATGGCAGACCCTGCTTGGCCAATGGCCGCCCTCGCCGAGCTGTGCCATCGAGAGGATGGCCTCATCGGGAAGCCACAATCTGCTGAGTCGCTTGTCCGGATTAGGTCGGGCTGCCTTGGCGGGTCCCATCTCGTCCAACTCAGCGGGCCCCCAGCCGAAGCCATCATCTACAGTCCCCTGATGCTGTTTTATTTCATAAAAGTCATTAAAAACGCAAAATGTTATCTTCCCGTTCCAAATTGTCAATGTAACATAATACTTTTCGGATCATGAATTGCCTGAGATTCAACGTTTTGGGGTATAACCAAGTCCGCTGCTTGAAACGCCTGCTGGCTAACTTAATTCTCAGCCGCACATCCCCGTGCTGGGCGGGACCACCGGGATATTTTGAGCAGCACCAGCATTTATGGAAGGCGTGATTAAAATGAGATCCACCACCCTATCATCTTTCTAAGTGGTAGTCCGAATTGCTGCCCATCACTCTCTTTGTCCTCAATTCAATCATTCCCCATTTGAAAGGTACTACCGAGAGTTCATTTTCTTGGGTTTCAACAACTTGAATCAAATTCTCTCGCGTACCCACTCTTTGCTGCTTTACACATAAATGCACTAACAGCTGGCTGTAGCGTGGTAAATACACACCTACAGTGAAACAGAGATTGGCTTCAGATTTTATTTAGTGCTCTACTTTTGTTAACAATCAGATGACATGCTGAATGGACTAAATTTTAGCTTGATGGATGATAGCAGGCAATAGAACGATAGAGACTTGCACGTATATAGCTAGCGGGCACTAGAACTGATGAGATTGAAACAATTGTTGGAACAATTGGGCAGAAAAGCTTTCTTGATTTTATTTCTTTCCCTTGAGTGGTGTTTATACACACAATACATCATGAGCAATTGTTCTGTTGAATGCCTAGCATCTGTGCGGGAAAAGAACATGTACACACTTGTTGACAATGGAAGCAAAATAGTAAACGAAACACTTGTATCGATACTGGGAAGCAAAGAATTAAGTAGAACGCTCCAATTAACAAAGGCATTCCTGGCTGCAACAAGTTTTAGTACAGCTGCGTACCTCGACGCAGTTCGGACAACAGGCCCAGACACAACCGCAAGAACATCCAGGGCACGAGATGCCTGGCTGGAGACCATGTGTTTTGCAGCATGGGATCCCCCTGCAGTCACGGCTGGCGGCATTTGGATGCCGTCGATTAGAGCAGCAGAGTGTTTCCAGCTGAAGAGCGCAGACACACGAGCAGCAGGTCCACGAAAAATCAAAGCACATCCTCGTCCTGCTAAAACCACGCAGAACCACAAAGTTTACGCACAGTGAGGGCAATTAGGAAAACCACAAAGAGCCGTTGAGGCTAGCATACAACAGTGTGTACCGTTATTTCACTTGCATAATATAAATAATCTTAGTGCCTTAATGTCTGTTGCAATTGAAGTGTCATTAAGAGGATGAACTAACATCAGATCAAATCATTGAACAAACGAAAGAGGATCCACAAGACATATATGCATCGCATGATCAATCATACCCACATTCAGAATATGTGGAATCTACCACCTAACTTAACCTAATACATAGTTGGATATCACATGTCGATAAAATGCATACATAACATGGCTTTACTTCGTGATTAGATGAAGCACATCTCCTAAGCTTTCACGGTTGATGTTAGCTATTAACTAAATTATGCAACCTGACATTCACAACAACGTAAGGTGTTACGACCAAAATATAGATCGTATGCGACCTATGCGACCAATAATGACGATCTATATTCCTTCGTCAACGGTCAGAATTCAGGAGTCAAAGCTTCTAAACAAGATCAGACCTTCATCAGATCGGATATTCATCAGATCGGCAACGCCAAACACACAGCCTTTACTTCGGCAAGTTATGAAAGCTGCCGTTACCTCATTTAATGAGTGTGACTCTTGGGACGCTCAAGTAATCAATGACAAAACTGTTATGACACTTGGAATGCGCGACTCTCCAGATGCCGAATAAAGAAAGCATTTAAAGACAACATTTAATGGTGGCCATTAATGATCCCTGTCGTTAATGATTGCTACGTGCAATCTCTTGATATTCTACATTATGACGACAATTCAAACGACGAAGAGTCGTCATCAATCACCCAACTCCTATAAAAGGAAGGGTTATCCCACAGAAGAGGAGTTCGAAAATAATTCCACTAAAAGAGGTCAGGTATCATTACATATACTTGAGCTATCTCCACTTAAATTATAGTTCGGCATATAGATAGTTCGGACTCGTTAAGTTCGTTTATAACTATCCAAACTTTCTTCGAGTTCAATACTAACTTGAGCGTCGAAGGGTTTAGGGTCGAACCCAAGTCCGACCCACTTTTGACAGGATCCTTATGTCGCAGATACTTCGGCAGCTCGTGGAACCGATCAAGTGATTGATCACTCTTCGCTCTTGATCGACGACCTACCAATTCCTTGTCATCATCATCAATCGGCCAATGTAACCTCGGTTTCCAATACACAAATTTATTGTTCGGTGGATTTTCCCATCAACAATTGGCGCCGTCTGTGAAAATCACGAAGGTTACACCCATGATGTCATCCGCGCGGCTTCGTCGATCCACGAGGGGCAAGGTGATCAGAATCACAACACAAACTGCTTAACCGACTAGTAGACCGATAACTGTTCTACCCGATGGCACTACAGGGCAATCTGATAAGTCATCATCTCCAGATGAGGCTAGGCGTTAAAGCGTCTCCGGTGCTGCAACAGATGGTACCATTGGAGCGGTTCGAAGCTCTTGGCCAGGAAGTTCATACGGGCTACCAAACGCTCGACACCATGATAGAGCAACTGGCAGGCTCCCGACCACCACCAATGGCAGTCACATCTAATGTTAGAGGCGTGGCACGAAATTTGAACTCTCAATTTCAAGTGCATGCCCTAACGGAGACGGAAGAACCTCATGGGAGAGTTCTTGGAGGAGTAATTGAAGAAGGAACTATGGTCGCAGCGGCAAACCCTACAAATCATAATCCCTCTCGTGATGATCGGCGGGAGAGAAGCCTCAGCCCTCGTTGTCCTGATCGACGAGTGCGGAGCCAGATTCCTCGCCGCGAAGATCGATGTCGAA
Organism: Scilla litardierei; assembly: GCA_030789695.1. Classification (NCBI taxonomy): domain Eukaryota; kingdom Viridiplantae; phylum Streptophyta; class Magnoliopsida; order Asparagales; family Asparagaceae; genus Scilla; species Scilla litardierei. The sequence continues at coordinate 175,738,982 of CM061139.1, read as the reverse complement.
AGAGCCACAGTCCTCACCGCGGTGATCGATGTGAAAGGAGCCCTAGTCCTCGCCTCGCCAGTCTGCGAGAGAGAGATCGCAGCCCTCACCACGTAGACCGACGTGAGAGGAGCCCAAGCCCCCGTCGTCATGATCGACGTCGGAGAAGCAGAGTTTCCGCCTTGATAATGGCATGAAAGAAATAGAAGTCCTCGTCGTGATGATCATCACAACGGGAATGATCGACCGGACATGAGTCGAACTCCTCGTCGTGGCCGTGTGCATAGAAGGAATCAATAAGATGGTCGGTATGATAGTCGAGATGAGTCCTCTGCCTCGTCATATGATCAACCTAGAAGGAGAAGGCGTCGGCACCATCGTCGCAGTACAAGTTCGGCATCTCGCACCATCGTCGTAGTACAAGTTCGGCATCTCGCCGATCTGACAACGAAAACGAACCTCTTTCGAAAAGAATCACCTCGACGCATGTTCCTCGAAATTTTAAACTTCCCGAGGTGGATCAATATAATGGGTCAGGCGATCCTAAAGATCGCGTTTAGCGATATAAGCACCGAATGGTGACTTTAGGGGCAAATAATGCCCTCCTTCGCTTAGCTTTTCAAACCACTTAAGAAAAATCGGCAATGGAATGGTACATTGGTCTGCTCGACCGATCTATCGACTCATTTCAAGAATTAACTCGAGTATTTTGTCGGGAATTTATGGCTAGCCGACAAAGAAAGCAAACCTCGGACCACTTACTGGCAATGGTACTGAAGGAGGGTGAAAGCCTTCGTAAGTACATTAAGAGGTTCCAAAAAGAGAGACAGAATGTCGCGAGATGCAGTGAGGAGATGACAATGGCGGCATTCAAGAGAGGACTTTGTCATAGAAGACTCTTCAAATCTCTACAATACGATCCTCCGAACAATCTAGATGGCCCATTTACTCGGGCGCAAAAATTCATGCTCGGAGAGGAGGCATTGGTGACCATGGACGAAGTCGCTCCGCATAAAGAGACGAAGAAGGCGCCACCCACAGAAATAGATCGGTGCCAGATACATGTCAACATGATCGAGGGATCGTCAACCGAAAGAACCATAATCCAAGGAGAAGAGATCAAAGTCCACGAAATATAAGAGAGGGCTCCTGACAGACCCCTTAACTTAAACGCTCCCTTGGCGGATATCATGGTTGTGGCAAAAGCCGAAGGACATTTGGAGAAGCTCCCTCCGCCCCTGAAGAGTTCGGGAGACAAAAGAGATCTATGCAAATACTGCCTATATCACAGAGACCACGGTCATGACACTAATGATTGTTTTACGTTGAAGAGATATTGAACAGCTAATCCAGCAGGGCCATTTAAGAAGATTTCTCGATGAGCCGAAGACAAATCAATCTGGAGGTCCGAATGATAAAAATCAGCCAGAAGCCTCTCAATTGATAACAGTTAGTGTCGATGTCATATGTGGCGGACCATCTTCGGGCGGTCTGTCATCCTTAGCCAGGAAATCTTATGCGCGACCAGTTATGATGGCTAATGCATGTCCGAAGCGACCAAGAGTTGATATACCAATGATCGGCTTCTCGGACGAAGACCTAGGAGTCGAGATGCCTCATGATGATGCTATTGTCATTACGCACATCATCGGCCGAAGTATTGAAGCTCTTGGTAGATACATGGAACTCATGTGACATTTTGTTTATGTCGACCATCGAAAGGATGGGCTTAAACTCCACTGATCTTCAGCCATGCACAGGTCCCCTCATCGGATTCACTGGCCATTCAGTTTCCATCGTGGGGACAATAACTCTTTCTATCACACTGGGAGATCGCCCACAGTCAATCACCAAAATGGCGAAGTTCGTGGTGGTGAACCCTAAATCTCCATACAATGGTATTATCATCAGGCGACCATATTTCATCTTTATGAAGGCCGCCCCCTCTCCGCTACATCTAATGGTAAAGTTTCCGACCCCAAATGCAGTAGGGAAAGTAAATGGAAATCCGCAACATTCCCGATCGTGATATGTACTCTCGACGAAGAATAAGAACGTCGAACAAGCTCTCCCAGTAGATTTTCTTGATAGCATAGAAAAGTGTCGATCAACGACCTACACCCGTGGAAGAAGCCGAACTGATATCTTTGTTGCCACAAGAGGGCAAGACCGCATCTATCGGGTCACGACTACCATCAAAATTGAAGGCAAAGCTTGTTACTTTTCTTCGAGCTAATATTGATGTGTTCGCTTGGAGCCCCGAAGATATGTCGGGTGTAGATCCTCATGTAATCACTCATAAATTACATGTGGATCATACAGCTCGTCCTATCAAACAAAAAAAGCACAACGTTGGAGGGGGAAAGATGCGAGCGACGGTTGATGAAGTAGAATGTCTTCTCCAAGCCAATTTCATTTGTGAAGTACGATATCTAGAGTGGCTCGGCTCGCTAATGTAGTAATGGTGAAGAAGCCCAACAAGAAGCGGTGGATGTGTGTCGACTTCACCGATCTAAACAAGGACTGTCCAAAAGACAGCTATCCGCAACCGCGTATCGATCATCTGGTGGATAATGCCTCAGGATACGAACTCCTCAGCTTAATGGATGCCTTTTCTGGATATAACCAAATCCAGATCGCATCCGAAGACGAGGAGAAAACCTCTTTTATTACTGACCGAGGAATTCATTGTTATATGAAAATGCCTTTTAGATTATAAAATGCAGGAGCAACCTTTCAAAGAATGGCCAACAAAGTCTTCCACAATCCAATCGGCAGAAATTTGGAGGTTTACGTTAATGACGTGCTCGTAAAGTCCAAGTACTCGGAGAATCACATCACTGACCTTGAAGAAATCTTCAACAAAGTTCGGAGTTACAACCTGTGACTGAACCCAGCAAAATGTACATTTGGCATTCAGTCGGAAAAGTTCATCGGCTTCATGATCACAAAACGAGGTATTGAAGCTAACCATGATAAGATCGCTGCACTTACCAATATGCAGGAGCCAAAGACGATCAGAGATCTCCAACGGCTGAATGGACGAATTACCGCTCTTGGGCGGTTCCTCTCGAAATCCGCCGGGAAGTCCCTTCCATTCTTCAAGATTTTGAGGAATGCACTAAGCCAAAGGAAACGAGAAAGGAAGCTCGTCGACTGGGACGAACAATGTGTTAAAGCATTTGCCAATCTAAAAGAATACCTTCAGAGTCCCCACTTGCTGGCAAAGCCTAATGAAGGAGATCCGCTCAGCCTGTACCTCACTATCACACAAGAAGCAATAAGTTCGGTGATGTTCAAAAACGAAGGAAATGTTCAATTGCCGGTCTATTACACCAACAGAGTGCTACGAGATGCGGAGACTCGCTATAGCCAAATCGAGAAGTTGGCCTACTGCATTGTTACCACGGCAAGGCGGCTTCAACCATATTTTCAAGCTCACACTATTTTTGTGTTGACAGATTCATAGCTTGAGAGGAATTTGGCGAAGTTGGATAGATCCGGGCGGATGCTCAACTAGAGCGTCGAGTTAAGTGAATTCGACATACACTACAAACCTTGGACATCGATCAAAGGGCAAGCTTTGGAGGACTTTGTCTCTAAATGTATCATGGCGCCTTAGAAGACGAGACAACATCCGACCTGATTGGCGAACTTCCTCCTAGGTACAAATTGCCAAAGATCCCACAACCTCGCCATGGAAAGAAGATATGCAATGTGTTGTATATCTAGACGGCTCATCCTCCAGATCGGGTAGCAGAGTTGGAATAGTTATCCGAACTCCCAATGGGAGTATTGTGGAATATGCTCTCCGATTCAACTTCTCGCGACTAACACTGTCGTCGAATATGAGGCGGTGCTCAATGGACTGAAATTATGTCGGGCTCTTGGAGCTCGTCATGTGCACTTGGTAAGTGACTCCAAACTAGTGATTCACCCATTAGAGGGTCATTACGTAGCCAGAGAGGAGATGAAGAAATATCTCCATGCAACGAAGACCAAACTTGCAAACTTCAAATTTGCTGAAGTAGAGCACATGTTGCGGGCGAATAATGTCAGAGCAGATGCACTTTCGAAGTTGGCTTCCTCATCACCAATTGAGTTAAGGAGATCCATCTTTATTGAGAATCAACGAAGGTGAAGTGCTTTGTATCAATCAGGGGGCAACATGGATAGATCCGATTATCAAATACCTCAGAGATGACGAACTGCCGGAATCAAAAGCAGAAGCTCAGAAGATTGAAAGGCGGGCATTTAAATACGCTCTTTACGAAGGTGTCTTTGTACCGACTTAAATGTGCTAGGTATGATGTGTTCCCTTATTTAAAATGCTTTAGGACCTGCTGAGGCGGACTGTGCTAAGAGAGATCCATGAAGGCCTTTGCGGAAATCATTATGGTGGAAGGACGATCGTGCTAAAGGTGATCAGACAAGGTTATTACTGGCCAACTATGGATGCTGATACATCATCATATGTGCGTAAATGTGAAGAGTGTCAAAAGTTTTTCAAACACTCTTCAGCTCCATCAGCCGAATTGGTTCACATCATCAGCCCAGTCCCATTCGCAAAGTGGGGGCTCGATCTTCTTGGACATTTCACTAAGGTGAAGAGGGGGAGAGAGTTTCTAGTTGTTGTGTATTATTTTACCAAGTGGATTGAAGCCGAACCACTAGCTCGTATCAAATGGAAAGATATGACGAACTTCATCTAGAAGTCAATTATATGCCGTTTCGGAATACCTCGGTCCATAGTGACCGACAATGGGAAACAATTCGACTACTCCAACTTTAAAGAATTCTGCTCGGAGTGGGGGATTCGACTACACGTCGCCTCAGTGGCACATCCTCAAAGCAATGATATGGCAGAAGCTGCAAACAAATGCATTCTGGAACCTTGAAGAAGAAAGTTAAGGAGGTCCAGGGTTCATGGCCTGACGAGCTACCGAGCATTCTTTGGTCATATATGACGACTTACAAAGCTGCTACCGGTCAAAGTCCTTTCATGCTCGCATTTGGGACAGAACACATTGTCCCGGTGGAGATAGGTGAAGAGTCTTTGAGGATTAAATACTTCGACGAAGAAGGGAACCATGAAAGTCTAGCTCTTAATATGGAGCTTATTGACGAAGTAAGAGATCAAGCTCTGACGACTCTCATTAAACAAAAGCAACGCGTAGCGCAACACCACAATGCTCGCGTCAAAGGAAAGACATTTTGGATTGGTGATCTTGTCTCAAGAAAGGCCATTTTCACTTCAGAGATCGTTCGACAATGGAAGCTTGCAACAAAATGGAAGGGCCTATATCAAGTCATCGATGTACTAGGACCGGCCACTTACAAATTGGCGACCATGCAAGGAGAAGAGCTAGTTCACCCGTGAAATGCCGAACATCTAATCAAGTATTATCAATAAAATAGAGCGAAGTTGCTATTTCTTTCTACAATACAATTGAATAAATAGTCTACCTTTGCTCCAAATAGACTTTTTGGGAATGCTAATGTTATACTTTCAAGTTATCACTTTTACATACATTTGCGAGACCCTCGGTTATACGATCGGGAGTTTAAGCTCTCGCGGGCCGAGGAAGCTTAACGCCGAAGACGATCGTATCAACCTTCGCGAGCCCCTCGGTTATACGATCGGGAGTTTAAGCTCTCGCGGGCCGAGGAAGCTTAACTCCGAAGACGATCGTATCAACCTTCGCGAGCCCCTCGGTTATACGATCGGGAGTTTAAGCCCCTCTGAAGATATGTTTAAAGTTTGTCTGGATCAAACAACATTGGAGAAATGATTTCACGAGATGGAAAATTGTTAGATACACAAGTAATGAACATAAAAGGAAATTTTCATTCATCGAAAAGAAAGACAGGCATAAAACGATGTCAACACATCATTACATCGACATTCAACCTTGTTTTTCTTAAGACTGAGGACCTTCGGGATGAGGGGCATCTCCTGTAGCATTTCCTTCTCCATTTTTCGACGAAGAATCATCTTCGTCGCTAAAGACCATGGACAGCTTTGAGAAGTCAATCTCAACATCCAGATAGACTCTTTCAATCTCTCGCTGACATTTGTTGAAGCCATTTTGGTGGGTATTTGTCACGATTGGAACGAGCACCTTATCTTCATACTCGGTGAAAACAGCTTTCTTTATCTTAATGAGGTCAATCTTTTCCATATCTTCTATCCGAGCTTGAAGCTCGACGGTCCTCTTATCAGAAATCTCCTTCTTCTTAACCATTTCCTTTGCCTCTTCTCCTACCAGAACGTGAGCTTTGTCTAGCTCGTTCAAACTTTTCTTCAAAGTCTCTACTTGGCCACCTAAGTTGGCGACTTTGAGATGCTCTTTTTCAGCTTTTCGGCAGCCTCTTTTTGACTGTCTCAAGCTCCTTGATCGTCTTGACGAGCCTTATCTTAGCATTGTTCATTAAGGCAGTGTGCCGATGAAGAGAAGTCAGCACCGAGGATAGCTGCATAAAGAAAGATGATGCTTAAGGAAAAATTATTTTTTACAAAGCAAATGGTACAAGGACGGAAGTAAACCTGTTGGGTATAACAAACAGCAGTAGCAGCAAGTCTCTCCGGATCCACTCCCTTCAAATACTCCTTATCCATAGGAAGAACCGAATTTTTTGCCAGACAAGAAGAAACTCTGCTATCTTCAAAAAGAGATTCCTCCATGCCCACAGGAAACATCGGCTTCAAAAGTTTCTCCTCCGACAAATTGATAAGGTTGGCCCTTTTCGATCTAAACATCGCCAGGGCTTGATCGCAGCTCTGATGAGCTAACCCAGTTGACCCCCTAGGGGGTATAAGGCCTCACGGCCATTTATCAGCGGTCTCAGGCGAACTCAAAGGTCGTCGCGGGAAGTGCCGAGCCTGATGGACGGGCTTCTGAACTTGAAAGAGGGTTTTCCAAACTAAAAGGGTGAACATTATCCATGGATTTCGACAGAGGCTCAGGACCGGGTTGTTTGGGGAGTACAACCACATCAGGAGACGTAGTCAATCATTTCTTTCTGAATCGAACTACGAACCTCGGCTTTGCCAGATTTGCTTTTCTTCTTCTTTTTCTGAGCCAATTCCGATGAAGGCGTGGATCGTTTCTTTGAAGCTTCAGCAGACGCACTTGGGATTTCTCGAGCAAAAGGCTGGACAGTAAACTCTTTCTACAGTGGCTTCTTCCCCTTCTTCAAGATTTCCTTCATGCTGTAACTAATCGTCGCTTTCCCGCCAACCGAGCCTGCAAGACGACGAAAGATTAGGGTGAGCAAAATGATCGATAATTTATATAAAGAGTGATTTACCTTCAGGCCAAACATAGCTTCTGATCAATTCGACGGACGTCAATTCCTTAAACGATCTTTCCAAACTTGGAATTTCAAGGAGTCGATCTGCTATCTTTTTCTTTGATTCTTCGAGGACGATGTCCTTTAAAGCTAAATGATTAATCTCGCCCCACCGAGTTTTGAAGAGTGGCACTTCAGGCATCGAAATGAAGACATAGTCTGCATTCCAATCGGAAATCTTGTTCGGCAAATCCAAAATGAGCGCTCTCCTTTTTCGTGCAAAGATATAAAAATGGGCAGATTGGGACTTCAATTGAAAGAAATATCCGAAGAGTGAAAGGTTTGGTGCTATCCCGTTAGCCGAACAAAGTACGATGAAGCTAATGATCGCACTGAGTTCGGACTAAGTCGGCATAGCAAAATCTCATGAAAACAGAGAACGGCAACAAAAACGGATGAAGAGGAAAGCGAAGTCCTACACCAAAAGCCTTGGTATATACTCCGACCTCTCCTTGGGAGAACAGATCCTATCAGTATGGATGGGCAACCTAACTCCATAAGGAGGGCAAATGAACCGGGAACGTATGAGAGGAATCACAAAGGTCCGAGCAAGAGAGATAGTTTTCGTGATCTCCAGCAGGATAACCGATGATCCCCCTACGTCACATTCACTATTCGTAGCAGAAGTTGATACTGTGGTTTCTTGAGCTACAACAGCATCCACCCTTAAACCAAGACCCTCTATAATTCTATTGGTTTCGAAATCAGTTGAAGAAGACGACGTCATGTCTTAGGAAACGATAGAGTACCTGGAACTGCAGACTGATCATAGAAGATGACCGGAGATGGAAGGAGTCGCCGAAGAAGCTTGAGAAATTAATCGACGCGAAAGCAAGGGAACTTCTCTTCGAAAGGATGCCTCGTATTTATAAGATGATCAGAAAAATCCTAGTCGTTCATACGAGATTACGTGGCAAGATCTCCGATTGCCTCGATTTTCACAATTAACTGACGTAATGTTTTGGCAGAAAAACTTAATTGACTCTCCAGAATTCGCGGCCGACTAATGAAAATGCGACACGTCATCCGGCCCAGAACCTTCGTTTGCTAAGTTCGCGATTGAATGACGGGAGCAATTGTCACGACCAAAATATAGATCGTATGCGACCTATGTGACCAATAATGACGATCTATATTCCTTTGTCAACGATCAGAATTCAGGAGTCAAAGCTTCTAAACAAGATCAACCTTCATCAGATCGGAAACGCCAAACACAAAGCCTTTACTTCGGCAAGTTATGAAAGCTGTCGTTACCTCATTTAATGAGCGTGACTCTTGGGACTCTCAAGTAATCAATGATAAAACCGTTATGACACTTGGAATGCGCGACTCTCCAGATGCCGAATAAAGAAAGCATTTAAAGACAGCATTTAATGGACATTAATGATCCCTGTTGTTAATGATTGCTACGTGCAATCTCTTGATATTCTATATTATGACGACAGTTTAAAAGAGGAAGAGTCTTCATCAATCATCCAACTCCTATAAAGGAAGGGTTCTCCCACAGAAGAGGGGTCCGAAAATAATTTCACTAAAAGAGGTCAGGTATCATTACATATACTTGAGCTCTCTCCACTTAAATTATAGTTCGGCATAGATAGTACGGACTCATTATGTTCGTTCATAAATATCCTAACTTTGTTCGAGTTCAATACTAACTTGAGCGTCGGAGGGGTTTAGGGTCGAACCCAAGCCCGACCCACTTTTGACAGGATCCTCGTGTCGCAGATACTTCGACAGCTCGTGAAATCGATCCAGTGATTGATCACTCTTCGCTCTTGATCGACGACCTACCAATTCCTTGTCATCATCATTAGTCGGCCATTGTAACCTCGGTTTCCAGTACACAAATTTATTGTTTGGTTGATTTTCCCATCAACACAAGGTAATCACCAATACATTAGATTGCTGTGGCAGGCGGTTCAAACTGCTATATGTTCTTTTAGTGATGCATATATTAGTTTTACTGTGATATTAAAATATTAATTAAGAACTTAAGCAGCATTTCATCGCACAACCTCAAGATAAACAAAATCCAACAAAATCAAGGTTTTTGCTCTAGCATGTGGGAAGAATACTTGAATTGGCAAGACTGTAAATAGTCAGAAAATACCGAAGCCACGCCCACATGGCACAGGATTTGTGTGTCTTCTTGTTTCTGATAGACAAAACACACACATAAGTTCATTAATCTTAGTAATGCCCCAAAAAAACACACAAGGTACAAGAATCATACAGTAGTATCAGTGGATCTGGCTTTGACCCAACAAATTCAGAGACCCTGTCAAGCACCAATCAATCCTAGAAAATGATCAAACTGAGTAGAGGTAAAAAAATTCTCACATAATTAAAACCCAAATAATTATAACCAGTAGTTTTCCGGCACATGCATATGCCTGTGCTTATAATAATAAATATCTATAGACCTAATGCTGAGATGATGAAAAACGGATAATAATAAGTTGATATTTAAAGCACGGTAAAATTTTAGATTTACAATATTTTATTTATGTGTTGCGTATCATTTAGTCATGTACAGGATTTTTGCATAGCTTTCATAAATATTTAAGTCACATTTCATTTGAGATGTGCATGGATAAGCATCTTACTATATTGTATGATTATATATTTATTAAAAATGTATACATATAAATGCAAACTATATATATGCAAATGAAGTATTAAAATTTCATTTTATGAAAATCTATGAATAAAAAATATTCTGATGGATCTGTTGTCATTTCACATATGTCAATAATGGGCAGGCTGTGCAGGGGAAGGTTGCTGAATGGAAGGGGGAAAGGCTTTGTTTATGTGGACTCGCACTCTGTGGGTTCCAGAAAAAAAGGAAAATTAGATACATTAAGCTAAAAATTTGAGAAATTTTACCTATAGTGACAAGCACCAACCAAACTAAAAACCTAGTAAGACAGTTCATCAAATAACTTGTATGCCGAAATATCCATTTGATTCTTGTTCTTGAAATAGAAGACATAAAAATTCTGTTCCGGTGTCTAAATTATATTTCAATTCATATTTCTTTTTTAATCTTTTTATTCTGTTAAGTCCATTTGACAATTGATCAAACAAGTTACTTATATTCTCTCTCCCTCATCTTTGATTCTACATTTTAACTATTCTTTTTGAATTTTCATGAGTAACAGTTATAAAATTTGCCTTTTTATATATTTATTTATTGATGTCTTGAATAGGTAAAAGAGAGAAAGAGGGCAATATCAATCAAATGATAAAAAAGAAATCACAAAAGGATAAGAGAAATAAGATATATAAACTATTGTCACGCAATTCCAGACACCAGTTATCTCTATATCACTTAGGATGACCAAGACTTACAAAATGTTGGATTCCTCTCAAACGCTATGGCACTCTTTAGTCTCTCCTCTAAGGTAATTGTAAATTTTCTTCCATTATTATTGTTGTTTTCTTTATTTAACTCCTTTGGTGTCCTCCTTCAAATTACTGTTCTTTTTCTAAAATCCCCACTTCTTCCTCCTGAGTGTTGAAAAGGACTGCATCTAATCTGAATTGAACCATCAAGAGCTCAAACTAAAATATGGCAAACAAAAAATAACTACAGTTAGATTTTATCTTTCGGGTTTTGTGTTGAACAACTAAAAGATATTAGGGGAGAATCTGATGCGATCGCAAATCAGGGACAATTTTTGTAATTTTAGGCTAGAAGGGTATTTTCGTAAGTTCTGTAATTTTGGGAGAAATCAGCCGTTATATATAGATGGCGGCTAGGGTAAGGGATTTTCATGTGGAATTTGGTGAAGAAAATCCTCTATGAGTTGGATACAACACTAGATCTTGGAGAGTATGGTTTTGCTCTCGAATCTAAAACTAGGAGAGCGGCCTCCTCTCGAATTGAGGCCGCCTATCTTGTTTTTCGCCTAAAATCCAATAAAAATCTTACCTTTTTCTCAAATTCTACTTCAATATGGATCGAGTGCTCTGATACCGATTTGATGTGGACCGGATGTGGATTGATGATGATTCCAATTTGAAGTAGAATTTGAGAAAAAGGTAAGATATTTATTGGATTTTATGGGGAATAATAAGATAGGTGGCCTTAATCCGCATCCGGTCCACATCAAATTGGAATCAAAGCACTTGATCTTGGCATCCGATCTTGGCATCCATGGCGGCAGCAACGAAAAAGATGGAAGATTTTGAAGAGAAATACGGAGCGAGATGTGAAAATTAATGAAATTGATGGAGAAAATAAGAAATTCAATGGCCTCCATCGAATCCGGGGTGAAGGCGTCGATCGAAGGGATCGGAGCCAGGTTAAAGGTGTCGAATGCAAAGTTAAAATCTTGCATGCAAACCCTAATGCAACGATGCTAGTAAAAATTTACGGATCCAAAAGGGGAGAAGAATTCATATCTGTGCAACATCGCAGACAACAATCCAACCCTAGGTCAAAATGCGCAATCTTCTGCAAAAGGGAAAGAAACAAATCAAAGAATTTGAGAAAAGGCTACTCTCTGATGCGTATTTCAACTCTGAGGCGGCAGCGGTAGACCATGCCCCCCCCCCCCCCCGAACCCTAACCGGGAGACCACGACCGCAGGGCAGGCCGCCCGAACCCAGCTGGGCACCGACTGGGCCGCCTGGAGCCTCACGCTCCTGCCAACTTGTCAGGGACTCAGCCAGCTTCAACAGAGTCGTCAAGGGTCACGAAACCCCCCTGGCGGCCTGTTGGAAGTTTGGAGAACAGTTGAGGATTCGTCGGGCACTGACAATGATCTAGAGAACTTTCGGGGTCTACAACCACGGTTTTGCAGGAGAGACTCCGACGACATGTTTCGGACTACGAGGAGCTCGAAGATTATCACGATGCAGTCTCAGACTACAAGGAGGATAGATGAGATGTCAATTGGAGAGATGGCGGTTGGGAGGACGACGATGGAGAAGATGAGGGTCGATTTGAAGACTTTGATCCATCATGAGGCCTGCACCAGCAGTACTATTATGACCAGTACTGATGGAGAGCAGCACAAGTCGTTTTAAACACATACAACAATACGTCGATATTTGAAAGAGAATAACATTATGGATGGATCTACCGGATGGAGAGTTACTTTGAGGCGACTCGCCTTACAAAAGCGGAGAAATTGAAGATATTTGGGATATGCATGGAGGGTGAAGCCTTGTCCTGACATCGATGGAGAGATCACAGACGACATGTACGTTCATAGGAGGAATTTAAGGACTGTCAGTTTCACAGATTTCGCAACATCCAAGAGAAAGACTTACATGAACAATTTACCCTTAAACAGAAAGGAAATGTCAAGGAGTACATCAAGAAGTTTGAGATGCTATCGGGCTGCTTTTAGGGATTGTCAGAGGAGTCCTTGGACGGGATTTTCATGAGAGGCATCAAGACAAACATCTGGACTGAGCTACGCATACAAAGACCGAGAGGCCTGGTGGACACGATGGAGTTGGCCCAGATGATAGAGTAACAGCTCGTAGAGGAGCGGCTGGCTAAGGGATTGATAAGCAGTGTAACATTTTAAACTAATAATGAAATATAGATACAAAATCGCAAACAACATGGGTCCAGACGAGCCAGGAGAGGAACAACGAGCCTCGAGCTGACGTCAGGTTCAAGCGTCTTGCCAAGGCCAGGATACGGAAAAAACATAAATAGAGAATATGTTTTTATGATGTGACGAGAAGTTCATGTCAAGACATCATTATCGAGACCGCGCTCTCCATGTCTTGATGATCGAGGCTTAGCAGCTGAAGAAGGATTACTATGAGGAGACGAGCACATCCATTTAGAGTAGAATGTATCATGGATTTCATGACACCACCTTGAGGACAATGTGGTTCTTTGGGGCAAAGCAATGATGCGATCGCAAACCAGATACAATTTTTGTAATTTTGGGCTAGAAAGGGTTTTCCGTAATTTTTGTAATTTTTTAAAATAACCCAATTTTTTAAGAGGAAAACAACCATTATAAATAGATGGCGGCTAGGATTAGGAATTTTCATATGGAATTTGGTGAAGGAAATCCTCCATGAGTTGGATAAAACTTAAGATCTTGAAGAGTTAGGCTTTGTTCTCAAATCTAAAGCTTGGAGAGCTTGGAGAGCATCTTATTCCCCCTAAAATCCATTAAAAATCTTACCTTTTTCTCAAATTCTACTTCAAAACCCTAATTTCGTCATCAATCCACATCTTTTCCACATCAAAATCATTCTAATAAAAAGAAATAAGCATAACTGATTTTATATAAGTCTCATACCTTACATAAAACTTCACAGCGTGCATGGTGTATAGGCACCATGTCGCTATCACAGGAATATCATTTAATGACCCGCCATATGTCCTTGTCACCTTCCATTAACCTCGAATTATATATATACTCTTCTCTCCCTTCATCATCTAAAATCCTTATAGTCTAAACCTAGGCGCTCTGATACCTCTTTACTGTAACACCCCAAATCTCGTAGCGGAAGACTTAAATAGCTTATCAACAAGGGCGAAACAGCGACGACGAGCATACGAGAATGAACCCGTACACGTGCCAAGCCTCAGTGGTCATTACATATTACACAATCAACTACATAGGATCCAGAAAGCTTCTCCAAGAAGCCCAGAGCAAAAATATAATACATCACATATGTCTAGCCAAGTACATCATACAATAAGGAGTTCAAAAAACAAAACAAAACAAAACAAAATGTCTACATCTGGCATCCTAGTGTACTTGGCACAAAATTTTCGAACTCCACTTTATGCCGACTTTGTTGTTCGTCCCAGCACCGATGGGCAGGTTAAGTAGTATCTGAAATGGTTTTAAACAAAACCATTGGGTAAGCTACACGGCTTAGTGAGTACAAAATTTTTCGCTAATAAATTTAATAGGCATATGTATGTACATTTATAAAAAATGTACATTGAAGTAAAAATACTACTTGAACTGCGTCAATTGAATGTATATATAAATATATATTAAAACATGCCAGAGACATTTTTATGACTTGTCCAGATATATGAAAAGTCATTGACCAAATGAACAATAAAATTTTTTTCTTTTCTTTTGTAAACTCTCAAATGTCCACTAAGGTTACGAATTATGGCCCAGTAGCATGGGAATGCACAGGGCATCAGTAAACAAATAAATCATTCGTTAGTCGCCCAGGGACAGTGTACCAATCCTTGTCATAGGTTACACAGACCAATTCACATGTATATAGATGAGACTTTAGAGGTGGCCCCCCACCATGCGTGTGGTGTGGCACTTAGCTCTCAATATTTGACCGAAGGCCAATATTTAAACAGGTACACTCAATACCATATGACATGCTCATATATTAAACAGTTCATTCTATAGTGGACAGATGAAATTTGTGGTATTTCACAAATTTCGCACAATAATCATAATCGAAGTAGTATGCTCATGACAATCACATTATTTTTAATAATGTTTTCATTCAACATTTTGTATAAAAACTATTTCAGTAAGAAAGTTGTACTCACCTCGTATCAGTCAACCAAAAGTGTTTTCGTGACCCACGACGTAAGAAACCTAGAATAATAACAAATTTGATCCTTGGTATTGTTTCATTAAGGCTCATATTATTGTACACATTTCTTTTTATGAAGGGTCTTCCTACATTGTTTAGAGAGTCCATGATTCTTATGAAAAATCCTAGAAGTATGTGTATGTATGCAAATTTGCAGAATTGTAGGCAACACATAACATTGGTATCAATTTGTAAATTCTGTTTGCAAACAGAACCCTATTTTGAGTCTTTATGCGAAAATTTGGACCTGAAAGCAATTTGGACAGAATTTTGGGCTAAAAACGAAATTTACACTTCCTTCCATCTTCAACCAGTTGCTCACCCGAACCCAACTATTTGGGTTTGGGGGCAGCCCCCTAAGCTGCGACCAAGCCCCGCCATCGGACCTGGGTAGTCGAAGGCCGGCGGCCGGCGACGAGTCCGATCAAATTTTTTTTTGTTTTTTGAATTCAAACACTCATGCTGAAATTTTACAAGAAAAACCCAAGGTATCAAAGCTCTAATCTTTTGGTAAAATCCAATCTTCATTCTAAATGGGATTTAGGGAAGAACACGTTGAAATTTAAAATTATACCTTTCTTTCCTTCCTCTTTCTTTACAAGAATCCCCAAATTTCTCAAGCACTAAGCGCCTCCCCTCTGGCCTCCATGAGATGAAGATGGGTTCTTCTCTTTCTTTACTCCTTCCTCTTCTCTGTTTTTTTGTCAAAGGGAAAATGGCTGGTCGAAGAAGAGAGGGGAAAAGAATCCGGGGGTAACTGACCTCTACTTTTTATTATTTTTTTGTTGCTTTGAGGGAAAGCTTTACAAGTGTCCCAGGCTAGGGATACTTGTAAGTCTTTATTATCATATCATGACACCTGTCCCCAGCTTACGTCTCCATTCTTTACCCATTATAATATATATTAATTATTATTCTAATTAAGATTATTACTGGATTACTACATCAAGATCTACCAGAGGCTGGCGAGAGAGTTTTACTGGAAGGGGATGAAGAAGGAGATGACGAAGATGGTGGCAGAGTGTGACATGTGCCAGCGTCACAAGTACCAGGCGATGTCCTCAGGAGGACTACTGCAGCCGTTGTCCTTGCCAGATCGAGTATGGGAGGACCTCTCCATGGACTTCATAGATGGATTGCCGAAGTCGGGTGGTTATACCGTCATATTTGTTGTGGTCGACCGCCTCAGCAAGTATGCGCATTGTGTCTCCCTTCGGCATCCTTACAGCGTTGTGTCAGTGGCAGAGATATTCTTGAGGGAAGTCATCAGACTACATATGTAGTTACCCAATAATAATCTTAATTAGAATAATAATTATTATATATTATAATGGGTAGAGAATGGAGAGATAAGCTGGGGACATGTGTCATGATATGATAATAAAGACTTACAAGTGTCCATAGCCTAGGACACTTGTAAAGCTTTCCCTCAAAGCAACAAAATAATAATAATAAGAGGTCAGTTACCCCCCAGATTCTTTTCCCATCTTCTTCGACCATCCAATTTTCCCTTTGACAAAAAAACAGAGAAGAGGAAGGAGTAAAGAAAGAGAAGAACCCACCTTCATCTCACGCAGGCCAGCGGGGGTGGCGCTTAGTGCTTGAGAAATTTGGGGATTCGTGTAAAGAAAGAGGAAGGAAAGAAAGGTATAATTTTAAATTTCAATGTGTTCTTCCCTAAATCCCATTTAGAATGAAAACTGGATTTTACCAAAAGATTAGAGCTTTGATACCTTGGGTTTTTTTTGTAAAATTTCAGCATGAGTGTTTGAATTCAAAAAAAATTGATCGGACTCGTCGCCGGCCGTCGCCGGCCGCCGCCGGCCTCCGACCACCCAGGTCCGATGACCGGGCTTGGTCGCAGTCTAGGGGGGCTGCCCCAAAACCCAAATAGTTGGGTTCGGGTGAGCAACTGGTTGAAGACGGAAGGAAGTGTAAATTTCGTTTTTAGCCCAAAATTCTGTCCAAATTGCTTTTAGGTCCAAATTTTTGCATAAAGACCCAAAATAGGGTTCTGTTTGCAAACAAAATTTACAAATTGATACCAATGTTATGTGTTGCCTACAATTCTGCAAATTTGCAAACAGACACCTATACTTCTAGGATTTTTCATAAGAGTCATAGACTCTCTAAAACAATGTAGGAAGACCCTTCAAAAAAAGAAATGTGTGTACAATAATATGAGTCTTAATGAAACAATACTAAGGATCAAATTTGTTATTATTATAGGTTTCTTACGTCGTGGGTCACGAAAACACTTTTGGTTGGCCGATACGAGGTGAGTACAACTTTCTTACTGAAATAATTTTTATACAAAATGTTGAATGAAAACATTATTCAAAATAATGTGATTGTCATGAGCATATAACTTCGATTATGATTATTGTGCGAAATTTGTGAAATACCACGAATTTCATCTGTCCACTATAGAATGAACTGTTTAATATATGTGCCTGTCATATGGTATTGAGTGTACCTGTTTAAATATTGGCCTTCGGTCAAATATTGAGAGCTAAGTACCACACCACACGCATGGTGGGGGCCACCTCTAAAGTCTCATCTATATTCATGTGAATTGGTCTTTGTGTAACCTATGACAAGGATTAGTACATTGTCCCTGACGACTAACAAATGATTTATTTGTTTACTAATGCCCTGTGCATTTTCATGCTACTGGGCCATAATTCGTAGCCTTAGTGGACATTTGAGAGGGTTTACAAAAGAAAAGAAAAGAATTTTATTGTTCATTTGGTCAAATACATTTCATATATCTGGACAAGTCATAAAAATTTCTTTGATATGTTTTGATATATATTTATATATACATTCAATTAACACAGTTCAAGTAGTATTGTTACTTCAATGCACATTTTTTATAAATGTATATACATATGCCTATTAAATTTATTAGTGAGAAATTTTGTACTCACTAAGCCGTGTAGCTTACCCAATGGTTTTGTTTAAAACCATTTCAGATACTACTTAACCTGTCCATCGGTGCTGGGAGGAACAACAAAGTCGGCACAAAGTGGAGTTCGAAAATTTTGTGCTAGGTACACTAGGATGCCAGATGAAGACATTTTGTTTCGTTTTGTTTTGTTTTGTATGATGTGCTTGGCTAGACATATGTGATGTATTATATTTTTGCTCTGGGCTTTTTGAAGAAGCTTTCTGGATCCTATGTAGTTGAATGTGTAATATGTAATGACCACTGAGGCTTGGCACGTGTACGGGTTCATTCTCGTATGCGCGTCGCCGCTGTTTCACCCTTGTTGATAAGCTATTTAAGTCTTCCGCTACGGGATTTGGGGCGTTACAGTAAAGTGGTATCAGAGCGCCTAGGTTTAGACTATAAGAATTTTAGATGATGAAGGGAGAGAAGACTGTATATATAATTCGAGGTTAATGGAAGGTGACAAGGACATAGGACGGGTCATTAAATGATATTCCTGTGATAGCGACATGGTGCCCACACACCATGCACGCTGTCAAGTTTTATGTAAGGTATGGGACTTATATAAAATCAGTTATGCTTATGGACACTTGTAAGTCTTTATTATCATATCATGACACATGTCCCCAGCTTATCTCTCCATTCTTTACCCATTATAATATATATTAATTATTATTCTAATTAAGATTATTACTGGGTTACTACAACATGGGCCCCCGAAGTCCATCGTCTCAGACAGAGACAAGGTGTTTTTGAGTGGGTTCTGGCAGGAGCTGTTCAGGCTGCAGGGGACAGTGTTGAAACGGAGTATAGCCTACCACCCTCAGACCGATGGACAGACGGAGGTGGTGAACAGAAGTGTGGAGACCTACCTGCGGTGTTTTATTTCAGAAAATCCCAAGAAGTGGGCTCGTTGGCTAGCATGGGCGGAGTACTGGTACAATACATCATATCACATTGCGGCACAGACGACACCATTCAGTATTCTTTATGGCGGGGACCCCTACTTACTGCACTATGGGCACTAGTCGACACCAGTCTCAGATGTGGAGCAGTATTTGGCGAAGAGGGATCGGATTTTGGAGGAGCTGAAGCTTCATCTGGCGAAGGCTCAGCAGGTCATGAAGGCGAGGGCATACCTACACCACAGAGATGTGCAGTTCGTGGTGGACGATATGGTGTATCTGAAGCTGAGGCCCTACAGGCAAAAGTCATTGGCTCATATGAGGAATGAGAAGCTGGCAACGCATTATTATGGACCGTTTGAGGTTGAGGCGAGAGTGGGATCGATGGCTTACAGGCTGAGACTGCCCCAGGATCGGTTATTCACCCTGTATTCCATGTTTCATAGCTCCGTCAGGCTGTCGGAGGCCACACTCATTCCCCTACCCTACCAGAGACATTGACTGCTGATATGGAGGCGAGGCTGGAGCCTGATGCACTGAAGGGGGTACGCCGAGGGAGCGCAGGAGAGAGCCAAGTCTTGTTGTAGTGGAAGGGATTGCCAGAGCACGAGAACACGTGGGATGCTATGGACGTGATGGCGCAGCAGTTTCCAAACTTCCACCTTGAGGACAAGGTGGCTCTTTGGGGGGAGTATTGATGGGACGCGGGTCTACACCCGGAGGCAAGCCTGTGCCCCTATTGCCGCACCTTAGCTGCGCGCGCCTCCACCTCGAGCCCAATTGACCCGGTTTCTTATTAGTTGGGGGTATTTCGGTAATTGGGTTTAGATGGGGGATTATTCTTAAGCGAGGACTAGCCGTCGCTAATGTTTTTATGCTATTATTGATATTTGAGTGATCATAGATTAGACTAGTGCGGACGTCCTGATATTGGCGTCTTGAAAGGAGGATACACCTATTTTGAATTCAATTATCTAGATTTGTTCTAGTTTTCTCTATAAAGATTGCAACTTTGTTTTCGGATCTATCAAATTGGCGGACGTCCTCATATTGGCGTCTTGGAAGGAGAATACACATATTTTGTATTCCATTATCTAGATTTGTTCTACTTTTCTCTATGAAGATTGCAACTTTGTTTCCGGATCTATCAGAAATCTAGAACCTTCAGATAATGTATATACATTCAATGTCACTAGCATATTTTTATCTAATTACACAGCAAGATTCAATTTCTACCAGAACTCTCCATACTACAAAACTAAATTCACTAAATGATTATGCACAGAACAGAAGATTTACCATAGTTCTATTGACCATCAACTAAAGTGCCAAATCTTCAAGGACATCTTTTTTTTTTGTTTTTTTTTTGTTTTTGTTTTTTTTTTTGGGGGGGGGGGGGGGTTATCAAATCAGAAAAGGTAGATAATTATTAACACAGATAACAATCAAGTCATGGAACATACTCTTTGCAGTATTGAGAAACAGACGGAAGCCCTTCTATAGATTGTAACTCCTCCTGTTACATTGAGATTTTCCATCAGTTGTTGCATGCATACTGCGAAAAATTATACAAACATAAAAAGCTAATAGAAAATACAACAATTTATGCTTCATCCAACATCATTTCGCAAAGAAGACTGTAAGCGCTCTATGTTGCTGGGACACTGGAACATGTACCGGTAAAAGCAGTGGTAGACGTCCTCAGAATTATAATGTCAAAACCAGCAGCTACTCCCCATGCACATATGAACAGAAAACAGAAAACATTTGCACACAATTACTCGTACAATTGTACATGGATCAACAGACAGATACCGTTCCCCTACCAGTAGGGTCTCCCACAGTGCTATGCACCACAGGAATGGTCTATAGGGTTAATAACATGTTGAGCAAAATTCCACATATTGTTGTAGTGTGCAACTATGCTGATGTAACGGATCGTCAGACAATCGGCGGTGAGGGGACAAACAACAATCAACAAAGAGCACGGACACAAAGAATTTAGGCCGTCAACCGGCCAAGGGAATACTCAATAGCTTTATTACGGAAAAGGAGTGCAAAATACAAATCTTCTATCTTCACAATGAAGAAGAAGCACTCAATATCTCCCCAAAAGCTTAGTACAATCTCTCAAAGTTGGCTCGCAACAATGACGGCTAAATGCTCACGATGGGTTCACGGAAACCTCTCGCAACAACCACACCTCTCAAAACCCTTTCCCAAAACGCCCTACATAGCCTCTAGGGTACAAGCGCTAATCAAACTCATATGGGAGAAACTCTAATCCAAATAGAACTCTAGCAATTCGTATGCAATCAGAGTTCTACTTGAAGAGAACATCTGACTCGAATATGACTCGGCATCCTATGTCATCGCCTTCGAGCTGTCGAGCTTCCTTGAGCCCGGGCTGTTGAGATGCCGAGCTGCCGAGTTACCAAACTTCTGAGCTGCCGATCCTCCGAACAAAGGACTTAGGCATGCGAGAGTTAGCTCGGCACTGAGTCAATGTAGCTGGCTATACAGAGTCAGATACACGGAACCCAAAGCACAGATGAGCTAGCTCTGCATGACTATTTGCCTCAACATCTCCAACTGCATTAGCGCCTCAAATCGAGCCAACTTTCACAATTGTAAGCTTATGGTTGCCATTTTAGTCTTATTTCCAATCATTTTCACTCAGGCACTTTTATATACATATGGGGTCGTACATATTTTCCAAATATGTGATTTCTACATTAAGTATGGTAATCAGGCCTTCTAGATACACAATCATAACAGCAGCCCTTGCCAAGGCATCAATGGATCCTTCTGTGTAAGCTCCTTCAGTCCATGATGTGCATATTTTTTCTTCAAGCGTGTGATTTCTATGTTAGCTATGGTTACTGTGGCAGTTAACTATGGTTACTGTGGCAGTTATTATTATTGGGTCACGCCACGTCTAGATACAACAATATCTGGACTCCAATCTTTGGTGGAACACTCAGCATCACTATTTGGTTTGGTCCTTGTCGAGTCTTCAACATAGAGACTCCAACCCAACTCTGGTCTTCAACACTAAAATCCAGTAATCACACATCTGAAAAAGGCATGGGCATGGATATGAACACAGAACAGCACACTACACGCATCAATGCTTTCAATAATAAGACAATAAAACATGGCACACGGAACTGTGACACTAGAAGGTGTGTGCGGTGCGCGCGAACATAATGAGAAGCTATGCATAATACATAAATACATACATAGACATGCCTGATTAAGTGACGTACGTCCAATCAAGTAAACAAGTGGACAGTACAAATGGGTAGAGTCCCACATGAACCAGAAAGATAGCCGGACACATGGTTAAAAATACACTCAGGCCCAAGACTCCGGGAGGAGTTACCCCTCTTGGGGAGGGGTTCAGGTTCACCCAAAATGGCTAGCCATCCAGGGAACTAGACCAATGCCGAATTGTACTGTGGTAGAGTTCGATGTTAACAACCGTCCGAGCTTTATTGTTATAAATACTAGAAATTACCCGTACACACAGTGTAGCAAAAAAACCCCACGAAGAGGATGTGGTGCACGCACGCAAACGAAAAAAAGCGAGAAATGTGGTTGGGCGTGCCGGTATCTTCAGGATGCAAAAAGTGCAAAGCCCGGGGTCAAAACGCAAAAAAACCGTGGGGTGACAAACACGCAAATAAGTGGGTTTTTTCTTGGTTTTTTTGGGTGAATGTCAAACATGTAATTAAGTGGGGTTGGTTTTTTTAAGGGGATGGGAAACATGTAATTAAGTGGGGTTGAGGGTGAGATTTGGGTGCGGTGGGGGGTGTCGTGACATTTGTTCTAGTCATATTTTCCCCCTCCACCTAGGACAAATGCATCAATTGTATATTAGATATTAAATTTAATAAATCACATATCTGTAACTCTGTTAACGATCCTCGGAACTCAGGACACGTAGCATTGATCTAGGGTTAGGATTAAATTTGTGAGTGTACCTACTACCGAATGTATTAATCAATGCCTTAACATAGAGTGTGCTCAATGCCATTGTTCATTCTAGATTAAGCTTGTGAGACAACACTAATGAACTAGACCTTAAATTAATTTCTGGCATTCTGCAGCACTCACTCTTTAAATTTTCCAAGCTATGAGAACATATATTACCGTTGATGCGTTTTGTCACACGGTTGGTTAACACCACAGATATCTAATAGAAATTTTAATAATTGCACTAATTACTGCAATTAATTTTACCCAAATAATAGCTTATAATATTAGTCAATAAGCTTACTAATTACTAACATTTTCATTTTTCTCCCAAACATCCAGCTGTACAAAAATACGCGCAAATTTAATTCCGAAATAAATAGAAAGGATTATTGCCTTAAGGAACCCGATCTCGCGGTCCAAGATCTGAATCTCGGCTGGCAACTTCCTCCGCGTCCTCGGCGGAGATCGTGGGCACGGCTTCGACATCACCGCCGCCGATCGATGACGGATGTAGCGGAGGACGGGAACCAATGGAGGTAACCACACCGCCGCCTGACTCCGCGACCAAAACAAGAGACCCCCTTCCCGCCATCTCCGAGTTTATAGCAACAGAGACTTTACAATGGAGGAGGGTGGGGAGGGGGGAGGGGGGAGAGAGAGAGAGATCTCCAGGTTAATCAGAGGGGAGAGAGTTCAGGATTAACAGTGGAAAATCAAACAGGAAACATAGTTTTATGGTGACGTGGCGGCTAGTGAGCGATTGAATTCGATCACAGCCCTTTCAGTGATGACACGTAGATTGCATGTCTGCTGTGTGAAACTTGACAGCTGCGGCTCCCCGTTAGAGGAGGCGCTGGAATGCGGACCGCACGTGAACCGCAAACCTGCGCGATGGGTCGTGATCCGATAAGGAAAGGATCCACCAGATTCGATTTATTTGCTTTACAACCACCGCGGGCATGCACCCTCGGTGAACGGTCGAGATCGCTTTGAGGTTCTTTGGACGGTCTACATAATACGGCATAACAAACGTGGGTACACTCCGACATTGTCAAGTAAGGGCAAGACGGTAAAAGCCGTGGCTCCCCGGAGAATCTCGGTGGGACCCACAGACTGTACAGGTCCCTGACTGGTCATTTTGTGAAAAAGCCTGCGCTGACGTGTCTGCCAGGAGCCTGCACCGGAATCTAGAAGCACCGAAGTGCGCATCTGATTCAGGAACGTGGGGCCGGGTGCTGCTGTTCGAATCCGCGTGCGTGCGTAGTTATTAGTGCCGTTTGTCACGAAGGTGTTCCCGCCCCTCCAATTGTGAATTGCTATATACACCGATGAGGCATATATGTGATGACAATGTGTTAAAAATGAAAATTATTCCATGTAATTATGAGCTGGTTATAACATGTGACCGCGTGCACTGCTCAGTTAAGATTTTCGCTCGTGAAATATTTGTTCCCAAAAAATTATTTACACTGGGAAAATTGCGCAGAACAGCAAATTAGTGTAAACATATTTAGCGGCGCAGGCGCCATCGGCGCGGAACAACAAATTCGGCGCAGGTGCTTTCGACACGGAACAACAAATCTGGTGCGGGCGCATTTGGCGCGGAACTATAAATTCGGCGTCGAACAACAAATTAGGTAAAAAAATTCGAATCACAGTGTAGCTCTAACTAATCTTTATTTTGAAGTGAATGCATACTGCATTTTCAAATATGAAGGGACTAAAAATTACCCGTGTCGAGAGGGCACAGAGGCAGTTGTCGGTCGGACGCAAATACGGAGAGAAACGGTCGCCATAATGAAAAAAGCGTGGGTGTGAGGGAGAGGAGTGTCGGGGGGCAAAAGGAGGAAAAGTAGGGACTAAAACGTCAAAAAAAATCACCAAAAACTCCACCCCAAACCAAAGCTCAGAACCCCACACAACCCTTACGGGGGCCCCACCGGCGTCACAATCAGCAACCCAAAATATAACTGGGACAAAACTGCCACGTAAGACAAAATTCAAAAAAGGTCCTCAATTGTATAATCAATACTATTCATCCTTTCATATTAGCGTCGCGTGCAACTTGACCATTTTGGCCTCTATGAGATTAAACATGATAATTTAAAACTATTATATTTTACAAACTATATCACTAAATTTAATAATCTTAGTACCGTTGGAAAAATCGCGATAATACCAATAATATGATACCAACATTGAATATTTATCGAGCAAATTTAAAAAAATTATAATATTTAATATATTCACCAAAATTATTATATTTATGGAATAATAATAGTTTTATATTATTTATAAATTTATCTAATAAAGAAATATTGATTATTAATCCATTTCCAAAATTAAATTTTTTCATTAAGTGTTTCAGTATAGAAAAAAAGGGGTTTGAAGATGGTGAGTTGGAGTTGGTCATCTTTCATAGAATCTTTGTAGCATATTCCATTTTAAAGGTGATTTTCTGCTCCTCGAAGCATTGCATTGGAACGAGAGAACACGGCCCTTGGGCCGCAACATTTGAGCCTATTGTTCTGAAGCATCCTTGGTTGGGATGGGCTCTTAACTGAACAGAAGTGTTCCCTGTAGATGGCAGTCTTTAAATTAGGAGGGAACTAATTGCACCGCATCCATGCGGTGCATGAGATAATTTTTTGCCAAAGTTGGATAAAAACAGGTGGAGAGGTATCGAGAAAAGACAGATGACCTGATGTTTTTACTAATATTGGCAAAAAAAATCATCACGTGCACCGCATGTTTGCGGTACATTTAGACGAAGCCTTAAATTATTGGACTCGCCCAAAATACACAGCTCTTTGAGGGCGTTTGGCTACAGTGTGCACGTCTCTTCTTTCTTTAATTTCTCTGGAAACATTTTAGCATTTAACGATTCTTCGTATATTTCTCTACAACTGTGTGTACACAAAAAAAAAAGTTTTTTCTTAGTAGGAGCGTCCAAATCGTAGGAAAAGGCTTGTCATCACAAAGGAATCAAACCGATCCTCAAAAGAGTACACGTGTCACGATTCTATCTTATCAACGATGATTAGTAGTCATCAAGTGTGGCAACAAGTAAATAATGCAATATGAAAGCACATAGCCTAATCGTCGCACACACTAATACCTATCAACCAGTTTGCTCCCTTGAAGCAACCCTTTGTTTCAAAGATGCTTGCTTCTCTGAGCTTGATCCACTCCGTTGCAACCACTAGAAATATTCCCTAATTCCCTATTCCTCGATGGAGCAATCGATCTCCAACACTACCATCTCCTTTATTAGGCCCTTCGCCTACCTTGTGTGCAAGCATAAGCCATTGCCATATCAAACGAATTATGCATCCACACTCCAGCACAACCCCCCCTCCACCAGCACCCATCTTCAAGTATAAATCTCTGATGCCCCTCTGATGCAATCTCTCAAGAACAGCAGCAAAACGATGGACAATATTCTCAAGCCGATTGTGAGCAAGATCTTCTGCTCGCCCTCGCAGGCGCAGCTGACGGTCAGGAAGAGGCCCCGGCTCGTGAACGGAGGCGGCTTCGTGGTCCTGGACTCCCAGCAGAGCGTGGTCTTCTCCGTGAGCGGATGTGGGATCCTCGGGGTGAACGGAGAGCTGATACTGAAGGACGGCGATGGTGCATCGATACTCTTCATCCGTAAAAAGGTTTGCTTTGATACAATAGGCATGCCAAAAGTCCGATTGGGCTTCCAATTGGGCATGCCACATCATCATCCCTATACATCTTTCACTAAGTAGTGAAGGATGTGTAGGGATAATTATGTGGCATGTCCAATTAGAAGCTCGATCGGGCTTTGGTCATGTCCATTCTCATCCCTACTCTTCATGCTAGTGCTGGAAGTCTCAAGTCCAAACACATTGATGCGTTTTGTGCAGGGGGGGCTGGTTCAAGCGTTGAGCGCGTATGACCGATGGAGAGGGTACTTCATGGAGTTTGGTAGGCCGAGCAAGGCCGTGTTTAGCTTGAGAGACCCGAGGGCATGCTTCGCGATGAACAAGTCTGTCAGGATCGCGATAGAGCGCAAGGGTTACAACAAGGACTGGGATTTTGAGGTGAGCGGGTCGTTTCTCGACAAGGCCTGCACCATCAAGGATCGCCATGGGAACGTCGTGGCTAAGGTCGGGATGAAGGATCTTAAAGCAAGCGAGGACTTCTACCATGTGATTGTGCAACCGGGCTATGACCAGGCCTTTGTTATTGGTGTCATTGCAATTCTCGACAACATAAATGGAGAATCCACAAGCTGTTGATCAAAAATACATTGGATGGAGAAGGAGCCAAGAACCAAAATTGCCTTGATAAATACATGGCATATAGAGGCTGAAGATTTGTTTGTGCAAACATGCATGTTCTCTTCTTGGTTTCAATTCAATTCTTTGTGTTGAATGAATGGTCTTTTAGATTTAATTTGCTTTTGCTACCTGGTTAGCAAATTGGATTTTGGTTTCCCATTTATATATAAACCATAATGAAAATAAGAATGTATATTTACAAAAGGATCATCACTGTGGTTGTCAATATCTATTGCACTCCAATAGTTTGAGGAATATGCACTTTAATTTTGGTATATGAACCAAGTCCAAGTCTCCTATTGGCATATTTTGTTCAAAAGAACAAGATGGTTTTTTGTTGTTGTTGCAAGGAACTCACCTCATCCTCTACTTTTGGTGCAAGAATCATTTATTTGACCAAAAGTAATTATCTGACGTGTGCATACTCGTCTAGTTTTTAGCTCGACTTCGTAATGAAACAAGTTGCTGCTTAAATTTTGTTGATTCTACATAAAGATCACAACGGTAAGTATGAGACTTAACACTGTTTATTGTACCAGTATGCGCATCTAAACACGAATTCACAGTTGGTGAGTTTACAGACATACACATAATATCCATCTTTTACTCATTATATGATACTAACACTCTCAATCTATAAACTGTATCCAAGAAAAAGAATCGCCAAAACAATCTTTTTTATTTACAGCGCAGCTCCTTACTCGTCGCCGTTCTTCTGTACAACTTGTGCCTCTGCCCGTGATTCGAGTTCCTATTCTCCTTCGTCGTCTCAACGTTCGCTCCGACCTTCGACTCCGAGCCGTTGTTCTCTACCGCCGCCGCATCGTACACAAATGGCGCTGCGTCGTGGTCGTCGTCGTCGTCGAGATCCTGCAACGGCTCCAAGGCCTCGATGACCGCTGACATATGAGGCCGGGGCTTGGCATTTTGGCTCAGACACTGGTAGGCCACGGTTGCTGCCTTCAGGGCTCCTCTGGTTGAGTACCGACCATCGAGTGCTGGGTCCATGATTCGGGCTATCTTCCTGGCATCGGTCAGGATCGGCCTAGCCCATTCGACCAGGTTCTGCTCCCGGCCGGGCCTGCTCTTGTCCACCGACCGTCTTCCCGTCAGTAACTCGAGCAGGACGACGCCGAAACTGTACACGTCGCTCTTTGCAGTCAGATGGCCTGAAATTGGATTGAAATTGGTTGTCATGCGTCATGTTGGACATGATTTTAATCCATTTGTGAAATCAAATATCAATATATCATGGTTGAAACCTAACCAGTCATGATGTACTCGGGCGCAGCGTATCCTTGGGTGCCCATGACGCGGGTCGAGACGTGGGTGTCGTCGCCCTCGGGGCCATCCTTTGCCAGGCCAAAGTCCGAGAGCTTTGCACTGTAGTCCTGATGAGTACTATGAGCTAGAATTAGCAAATTTGGCATCGAGAAAGAGTAGTCGACTAGGAGGAGAAGTTAATTTACCGAGTCTAGCAGGATGTTTGATGCCTTGAAATCTCGATAGATGACAGGCTGCTCGGTCTGGTGGAGAAAGGCCAGGCCTTTGGCTGCCCCTACCGCGATCTTCAACCTCGCCGACCATGGCAAAGAGCAATTTCCTACATCGATCGGAAAGTAGGGTTAAGACGTCGATGGTAGGAAGACACGTCAGCGCACCTGATCCAAGTTGGCCAGATGCCATATTTTCTATGGAAGCTTACTCTTGAATAGATGGTTCTCTAAGCTACCCTTGGCCAGGAACTCATACACAAGCAGCCGGTGCTCCCTCTCGCAGCAGTAGCCGATAAGTTTCACCAGGTGTGGGTGCCTCAACTGCCCGAGAAAAATTACCTCGGCCTGCCCTCGCAAAGAGACCAACATATTAGTCATTTTACATCACGTTACTTTATTACTTTATGAAGATAAGTTGAGAATGCACTACTTGATCCAAAATCACTGTCCTACGGGCTTCAACATTTTTACAGCATCCATCCACACTTAATGCATTAGTTAGTCTTGTGAATAATAAATAATTAAACTCGAGAAATTACTATCTTTTATCTCACGATTGCTTTTATTGACTCAATTAATTTTAGAGCGTTTTTGCACAAATCATTGGGTAACTCCTGAGTTTTTCGATAAGCCAAATCAATCAACGACAATCAAATTACCAGTGAAATTCTCAAAAAGAATAATTAATTAACTAAAAGTTCTGCAACTACGATACTAATGATGCGAAACCAAATATCTTCATGAGACAAATATGAAAACAAAAACGATTAATTAATCCCTAAAACTGCAAAAAAAAGCTCTTAATTACCAGCCACTCCTTGTGCCCCTGAGCCCCATCCAAATCCAGCAGCTTCACCGCGACGGGCCGGGCCTCGAGCCCGACGCGGACCCGGTCGTCGACGAAGCCCTTGTAAACGGGCCCGAACCCGCCTTCGCCCAAAAAATTAGCGTCCGAGAACCCGCCGGTGGCGGCGTCGAGCTCACTGAGCGTGAACTTGCAGAGGTCGCACCCCATTAGCGACAGCGACAGGTCCTCCGGCGAGCTGACGTCGCAGAAGGACAGCCGGCGGACCGTTGACTTACTGTGCCCGGCGGGGCACCGGCGGGCGGAGGGCCGGCAGCAGGAGGGGAGGAGGAGGGAGCGCCACGTGGGCTTTGGCGGCATGGCTGGCTAGCAATTCAATGGGCTTACAATTACTCGTTTTGCTGTAGGCTTCATATGTATGTGTGAGAGAGATAAAGAAGAGAGAGAGGTATAATGGGAAATATCCGACTCCAACAACTCTCGCCGAATTTATACATAGAATGGGGAGGGGTTAGTTTTAGCGAGAGAATTGTCGTGGTTGACCCTTGACTTTCGTGGGAAATGAATAATATATTATTTAATTAGCTTTGTTTAATGTGTAGTGTGTACGGCCTACGGCGTACATGCAAGCAGTAAGAAAAATGAGGGGTTGGACTTCCCATTTGCATGATATAATTCGCATGCTTAGGTGTTTAATCATCATTTAAAACACATGAAACCATACTAGGATCAATGGAACCATGATTAAAGTTTTAGTTGAGAGAGAAATTTTCAATGCTTGTAACGTTGCTTGGTCTTGAAACAGCTAGACACAGACCTAATCGCTTCACACGCAAACCATTTATTTACACGCTTGCCATTCATACTCTTTTTCCTTTTTTATCCGCATCCTCTCTCCCTCCTTCCGTCCCCTCTTCCTCACAGGAGAGTGGGCGAGGGGAGGTTGATGGTTGCTTCGGTGCGGGACAGCGGTGGCAGTTGGTGGTGGTGGCAAAGGGAAGAGGAGGAAGAGGAAAATGGTAACTTACTAATTTAGATACATGGGTGTGTGGTAATTTAGATATATGGGTGTGTGTGCAAAGTGAAGAAACTGAATTTCAAATATATTTTTATGTATGTGTGCAAAGCAATTAGGTCTGTATGTATAGATTTTTCCACAAAGGAAGTCGTGATATGTGAAATGATCAAGATACCACTCGGCCAAATATATATAATGCCCATCCATCTTGGAAGGTTGAAACTCGGTCTACTTTCTACTTTTATCGTTTTTAGATCCTATTTCTTATCTCGCATGTTCTGATTTGAGTGTCAACATGCTCCCCCAACCAACCCTACCTCCACCATCTCCTTTATCCACATCCTCTCCTCTGACACCTGATTGAACCGGAGGACGCGCAAGGAGCACGCCTTCCACTCCCAAGCGTAGGAGCGTCAATGCAATAAAAAATAACCGGTGAGTACCGGGTCGGATCACAGAGACAAGTCGTTCTACATTCGCAAGTTTGATCGATAAAGAGAGATATAGCGTGTTACAACTACCTCGCTACGTGAATGGAAGTGGGAAAAAAGTGTGTTGAATCTACAATTCTAACCTACGCACTAAGGGTGGAGAGCCGAATCGGCAAGTAACGAGGATGACCTATATGGTGTGTGTGTGTGTGGTTGTGGGAGTAGGAATTCATCTCAAATATAACTCAATTGTTTTTCCGGCTAAGGGACGAACAATCGATGGATGTGGCATTTCATCGAACGTGTGGGGTGCAATAAAACTAGTGTATGAAACAAAGAGAAATACTTTGAGCAAAGAAGAGATGGTCGACTACGATAGTTCCTCTCTATGGATTACCCACTAGGGTTCCATCAACAACCAACATCTCAAAGTTTCATCTAACAAATAGAAATTAGAAACATGCTAGAGATGATCACACAAACTAACAACAACAAACACAACACAACCACACAAGAAAGATCTAGCTATTCATGATGAAAAAGAAGACATCTTTATCTCTAGAGATAATCATCCAATACAATACAAGTAGCTAAACCAAAATTACACAAGAGTTAAGAAAGAGTTCGCCAATATGTCACTCAAAGATGGAATCCTCATACTCAAGTGCTCCTCCAAGCTCCAAGCCTCATCAACCTCCCCCATGGCCTCCAAGCTCTCTCCCAAGCCCTAAAAAAAATCAAAAAACCCAAAACTGGCCGAAAAATATCCCAAACCCGCCGAACTAACCCCCTGGAATTCTCAACAGGAAAAAAAACTCCAAGCTATCGGGTCTGCGGGTCCAAAATCACCCTAAACCCCGCACAAACCCCATATAAGTCGCATTGCGGGTCTGATATTCTTCAAAAACCACTGCCCGCTTGACTTGTGCGCGCCTGTGCAAAATGTGGAGCGGGCCGGCCGCTGGGCCGGCCCGCTTTCGTTGTTTTTTTTAAATTTATTATTTTTTTATATTAGTAGCGGCCCACTCCAAAGGAGCAGGCGCTGAGCCCGCAAAAAATAAGCGGGCATCTGGCGCACGCGGCGCCATCTGGTTGCGCCACGCGGTGCCCCTTTAATTTTCTTTTTATGGGTTTTAAACCCCCATTTCTTCTTTCAAAAATTGTAGAAAATACCTAGGATGCTCAGAAAATTCCCAAAAAATTCTGGAAAATATCTAAGACTCCCAAGAGTACCTGAAAAATATGAGAAGGAGAAATTAGTCCATTTGATTATGAAATGAATATAATGACTATTATAACACAATATTGACTTCCAATAATCCTATAAAATAATTCATCGCTCAAATAATTCTCAAAATTTGAAAATATTATCACAATAATACCAGGAGCGCATGAAAAATATCAGGAAGCCAATAACAACGATAAAATCCATATTTGTGCCAAGAATGAGAGTAAGCTCCTAAAATGACATGAAATGAAAATATACCCAAAAAGAGCAAGTTTAAGCCTAATCTTTAGCACAAAATGGGAGTTAGTTATGGGGTATAATATACACTTTTCACTCCGAATCATACCCTCCAACTACCTTTTTGTTATTCCCTGGCAAAATATGCGATAAATTCGGATTGAAATGAAAACATGCACCAAACTCACAATATCCTCATGGCATACCCCAAATGATATTTCTAAATGATTTCAAAGCCAATATACCTAATGTATGAAAGTAAATAACAAATGACACTCCCCTCAATCCAATTTAAAGAAAAGTAAGGTAATATGCACCGTATCCCATAGGTTGGGAACTATCACAATGTCATGGTTTTCAATCCTCAAGGAAATGGCCAAAAAAAGAAATTTCCTTCTAAGTGGTGGGAGAAGAGATTGCATCACTCATGTTGCTTATTCTTTCAATTATTCATTCATTTTTCTTTTCTTTTCTTTTCCTTTTTTTTGTTTTTTTGGATGTTTATGTTTTGCATTCACACGATAACGCTATGAAATGCAAACACCGCCCCATTTTGCATACACGCGATAACGCTATATAGGCAAATGGATAGAATGATCCCCTAAATCTCATCTTTGGTGTCCTCCCCAATGTTTCGTGGGGCACCGGCTACTCAATTTGATTAGAAA
Organism: Scilla litardierei; assembly: GCA_030789695.1. Lineage (NCBI taxonomy): Eukaryota > Viridiplantae > Streptophyta > Magnoliopsida > Asparagales > Asparagaceae > Scilla > Scilla litardierei. Next base: position 175,706,055 of record CM061139.1, on the reverse strand, counting down.
AACCATTCGCTTATATTAACTCTCTTTCTCATTCCAAACATGAATTATCAACTCATCCACCCACTTTTTAAGAGGAAAACAAACATGCACCATATGGCCACACCTAATCCAATTAAAAACTACACCATTCATCCCAACATGAAATTACTTACACCAAATTATCTCAAAGAGAGTATCACAACATATAATGTAGTTCCATACATGGCATATTCGCATATGAATCCAAATTGGAAAAGAATTAAACCATGACAATCAAACATTTATGAATTTGGTACCAAAATGATAATCCGAAAAATTGCATGTCATTAAACATGTAGGGACTAAGCACAAAGCAAGCGGTGTATGGACAAGGAGGCTAAATATGATATGCAATGAAGTTCATGGGATGAGGGCAAAATGGAGGTATCTCACAAAAAAATTTGAGCTAACATCAAATTCCTAACAATCCTAAAGATTCTAACACTCTCCCCCTACTTAAAATAAACATTTTCCTCAATGTTGGAAGAGTATTAGATCTCGGTAAAAGATCCTAGAAAAGAAAAGAAAAGCATACGAAAGCACTAAAATAGAATATTTATTTATTTACACTATTGGAAAGAACACACCGTGGCAAAAAGCGGATCTCGTATGTATAACGGTGGTGGCAACTGCTCGATCATATCCTTACGCTCCTTCGCGAGCTGTTTTGGAGCAAGGCCTCCACCGGCCTCCTTGGATTCCAGCAGTGCAATTCCCAGCGTCCCCTTTAGATAATATGTGTCATGTGGGAGACGAGCTGCATCAATCCAAGTCATGTCCTCATGCCCTGCAAAAGCATTCCAAAACGGGTCGTCAAAAAAATAAAAGAATGTAAATGCAATGGACGACAATCTGGAGCAAATGTATATGGAAATGAAAATTTGGGTTCAGAAATGCAAGGCATGAGATGGTGGGGACTTTCCCAAATACTGTCACTAGGTGTGGCATGATACTCTGGCTCAGGAGGATGGGGAAGCGGTTGCAGAAGAGAATCTGGAGGAGACGACGGCTCAGGCTCAATGTAGACCATCTCGCAATCGTCCTCGCTATCAGAAAGTGTAGGCTCCGCAGACCTCCCCAGACTATAAAGTGTATCCTGAAAATCTCCATGAATGATTGTCTGGTGCGTATCCAGAGGTGAAGTGTATATGACCGGCTGCACTGAAGTAGGAGGAAGGTCTGGCTCGGTCTCCATCATGGTTTGTAAACTCACTCCCTCGCCCAAATCATACTCATCCTCATCGAAGAAAGCTCTCTCAGCAGTCCGTCCCGTGCACTCGTACACCTCAAAATGGGTGGATGTAGTAGACGGGAAACATAACTCAGGCTCTCCAATATCATCCATATCGCCCGTGCCTTCACATGCATCCACCACAACCTCACCACCAACATAAAAATGCATCATGTCATCAACATGGTCGACACGCACTCCATCATCCATCTCCTCCGGCTCATCCAAATGTTTATGCTCAAATTCCTTTACTTTGCCCCAATGCACCCTCTTCACAGGTTTCTCTTGGTATTCCATAGGGTCGTATTAGAATGAGCCCTCAGCTGGCTCCTCAGGCTGGTCCTGGACCTGCTGGACCATGTCCTCATACTCTGACAGGTCCCTTAGATAACACCATGAATCCTCGGTCGAATAATCAAAGAATTCTCAACCGCAGCTCATCTGCATGACATCTCGCTCAGATGGTGATAATCATGTATAAAATATCTACATGAGATGATCCTCGTGGAAACAATAGTGTGGGCATGCAAGCACCAAATCACTGAACCTCTGCCAAGCTTGATGGTAGGCCTCTCCATCAGCTTGGGTAAAGCTAGCTATGTACTGCTCCATGGCATGCCGCCCATGTACCTGCTCAAAAGAAGGTAGGCAAAAACACTCGGAGAAATTCAGCCTGAAATGACAACCAAGTAAAATGTGAGTCGAGAGACAATAAATCAAACCACAATCTAGCATCATCTTGTGAAGTAGTGGGAAAAATCTAAAGTATATGCAATCATCATAGATATTCCCACCAAGACATGAATACATCCATTCTTCAAAGTTTTTAATATGTAAATGAGGGTTCTCCCACAGCGAGCCATGAAAGTTTGGCGGAAGTGGGATATCCTCCAAATCAATGTCGGAAAAATCTGAAATGATGCCATGTTGTTGCAAACAAATTTTTCAAGAAAATGAAAATAAACAACCAAATGACTCAATAAGTGGAAAATAAATAAAATGGAAAGACACAACATTAAGAGATAGAAGTATCACACTAAAACTTTCAAAATCAATCAAAAAATGCAAAAAAAATAGAAACCGTTGTCCCCGGCAACGGCGCCAATTGATTGAACTGGAGGACGCGCAAGGAGCACGCCATCCACTTCCAAGCGTAGGAGCGTCAATGCAATAAAAAATAACCGGTGAGTACCGGGTCGGATCACAGGGACAAGTCGTTCTACATTCGCAGGTTTGATCGATAAAGAGAGATAATAGCGTGTTACAACTACCTCGCTACGTGAATAGAAGTGGGAAAAAGTGTGTTGAATCTATAATTCTAGCCTACGTACTAAGGGTGGAGAGCCAAATCGGCAAGTAACGAGGAGGACTTATGTGGTGTGTGTGTGAGGTTGTGGGAGTAGGAATTGGGGGTATCTCGCGGGCGCATGAGCCCACACCGGAACCGAGCCCAAATCGGGTTGAGCCGAATGGAAAATCTGGGCGTCGGATCCGGAAAACCTTAGCGTGTGTGCGCTGGCGTCGCGCCTGCGCAGGGGGGGTTCACGGGTGCGCGCGCGGAGTGCCCGAGTTTTGCGTTAAATTTTTGGCCCGCTTGATTGGCAGAATTTGAAAGGCACATTACGGTTTTAATTTTCCCCAACAGCCATATTTCTTTTATTGCGCTGTTTAATGGCCCAACAGCTATTTTCTTATTTAATTCGCAACAGCTATATTTTCATTAAATGGCAGAATTAAATCTCGCTCATAATTACGGAATTCCAACAGCCATTTCTCTTCTCTATATAAACTCGAAAATCTCAAGCGTTTGGCATGGTGAAAAACTCACTTCTTCCTCAACAAAAGTCTCCGCTGCTTTGTTCTGTTCGTCTCGGCCTCCACAGACCCGCGCCGACCTTCAGCAGTTCCTTGTTCCTGCGGCCTGCTGCGTCCCCCGTGCTCTTCCTCCTCATCGTTCGAGATCGAAGAACAGTTGCTGCTCGCTGGAGCCTTGTATTGTGAGTGCACACTTACAAGGCCGTTGCCGTTGAATCCTGGAGGGTAGCCGCTTGACCTGCCTTGCACCGAGTTCATCCTCTGAGGGGCGGAAATCTACTCTTAAGGACAGTGCTTAGCACGCCTCGGCAAACCGATAAGTCCATTCTCCTTCTTAATTTGTAGCATCATCCTATTAATCTGCTGTTTTTTCCAACAATCTTAAGAGTAGATATGGATGCTGCTATTGTGACTGCCAAACATCTCCCTGATCTTTCTAAAATCGAGCTCTTTTCTGGTTCTTTCTTTAAACGTTGGCCAAGAAAAAGTTTTTAGTACCCTTGATGTCACTGGCTTTGCCTTCGCACTCACAGATCCTAAACCAACCGATGAAAAAGAACTTCCTGCCTGGGGACCGTGCCAACAAAATTTGTCGCCATACAATTCTTCATACCCTCTCTAATGAATTATTTGATGTGTACTGTCCTACTAAAATTGCTTCAGAAATTTGGACTAGCATAACCAAAAAATACATCCTAGAAGATGCTGGTACCCCAAAAATTTGCTGTAGGCAATTTCCTTCACTTTGCCATGACTGAAGACAAATCTGTTTCCACCCAAATCCATGACTTCCATGTCCTTATTGATGATCTTAAAAATGAAAATATAACTCTCCCTGAACCATTTGTTTCTGGCTCTCTTATTGAAAAACTTCCTGAGTCTTGGAAAGATTATAAAAACAGCCTTAAACACAAACGAAAGCAAATGTCCCTTGAAGATGTTATCATCCATATTAGGATTGAAGAAAAGAATAGGGAAAGAGAAAAAGCCAATTCTGCTAAAGAAATTGTTTCTAAAGCCAATCTAATTGAAGCTAATTCTTCCTTTCCTCCTTCTCATCCTAAGAAACCTTTCAAGAAATTTAGACCCAATCACAAACCAAACCAGAGATTTCAAAAGGGCCAAAACCATACTACTTTCAAGAAGAAAGGAGACTGTTTTATTTGCAAGAAACCTGGACACCATGCAGCTCAATGTCGCTTCCGGAAAGATACTCCTAAACCAAGTGCAAACTTGGTAGAAGGAGATATAATTGCTGCAGTGATCTCAGAGGTTAACATGGTGGCACATGCTAAGGACTGGGTAATTGACTCCGGGGCAACCCGGCATATCTGCGCTGATAGAGGAGCTTTTACCTCCTATGTTCCTATCAGCTCTGGCGAGGAAAATGTGTACATGTGGGATTCAAGACCCTCACCCGTAATCGGGAAAGGGAAGGTTCTTCTCAAATTAACCTCAGGAAAAACCCTTTCGCTTAGTGAAGTGCTCCATGTCCCAGATATCCGTTGGAATCTGGTTTCTGTCTCTCTTCTGGGAAAAGTGGGGGTTAAGGTCACTTTTGAATCTGATAAAATTGTAATGACCAAGAATGGTCAGTTTGTGGGAAAGGGATATTGTAACCAGGGTCTTTTCATTCTGAATGTGCTTGATGTCATGAATAATAATGCATCATCTCTTCTGCTTACTTGATTGACTCTTTTGATATCTGGCACTATAGATTAGGGCATGTTAATTATTCGTATATTAAGAAAATGAAAGAAATTGGATTGTTGAATGCCTCATCTTCCTCTAATGATAAATGTGAAATTTGTGTTGAATCAAAAGCCACTAAGAAAACATGTAGGTCTGTACACAGAGAAAGTGAACTTCTTGCTCTAATTCATAGTGACCTTGGGGATTTGAAAAACAATATAACTAGAGGTGGTAAGAAATTCTATATCACTTTTGTGGATGACTTCTCTAGATACACTGAAGTATATTTGCTTAGATCTAAGGATGAAGCTTTTGATATGTTTTTGAAGTATAAGACTAAAGTAGAGAATCAACTTAATAAGAAAATAAAAGGGTTAGATCAGATAGAGGAGGGGAGTTTACATCTTTTAATGAGTATTGTGAAGAACATGGGAATATTCATGAGACTACTCCTCCATATTCACCTGAATCAAATGGCATAGCAGAAAGGAAAAATAGGACCTTAAAAGAGATGATGAATGCTTTGCTAATTAGTTCAGGTGCACCTCTTAACCTTTGGGGAGAAGCTATTCTCTCTGCTTGTCACATTCAGAATAGAATTCCCTATAAGAAATTAGGTAAGACTCCTTATGAACTTTGGGTAGGTCATTCTCCAAACCTTAGTTACCTCAAAGTGTGGGGGTGTTTAGCTAAAGTTCTTCTACCTGAACCTAAGAAAAGAAAGTTAGGTCCTAAAACTTTTGATTGCATGTTTATTGGATATGCTCAAAATAGTGCTTCTTATAGATTCCTTGTTGTTAAAAGTGAGCAAAACATAATGGAGCCTAACACAATTGTTGAAACCAAGAATGCTGATTTCTTTGAGCATATATTTCCAATGAAAATGGATAATATTAGGTTGACTTCTGCTCCTCCATCATCGCAAACTTCTGATGTTCATTCACATGATAATGATGATGAGATAGAAGTAAGAAGGAGTAAAAGAGTTAGGAGGGAGACTAATCTAGGTGATGGCTTTTTTACCTTTCTTATTGATGATGATCCTCTTACATACCATGAAGCTATCACATCTCCCGATGCCACTTTTTGGAAAGAAGCAATCAACAGTGAATTAGAATCTATTATGTCAAATCACACATGGGAACTTGTTACATTGCCCCCAGGAGCTAAACCTATAGGTTGCAAGTGGATATTTAAAAGGAAGCTAAAACCTGATGGTTCTATTGACAAGTTCAAAGCTAGATTAGTTGCTAAAGGTTTCAACCAAAAGAAAGACATTGATTACTTTGACACTTTTGCCCCTGTTACTAGGATAGATTCTATCCGAGTCTTGGTTGCCTTAGCTTCTATACATAGTCTTGTTATCCATCAAATGGATGTAAAGACTGCCTTTTTGAATGGAGATTTGGAAGAAGAGATTTATATGGAACAACCTAAAGGTTGTATCACTCCTGGAAATGAACATAAAGTATGCAAACTGGTTAAATCTCTTTATGGTTTAAAACAAGCTCCAAAACAATGGCATGATAAATTTGACTCTGTCTTGCTTGCAAATGGTTATCATATAAATGATGCTGATAAATGTATTTACACAAAGTTTGATAATGGTGTTGGTGTTATTATTTGCTTATATGTTGATGACATGCTTATTCTCGGCACCAACCTAGATGTAGTAAATGCAACTAAGTCATTCTTGTTTTCAAAATTTGATATGAAAGACATGGGTGAAGCTGATGTGATCTTAGGTATTAAGTTAACTAAGACACCTAGTGGAATTATGCTTTCTCAAGGACATTATGTTATTAAAATGCTTGAAAAAGTTTGGATATCATGATCATAAACCTGTAGCTACTCCATATGATGCTAGCTTACATTTAGCTAAAAATTTTGGTGAATCTGTTTCACAAATTAAATATGCTCAGATCATTGGTAGCTTAATGTATTTAATGAATTGTACTCGCCCTGATATTGCTTATGCTATTAGTAGATTGAGTCGTTACACTCAAAATCCTAATAGTGATCATTGGAATGCATTGTCAAGAGTTATGAGATACTTGAAAGGAACTCTTGAATATGGATTATATTTTAGTGGTGATCCATCAGTTTTAGAAGGTTTTACTGATGCGAACTGGATCTCTGATTCAGATGAGCTTAAATCCACAAGTGGTTATATTTTTACACTTGGTGGAGGTGCTGTGTCTTGGAAATCTTCCAAACAAACATGTATTGCTCGGTCTACTATGGAATCCGAGTTTATTGCCTTAGAGAAGGCATGTAGTGAAGCCGAGTGGCTTAAGAACCTTCTTGGTGATCTTCCCATTTGTGAAAAACCGGGTACCGTCTGTGTCTATCCATTGTGATAGCCAAGCTGCAATTGCGAAAGCCAAAAATAAAGTTTTTAATGGGAAGAGTAGGCATATACGTCTAAGGCACTCTATTGTGAGGCAGCTGCTAGATCATGGGATAGTATCCCTTGATTATGTGAGGTCAGAGATGAATTTGGCAGATCCTCTGACAAAACCACTAAATAGGAAGTTAGTGGAAAGTACATCGAGGGGAATGGGACTTATACCTAAAACATAGGTCGAGAGTGATGGTAACCCAACCTATGTGATTGATGATCTCATGAAGTAGGTTCATATGGGTAACAACAAGTCACTTGTTGATCGTGGGGGAGCACTGTCATTAAGTTTATGTCCCTTCCTATGGTGTAGATAGTGCTATCGACGATGAGAAAGGGTGAGTATATGACTCTTAATGGAAACCATAGCCCTTGTTGGGTGGTGTGCATAATCGTCGAGCACACCTTGATGGGTCCACTATATGGGTGTGGAAGTGGGGCCGCTTCCTATGCGAATTTAGGTACATTCGCTAGAGCACTCATGAAAAAACCAGGTATGGCGCATGGCCGAAAACGTGCCAACCCGAAAGAGCAAGCAACTATTCATTGATGATTCGATATGGGTTGTAAGTCAATGTTTTACATAAAGGGGATTGGTTCATAGAAACTATATGTTTCACCAACTTCTTGTAGAACACACTTCCATTCCCTAAGTAATGGTTCATAGACCGAAAGTCACCGTTGCTAATGTATTGAATTGTCGTATTCGATCTCGAAATCTTTTCTTTTCCTCATCTTGGATTCCTTTTCCCTTACCTCTTGAAATTTTGAAATAGTGGGGGATTGTTGGATATTTCCTCATTTCAAGTAGGCATGATAGTCCCACATCGGTTATTGGATAACCTCTTGATTGGTATATTATAGTCTCTCTTTTAATGGGCTATTGGACTTGTTAATGGGCTAGGACTTGGGGGTATCTCGCGGGCGCATGAGCCCACACCGGAACCGAGCCCAAATCGGGTTGAGCCGAATGGAAAATCTGGGCGTCGGATCCGGAAAACCTTAGCGTGTGTGCGCTGGCGTCGCGCCTGCGCAGGGGGGGTTCACGGGGTGCGCGCGCGGAGTGCCCGAGTTTTGCGTTAAATTTTTGGCCCGCTTGATTGGCAGAATTTGAAAGGCCCATTACGGTTTTAATTTTCCCCAACAGCCATATTTCTTTTATTGCGCTGTTTAATGGCCCAACAGCTATTTTCTTATTTAATTCGCAACAGCTATATTTTCATTAAATGGCAGAATTAAATCTCGCTCATAATTACGGAATTCCAACAGCCATTTCTCTTCTCTATATAAACTCGAAAATCTCAAGCGTTTGGCATGGTGAAAAACTCACTTCTTCCTCAACAAAAGTCTCCGCTGCTTTGTTATGTTCGTCTCGGCCTCCACAGACCCGCGCCGACCTTCAGCAGTTCCTTGTTCCTGCGGCCTGCTGCGTCCCCCGTGCTCTTCCTCCTCATCGTTCGAGATCGAAGAACAGTTGCTGCTCGCTGGAGCCTTGTATTGTGAGTGCACACTTACAAGGCCGTTGCCGTTGAATCCTGGAGGGTAGCCGCTTGACCTGCCTTGCACCGAGTTCATCCTCTGAGGGGGCGGAAATCTACTCTTAAGGACAGTGCTTAGCACCGCCTCGGCAAACCGATAAGTCCATTCTCCTTCTTAATTTGTAGCATCATCCTATTAATCTGCTGTTTTTTCCAACACTTATGTGGTGTGTGTGTGAGGTTGTGGGAGTAGGAATTCATCTTAAATATAATTCAATTGTTTTCCCGGCTAAGGGACGAACAATCAGTGGAAGTGGCATTTCATCGAACATGTGGGGTGCAATAAAAGTAGTGTATGAAACAAAGAGAAATACTTTGAGCAAAGAAGATAGGGTCGACTACGATAGTTCCTCTCTATGGATTACCCACTAGGGTTCCATCAACAACCAACATCTCAAAGTTTCATCCACCAAATAAAAATTAGAAACATGCTAGAGATGATCACACAAACTAACAACAACAAGCACAACACAACCACACAAGAAAGATCTAGTTATTCATGATAAAAAAGAAGACATCTTTATCTCTAGAGATAATCATCCAATACAATACAAGTAGCTAAACTAAAATTACACAAGAGTTAAGAAAGAGTTCACCAATGTGTCACTCAAAGATGGAATCATCATACTCTAGTGCTCCTCCAAGCTCCAAGCCTCATCAACCCCCCCCCCCCCCCCCCCAATGGCCTCCAAGCTCCTCCCAAGCCCTAAAAAAATCAAAAAAACCGAAAACTGGCCGAAAAAATCCCAAACCCGCCGAACTAACCCACTAGAATTAGCAACAGGCAAAAAAACCTCCAAGCTATCGGGTCTGCGGGTCCAAAATCACCCTAAACCCCGCACAAACCCCATATAAGTCGCATTACGGATCGGATTTTCTTCAAAACATGCTGCCCACTTGACTTGCGTGCGCCTGCTGCGAAAATGTGGAGCGGGCCGGCCAGCTTTCGTTGTTTTTTTAGACTTATTATTTTTTATATATTAGTAGCGGCCCGCTCCAAAGGAGCGAGCGCTGAGCCCGCAAAAAATAAGCGGGCATCTGGTGCCACGTGGCGCCATCTGGTTGCGCCACGTGGTGCCCCTTTAATTTCCTTTTTATGGGTTTTAAACCCTCATTTCTCCTTCCAGAAATTGTAGAAAATACCTATGATGCTCAGAAAATTCCCAAAAAATTCTGAAAATCTCTAAGACTCCCAAGAGTACCTGCAAATATGAGAATGAGAAATTAGTCCATTTGATTATGAAATGAATATAATGACTATTATAACACAATATTGACTTCCAATAATCCTATAAAATAATACATCGCTCCATTAATTCTCAAAAATTGACAATATTATCACAATAATACCAGGAGCGCATGAAAAATATCAGGAAGCCAATAACGACGATAAAATCCATATCTTGTGCCAAGAATGACAATAAGCTCCTAAAATGACATGAAATGAAAATATACCCAAAAAGAACAAGTTTAAGCCTAATCTTTAGCACAAAATGGGGATAGTTAGGGTGTATAAATATACACTTTTCACTCCGAATCAACACCTCCCAATGGTTATGTAACAATCGAGTCATTGAATATACTACAAGTGCAAATAACTATCATACTTAACCAACTATTATAGCAACAAGCACAACAACAACACCATTCGCATGCATTGCATAGCAGCCACCTACAGCACAATATGGTAGATGGAAACATCAACAACAACTATCAAGGGGGTACCCATGAGGTCACAGGGGGGCATTTGTTCTCAAATGCTAAGGCAAATGGTGGTAAAGCCAAATTGAAGCAAAGATAGGCTTGATGAGATGGAAAACAAAAGGTAGAAGAAGATTAAAGATCTTAGCACTTGGAGAGCCCTGGTTTACAAAAGAAAAACTCACAATGCTCCACAAAGGTCTAAATGAAGTGCAAGGTAATAAAATGTGATATGGTGACTTGTACCCCTTGTTTCATATAAATATAAGCCAAAAAAATGTAACAGCATAACCAATTCTACTAGGCCAATCTAAGATAAACACGGCAAAGGGTTTGAATTCGGGATTGAATTTGGGTGCATATGAGAGAGATCTCGCATATGTCATATGATTCATATTATTCTTTTATATATTTATATACTAGAAATAACATGTGCACATAGTGCACGGTGACCTAAGAAAAATCGCACACACACATGATGCGGTCCCCGCGTGCAACCGAAAAAGAGAGAGAAGTGTGGGTGTGTGAATGGGTATCGTGAGGGTAAAACGGATTAAATCGCAAAAAAAACTTGGGGGTAGTGCAAATCTCATCCCAAACAACAGGGGGAAAATGGAAAAAAGCAGGCGTTAAAGTGCAAAAAACACACGGGGTCAGCAATATGATAGTGTGTGTATGTGTGTGGAGACACACACTCGTCCACTCGTCCACACACACACACACACACAGAGAGAGAGAGAGAGATTTCCTCTGTGATTAGCTCACACCTATTTTTTTCAACAATTAGATCCGTTCAACTTGTTCTTTATGTTTTAAACCCACAAATTTTTAGGTGAACAATGGAGGCTTTGATCATTCATCTAATCATTGTAAAAAGTTCTATTACAATGAAACCGTTAAACTTGTGCGGCTAAATGAACGTGCAAAACTCTTTGGATTCACTTGAAAAATCGGTGGTTTGGATTTTAAAAAAATGATGATCAAAATTGACGGTTCGTATCGAAGGAAGAAATAAGAGGGAGAGTGAGTGTGGGGGTTTGACACTAGCTAAGGATGAAATTTCCTCCTTGGCTAGCCAAGGCACATGGGGGTGTGTGGGTGTGTGTGTGTGTGTGTGACTTTTGGATAAATCATTCTTTTATGCTTAGAACCTGATATAAATTAAACAGGATTATCATTGAAATTCTTTGATCAGCTTTATAGAGAGCAAAATTATGGCTTAAAGAACTCGGATTCAGAAGAAAATCAAATAATAATAATAATGTTGAGGAATGTATGCCCTTTCAGACAATATTTATTGTAATTGTAAGTTACATCTTGTTCAAATTGATAGTATGCAATTTGGTATGCTTTATCTATGTGATTCTCTTTTGCACTGCTAAGTATGTAATTGTATTAATTATCGCATGGATAAATTTCTGGGACTTATGTGAGGAACATTGGGATCATGATGATGAGGCCCAATGTGTTCGATTTAGCATATGTCCTAAATGTTCCTGGTCATGAAAATATCGAGGCAGGACATCGACATTTCAGATAGACCAGTGTGCATTGAAGTATACCATCGGATGGTAGTGGCTGATCTCATACCCATTCTGTTAAGCATTGGATCCCCCAATTTTGTTTTGATGATCAGCAAACATAAATTATTGTGATTAACTCCTCATTTTGCAGTTAATTAAAGCGCCGTCAAAGTTAGATTAAAGAATGATCAAAAGCGACGTTAGATTGAAGCAGTGACGTGAAAAATTCAAGTAGATTGATTCAAGAACTCAAAGAGGAAGTGAATAGGATTAAAATGTAATTTATTTTTGTCTTTACTCCTTTGAGTACTTTACATTGTTAAGCCTTGAATTATACTACTTAAAAACACTAACACTTGATGCACATGTCATTAGAATAATCATTAGATGACCAACAATTTGATGAAAACTTCTCAAGCTTGCCACCCTTTATTATGCCTCATGCAGAAAACAATGCTACAAGCCCCCTAACCAGTACCACACTCTTTTGCTTCCAAATCTATATCTTTAGTACCAAAGAAGAGAATAAGCATTGAGAAAACCTCTCAAATCAAAGAAACAGACATGCCACCTCAAATAGAACCTTCCCTTGGATTTTGTGCTTCATGTGGTCAAGCAAATTGCCACATACAAATCCTTGCAGGTGAATGAGGAGGAGAAAGTGACCCCATCTAATCCCATCTTTGTGCATGCAATTAGCCAAGGGGATTAGGTGCTTGATTAAGGACTAATATATTTTATTCATGTTAATTGGAAAGTGCACATTAAATGATCTTCTAGAAGACATTATTTTAATAATTATGACCACCATTTATATAACTGTATGTTATGCAACTTCTGAAAGACAATGACTTGCAGCTTAAGCAAGTTCTTTGCTCATTAGTCCCACTTGTTTCTTGTGAGATGGTGAGAGTTTGTGAATTGGAAAGACAACCACCTGCTTCCTCTGATCTTTGGACACTTTCTTGTATTTAGGGCAACTTGTGTGATTGGCTTCTTTGTTCATAATTTTTTATTTTAATTTTGCTTCATTTGTGTGAGACATTATGTTAAGATGTCTATCTCATAGGAGGGTTGTTGGAGCAGTGGATAAGGTCAATTAATTCTTATTGTTTTATCAAGCAAATCAAACATCAAAAAAAACACACACACAATTCACAGATGCATGAACAAGCTAGCTAGAGGCATTTTAATATCAATCAAATTTTTATATGAGTTGAATTTGGAGTCTTTGTTAAGCCAACAAGTTAAGCATTAGTCAAATGAGAGCCAGTAGGGGGATAACTTCAGAGGCTGCAGTTGGCCAGCTTTCTCTTTGGGGCTTGGAATATGCAACATCATAGATAATACTTCCTAATTGTTTTTTTAATGGTGGAAATTAAGTGGGTGAAACCTCGGAAATTATTCATTAGACTTGACTCACTCACCATTCTCAAGTACAATCTACCTCAAATGTAGACATTTTTTTTTGGTTAAAAATTGTTCACAAGAGAAAAATCAAAAGGCAGTTTGAAGAAGAAATTAGAGCACTAATTAGCTGTTAATATTTAATTGCTTGGCCATACATCTTTTTTTCCCTCTATTTTTCTTTTTTCTTTTTCTTTGAAATTCGTGGTATGAACTTGAATCTTGTGCTTCACATGATATATTTCTTTACCACTACACTAAAATCTAGAGTCTCTTTTCTTTTCCTATATAAGAAATCTATAAGAAACTAGAAATTGTCCGTGTCCAGATGGCACGGAAGCCGTCGCCACCCAGTCGCAAATGCGAAGAGAATCGAGAGCTAAAGCGAAAAAAGCGATGTGGTGCACGCGCGTAAACAAAAAAGAGTGAGAAGTGCGGGCCCCGGACGCCCACGGACGCGGGCGCCCGCCCGCTCGGCTGGCGCATGTGCCCGCCCGCTCGGGCGGGAATGTGCTGCGTGCGTGCCCGCCTGAGCGGGTGCGGGCTGCGCCTACGGGTTGGGCGCACCCGACCCGCAATGCCCTTTAATGGGCCCTTTTTAGTTTTTGTGGCTCTAGCTTGTCCGTTTAGAGTTCGTTTTCGACACCGTTTGAATCTGTATTTAGACCGGGACGATTCCATCAACCACGTAACCATTTCCATGCGTTTATTATATTAAATATGCATGTAGACATTTTATGACACATTTAATACCATTTTCATCATATGCAAAATTTCCACATCTTTTAAAAAATCATTTGCATCAAATACAAATGAACTGAGGGCATACATCCTCCAACAGTAATAATGGTCTAGTTGCAATGGTGGCAGTTCAACAAGGTAGACGGTGATGGGGTAGTGATTACAATGGTAGTGTGATAGGTGCAGACGGTGGAAGCATCAATGGTGGTAGTAGAATTTTGATGGTGATGGTGATGGTTTTGTTGGTTATTGCGACACTCCTAAGTGAGTTTTGATGTTTAAAACAATTTATTATCACTGATCATGTTCTTTGAGATATATGTAAGTAAAGGTTAAAAGTCAACAATGGTCAAAGTTTATATCCTCAAAGAAGCAAATGACAAAAGTTGATGATGAAGAGTCAAGGAAATTGGAACTCAAATTGAAGATCTATTGCTCAAAATCAAAGGACTCAAATTGAAGTGCAAAGCTCTCAAGACAAGAAATTCAAGATGCATCAAGACTCCAAGAGTGTGTGTATCATCTTTTCGTTTCTTGACTTAGAATGTTAAGGTCATTAGATTAGATGAAGCTTGCACACACATTATATATAAGATTTTATATATCTAAAATGTTTGAGAAATGATGTAAGTTTTTTAGATTGATTTCATAGAGTTTTCAAGTAGTTTAAAACTCCAAATTTGCTAGATAGTCGACTAATTCTCAATAGTAGCCGACTACTTTGAATAGGAGAAATCTTGAAGCACGCTAGCTTGAAAGTAGCTGACCAACACTCATGAAAGAGTCGACCGCTGCTTTACAAGGGGCGGACTACTTTCTCTATGTGAGCCGACTACTTCTGGGTTTTACGTAACTCCGAGTTTTACGGAGATATGTCAAATGTTACCGTTTGAGGGCTGTTTCGTCCTAGTTTTACAACGAATTTTTTATGGCCTATTTAAAGAGCTTTAGCTGGAAATTTTTGGCACCAAACCATTGATAATATTCAGATATTAACAAGCTCAAACTTTCAATCTTCAAAGCTCTAAACTTGCATGCCCTGAATTTCAGTTTCGAAATCATAAAGCTTTTAAGTATTTGGGCTGTCTTGATTTGAAATCTCCAGAACTTCTCTTTCATTTTCTGAGATTCAAAACAAGTTCTCTTTTTTATCTCTTTCTATTCTAAGTTCTTAACCTTTGAGATCAAAGACCTCACTTCCATAGCCACTTAAGCACTCAAATCTTCATCAGTTGGCTATAGGGTTGTGTAAGAAGAAGTTTCATCTTCACAAAAGGTTAGTATCACCACAAGTGTTAGTGATGGCTTGGTATGCATTGTTTTGTATTTTTGGTTGTTGAACTCTCCTTGAGTGAGAAGTTGAGTTGAGGAAATTCCTAGCAAAGTGTGCTAGGTGGTAATTGTATTTGGTGGAAGACCTAGTAAGTGAGACTAGGCAAGTGTAAGCCCTCTTGGTGAGGCATTGCTCTCTGGAGTAAGAGGGTTGGATAGTGGAAACCCCCAATTGGAGGTTGGGGACTAGACTAGCCCCAATGAGAGTGTGAACCGGGACAAAATACTAGTTTTGTGTTTGCATTGTGCTTGATTCTTATTCTTTCCTTGCATTGTACTTTATTTTCCGCTGCAGTCATTCAAGCTTTTTGGTTGTGTTGATTAGGAACTTGTGTAGGTAAATCTAACAAGTTACCTAGGCTTTGATGAGGTTATTTTATTGTTGCTGAAGTGGCCGACTGCTTCTTTGAATCAGTCGACTAATTCTGAGGCTTTTAAGCTCATTAATTTTATTTGCAGAGAATGTCAACGTCGAAAGTAGGTAAGGAGGTGGATGGGTTACAAATGACTTGATCTTTTCGCACATGGACTTGACCGCCGTCAACACAACACCGTTTTTTCTCACAAAAATTAAAATTGAGTCTTCACGGCGTTGCAAACTTTTGAAGTTTCCAATTTTTCATGACCCAACCAACAATTTTTCGTCAATACGCGTAGCGAATCTATTTTCGCACCTTTGCATATTAATTATTCATGCTAAAGCTTTTGTTTTAGAAAGATATAGATACAACAACGAGTAAAACGGACGTCAGTTGACATTTGCCACATGCACAAAAGTTCATGACATATTTTTTGATGATGGGTCTTGTTAGTTATAAACCTTCGCTCTTTTAAAACTTACATATTAAGACATAACTGTTTTTGAATTCTATGTCTGATTAGAACAAGATAAAGAGTGACTGTGTTTGTCCTTGAAAAATGTAAGGTTGCGATAAGTTTCAGAAAGTTTTGGGGACTGGGGGTCAATTTGGCCGGAAAAATCAAAAATTTGGTTGGAAAACTCAAAATTTTTGAAATTTTTATGGGAAAACGTAGCATCCAATTGCACTCACATATTATCCAATGACATCTGTAATAATGGAAAAACGCAGCAGTGAAAAATGTTGGGGACTTGAGTCAGTTGGAGCCGAACCAACTTTGCTTAGCTGGGCCCCAGCGCACCCATTTGTGAACTGGACGTCCAAATTCAAATCCGCCTAAACCGTACAAGAAAAATTCGAAGAAAGTATAGACAAACAATTAAAGGCACCAAACAAACTATTAACGGAAATTATATAAGTGCAAAATATTGTTTTGTCTTATTATTTTATAATTATTTGTTCATTTCTCATTCCACTATTCAAGCTAAATTTTTGTTTATTTAAATTTTGGAGGGGAAAACAATTTTTGGGGAGAAGAAAGATTTTGAGTGTACAGTTACTACTAGTAGTTATACAAAACACCCAAATCCGAAATTGGTTTATTAAAATCTCGAATAGGATTATGACACTAGCTTCAAATCCGCACCCGCTGAGGCTTAAAATGTTAATATTAAATCAAAAACAAAACTGATACCTGTTATGAATAGGCCCATTGGGCCAATTGGGTATCCAACCCACTATTGAAATATATAAATACACGGGTAGGGGGCTCTTAACCCCTTACACCTATTTCTCCCTAAATTCCCTTCACAACACGTTATCAGCACGATCACGCTCGTTGGAGGAGACGGCGGCTCGCGGGAAAGGAGATCCACAAATCGCTCAGAAAAAGAAGATCGTAATCTTCTCAACGGGGAGCGAAAAGGGCATCCTTCACCAACCGTCGCCTAGATTCCTCGTCGAATCTAGTAGGTAAAAATCCAAACTTTTAGATCTAAACTTGCTTTTCTCATTAGATCTGCATGTTTTAGGATCAAAAAGTTCACAAACTCGGTTAAATTCAACATTTTTAATAAGATCTGCATGTTTAAAACAATAAAAACTTGTTTTTTAGCGATCAAAACTGTTGAAAACCCCGATTTTTACCCCCCCCCCCCCCCCCCCCCCCGCCTTCGATCCAAATTTCCGTACGCCCGTAGGGCGAAACGGCGGCGCGCCCTTCGCGCCGCCGGAGGAAACAAACGTCGCGGCATCAGGCCGCGGCGGCCGCGGCCTGACGCCGCGGCCCTGTGCCGCGACCTGCAGGCCGCGGCCAGTCGCCGCGGCCTGAAGCCGCGGCCCTGTGCCGCGGCCTCAGGCCGCGGCCCGCCGCCGCGGCCGCCGCGGCCCGCCGCCGCGGCCTGTCGCCGCCACGACGGCCGCGCCCTACGCGGCCAGCCGTCGCGGCGACACGCCGCGGGCTCCCCCCTAGGGTTTTCAGAAACCCTAACCCTAACGGGCTATTTTTCAGGGGAGGCCCAATTTTTAACCCTAATGGGTTGTTTTCATGGCCCAAAAAGGCCAGAAAATTAGCCCATCCTCAGAAATTATTTTAATTATTTTTGGCCCTAAAAGCCCAAAATACTTAAAAGAAATTTTTAAAAGGGTTGAAATCGGTAAAATAAAACATTATATTATGGATCAAAAAGGCAAAAAGTTTTTCAAAAAAAAATGTTTTTTGCACGACACACAATTTTAATTACTTTAAAATGCCTGTGTTTTTTCGATTATCTGCGTGGTTGTATGATGCAAAAATATTATCTGCGTGGATGTGCAAAAATTAGGCTATGTTTTTAGGGATCAGCCAGGTTTCCGACACCGTTTTAAATTCCCGCAATTTTTCTTTTCTTTTGAGAGAAACTTTGTATGTGAGGATGAAAATGTAAAAAGAAGACCGAAGGACACCAAAAAGAAGCTGAAGGCGTTTCGCTCAATGAAGATAGGGGCTTCTCTCTGAAGTTCCCAAGTTGTAATTTATTTTCATGCATTTTATTTTTGATGTAACTTCGGACTGGACTTTTTATTTATTTTTTCGGTGTCGGTTGGCTGATCCCCATAGCCTAAGGTCATTATTTCTGTTTTCATTGTTTATGCATTAAACTGCGTGGTTGATTAATTAGTTTTAATACCATGTTTTAATGTCACAATGAAAACCCTTAAACAGCATGCGTGATTGTTAATTTTTAGTAATTAATTATTCACATTACCTGAAAAAAAAAGGCATGTATGTTAAAACCACAGTAATTAAAAATTCATGCCATGAAAATGACTACATGCGTGGATGTCTGTCTCTTTTCAGTCTTATTGATACATGCTATTTTTTGTACACGCTAGATCATAAAATGGCCAGACTCGCAAATGTAGACTTCTCAGTCCTGAAGGCTGATGGGTCAAACTACCTGAGTTGGCAGTTGGACCTGAAGTTCCATCTGCGCTCTCATGGTTTCAGTCTCACACAGACTGAAAAGGCAACAACTAGTACTGCCCCAGCTAACAAGGAGGCTTCAGTGGAAGCACCTCATACAGAGGAAGTTTCCGATATATTAAAGGCGAAAGCCATTATATATATCAGGAAACACTTAGACTCGACCTTAAAGGACGAGTACCTCACTGTAGAGGACCCTTACGAGCTGTGGGATGCACTCGAGGAGAGGTACCGACATCAGAGGGATGTCATACTCCCCCGTGCACAGTACGAGTGGACTCACCTCCGCATACAGGATTTCAAATCCGTAGCGGAGTACAACTCAGCTCTCTTCCGCATCACCTCACGCCTGAAGTTGTGTGGTGAACCAGTGACGGAGAAAATGTTGCTGGAAAAGACGTTTACGTCTTTCCATGAAAAGGACATGATCCTTATGCAACAATATCGAGAGAGGAAGTTCACAAAGTACTCTGACCTTCTTTCATGCCTACTTATGGCTGAACAGAACAGAGATCTGTTGGTTGCCACCCACAACCTGCGCCCTCCTGGCTCCGCTCCATTGCCACCTCCTGCAGAGGCCCACTTCCAGTCTTCCCAGAAGAAGAAGACGGACAAAAAGGCAAAATTCCAGAAATGGAAAGAACAGAAGCAGCGGAAGAAAGCCACTCCCCCAGCTCCTCCCCAGAACCAGAAGTTCGTGGACAAGAAGCAGAAGAGGATTCCCAACAAAGGAGGCACTCCCAAGAAAGACTGGGAGGACAAATGCTCCAAATGCGGGATGACGGGCCACTGGTCCAGAATCTGCCGCACAGCAAAACACCTCCAGGACCTCTACCAGGCAAGCCTCAAGCCTCGAGCTGAGACAAACCTGATGGAGAGCGCAGCGTTGGGAGAGACCTCATGGACTCCTGAAGATTTCATGGGAGACGACACTCTCTAGATCTGGACCACCTTTTATGCAATTAGCAATGTATCTTCTATTTTATGCATCGTATCTAGTTTTATTTCCATGTTAAAACAATATTTCCCTTTTTGAGCATTTATCTTTATGAAAGTAGATTTTTCTCTTCATTTATTGCTTGAATGTCTTTCAATTTTTAGATATGGAACTTATCTGCCTAGTGGACAGTGCATCGACGCACTCGATCCTTCAAAACTCAAACTACTTCACGAGCATAAGTAGTTATTCTGGCCCACTGAGAACAATCTCAGGGCCAGCAAATATAATCGAAGGATCAGGGGAAGCAATTATATTGCTCCCCGGTAACACACAAATAACACTTAAAAATGCGTTATACTCCCCTAAATCCATCCGAAACCTCCTAAGCTTCAAAGACATCCGTTTAAACGGATATCACTTAGAGACGGTCGAGGAAGATAAAAGGGAATACTTGCTTGTAACGGCTCTTACAAATGGTTCAAAAACCATTGTGGAACGTTTCAAGGGACTCCCCTCGGGACTCTACCAAACAAGTATACAAACTCCAGAAACATCCATGGTGGAGCACCTGCAGTGCCCCCAAACACCAGAATTCCAACTCTGGCACAGTCGACTGGGACACCCTGGTTCGGTTATGATGTTCCGCATCATAAAGAACTCCAGGGGCATTGACCTGAAGAACCTGAAGATTTTTCAAAAAGGCAAATTCCCATGTCCACCCTGTTACAAGGGAAACTGATCACGAGACCCTCTCCACTGAAAGTGGATGTGGAGTCTCCCAGCTTTCTGGAAAGAATCCACGGAGACATTTGTGGGCCGATACACCCATCAAGTGGTCCGTTCAGGTACTTTATGGTCCTGATAGACGCATCTACTAAGTGGTCACATGTGTGCCTACTGTCCACCCGTAACCTAGCACTATCTAAGCTTTTAGCTCAGATAATAAAGTTACGGGCCCACTTCCCCGACCACCAGATAAAGAAACTTCGTCTGGACAATGCGGGGGAGTTTACGTCACAAGTCTTTCTAGACTATTGCCAAGCTCAGGGAATTGAAGTCGAACATCCTGTAGCGCATGTTCACACCCAAAATGGGTTAGCAGAATCTCTAATTAAGAGACTGCAATGGATCGCTCGTCCATTATTACTTCAATCCCAGATGCCAGTGAATGCGTGGGGTCATGCAATCTTGCATGCTGCATCTTTAATAAAATTAAGACCCTCTGGAGGTCAGTCATCTTCTCCAATGCAACTAGCACTTGGAGCCCCACCAATTGTCTCACATTTGAGAATATTTGGTTGTGCAGTATACGTCCCCATAGCACCACCACAAAGGACAAAGATGGGTCCACAACGTCGCCTAGGCATTTATGTTGGGTTTGACACCCCCTCCATAATTAGATTCCTAGAACCCCTTACGGGGGACGTCTTTAAGGCACGTCTAGAAGACTGTGAATTCGATGAAACATCGTTTCCAAGACTAGGCTCACAGACAAAGAAGCCCGAAGCTTCAGAAAGTATCACTTGGGATACAAAAAATTTATGTCACTTTGATCCGCCAACAAGCCAGTGTGAGGAGGAGGTCCTGAAGATTCTCCACATCCAAAACACTGTCCATCTCTTGCCGGACAAATTTACCGACAACCAGAAGATTGTCAAATCTCACGTCCCTGCTGCTAACACTCCAGCTAGGATTGACATACCGCAAAATGGATGCAATCCGCCTGCAGCAGAAATGGTTGGACCTCTCAAAAAGAGAGGACGATCACCGGGATCCAAGGACCAAGTCCCTCGAAAGAGTAGGACCCTTGGCAATGGTAAACAAATACCACCACAGGATGCTAATTTAAGCCCTGCTACCCCATCTCTCCCAAACTCTCATGAAGAGGAAAAACCGGGAGAAAATGAAGTATCGATACACTATGTACGAACTGGGGAGTATTGGGACAGAAAAAGCACAACAATAGATGACACATTTGCGTGTAATATTGCCATCAACGTCGCGTACTGCGACGATGATATTGAACCACGCTCTCTGACAGAATGTCAAAGCAGAGATGATTGGCCAAAGTGGAAAGCGGGAATAGGAGTGGAGTTGGATTCACTCACCAAACGCAAGGTCTTCGGACCAATAGTCCAGACATCAAAAGGTGTAAAACCTGTGGGATATAAATGGGTATTTGTTAGAAAACGAAATGAACAGAATGAGATCGTACGCTACAAAGCAAGGCTTGTAGCGCAGGGTTTTACCCAACGTCCTGGGGTAGATTTTGAAGCCACATACTCCCCGGTCATGGACGCGATCACCTTCCGATTCCTCATTGGCATAACAGCACAAGAGGGTTTAGATATGCAACTCATGGACGTGGTCACTGCATACCTATATGGCAACCTAGACCGAGACATCTATATGAGATTGCCTGACGGTTATTCTTTGCCTGCAGCACTAAAAGAGAGAGACCGTGACATCTACTCAGTGAAACTGCAAAGATCATTATATGGTCTAAAACAATCTGGAAGGATGTGGTATAACAGACTGAGCAACTTCCTTGCACAGCAAGGATTTAAAAACGACCCAGTCTGTCCTTGCATCTTTATAAGAGCAAAGGCAACATGATTTGTAATAATAGCCGTCTATGTAGACGACTTAAACCTCATCGGATCTCCTGAAGAGATCGCAAAGATTTCTAGAAGCCTGACAGAAACTTTCGAGATGAAAGACCTCGGAAAATCAAAATTCTGTTTAGGCCTTCAGATAGAGCATCTTAAAGATGGGATCCTGTTACACCAGTCAACTTACACATCGAACTTACTGAAAAAGTTTCAGATGGATAAGTGTCACCCCCTCAGCACTCCGATGGTCGTCAGATCATTGGATGTTCACAAAGACCCCTTCCGGCCGCTGGAAGAGGGGGAGGAAGTACTAGGCCCCGAAGTGCCTTATTTAAGTGCTATCGGTGCACTCCTTTACCTGGCTAACTGCACTCGCCCTGACATAGCGTTTGCAGTAAACTTACTAGCCAGATATAGTGCTGCACCTACACAGCGGCACTGGGCCGGAGTTAAGCATCTTCTGCGCTACCTCCAAGGGTCCATAGACTTAGGTCTATTCTACAGGAAAGGGGCATCAACTGGTTTAGTTGGTTATGCTGACGCAGGTTTCAGGTCCGATCCTCATACAGAGAAGTCTCAGACCGGATACATGTTCACATATGGCGGTACTGCCATATCCTGGAGATCTGTGAAGCAGACCATGACGACCGTCTCATCCACCCACTCAGAGCTACTTGCGATCTTCGAAGCAAGCAAGGAATGCTTCTGGCTACGCTCGGTGATCCAGCACATACTCACCTCCACCGGCCTTACGACCGGCGTACTTGCACCCACTCCACTCCATGAAGACAATGCGGCATGCATAGCCCAGCTACAGGACGGCTACATCAAAGGTGACAAGACGAAGCATATCTCCCCCAAGTTCTTCTGGACGCACGACCTTCAGAAGCAAAAGCAAATTGAGGTACAGAAGATCCAATCATGTAATAACTTGACGGATTTGCTTACCAAATCCCTGCCTACTAGTATCTTTGAGAAACTTGTATATGGGATTGGGATGAGGAGAGTGAGTAAATGTAAACTGGGTCAGGATGAGAGAACTATGAACTCATAGATACATAGGAGACTGATGTATAGATTCATAGGAAATCTGCAAGCCTGAAGCTTGGTCAGATAAGGGGGAGTCAACTGCAGAGTTGTACTCTTTTCCCTTGGCTACAGGTTTTTTCCCACTGGGTTTTCCGTAGTCAAGGTTTTGACGAGGCAACCTCGTTGACTCTGGATCCTGAAGTATCCACCCCTTGACACATCCCCAAAACAGGGGAAGTTATGGGTTAACTGTTCTTTCTTTAACAAGACAGTTACCCTAACTCGGATCCTGAAGAATCCACCTCTTATTTCAATGTTGATTGGATAAGGGGAAGTGTTATGAATAGGCCCATTGGGCCAATTGGGTATCCAACCCACTATTGAAATATATAAATACACGGGTAGGGGGCTCTTAACCCCTTACACCTATTTCTCCCTAAATTCCCTTCACAACAATACCTTTAATGTTAATATTTTAGATTTAGATGAGGTTAGCGGGGTAGCGGATGATCCAAAGCCACCGCGGCCCATCTGCAATGTTTGAGGAATTTCAAACCATGCTTGCAAAGGCCCAAACTCACCTTTGCAATGGCTCAAGTGCACAAAGAGTAGCCTTGAAAGCAACAGTAAGTTGCAGCGATTCATTGCTGTTTGACTGCTGCCACTAGAATGCTGTAATGTAAACCCACGGGCCTTTCTAATGGGAAATGCTACACTCGTTTTGCTTAGAGCGCACAACCACTATTTACAATTTTGCTATTCAAAATTTAAACCTCTTTTACCCCCAAACGAGTTTTTATGGGTTGGAATTGGCGATGGGTAGGGGGACGTCTGCGGAGGGTGCTGAGAAGTGGCCAGGTTGTCAGTGGAGGGGGCGGCGAAGAGGCTGGGGAGGTCGGCGAATGGGGCGGAGGAGGAGGAGGAGGAGGATGGGAAGGGGGCTGTGGAAGATGAAGGGGGGGCGGCTAAGGGGGAGGGGCTGAGGAGGTTGGCGAATGGGGCGGAAGAGGTAGAGCGGGCTATAGAGGGGACTGGGGAAGATGAAGAGGGTCGACGAAGGAGGGTGGGCGGGGTTGTCGAATGAGGGGGCATCGGAGGGTCTGGTGAGGTCGGAGGAGGCGGCGGTGGAGGGGAGCAGGGTTGGGAAGATCGGCGGAGGCGGCGGCATCGCCAGCCACTGGCGGTCGTGCTTTTTATTCACTATGCACAACCGGTGTATTTTCGTCATTTTTGAACGGTTGTGCACGGTGAGAGTAATTCTGAGTGGCAAACTTGTAAATAAATAGTATATCGGTTGTGCACGCGAGTAAAACGGCTGGTGCGCGTATCAATTCCCAAAAGAGACAATGGAGTTACTTTGCCAACCCACTGTTTTATTCCGCAAGCACACCAAGTTTTCCACTAAACATTTACCAGTTCCCCCCCCCCCCGAAAAAAAACAAAAAAAAAGAAAAAGAAATAGCGATCCCCGAGCATCTCGAGTCGTTGGAAATGCTGGATGGAATGGGCGACCGCCCAAGGTCAGGGGGCAGCGTCGACCTAATCGTAATCGTCGATGTTTGGGATTCAATCAAGTTTCAGGATGCTCTGAGTTAAGTGGTTTCACAATCGCTCGATGCGGGGACTAATGAGTAACGAGAGGAGGCGGGGGGCTTTCCCCAAGAGATGGCTGATCGTGATCCTCTACTTCTCTGCTTTCTTCCTTTGCAACATGGACAGAGTAATCTCCCATGCTTCGATCTCTCCTACAGTCCTACTTCTTCTTCGATCTCTTCTCTACAACTCGAGACTGTTGGAGGCCCAAGAATCGGTGTCTCCCTGCAAAGCTCGCCGCCGGTCCACCCCCAAACCCTCACCACTCCCCTCGCCCGCTCCCCTCGCATAGACCTAGAGGCTTTTTTCAGATATTAGTTAAATTGGTGCACGCCAGGTTAGCAATATTTATTGACAAACTTGTAAATAAACGGCAAGTGCACAAAATAATGGCAAGCTTGTAAGTAGCATGCGCGCGGAGTTAAACGATGGCTGCGCAAGGTAGCTCTCAAGAGACAATGAATTCAAATACTGACTGCATCGGACCATGGACACGTTCCAGTAAGGGCATGTTCTTTTGTGCGGAATAGGGGTGGGAATGGGAATAGAAACACTGTTCATGCACTATTCACCCTATTCCAAGGTTGTATTCCAAGCGGTTGTTCTTTTGGGCGTGGAATAGAATCCTACGTGGCTATTCCAATTTGGTAATGATTAGCATTTTTCTATTCCAAGCTTTTTGCTTGAAATACAATGGAATCCTTAGGAATGGTGGGCTCCACTCTCTCATCTCTCTCTATCTCTCCCCTCCAACTCATCCACTTTCCACTTTTTCATTCCAACTCCACAATCCCAAAAGAACACAAGAATAGAATGTTGACCCCACTTTCTATTCCAAACCCCACTTTCCATATCATATTCCACCCAAAAGAACACAAAACTACATTTTCTCTCTCCTTGGAATACAAACTTTCCACTATTCCATTTTTCCTATTCCAGCAAAAGAACAAGCCATAAACAAAATTGAAAAGAACGAAAAACGAAAACCTTGAAGTTGAACGAATTCAGGATCTAGCAGCAACCAACAATAGACGGCTACCTTTCTGGCGCTGGAGTCGGTGCCGGTTGAAACCTCAATAATAATCAATCTACCTTAAGATTCATAATCCTTTGGATGCCACGATTTTTTTCTTCAAAGAAAAGGCAATAATGCTACTTGTTTCCTCCAAATATAATACATGTAATTCAATCAAGGATTTAATGTAGAAAAGGTGACACCTGATCCAATGGATCAGATGCTAAGACACAAAAAGGTGGAAAGTACAAACCCCCACATAGACTTGTACTCACTGGGCCCCACCATTTTGTGTCTTGCACCTGATCCATTGGATCAGGTATCACCTACTCTACATTAATCTCTTCTATCAATCTCTCTGCTGCCTTTTCGGCTACCCTCCTCGCAAGACCGTTCCTACACGAAATTCCCCGTGTATGAGAGATAAAATCACACGTCATCATGTTGATATTATTGCATCATTTGTACAGGGTGACAATATTAAAACCAGACCAAGTAAACACCAACAGGCCCCCAGCAAGTCCGAAGCCCAAAAGCCCAAAAATAGGAGGGGCGACTGATTTCAGCAATAATTATACATATTACAAAAAGAGATGATTTTGGAAGCTAGAATACACAGGAGAAGATCTTATTGCGCCTAAAATTTACACTCGCAGAGCGCCATACCACCAGAGAGCACTCTAATCAACGCACCCTTGCATAATTTACATCTGCATACATCATATTTCAAAAAGAAAAGGATGTTCAGATTTTCATATCATATGCCTGAAATCCCAGTCACAACTGATACCTATAGATCAGTCAAATAAAAAAACATGCGTATCAATCAAAACATCAAGTGAGCTAATTATAAATATAAATCTGTAACATATTTAAAAATCATAAAACTTTCACAGTTTCCGCGTCGAACAGAAAAAAGAAGAGAAAAAACAAAAAATCACTGAATGAAACCTTTAAACTTTCAATGTGTTATGGCCAAAGGCAAGCGCACACAGAATTTTAGAGAAGAACAGTAAATGATACCTTGCTTATCTCAAAGAATGACACGAATGGGATCATAAAAAAGTAACATCCTGCAACAATTGTTACATTAGCATTAGCTAATAACGTTATCCTGTAATGAATAGAGTGCACGGCATGTGCAACAAAACAAGGGTCGTTACCTGAGCGTGACCAGCAGAGCACCCTCTGAAAAACTATACTGCATGAGATGAAAATCTCATCATTTGCTAAATCAACCCACGAGAAAACCACCGCTGTTATCTGAAAACAAGGCTGCCATTCTGTTCTTGTCTCAACTTCTCAATAAGAGATTGGTAAAATGCCCTTAATGCCTTGATATCACTGCCCTGCTGAAAGGTGCGAGGTAAATCAGGCACAACTACAAGCATACAAATAAAGATCTGTATATCTCTGAACCCTCCTATCTGCCTCATGGTTTCCTTGACCATGTATTTGGCACGTTGACGGTTAGCGTCAAGTGGTTTGCCAGCAGGCTGTCAAGGTATACCACATCTTTCAAGAAACTAAAAGATCCAGCTATTACAGGATCTCTCCTTTCATTAAAAGAAAAGAAAAAAAAGTATATGGAAACAGGCTTGCATGATAATCATGACAAGTCAAGCAAAACAGATGTACCGAATCGACCGCTAAATATAAAATATCGCAGACACATATAGTGTGCAAATAGAAACTGCTACATCCAGGAGATTCGACCTAGCACTACCCAAAGAACTCACCCAAAATTCCTTATCCATACAAGATGTATATGGTGCAATTCATTATGAAAACTTATATTATTAGCACTTAAATATCATGTAAGCTTTCAGTTCAAAACTCTCACTGGATTACATATTATGCATAACATTTCATATGTTGCCATACAGTTTGCCCATTTCATTTATCAACATAAAAAATGACATGGATGTCCAAATAAACCATAGAGTAAATGCCTTTCGAACCTGGAATTTTTGGTAATATTGCTCCGCTAGGTCTTGCGGGCAGTGCGCTGCTAAAAGCGTGTGGGTCACAAAATGAATAAGAAAGTCATTGCCAAACTTCTCATACATTATTTTCTGAGCCAGCACAATTTCCCCAAAAAGAACAAGCTGCAAAAGAGGAATAATGGAATAATCATTAGAAAGGAGTCGAAGCAAAAGACAAAAATAACTTAGAGAAATCAAACTTTATAAAGAATATATTCCTCTTGAAGATATAATCAAATGCAACTCCAAATCCAGTAGAATAGATATAAGTAGGAAGGGACGCATGCTGAAAATCCACAACTTGAAACATCCTAGTGAACTAGGATTGAAAGATTCCCAGAAATGCATACAAGTTTCACATTCAAAGGTTTTCAATCAAAAGGACAAGGAAAATAGAAAAGATGTCATTTGGTTTGGTGGCCAGTGTATGAGTTGAATGAAGAACAAATAGAAAAGCAGAGCGAAATTAAGGATACTTGGCAAATAAAACAGCTTACGAAATCATATGATTTTATTTAACAATACTGCTGATAGCTCTACATGATATCTGATCTAGTATATGTATATAACATTATTAAGTGAATTCCATTCAAATCCTAATTTCCCAGACAGGAAAAGGAAGTTTATTGTTATGCGTTCTCCAGATCAATGCTTCAATTACTATTATATAGGACAAGGTTCAAGCAGATGTAATGACAAATAATAAGTCAGTCTATTTGGTAGATTTGGAACAAATAAACGTCAGCTGCAACCATAAGTTTTTGTGAATAAAAAGCATGTCATGATCCGGTAATCTTCAACTAGTTACGAGGACCAAAAGGTTGATGGTTCGGTCAAGGGTAATCAGTCTGTGCTTTTTGATTTGGTTACTTCTGTCAAAAAAACAGTGAGCAGAAAATTGATTCATTTCACATCCATTAGCCAACGTGATTCATTTCACAGCTAGTAGCCTATATATGTCGGCAAGCAAGACCTTGATCCCCCCCCCCCCCCCCCCTGAAAAAATATACTTCGCCCCGCAAACAAAAAACCCCCACCCAAAAAATAAAAAAAATAAAAAAAATATGTTCCTCTTTCATAAGCCTAAAAAGATCTGTCTCATCTTTCTCTATTAGTTCTTTCATCTCCAACACCTCCACATGCCGCAAAAGATATAGGTTTAGATTGAGAAACCACTTTGCTTATAAACATCAAATATCCTGTTTTATAGTGTGATTCTAAAATTTTGTCCAGTGTTAGCTAAAGAGAGTTCAATAACCTCTTGTACGGGCAATTTCAGGGATCACGTGTACACTTCCTACAGCAAACTCCTTTTACTGCCACATGTATTATCTCCTATCCAACTTTAGCATCACTTTGCCAATGACGAGAAATTCCGTGTATTCCCGGTGCATTCTAACAAGCATGTAACACTTAAGCCATATAACCCACTTCTTACTATTTGGCATATAAGCGTCCATTTATTTCATTATTCTCGACAATCAGCTTATTTGAATCTTCTACTTCTAACTGATATTTATAAAGTCTGAAGAAAACATTGGCTCTATTCTCTTAACATTATCACCATAACATCATCTTACCATTTTCTTAATGTGTCTCTCACTATTGGAATGACCCTTTGTCGACACAAGCCACCATATTAAGTTATAAGTTTAACAATGACATAATATTGTTTCCAACAATGAAGGGTTTATTCCAGCCAGGGAACACTTTATGAAGAGATGAACCTCATTCTTGAAATCTGGCAAGAAATATGAGATACACTAAGCACAGTATTTTGTAAGTCAAATGGATATCCAAAGCTTCCATAGCTTTCTACTGTTTCCAGCTGCTCTCCTCCGGAGACACATTCCCACCTTTCCACGGTAAAACCCTGTACAACCATACCTCTCATCATGAGGAATATAACAAACATGCTACATCAAGTTTGTCATTTCGTGAATGTGAAATCCAACCAGAGACGACTTCAAGGCTTCACCAAGAGATAATTATCAGAATGGCTTGTATAATAGGGATGCTGAGACTAGGGTCAAAAGGAACATTTGGTAATATTTTGCTACAAAAGTCAGTGAGTTCACACAACCATCATAACATTATTACATGTCAGTTAAGTGCACGCTGCCAAGACAACAGTTTAAGATGTATCGGCCCAATCATGCAATTCAAGGAGATGCATACAATAAAGATTGTATCAATATACGTAAATAACCATGGCGAGCAATCAAACACTGTTATGCACTTCAACTTTGAGAAAGAAATAGGTGAACATAAATAATTAGACTTTACACTATTTGCATCGCGGAGCTGAAATGACTTGTCAAGAACACTGTACAAGCAACAATTTGATGCAAATTTCTCAATAATGAAGCTCCGGAAGCCAGGAACCTGAAGAAATTATAAGAATCTTGAACATAAGTAAACAGATATATGATAAAATCAGATTGAAAATATACAATTCAGTGGAAGGGAGAACATACTTTATCTTCACCGTTATATTTTGTACACCAGTCTTCCATAAGTTTGACAAAAATCTGAACACACATCTGAAAGCAAACAAAAATTCATCAGGTCCACTATTCTCCAAATTGCATATATAATTACCAAACCATCTGCAATAAATTAAGAAAGAAATGCAAAAACGGATAGCGTGACTATCCTTACCTTCCTCACAACCACGTCTTTGTGACGGCAAGAAGTTAACAGCAGCAACTGCATAATAGCATCCAAATATCCTCTACTATTAGCCGCAAGGAAAATTGAAGAAAGATTGTGTGTTGCCATAACATGAAGAAATGTATAAAATGTCCGTTGCAATTCTTGTAATTCACGGATCTCCTGAAAGATTCAGATACAGCACAATACATGTTAAACAATGAACTTAAGATACTGGAAATTTTTGAAATAAGAGTTAACATTCTGATTTCCGTTATTGTGGATTTATACCACTTAAACAGACCAAAATGGAGCCCAAGTTTTAGAACCTAATCGGTAATTTTCAAAAAAAATTCCAGGAACAGTCAAAGAACAGAAGTTAATAATAACTTCTAACTTATTATAGATACTATGAACATTACCCTATTTAAAAAACAATTGCATAGTTATACATAAGAAAATTACTTTCCCATGAAAATCAATATTCATATTCTATTACAATTGCTATTTTATTTTCTTTTTTTGGGTGGGTGCAAAATTTTACCATACAGCAGATGTTCTCTAATTCAAAAATACCAGTCAAATCAACAGAGACTTTGAAGCATCACCCGATTAGAAAGACAAAAATCTAACTCTCCGATAGCTTTAGCGCATGAAATTTACCAATGGTATTGGCCAATGTAGGAAAAGATGGTTTTATAGTTCGTAAATGTCATAACAAAACTCAGTAGGAGAAAGTAGTTAAAGTAACGGCACCATTCGTCTCCAAAAATCCCAATAAATTCAGCAACTGACAGGTAGAAACCATTTGAAGTTATACCACCCTAACAAAATTCACACAAAGGTAGAAAAAGCTAACCGCTGCGTCCATGTATCACAAATTCTCATGTATTTGATGTATTTGTCAGCTAAAGTCTACTATTACGTAGCTCCAGTGAACATCCTTACCTCAGTATTACAGCCAGGGCCAGATGGAAATGCATCGCTTGAAAGAGTACTGAATAATCTGCTTGCAATGACAGGAAATATCTCTTCCAACATATCGGCCACATCAGAATCAAATTTGCATATAACTTGGTTGATTAGTACTAGGAACTCCGCTGTATCCTTCGGCTGCACTCATAAAGAATTCATTGTTTAGATTAACTTTTTTGTTATCGTAAAAAGATGAAATAGTATAAGAATGGTGAAAAAAATCAGAACTACGCAAAATGAATTGTTCTATGGGCATAAAAACACCAGCATCTCAAGCTTTTTCAGTTCAAAATAGTGTTGATTCTGACACATAAGTCCTTGCTGAGAAAGTTCAAATAAAAACATTGACAAGCAACAAACTTTTTTCGTATTGTAGTAGAATAATACCAATTTCCTAGACTTAGATATTATGAACATGAGAGGAGCATGACGTGAAACTTACAAGGCAGTTGGCAGATAGGGCAGTCACAGATAGGAAGTTGTTATTGAGTCTACAGATTTAACCTTTTTAACAAAAAAATAGCATTCCTCCAAAATCTCATGGACAATGGTCTAAAAGAAGGGGAAAAGGAGCTGAGGTTTCTTTCCCAAATTGTATTCGCAATGAGGGAAGAAAATGTTCCTGTTATTTTTATCGAACTAACTATTCAGATCGTGTGTTATTATACACTTGAGTCTGTATTGTGTTTCATCATTAAGTACAGCTGGGTACCCATCATCCTCGGCTGCAAGATCACATTTCCAATTTCACAAGCACAGATCCGCATACTTGATTTGTATGGCTGTTCTGCAAGTTCATATCTTTTATGATGGAAGCATCTGCCGTTTTCCCAAGTCATGCTAGTTTTCTGTCCACATCACTTCGTTTAGCCCCTCCAGGGTTGTAAAAGGTGGTTACCTGACATAGACCCCCCCCCCCCCCCCCGGTGCGGCGCGCAGTTTGACTTGGACTCAGGCGGCCAGGTTAATTTTAATTTTATTGTGAGTTTTAGAATTTTAGTTTTTTTGGGGGTCTTTTATTTAATTTTAAGAATTTTAATAAAACTTCTGCAAAACCGAACAATGTAGACCACAAGCTAATGAAAACTTCTGATGCCAGAATAGGCCGATTAAATTGACTGATATACGAGTGGGTAGGTTAGAGTTATGAACCTGGCAAAGGCTATGGTGATGTGATGGCATGGCATTACAAGCATTAGATGGAAATTTTCATATTGCCTCAATTGGCATGCTGTGAGCTTCTGATGAATGTAAAGTATGGTCACATGACTTAGGTGAGTCAAATCTTTTGGTGCTTGATGTAGTTGTGAGACGAGCCATGAATGAAGTTTGAGTGAAGTATGAAAATGGAGTCCATATAAGCTAGTTTGAACGTTGAAATGATGTTGCAACTTCTTGGCATTCAAAGCTATTTTAACTATCAAAGGTGTTGGGTACAACTTACAAGGAAAAAACATTAACATGATTTATTAAAAAACAATTTGAAATATCATTTAAAATAAACCCTGAAATGATGATCATGCTTAGGTTTTAGCATGGTAGTGAAATCCATGTGTTTGTGAGTAGACAATACAAGAACACCACATGAATAACTAGTTGACCTGAAGATGGTGTAGAAGAAGACTTGGTGGATGACATAATTTCACATCTGAAGAGTGGTCTACAATGGCAATGGCATGATGGAAGGAAATGGAAGTCAGCGTTCCAAATATCGGTCCGATATCCGTTATATCAGCCGATATATTGGAAAAAATAAAGTGCATACAATATTTGTGTTTTTATTTTGGTTTTAAATTTTACATTGAAATCAGCTGTAATTTCGTAATTTCGTAACTGGTCTGTTATTTTGGTAGATATGAACGATTTTAGCATTTTTTTGGTTTTAAGTTTTTTTGGGTCGAATCCATTAAGATTGGATCTAATCTGACCAGATAGCTAATAAACCTTACATATAGGAGGGGTGGGTTGACCAGATAGACAACCATAATTTCGTTTAATTTTTTGACTCAATCGTTGGTCAATTTATATTTCATCGTCAGCGTACTTTCTCTTCTATGATCTCAACCGCAACTGGTAGTATATGTTCGATCTTCATCCTCTCCGTCCGCCCCCTTCATTCAGTCTCAAATTGTAACACTCTCAGCCTCTTCTTCTTTCACATCTCATTCATCTCAATCTTGGGTCAGGTAAGGTGGCGACGATTGACATAACAAAGCATGTCTTGTTTATGCATCTGGTCTATAATGTTGACATCGAGTCCTTGACGAGAACTACATGCAAGAACTTCTCAAGAAGGTTTCATGTTTTACTTCTTTGTGATTTATTTAATATAATTTGGTATATTTTTATTTGATTTTATTTGTTTTATTTTGATATATGTGGCTTTAAAATGTTTCATTTTTTCCTTAAAATGAAATTTGATTTTCATAGGGATTTTCTCTTATTTATGTTTAATCTAATAGTAGTGGTGGTGGTGGTGGTGGTCATACTAATAATAGTAATTTAGGCTCAAGGATTCATTTTGTTTATGGATAATGGGATGCAAAACAATTAAGAAAAAATATACCCTTATGAGCATCGGCTCTTGCTACTGCAACTATTACTCTCTATTGGTTAAAATTCTACGAGATTTATTCACCAAAACATATAAATGAGATAAAATAGAAAAAAATAAAAGATTATATATGTTTTCTATTATTTTTTGTGTTTTAATTTTGGCATTTTTGTTGTTGAGAAACACTAATGATTTAAGAATAAGCTTTGTTGGAAAGATATTTTGGCAAGTTTAATGCAACGTGTTAAGCTAAGTATAACTTAAACATACTTTTATGTGAGTTTATATAGTTTATATCTACTTAAATATACATATGGCATGCATATGACTTCTATTTTAGCATCCGATACGAGAATCTAATAATTAGTCAATATTCTTGATATATTTCCAATATCTGCTCTGATACCTGATATCTCTGATATTTAGAACACTGATAGAAATACATACTGTCGTTACAACAACAGAAACTCCGCTTCAATAATGAATTGAACAGGATATTTTGTAGAAGACTTGATTGATAATAGGATTTCACATATAAGGATTGGTCCACAATGGGGGGATTTAAAAACAAAGGAAAACAACCAGAGGCAACAATTGTTGTTAATGTTTGTAGTCTTGAATGTGATAAACATAAGGTCACAACAACAAACATTTAAGAAAAATCTTTGGGATCCAGCTACACAAACCCTTTTCTTCTCTTTTTACATACATCGGATAAAAGTTCTATGGTGGAGGTGGCTTCTTGTCGCAACTCTTGTTTATCCATTATTGGAACTGGCAATAAAACAATGGAATTAGGCGCAACTTTGCAGGGTTAAATATTATAGAGTATGATTACTGCAATTGTTGATTAAAGAAAAGATGCT
Source organism: Scilla litardierei (assembly GCA_030789695.1). Taxonomy (NCBI): domain Eukaryota; kingdom Viridiplantae; phylum Streptophyta; class Magnoliopsida; order Asparagales; family Asparagaceae; genus Scilla; species Scilla litardierei. The sequence goes on along the minus strand of CM061139.1, from coordinate 175,671,111 downwards.
TTAAGTATTGTGGAAAGGTATACTTATAATATATGAATACAAAGCTTAACAATGTTTCAAACACCACCAAATTATTAGAAGTATGAAGTTAGAAGTCACCGTCTTATATATGTGAGTTGTAGGATGTAGTGTTACAAAAGGGGCTTGGCGGGGTGGGGCGCTGGAGCCACCACCCAGGTAGTGCTCAAGCAGCACAAAGCGGGAGGGGGTTTTTGGGGGTGGGGGCGTATGCTAGGTGTTTGTGTTTTAATGCTAGCCTTTTTTAGATTTAAGAAACGGGTCAGTGTTTTCCTTTCCCTCACACTTCCACCAACCCCAAATTGGAGGTGGCGGCAGACGATTGGAGCTGCGATAGCTTGGTGTGTGTGCGCGCGCGCGCACGTCGTGCATGCGTCCATTGGGTGCGGGGGTGCGTTGTCACCTTTTACAACACCAAGAACTTATGAGTTCTTGGATTTTCTAACCAAGAGATTCGAGACTTCTCACCAAGGAGGGGGGGCCTTTCACTGGTGTTTGGAGAAAATTTTTCATTGATTCGTCACTTGATTGATTGAAAATAAAACAAGTCTAGGGCCTCTTTATATAGGCTTACAACTCAACACCTACCAAATTTCATCTCCACTACAAAGCTACAATTTCACATTCCAATGATTAACCTTACCACAATGTATGCCGTTGGACAAATATTCACATCGATCCATGTACATGTGCCTAATTGGGGCTTAACACTAAATAATCAACAACATTAATGCAACATTGTACCATAACCTTGACATATCTAAGCAAGCTTAAGCACGTCCATAGCTCATCAGGCTGCCAACCTGTCCAAATCTGGGACGTATGTTGCTACGATATCAGCTTTTCTATTTTTGCACCTTCAATACTTCTTTGGTTTCTGAATGACAGTGAAGAATGGACATCTGAATTTATGCATGTACTCTGCATACAGTACTTACATCGAACGAATTGACAGTGACAAAATCACACGGTGAGGGGGGATGGGGGATTTGGTGGCTGCAATAAATGGCAAAAACTGAAAAACCATATTGAGATTGGTAAATTAATTCAACCATGCTTATCCAGCTTCATCTTATCCTTCGCATCTTCTGATCTAATATAAATTCATGTTGTAGTTGATGAGAGCTGACAAACAAGGTTCACGTGCTATTGCAACGAAAATTACTAGCTTAATCAAGAGAATGAAAAAAAGAACATGCCGTAAAACTCCTTTTAAAATCAAGATATATGAAGGACATAAAATCTTCCTTCACTTACCAGCTAGATATAACAGATAATGGATTAAAAGTTACATTGTGACGTACCTCGCTCTCCACAAGCAATTGTTTAAATGCCATGCGAAGACAAGGAAAAACAGATTTTCCTAATATGTCAACCATGCGATGAAGAAAAGATGTGACCTGCAGTTGATTACAATAAATTAAGTATCTCTAAGAAAGAAAATTAAACAGATGCTGTACTCACACATATAAATAATAATAATAATAATAATGGTGAAGCAATTACCTTATTGCGCAAGGGCTTGATATTTGGGAATTCAACAAGGATCTGAATAAGAACATCCAATGTCTGAAACTCAAACAAGTTAATACAAAACTCCGGATAAATGGATGCTATTAAATTAGACGAGTTGAGAACTCAAATGATACAAGAGAATGGTTTGTTCAGAAATATAATGTAGATGTATATCAACTAGACTGTACACCTTAAATGTGCAGCTCAATGAGCCATCAATCAAAAATGTTGGCATGTGAAAACTTCATGTGAACGTATAAATAACAATTAAAAGCAAACTTAACTTGCCTGCTTAAACATGATGCCGATAGCTGGACGACTAGTTTTGATGAGCCGCTCATTAAAGCCCTAGATCATAAGGTAACACAGGGTTAGAATATAATAAAATCATGATATTTTAGGTAATGCATCAATCTGTAGATAATATTGAAATGCTTCAGAATACACCATTGACATTGGAGACTATATCCCAGTAGGAATACAGAAAAATGAATTGCAAGGTCAGCTGAAAGTTTTCTCTATGAAAAACTATAGGCAATGGTTCTAGCCATATTAATAGGAATGCTGATGGAGCTCATAGATAGGGACCAACCTTGCTGAGAGCATTCAGTGCCATGATAATCTGTTGAAAGTGTACAACTTTCACTGAAGATTCATCAAGCCCCTGTACTTTTGCTTCCAATAGCAGCGACTTGACCTGTATGGCAAGCTAAGATCAGAACAAAGTATCTACTGCACTGGAATGATACATAGCCAACTCATTGATTCTCTGATGGTGTTGCTAGGCTCATTGTCACCTGTTGACACAGAGGATTCAGCAATGCAGATAAGTACTCTGTTTGCTTTTCTGGTGGAACATCCTCCATCCCAATCAACAGCCCAATTGCCTACAAACCAAAGACAAATAGTTGATTCATAAACAAAATGACATAAAAGAAAACAGAACCCCAATATCTTTCAAACAAAGAGCAAAAGAATACCTCAAATGTGTAACTACCGTCTTCTGAACCAGAGCACTTCAGCTCTTTTGATGACCAGTCTAAACATGTATAGCGAGCAAGCATATCTTGAAGGTTCTGCCCACCATGAGACACCCAGAACTAAGCATAGTAACCAGTACAGATTTTAAGATAATTGGGTTAATGGTTACGTTTGAATTTTGGTAAAATTTGAGAGACATCAGGAATGAAAGCAAATACGGAAAAAATCGAATGTTTATGGTAAATTTAAAAAGATAAAGATGTCTATTGCTAGGTTCATTAGAAAGTCAACTGTAAACTTTGCCCAATTAATAACAAAAAGTCACACTATTAAAAATTTATGTTGTCTTCAATACATAAACCGTTGGTAGGTACTAAAAATAACTGAAAACAGATCATACTGCAACTGAAAATAATTTAAACCATTACTTTTGGCGATGACTGTTCACAGCAATAGTTATGCAGTATCGATTTGTCATTCTACATATTACAATTGACAAACCATAACAACATGTCATTTAAAAATTCATACTTTCTCCTGCGTAAATTGTGAAAATACAATTTATGAATTAGTCATTAAAATTCTTGCATATTCTCAAAATCCATGGATAATCAGTGAAGGAACTTCAGGAAAAACTGCAGTAGTGTTATGTATAACTATAACAACTTCTGGAATTCAGAGCATACTGTTACAGTGAACGGCAGCAATGGGAAATGGCAAGATGCAATGAAAACATGGAGTAACTAACAATAACGGAAGCTGAAATGATATATATACCTGAAGAATTGTTTCTATAAAAGGCACAAGCTTTGCCTTCAGCAGCTTAACAGCTCTCATGAATAAGTAACTAGCCCGTCGGCCAACATTGAGATTTAGATGTCGGATCCCTCTCTCATCAAGAAATGCTGCCAACATGCTATGAATGTATTGAGTATTCTCATGCACAAACTTCAAATATCTCGTAATTGTCTCCAAATAAACAAGTGCCACAATCCTATGAGAATGGCAAGAGAACCTAGCTGACAATAGCATTGGGACCAACTCGCCCAATAACCCACTTCCAGACTTCATTTCTTCTTCACTAACTGTCTCGCCCAACTGATAAAACAATGAAAGAGAAGCCTCAACTTCCTCCACGTTCTGATTGGAAGATGAAAGGGCATTGGCCAGTAAATTCCTAATAAATGACACTGTGACATTCGGATTTACTCGACAAACTGATCGGAAAAGAGTGAACAAATCCTTTCTATCTTCACACATCTGGTCCTCCTCCTCTTTACCGATTTTATCGGGGATATCAAGATTCCTTCTATAACTCTGGTCATACTGCATCTGGCTATAAATCAATTCCAATATCCGACCAATATGAAGCACTTGCTTCTGTGATGGAGATGACTTCATAGCAGCAACATAATCCGACAAGAATCCAACTACATTCCCAAAATCTGATTCGTCAGAGTTCTCCGTAACATAGAAAAGTGAAGGCAACGTCTCCTCGACAAGCTCAATCCCCTCGTCTGACCCCAACTTCTTATAACACTCCAATGCCTCTGCCGCATATCCCGTAATCAAAGATCCAATCTTTACAGCAAAATCTGTATCAGCAAACACCCTGCCCAACTGCGGCTTCAGTGTTTGAAGCAATGCCAGCTTCTGCCTATGGTCCATTCGTTTCAGCACAACAGCAAGCACACAACCAGCTGCGGCCGATCTCAAACAATCCGGCAGTTCATGTGCTTGCATAAGATTAAACAACAGAGACAAAAAATCCCGATTGGCAACAAGGCCAATATCAATCCAAGACACATACTTTCTCATCGTCTCAAGCACCGCAGTGGCAAGATTCGGATCTGATGATTTGTAAACATTCACCGCTTCAAAGAAGAAGGAAACAATCTGGGGAACGCACTGAAGTCGCATCGCATCCTTAACCCGAGTCGCCGCAGCAGACTCGTCGGCCGATCTCGGGTAATCCTGGCTAATCAAATCATCGTCTAATGCGGATAACAGCCTCGAGAAGAAATCAACCGCCGCCGGGCTTGACATCGACGAGCGGTCTGGCATCAGCTGAAAGAATGGCGATTGGAACAGCGAGGGATACTCCAACCGGATCAAAAAGGCAAGGGTTTGCGCCAGCTTGTTCTTCAAAAAGGGCGGAGAGACGGCGATCGAGGAGGTCGATAAGGCGACGAGCGACGAGCGGAGCATAGGCAAATCCGTCGACTGAGAGAGAGAAGGGTAATGGTGATAGAGAGAATCGTGTAGGGTTTGAAGAGACCAGAACTGCACCGGAATCAGCGAGGACCGATGCAAGAGATCGAGGCAGAGGCGAAGGAGAGACGAAGGATCCGTCAATGATTTGATCTGGTTGATGTAAGCGAGCGCTTGAGATCGGATAGAGGAATCGGGGGTTGAGGACGGATCATAGGTTAACAGAATGGCTTTCTCGAGGTCGTCCATGGCGATGAGGTCCCAAAACCCTAGAAACCCTAGACGGAGATTGGGGCGGGGTTTATAAAGGGGAGGCGTTGAGATTGCGGGGCGGGTTTTTTCGGGTGAAAATAGGAGGATTTTGGTTCGCTTTTTGGGGAGTGTAGGGACTTCGAAGCGGAGGAGGATGACAGATAACAGAGGATTTTTTTTTGTAGATTTTTTTTTCCTAAATTTAGATACATTTGTTTACAGTTGATTTTTCATTGATTTGGGTGGATTTTTGCAGCGAGCTGGGCGAAAGGAAGCGGAGGGAGGGTTTTACGAGGGGATAAATTATTGGAAACGACGAGTAGTTGTGGGTACTCTTTGTATGGTCCACGTATCAGAGTTGATTTGGAAGGGTTTTAATGACAGAATTTAAAAATAAGCTAAAAAGTAGAAAATGTTGTGAATGGAAATAACAGAATCGGTTAGGATTGCGGGTATCTTAGAGATACGTCCATATCTCGTATCTTTCTACTCTCCTATTCTGCCTACAAATAAAGGACTCGGTGTTCCTCCCCTAGGAGTTGATCCATAAAACGTTATCAGCACGAGCCTCTAAATTTTTCCACAAAAATTTTTTTTCGTTCGTTACGAAGGAGAAGAGAGACGGTGATCTACGCGCGCGGTGCAAGGCTTCTTCAAACGAGCGCCGTCATCCACGTAGGCTTTGTTCAACCGTCGCTATATCCGGATGACGGATATAGAGGTAAACCCTGCTAAAACGATGTTTGTATCATATATGATTGATCTACCCATAGATCTCGCAAGATCGATATGGGGATTTGCTAAATCGCCTAAAACAGACGAACTTTTTCGTCCCAAAAATCATATTTTTAGGGTTTTTCCTTGCATAAACCCAACCCCATGCCCGCCGGTGACCTTGCCGCCGGCCATCAAACCCCCCCTCCGGCCGCACCGCCCTGCAGGGGGCGGCCGGCGCCTCGGCCGCACCCCCTGCAGGGGGGCGACCGGCGCCACAACCGCACCCCCCTGCAGCGGGGGGCGACTGTCGCCTCCCCCCCCCATCGCCGACCGACGGCAGTCATAGAGCGACGGCGGCTAACCCTAGCCGCCGCCGCTAACTGTACTGGGCATGAAGCCCAGATTCAAAAAAAATTGCTGACCCTCAAGCAAACTGCGGGCTTCAGGCCCGCAGGCTTTGTTTCAAAAAAAATTTTTGATTTTTTGACTGCGAGCCGGAAACCCGCAGCCAACTGCAGGCTTCAGGCCCGCAGGCCAATTTTTCTTCTTTAAAATGAGGTGAAGGCTAAAAATAAGCCTCAAAAGGTATTTGGGGGACCAAAAATTGAGTAATTGGAGACCCAAAAATTCATGAAAAAATCATGAAAAATTATGAGGCAATACAGGATACTTTTGGGAACTCTTTAGGGTCCATTTGGTGATAAATTAAAAAGGAAAACTTTTTCCTTTTACAAAGAACATGTCAAATTATTGGGCACTTTTCCAATCTCTTTGGATAAACCAACTAGCACAACCCTTGCATTAAATGATTTCCTCTGTAAAATCATTAGTATATGTTTTGCATCATTTTGGCTTATTTTGCGGATAAACTGTGTATGGTTGTGCATATTTTTAAAACTTAATAATTAGGAAAATCATGTGACCGCTCTGCCGTTAGTGTCATGACCCGCTTCCCTAAAATGGAGGCGAGACGTGAAAAGGTCCGCACGAGAGTGGAGCTGTGAAGCCCCAAACCCGATAAGCGTCAATAAAACATAAGCAGGTCCCTGTAACTGCTTCGGAACAACAATAATAACACAAGAGAGACAGAAATAAAATTCTCATATCTCACAAATTGTCCACCATGAAAATAAGTTCAACATCCAGAAAATCCACCAGGCTAAAAGAAAGAGTCTAAAGGCCCAGAACAAGGCCAACAAAACCAACAACATAACATATTATAGGTGCTACGCACCGACAACAAAACAGCAGTCTAAAACAAAAAGGGAAACACAACGAAAACACTAGGACTGGTCTCCAGTGTCCACGTACTCCCCGTCAAACACAAGCTCGGGCTCGGCGTCAGCAAACACCTCGTCCTCAACAAGGTACTCAGGCTCAGGATCTAACATGTGTCACCCAAAAGAGTAAAGGGGCACAAGTCAGCAAGTCTAAAAGAATTGGGCAAGGAAACTGAAAGTAAGGCAACTAGCGACCTAGCAGTTTTAGTATGCATGACATGGCAGTTATAACATGAGTGCACAATTTAAGACATGGTGAACAGTAAGTACAAGAGAACAAGTATCGGGACAAGACAAGAGTAGCCAAGCTACTAACAATCTCATTCAATTCACTATTCACGTTTCACGTTGTTTTGTAGATGTTTACGCCCTTCAGCTGAATGGTACATCATTCACACTGATCGGCACTAAACACTACCCCACCGCAGAGTTTACGTCTTACAACTGCAGTTGCTGATCAGGCAGACCCCCAGTTTAATGACCGCTTAACTCTTACCATATCCCACACGTAAACAAGCCAGGGTCCCTGTACATGAGCACAGCAAGTGAGCCAGGGTTGCCCCGCACGGGAGCTTGTTTCTTAGTTCACAATTCAATATCGAGCGTTGGGGTTAGCAACTCATTATGCTCGCTTCTGGTCACGAGCCAGGAAACACAAGTATTGTAGCGATGCTACGCAATCACGGGATCACTTAAAGAATGCATGACATGACATTTAATTTGCGTACCGTTAATGGAAAGTAAACATGGCATGGTAATTGTGCAACATGATACATGTCGGAACTAGCTTCGTTGTCAAGCTAGTTCCCCAATTTGCGCCTAGGCGAGTATCATTTCGTCGCCTAGCCTCTTTTACGCCTACAACAAGCAAATGGCCTAAAAACATGGCCTAAACCCTAAGTGGCAAGTTTCACTTGCCGCACCGGGGATGACGATCACGAAGGTTCGTTTCGCGGATGCTAATCTACGGGGGAAAAATCGCTGTTATGGGGAAACAATCATCAAACAACATGAAATTTCATTAGGGTTTCATAAAAATACAAATAGGTTATGAAAACATCAAGAGATCGATTTCTTACCGAGAGGAGGCGGAAGAAACACTCCGGAGAACCTAGGAACCAGATCTGGAAACCAATGGAGAAGTTTGGGGAAACTAGGGTTTTGGGGGATTTTGGGGATTTGATGAGATTTTGGGGAAGATGAGAGATAGAATGAGTTGATGGATGGTTTGGATGATGGATTTAGGGCTTGGAATGAAGGAATAAGGGTTGGAGGTGGAAGGGGGCTCAATGGGGGAGAAACAAGTGTTTTGGGTCGAGTGGAGGAAGAAAAAAACGTTTGGGAGGGGTATAAATAGGATGGGCTGGCGGCTGCCCAGAAATTAGGGTTTTAACACAGATTAGTCGGTCAAAGAGCAACCACTGACCGACTAGTTTGGCAACTAGTCGGTCGGTCGACCAACGCAGACCGACTAAGTGTAAACAGTAACTTCTGAACGAAAATAGGTTTTAGATTTAGTCGGTCGAAGAACAAATACTGACCGACTAGTTTGACATCTAGTCGGTCGATGAACGTTCTTAGACCGACTAAGAGTAAACAGTACAGATACTAAAATTTAGATGATGAGTTAGTCGGTTAAAGAAGCATTGCCGACCGACTAGTTTGCAACCTAGTCGGTCAACCAACGTTCTTAGACCGACTAACGACAAACAGTAACTTCTGAGAAATTTAGAGAGCCAACTAGTCGGTCGAAGAAGGATTGCCGACCGACTGGATCGTCATCTAGTCGGTCGGTGCCCCTTCTTACACCGGCTAATAAGCACCAAAAGTTCCGATACGGAGCGCGGAGCTCCGGGATCGATTCCTAAGACTCCTAGGCTTGATCTAACAGTAAGATACGACCGTTATGAAGCCCGTCACGAATGACATACTTCGAAATCGACTATCCTAAGGAAGAAACGAGAAAACACGACGAAACGATCGAAAATGAAAGTCACGGAGACGAAAACCACACATGAGGAGAAAATCCACCAAAACATATATTATAATATAATAAATCCAGATACAAGGAAACCAGTCGTTACAGTTAGTCAGCTAACTTAACGGTGTAACACTGCCCAATTGTCCATAATTATTAAGTAATTAAATTGTTTATCCATCTCTGCGAATATTAATGCATGTGATGCCTTTGATGAAAATGTCTGGTGAAAATGTTTGATGAGCACAAAATTTCTGCATGGATGGCTAATTGCGGTTTTTGGATCGTCTGTCTAAGTCCAGCATTTTATTTTCCTGCACTTTTCTTTTACTTTTGAGAGAAATTGTAGTGAGAAAATTATGTAAATGTCCAAGACCGAAGACCTTTTTCCATATAGACAGAGGCCACAATTGAAGCTGAAGATCTTGTATAGGACCCACGGGGGTTTCCAAAGTTGTAATTTCTCTTTAAAGCTTTCATTTGTGTAATATGGATTGTAATGGGACTTTGTACTCTTATTTATGTGGGACTGGCCATTCCACGCAATTAGCCCTTCATATTAAAATTGCCTCAGCATGAAAATGTTTATGTTTAAATTATTAATTCATGCATATTTGTGTTCTACTAGATAAAATGGCTAAAATTGCAAGTGTCGATTTCGAAGTGCTGGATGCATCAGGAAGAAACTATCTGAGATGGCAGCTCGATGTGAAGTTTCATCTACGGGCACAGTCCCTCATTTCTGCTGGACTAATAATGAAAATATAAGCGATATAGAAAGGCGCACGACATTATCTATATTCGCCGCCATGTGGACAAGACCCTAAAGGCTGAATACCTTACGGTTGAAGATCCACTTGAGCTATGGACTGCCCTTGAGGATAAATATAAACATCAGAAAGATGTTATGCTCCCAAAGGCACAATATGAGGGGAGAATCTGAGACTGTAGGACTTTAAGTCCATTGCTGAGTACCACTCAGCACTTTTTAGCATCACCTCACGCCTGAAGTTGTGTGGTGAAAAAGTCTCAGAAGATCGCATGCTGGAAAAGACGTACACGTCTTTCCATGAGAAGGATGCGATACTTATACAGCAATACCGTGAACGAAAGTTCACCAAGTATTCTGAGCTGCTGTCATGTTTACTCATGGCTGAACAAAACAGAAAGCTTCTCCTCGCCACTCTCAACATACGCCACCTGGCACTACCCCCTCGCAGAAGCTCATATGCCTCTTCTTCTCGAAAGAAGAGAGATAATAAAAGAAAAGAAAGACTACAGAAAGGGGGACAGAACAAAAAGGCTAGGGGACAAGTCCAGCAACGAAGAAATGAAAGTAAGCGAAAGTTCACCTGGCGCAGAAATGACAAAAATAGAGATGGTGCACCCTAACCCAAGAGGGAATAGAAAAACCAGTGCCGTAGATGTGGCATGAAAGGCCACTGGTCTAGAGTGTGCAGAACTCCGCATCATCTCCAGTATTTGTATAAAGAGAACAAGAAAAATAAAGCTGAAACAAACCTGATGACCTCCGATGCTCCAGTCGAGTTTACAGCTGACGACTTCGAACATAATGACTGTAACGACTGGTTTTTCATGTATGGATTATATATATATATATATATATATATATATATATATATATATATATATATATATTTGGTTGCTTCTTCTTGATTGTGATTTCCATTTCCTTCTCCGTAGTTTTCATTTTCGTTCGTTTCGTCGTGATTCTCTAGATTCTTCCGTCGGTCGTCGATTTTGGAGTAAGTCATTCGTGACGGGCTTCGTATCGGTCATATCTTATTGTTAGATCAAGCCTAGGAGTCTTAGGAATCGATCCCGGAGCCCCGCGCTCCATATCAGAACTTTTGGTGCTCATTAGCCGGTATAAGAAGGGGCACCGACCGACTAGATGACGATCCAGTCGGTCGGAAAACCTTCTTGAACCGACTAGTGAGCTTTGTTAAATGTTCAGGAGTTACTGTTTGTCGTTAGTCGGTCTAGGAACGTTGGTTGACCGACTAGGTTGCAAACTAGTCGGTCAGCAATGTTTCTTTAACCGACTAACTCGTTTACTAATTTTTGGTATCAGGGCTGTTCATTCTTAGTCGGTCTAAGTTCATCTTTCGACCGACTAGTTGTTAAACTAGTCGGTTAAGTTTTGTACTCAGACCGACTAATTCTTAGTTCTTCTGTACAGTCTAGTTACTGTTTGCTCTTAGTCGGTCCAAGAACGTTCATCGACCGACTAGATGTCAAACTAGTCGGTCAACAGTTGTTCTTTGACCGACTAAGCAGTGCAGGAAACCCTAGTTTTGCCCTAGCCGCCACCAAACTCTATAAATACCCCTCCAAACGTTTTCTTCTCCTCCCTCATGACCTAAAACCCTAATTTCTCCTCCATTGAGCCCCCATCTTCCTCAAACCATTAAACCTCCATCCCAAGCTCTTCCTTCATCATCCAAACCCTCCTTTATCACAACCCACCTTCCATCTTCCCCAAACCTTCATCAAACCCCCAAAATCCACATCAAAACCCATTTCTCCAGATTTTTCCCTCATTTCCAGATCTGAGCCGGATCGTTCTTCCGTTGCCGTGGTTGCTCGGCATCGTTCCTTCGCTTCCTCACGGTAATACTCGATTCCTTTAGTTTTAGCATAACCCACATTGACATTGTGAAACCCTAATAAAATGGATTATTAGATGATTAGGGTTCTAATAAGAAATCAATTTAGAATCATTGTGCTAATAGTTGTTTTGCCATAACAGTGATCCATTCCATAGTTAGCTTGTGTGACGATCTTCATTGCTCGTCAATCCCGGTATCAGGCAAGTGAAACTTGCATCTCTTGATTTGGGCCATGTCTTAGGCCATTTCCTTGCTTTAGCGTAAAAGAGACTAGACGGTGAAATGATAGCAGTCTAGACGCCATTGACCTAGCTTGACAACGAAGCTTGGTCCGTCACCTTCATCATGCTTGTATGTCACGTTTACTTTTAAATTAACGGTACGCGTGTTAACTATTCATGTCATCCATTCATCCTTAACTGCTATTGCATTTTAACTGCCATGTCTAATTTCAATAAACGGTACGCGAATATGTTCATGTCATTGCATTTTGCCTGTCTCGTTTAAATACAATTAACGGTACGCGAATATCTGCTCATGTCATTGCATGCTTGAATACTCATCGTGATTGCGTAGCTTCGCTACATACTTGTACCATTTGTTTCGGCTAGGCACCCACCTTGCGTGGGCACAATGCTATGCCAAATACACTTTCTGGCTCGTGTTCCAGAAGACGAGCTCAACACAGCCTGCAGGCAATAGGGCACTCGTTGAGTGACCCCTTGTACTTGATACTTAAACACAGCCTGTGGGCAATAGGGCACTCGTTGAGTGATCCCTTGTACCTTACTTGTTACTTGACATTACATGTCACCCCTACCACTTGATACTTGCTACTTTACTTTACTTGTTACCCCCTTACTTTACTTGCCATGCACCATACTTTAACTGCTAGGTTGCTAGTTTACCCTTCTTTCCGTTTCCTTGCACAAGTCTTTCGACTTGCTGACATGTGCCCCTTTTCTCTTTTGGGTGACACATGTTAGAGCCCGAGCCTGAGTTACTTGCTGAGGACGTGGTGTTCGCTGACGCTGAGTCAGAACCCGCGTTGATCGAGGATTTCGTAGACACTGGAGATCAGTCTTAGTGTCTTCGTTTAGCTTCTTTTGTTAGACTGCTTAGTTGTCGGTGCGTGGCACCTAGTTTGATACTCTGTTATGTTTGTGTTGTTTTGCTTGGCCTTGTTCTGGGCCTTAGACTCTTCCCTGTTAGCCCGGTGGCTTTTCTGCGATGTTGATTGTTTTGTGGAAGAACTTTGGGAATGGTTATTTCATACCCGTCTCATTCTATTATTATTATTGTTGTTGTTCCTTTTGCGTTTACAGGGACCTGCTTATACTAAATTGACGCTTATCAGGCGTGCAGCTTCACAGCTCCACGTTTGAGCGGACCTTCTCACGTCTCGCCTCCATTTTAGGGAAGCGGGGCGTGACAATGACCTACTTGATTAGCCTTCTATTTTTATCTTAGCAAACTGTTTAGAACATTTCATGTTATGAGAGCTTTCATATTATGTAATTTAATTTTGAATGAAAATATTTATTTAAAAATGCATGTGCCTATATGGTACATCTTTTAATAGATGAACTGCTCTCATGACTGATTAGTAGATAATAAACACATACGATCTTTCAAAACAAAGCCCAACATCAGGGCCATATTGAAGATCCAGTAATCGCAACATTGTTGCCCCCCAACTGACACAAAAACAAAAATAAAGGATGCAGTAATCTCTCCGAATTCCAAAGAAACTTTTTAAGTTTCAAGAACATCCGTTTCAACAGATTCCATTTGGAAATAGCAAATGTAAATGAAAAACAAATTACTGTACGTAACGTCTCAAGAAAAAGGATTAAAATCCATACTTGAACGTTTTGAGAGCCTTACCAGCCTCAATCATACAAAGATTAGGAGAAAGGAAGCGAAATTAAATGGAGCACCTGAAGTGCCCGACATCAGCCAAATTTTTACTCTGGCATGATAGACTTGGCCACCCTGGATCAGTGATGATGCACCGCATCTTATCCTATGGGTATGACTTGAAGAACCAGAAGATTCTTCAGATGGAAGAATTCCCTCACATCCCTTGTTATAAAGGAAAACAAATTACAATGCCATCTCTATTAAAATCTGACAAAAGAATCTCCAAGCTTCCTCGAAAGAAAAATAAGGAGATTGATGTGGACAAATCCATCCCCTAGTGGGCTATTATGGTACTTTATTTTACCGGTAATTGCATCCTCAAATACTCGTATGTGTGTCTACTAATGACCCGCAACCTAGCTTTTCCAAAGCTATTAGCACAAATAAAAATGTTGCGGGCACATTTTCCAGACAATCAAATAAAGAAAATAAGTCTGGTAAATGTTGGGGAATATACATCCCGGTCATTTCAAGAGTACTGCCAAGCAACGGGAAAAGAAAATGAACATACAGTGCCGCATGTTCATACCCAAAATGGGTCAGCAGAATCACTGATAAGTAGACTCTAATGGATTGAACGTCCATTAAATCCCGATTGCCTATGGATGCATATGGACATGCAAATTCTGCATGCTGCATCATAAATGAAAATAAGACCCTCTGGAGGTCAGAGTCTCCACTGCAACTTCCGTATGGAATGCCACCAAACATTTCTCATCTGAGAATCTTCGGTCACGCAGTTTAAATCACTATCGCACCACCACAAAGGACAAAAATGGGTCCTCAACGTCGCCTAGGTATCTATGTAGGGTTTGACTCGCCCTCAATTATAAGATACCTAGAACCCTAAACGGGGGACGTGTTTAAGGCACATCTTGAAGAATGTGATTTCGATGAGACGAGTTTCTCAAAAATAGGCCCAGATACTGGAAAAACTGGCGCGAAGCAAATTATAACGTGGGATACAAAAAGTTTGACCCACCATGATCCGGTAACAAAACAATGTGAAGATGAGACCCTGAAGATCCTCCACATATAGAACAAGGTTCACCTGTTACCGGACTCACTTACTGACAACCAGAAGATTGTCAGATCATACATCCCTGCTGCAAAAACGCCAGCTAGGATTGGCATTCCCGAGAATGGATGCAATCTACCAGCAGCAGAAGTGGCTAATCCTCAACGGAAAAGAGTCAGACCACTAGGCTCCAAGGACTGAAATTTTAAAAAGAAAAAAAGAAAAATATCTGGAGGCCTTAAGACAATACTATCACAGGACAATGAGCTCATGTCCACAACCTCACTCTTTCCGGAATCCAGTGCAGAGGAACTGCCGGGAAAACTGAAATTGAAAGTAAATGTTGTACATACTGGGGAGGTGTTGGACAGAAAGAACATACTTTTCGACAATGTATTCACATATCATATTGCCATATACATCGCAAAAGCGGTGATGTTTATAAAATATCGTTCCATACTTCGTTGCTAACATGCACACGTAGAGATTGGCCAAATGTGGAACGAGGCAATAAAAGATGAGCTGTACTCACTTATGAAACGTGAAATGTTCGGACCTGAAGTCCAGACACCAAAAGGTGTCAAACCTGTGTGTAAAATAAGTATTGTACACATAAGAAAAAATAAATATAAAATCGTATGCTATAAGGTACAGCCTATAGCCCAAGGGAAAATTTCGCTGAAACTAGGAATCGAACAAATTAAAATGAGCATGACTCATAAATGATGCATCACTCTCCCTAAGTAATCAAAAGCGAATACCTTACGATTTGGCAAAGGAAATTTTGGATATGCTGTTATTGGATGTTGTGACGACATACCTTTGTGGATATATTGGTAAAGATAAATTTCCACATTTCCTTAAATGCCCGAATAGACTTCGGGACGTCTATTCTATTGAAGAAAAACAATAAGTATAATAAATAATGTACAACCAATAGAATCACTTGACAAATCAATGATTCATACTGAAGGTTGTCTTTGCATCTAAGCAAAAGAACATGATTAGAGCTCATAGTTGTAAACAACTAAAATCTCATCGGATCTCCAGAAGAGAAAACCGAAACATCTGTTCAAGCCTGACTATTTAACATGAAATGAAAGACTTAGACAAATATAAAGTCATGGCTCATAGAATCATGTTACATATGTCCAGAAGTGCGTTGGAGAAATTAAAAGGACCATTTGTCATTAAAAGTACACCAATGGTAGTATACCTAATGGATGTACAAAAAGAACCTTTCCGATCGCTGGAAGAGGGAGAGGATATAACTGGTCCTAAAGTCCCTTATCTAAGTGCAATCATGCACTCCTGGCTAACTGCATACGTCCCGATATAGCAGTTGCAGTAAACTCATTAGCTAGCGATAGTTGGCACCTAAAAGGGCCATTAGACCGGAGTTAAGCCTTTTGCGCTTCCTCTAAGGGTCGAAAGATTTGGACTTACAATATGAAGTAGCATCCTCCAATGTTTATGCAAATGCAGATTACAGGTCCGGTCCCTATACTGAGAAATCACAGAACGGGTACCCACTGTTGGATGGCCATCTACTGCAGATCTACAAAGCAACTTATGAAGGCAACATCATCCTATCATTCCGAGATCCTCACCATTCCAGAATCATACCAATGGTGTATTTGAGGGCGCCTGGTGGTACATCACATCCCAGTGACGACTGGGATAGGAGCTGGTATTGTGGAGCTGACCACATAGTCTGAAGACCACATCAGAGGCGACGAAACTTAGCACACCTCTCCAGGGTTTCTGGATTCAGCAGCTGCTCAATGGTGATAATATTTGTAATCTGTGTATATTTTCGGAATGTTGTAAATAGGAGTGATGAGATAAACCTAAGAGATCTGAAAGCCTGAGAGCTTTTATAGATCAGGGGAGTTGAGGGAATTTGTACTCTATTTCCTAAGCTATAGTTTTTTCCACTGGGTTTTACATAGCCAAAGGTTTTAACGAGGCAAATCACATCAACTATGGATCATGAAGTATCCACCCCTCTGTGACGCTCAGAATCCAGAAGTATTCATAAGCAGAGTCACTTGAACAAATCAGGGACAGTTAAAGAGCATTTGAACTCTTGTTCCTTAACTATGGTTTCTACTACAAGGTTTTCCATAGCTAAAGGTTTTAACGAGGCAAACCTCACCAACTCAGGATCCTGAAGTATCCACCCCATGTGAGACTCCTATTACGCTCAGAATTCTGAAGTATTCTTGAGCAGAGTCCACACCTATGGCTGGATAAGGGGGAGTGTTATGAATGGAAATACCAGAGTCGGTTAGGATTGTAGAGGAATATGCCCTCGGATCATTTGTATTTGATGCAAATGATAATTTAAGCTTAGATATGGACTATTTTGCATTTGATGCAAAAGAGATTAAATGTGTCTTAAATTGTTTAAGACTATATTTAATTAAATAAATGCGTTGAAAAGGTTACCTAGATGACGGGATCGTCCCGCTCTAAACGCAGGTTCAAACCGCGTCAAAAACGGAGTCCAAATGCACAAGTTATAGCCAAAACAAGTCAGCCCAAACTGTTGGGCTGAAACCTGCGAAAAATGGAGGCCCACCAAGCCCGAATTTTCTGGTTAGGGTTTTTGAAACCTGGGATTTTCTTGACGGCTACGTTTATAAGAGAAGCATGACTTTTGGCTATCTTTGGACAATTGTTTGAAGGGTCAAACGGACTCGGATTGACGAGCCGTTTTTTCCTATGCGTTCACCGTTGAACACCCTTCGAATTGATAGGTTGTATCAATCATGAAGCTTAACGGTGAGTGAGTTAAAATTCACGGAAGTTTGCACTTTGTGAAGTGCAAACTAACTTGATTTTGATTAACTCAAATTAATAGTCCCACATCGGATTTTGAGAAAGGGGAGTAGTCAGCCGCCTATATAAATAGGGGTCTGCTCTCCTCCTCAAAACTCGTCCCAAGCTCTAGATCTGAGCGGCTCTCGTAAATGTTGGAGCACGCCCGGATCTAAGCTAAATTAATATTTCTCCTCTCCCTATAAATTTCTGCCTTGCTCCTGAGGGCTCTAGCAAAGCCACAAAGGAGTTCGGATTCAGATCCGAAATCTAGGCGGAGGTTTCACTCGCGTGAAACTTTCTTCGGCGGTGGGTGGCTCGGCGACACGTGGATTGATCGCCTCGGGATGCGGAGCGGTTGGAGGAGCGGTGCGGGGAGCAGTTCAAGGAGCGGCTCGGCGTGAGACGGGAGCAGCTCGGAAGACGGCGCGGAACATCTCGCCTGTCCCAGGGCTGAGATTCCGGGTATGTGTTTAAGTTTTCATTTAATTATTCGCAGTAGTTAGATCCCTCTTGGGGTGGTCAGATCCACCCCAAGTTGGCAGAGTTCCTGGCTAATAGGGTCTGGTTCCTTAGGGTTACATGTTAATTAGATTAACATAAAAATTTTCCGCTGCATTTCTGTCTATGTTCCGTCCGACTTAGGACGGGACTAGAGTTTTTGTGCCCTAAGGGTCCCAGAAAACCCTGCAAGGATTGCGGGTATCTTAGAGATACATCCATATCTATGTATCCTATCTTTCTACTCTCCTATTCTGCCTATAAATAAAGGGCTGGGGGGTTCCTCCCCCAGGAGTTGATTCATAACAGAAAACAATTTTTAAGAAAGTGATTTTTGTTATGCGTAGGAGAGACTTATGGTCTCCCCTCCCTCATTTATCCACCATTACACCCCATTAACTAGTAGTGGGGTGAACCTTTGGTATACTTAAGACTATTGGTCTCCCCTCCATATGATGAAATAATAAAAGGGGACCATGGGCTATTGCCATGGTTGATCATCTTCAAACATGTTATCAGCACAATCAAGCTCACAAAAAAAATTGAGCCACAAAATTTTCATACTCCGCACAAATTTTTTCCTCTTGCGAAAGAATCTTGTAATTGCGGCAAATCTCTTGCGACGACGATCGATTGATTACCTTCACGGCATTTGCGGGAGCGGTGATTATATTTTTTCTATCTACGGATTATATTTGTTCTTCCCTAGATCATCGATCTAGAGGTAAAATTCTTCTCCCGTAGATATAGACTATGGACCATATCCTATTTTATTACATATGTATGTTGATTGTATTTATCAAATCAACATATCATTAAAATTAAAAAAACAAAACAAAAATTCCCCAAATGTCGAATTCTTTGAAGGAATCGAATTAAAATTTCCTGTTGGATATGCCCCAAATTGGATCAGAAATGTTACTCTTGTTCATCTATTGCATTCCAATTTCTCTATAATGTCCCATATTATTTCTGATCGGAGGTGTGGAAATAGCGACCCCCCATTAAAGAATTATGGTTTTCATAAACAGTGTAACTAAAAGTTAAATTTACATGTAAGATTAGATTTTGATCGGCAATTACGATAATGGATAGCTTCATGACCTTTTGCTTTTCATAAAAAGAATTTGAAGACTTGCTGTTTGCACAAACAGAATTTGAAGAAGTATGGTTTCATAAATAGTGTAACCAAAATCTAAATTCATAATTAGATTTTGATTGAAAATTCGGGTAAAGGATAGCAGCATGACTTTTAATTTTAAGTGTTAGAGAAATGCCATAATCTTACAAATGAAAGAAGATCCTGTAAGGAAGAAGATCATGTCGGGTGAACCTTGTTGTCGGGGGGCTCGTCTCTTCGCCAGCTAGGATTGACATCCCAAAGATGGATGCAATCCACCAGCAGCAGAATTGGTTGTACCTCAATTGAAAAAAGGACGCCCGCCAGGTTCAGAATATAAAGTTCCTTAAAAGAGGAAGATTCCTGGATATATTAAAATGATCCCACCACAGGATGCTGAGCTCAGACCAGCGACCTCTCCCCTCCTAATTTCCCCTGCAGAGGAAAAAATAGGATAAACATCATTTTATTAAGTACGTACTGGGGAGGTACTGGACAGATATAGCACAGTTTGCTTTGATGAATGGCAAAGATTGCGAGCGTTGTTTTTTTTGTTCTCGATGAGGCTGAAAAAAATTATTTGAGCTGGCAGCTGGACCTGAAGTTCCATCTGCACTCACAGGGCATAAGTCACACAATTTAAGCTCCAGCTACGGTTGCGACAACTGATGAAGTGACTTCTACTGATAGAGTCACCGATATAGAGAAGGCGAAAGCCATTATCTATAACAAGAGACATATTGATCGGACCCTGAAGGCCGAATATCGGATAGTAGAAGACCCGCATGAACTTGTGACCGTACTTGAGGACAGATACAATCATCGGAAAGATGTTATCCTCCCTCATGCGCGTTATGAGTCGGAAATTCTCCTACTGCATGACTTCAAGTTCGTGGCTGAGTATAACTCAGCTCTCCACAACATCACCTCACGCCTAAAGTTACGCGGTGAACAAGTCTTGGAAACCAGCATGCTTGAGAAAACATATACATCCTTCCATGAAAAGGATGCTATTCTCATGCAACAGTATCGTGAACGCAAGTTCACGAGGTACTCTGAATTACTCTCCTGCCTTCTTTTGGCAGAACAGAACAGAGAACTCCTATTGGCCACTCATAACCTACGCCATACTGGCTCTGCTCCTCTACCTGAAGTTCACACAGTTTCTTCCCAGAAGATGAAGAACACGCACAAGGGTAGATTCAACAAGGGGAAAGCTGCGAAGAAGCAGACCAGAGCTCCTCTCCAGAACAACAATAATGAGGGGAACAAAAAGAATACGTGGAAGAGGAATACCTCTGACTAGACATCTACTCCCAAGAAAACTTGGGAGGACAAATGCCACAGATGTGGCATGACTGGACGTTGGTCCAGGGTCTGTCGTACCCCACGCCACCTCCAAGATTTGTATATGACAAGCCTGAATCTTTCCTCTGAAACAAATCTGGTGGATATACAGCCTCCAACTTGGTTCAACACCGAGGATTTCGAGAATAACGACCTCTTTGACTAAAGCTAATTTAGTCATCTTTTCAACCATTATCATTAATATTTAGATTATGTCCTTCTTTATCTTAAATCGAATGTAGTTTTACTAAAACTTTTTAAAATCGTTTCTAGAGATAGAGATGAATTGTGACTGTCTAATGGATGGTGCCTCCACGCACAAGATCCTTCTTGATAGATGCTATTTTAATAGCATATTAATTATTATGGTCCCGTCACTACATTTTCGGGAATAAATAATATAATAGAAGAATCAGGTGAAGCAATTTTATTGCTCCCAAACCAAACACAAATTATAATAAAAAGATGTTTTATTTTCTCCATAATCAAACAGAAATATATTAAGTTTCAAGGACATCTGTTTAAATGGATATTACTTGGAATCTGATGATTTCAATAGTGTTGAAATTGTGTGTTATTAACTTATTCTTCATAAGGATGGTATTAAAACCATCCTAGAACGTATTAAAGGACTCCCGTCGTGCCTTTTAAAGGACTCCCGTCGAGCATTTATCAAACATACATCCAACCTATAGAAGCTAACTTGATAGAGCGCCAGCAGTGTTCTACATCACTAGAATTCAGTCTCTGGGAATTATAGACTAGGTCACCCAGGATCGGTAATGATGTACCGCATCATAACCCAATCTCGTTGACATAATTTAAGGAAACTGAAGATTCTTCAAAAGGGAGATTTTCCTAGTCCACCATGTTATAAGGTTAAAACTTATTAGGGGACCGTCCCACCTGAAAGTTTGGTTTGAGTCTCCTAGCTTGTTGGAGAGAATACATGGAGACATTTGTGGGCCAATTCACCCATCAAATTTTCCATTCAGGTACTTTATAGTACTGATATATGCATCTTTATGTGTATATATATATATCCATATTAGGCTCATAAACCAAAAGCCTAAAGCTTCTGAGACTTTTTGTTGGGACACTAAGACTTTGTCTCATTATGATACGCGTACTAGTCAATGTGAAGATGAGATCCTGAAGAACCTTCATCTTCAAAATACAGTACATTCACTATCGGATAATTTTACTGACAATCAGCAGATTGTCAGATTACACGTCCCTCTGCCAATACACCAGCTAGGATTGACATCCTCAAAGATGGGTGCATTCCACCGGCATCAGAATCGGCCGTACCTCAAATATAAAGAGGACGACTGCCTTGCTCCAAGGATAAATTCCCTCGTAAGAGGAATATACCTGGAGAAATAAAGAATATCCCACCCCAGGATACTGATCTCGGACCAGTAACCTCTCCACTCCTTCCGTCTCCCGAAGAGGACAATACAGGAGAAATATAATTAAAATTCGTATGTATTGGGGAGGTACTGGACAGAAAAAGCACTGTCGTCGTCGTCGACTTCGCGTTCGATATTACTATTCACGTCGCTAAAGGCGACGATGATATCGATCCACTATCTCTAGCTGAATACAAACGCAGAAATGATTGGCCAAGGTGAAACGAAGCAATAGGAGTAGAGCTGGACTTACTATTGAAACGCAAAGTCTTTGGCCCAGTAGTCCAAACAACAAAAGGTGTAAAACATGTGGGATACAAGTGGGTATTCGTAAGGAAAATAAATAAGAATAAACAGATCGTACGCTACAAAGCAATACTTGTAGCTCATGGATTTTCCCAACGACCGGGGATATATTATGAATATATTTTCCTAGGTTATGGATGCGATCACATTCTGATTGATTATAAGCTTAACATCAATGGAAGGCCTAGAAATGCAGCTGATGGACGTTTTGACTGCATATCTATATGGCAATATAGATAAAGATATCTATATATAACTTCTAGATGGTTTCAAAATACCAACAGAAATAAAAGATAGACCTCGGGACGTCTATTCTGTTAAGCTGATAAGATCATTTATGATCTTCAAACAATCTGTAAAAAATTTTGGTATAACAGACTGAGTGAATTCCTTGTTCAACAAGGCTTCACCAATAATGAAGTCTGCCTGTGTATTTTAACCTTGGGAACAGGATTCGTATAATAGTCGTCTAAATAGACGACTTAAACCTCATCGGATCTCTTGCAGAGATTGATGATATATCTGCAAGCCTCAAACTAATGTTTGAAATGAAAGACCTAGGCAAGACTAAATATAGTCTTGGCTTACAGATAGAAAACCTCAGCGGATGAATCCTGAAAAATTACTGAAATTTTTCCAAATGGGTTAAACGTTATCCTCCAAGTACACCAATGGTCGTTTAGATCATTGGATGTACATAAGGACCCCTGCCGTCTGCTGGAAGAGGGAGGAGGAAATGTTAGGTCCTGAAGTACATTAACTTAGTGCCTTTGTAGCACTACTATATCTAGAAAACTGCACGCGTCCCGACATAGCGTTCGCAGTCTTCCTACTAGCCAGATACAGTTCAGCGTCCGCAGCACCACTGAAACGGAGTAAAGCAGCTTCTGGGCTATCTCCAAGGGTCAGTTGACCTGGGAGTATACATCCCGAAAGGTGGATCTTGTTAGTTCTTGGTTTCAAGACTAATGTTGTTTTGATGATGATCAATACATTATGTTAGTGTGCTAATTTTTCTTATGTTTTAGTCTCAGTTTATCTTAATGATTATATGTTGATGAGACAAAGCATAAAGCTTGGAGGATATTACAAGGGATATCTTAAAGACCTCTAAGAGTGATGGTGTGCTCAAGCTTGGATGAAGTCATGAAGATCATCTAATGAAGCCAAAGCTTGGAGCATGATGATGGATGGACATCTAGAGGAGCAATGACGAAGCTTGGAGCTTGATGAATGGAAGCTCATCAAGGTGTGCCAAAGCTTGGAGATGATGGAGAGCATCAAGGCATAGTGAGCTTGAAGACTTAGACTCTAGGAGATGTAATTTGTAATCCATGTAATTTCAATTACTTGTATTTCTCTTTTTGAGTCTAGGATTTTTGTAATGCCTTGATAGATGGTCATACTCTCATGCATTTGCATTTCACCATCTTAGTGAGCCTTAGGATTATCATAGAATCCAACCCAATATGTTCATCTTTCCCAAAGACTCATTTGGAGTCTCTGGCTCTCCTACAGTCGCCTGCTGAAGGTTTTACAGTCGACTGGGTGATTTTCAGTCGCCTGTCGCACCTTCTACAGCCGACTGTGATCCACAGCTCAAGTCAAATTTTCTATTGACTCATCTTGAGCTTTTCGCATCAGTCGACTGATGTTCAATTTCCAGTCGCCTGTACTATTACAGTCGCCTGTGAATTGGTCGACAGTCGCCTGTGCGCTTCTTGCATTTTCTAGGCTTTTTCCCATGTTGCAAGACAATCGCCTATTGCTGTTATTACAGTCGCCTGTATATTTACAGTCGTCTGTGAAATGGCCTTCAGTCGTCTGAAAGGCGTAAGTGCGAAATATGCATCTCTCTCTGTCTTTTCTCCATCTTATTCAGCAGACGACTGATTAAGGTTGTACAGTCGCCTGACTATTTGACAGTCGACTGTATTATTGACATCAGTCGCATGTGCGTAAACTGGAGAAAGAGTGCAGCTCTCTGTTTTATTCCATCCCCTGCAGCAGTCGCCTGCTAAAGGATTTACAGGCGCCTGTCATGTTCTCAGTCGACTGTATCGACTTCATCAGTCGACTGTCGTGGCTCAGATTATAGCCATTGGGATATTTTCTAGCCGTTGATCAGTCGACTGTCTATTGATCATCAGTCGACTGTTCTTGCCGTAAACTACCAAAATCTAGCCGTTGCAGATTTCTTTCCTTTGGGTTTTTGTCTGTGTTTATAGGCTCTTCTTGGCTTCCTATATATATGGATTGACTTAGTTCATTTATGACTCTTGGAAAGGGTTAGGAATTCATAGAAGATCATTTCATCTCTTCTCTAAGCCACTCCTCCCTCATTCCCTAATTAGAGCTTCATTCTTATGCTATAGCATCTAAGCTCTAGGTAATTTCTCCAATGGATTTCAATCGCATTCCTCTTCTTGGAGAACATCTTTTTTCTCTTCATTTCATACACTCAAGTGAGAAGTGTTAGGATTCATTCCTAGAAGAGAAAAAGATCATCAAGTGCAATCAAAGCTAATCTCAAGCACTTGGTCATTCACTTGCATGCCTTCTGATTTGGGTTCAATATTACATATTTAACCCCCCATTTAGCCCTATTTTGTGCTCATGAGATGCTACATTGTTCTCTAATACATACGTATTTTATACACAATTATTTATTAGAGAAAACACTCTATTTGAGCACAAAACAGCAATTAACGGAGTATTTCTGCACTTTTTATATTTTTCCTAGCTTGGTCTCGATCTCGCGATTCAAACGACTATTTATTTGTATTTTTCTGAGATCTGTGCTAATTACTATGAATTTTTGAATGCAGAATACGATTTAAATGGGAAATACGGAGTAAATACGGCCGAAAATACGGGGAACATACGAGCAACAAATCCTTGCTGCCACGTGGCGAAATATCCACCGTTGGATTTGAATCCAGCAGTCCAAAACGAGAAGACGGGGATCAATACGGCGGCAACCTTGTATGGACACGTGGCAAGATCCTGGAGACTTCTACTTGATCCGGCGGTGGAATCAAAGCGGAAGACATGGAGGTTTATCAACCGGCGAAAGCTCGATCTAGCGGCTGAGAGAAGCCCACAACGGAGTTGAAAAAATTGAGCGGGCTTCGTCCGCTAAGCGCCACGTGGTGGAATCTGACACGTCCGTTTAACGATCCGACGGCCAGGGTGCAATCCGAAGGCGGATCGGACCCTTTTTGAGGAGCGGGCGACGTGCATCACTTTCGAGCGTTGATCGACGATCCGACGGCCCGCAGACCACCCGCATCAATTCAAGTTCGGGCTGAAGGAGGCGAATTAGGGGGGACACGTGGCGATATCGTCACCGTTCGCTCCTCGATCGAACGGACCAGGGCGGTAGCGAATTCGGGCGTGCGCGAAGGAGAAGATCCGATAACGAAGCTGGACACGTGTCGCTCTGTGGTTCAATCCCGCAATTATCCAACGGCGCAGGTTTGCTCCGATCGGGATCTACGGTCTGGATGAGTTCGGGCGCGATGTGGGTGCGGGTTTTGAACCCGTTAAGCCCAATAAACCAGCAATCTCTTTATTTAAGCGTATTCTAGGGTTTTTGGGCGTATGATTGGCGTATTGGAGCAACTAGGAGCCGTATTTTCTCCCTGAAAAATTCTGTAAAATTCCAGAGGCTTTTCTTAGTATTTCCAGAGAGTTTGAAGTCGAAACTTGGAGATTTGGTGATATTTTCTTTAACTCAAACTCCGTATTTTGGTGTTTTCTAGCGTATTTTGCTATAAAGTTGATGTATTTTGCTATGGAAGTTGTTTATTATTACATGATGAGTAGCTAAATCCTATTTGTGCATGATATGGAGTAGTTAGGGGATGTGATTCGTGTTATTTTGGTTGAATATTGTTGTTCTTCATCGTAAAAGTCGCTAAAATTGTATGTTTTTGCTATTTAATCCTCTTTTCGTCTTCCAAAAGAAGCGAATACGTTGATGATCATCCCACAAGGGTGAGATTTGATCTCTCCAAAAGAGAGCTTCATACCATATTCGTAGAACTATAGTTTTAGCGACGTTTTTATTCATATTGTGCTTGAACCCCCAAAAGGGTATTTTCCGACGAATCGCTCCCAAGAGGAGGATTTGTTGAGTTATATTTAATCAACCAAAATACACGAATCGCTGATCCTAACGAACCCGTATCATGTGCATGTTTCTCATATATTTTCATACACGACTCTTTCGTTGTTCGCTTTGATTACGTATTCACGACACACTTTCACACCATCATCACTTTCATTATTAGAGTGGTTAGTTTCTTTCCGTCAGATTTCTGTTTGATTTGTGCTGTGGTTTCAACAGATTTTCTCCCGAGGATTCGACATCTGGACTCCCAGATTTTACTACTTGTACGGACTCTTGCGCTTGAGAGAAGTACCTTTTTGGTCCCACCAAGTTTTTGGCGCCGTTGCCGGGGAGAACGGTTTGTTACTACGGTTTATTTCATTCAGAAGACCTTCGGTGAGATCTTTCCACTTTATTGTATATAAACTTTTGTTTGCTTTCATATATAATAAAAAATATATATATTTGTGCTAGTTTATGTGGCATAGGACTCCTAAGACACATAGGTTGACTCGACGTTTTGATATGGCTAATAACAATATGGATGAAAATTTTAGCAACAACAACGAAAATAATGTGCAACCAGGAGTGCTTAGGACTTTAAAAGATTTACTTCGACCCACTAGAACTAGCACTGCTTCATGCTTTGTTTTACCTAACGATGCAAATTCTTTCAATTTTAAACCTGGGGTGATCCAACTCTTACCCACCTTTCATGGGTTAGACAAGGAAAATCCATATCTTCATATTAAAGGATTTGAGGAGGTGTGCTTGACATGCTTTGATGGGAAAACTAGCGAGGACACGGTATATCTTAAACTGTTCCCATTTTCATTAAAAGACAAAGCTAAGAATTGGTTGAATGCATTGCCATCACGTTCTATTACTACATGCATTGATTTGCAGGCAGAATTTCTAAAGAAGTTTTTTCCTATTCACAGGGCACAGGGACTGAAGCGGCAGATCATGAACTTTGCCCAGAAAAGCGAGGAGACATTCTACCAGGCATTTGAAAGGTTCAATGAGCTGTTGCTTGCATGCCCACATAATGGCTTCGACAAAAGCAGGATTATTGGCTTCTTCTACGATGGACTGCAGCCGCAGATGAAGCAATTTGTAGAGATGATGTGCAATGGAGGATTCTTTGACAAAGAGCCAGATGAAGCTTGGACGTACCTGGAGGAGATAGCAGAAAATGCGCAGACTTGGGACACTACTTCAGACTACGAGAGAGGAGGCCACTCTGCACCACCCCAGCCTACACGAGGAGTGGTATTCAATTTGAAGCAAGAGGATGCGTGGAGGCAAAGATGGAGGCCATGATCTTAAACAAGCTTCATGCCATGAATTTGAAAGAGGCCAAAGCAGTTGAGATAGAGCAGATTTGCGCACTTTGCGACGTTGGTGGCCATGACACTAGTGCTTGTCCTACACTTCCAGCCTTGAAGAGCATGCTAGGCAATCCGACGGGGGTGAACCAAGTGTCCACCAACTACCAGGGCTTCAATTCCAACAACAAGGGGTGGCACAACAATCCTAATGTAAACTGGGGCCCCAATCAGTAATCTCAGCAGTAAGCTCCACCGCCGTTCAGACAGAATCAATATAACAACAATTATCAAGGCGGGAACCAAAGGAGGGACCATGAGCCAGTGCAACAACAGCAGATGCAACCATTTGGCGATGCGCTTAGCAGCTTATTCAATTACAGCAAGCCCAAATGCAGCAACAACAGGCTCAATTTCAGGCTCAGCAGGCTCAGAATCAGCAGATGAGCAAGAACTTGGCGAGGCTTACAGCGACATTGGAGAAAGGTAAGCTTCCATCTCAGTCAATTCCAAATCCTAATATGGGCTCATCTTCTTCTGCAGAAAATAATATGAAGCCTTGCCAAGCGGTGTTCACTTTGAGGAGTGGAAAAGAGATTCAGAAGCCTGACCCACCGAGAAGACAAGCTGAGCAAGAAGAGGGAATTCAGACCCAAGAAGAGGAAATTCAAGAGCAAGAGGAGGTGCAGGAAGAGAGCACGGACGTGGGTTTGAGCAAAAGCATCATTAAAGAGAAGGAACCCGCAGCATATGTACCTGCAGCACCTTACCCTCATCGGCTGCTTCAGAAAAGCAAAGATAAGTATCAAACTGAGATTCGTGAAATTTTTCGGAAGTGCCAGATCAATATTCCATTGCTTGATGCTATTAATCAAATACCTGCCTATGCTAAATTTCTGAAAGATTTGTGCACTGTTAAAAGAAAGTTAAATGTGAAAAAGAAAGCATTTTTGACTGAACAGGTTAGCTCTATTGTGCAACAAAATACACCACCTAAATTTAGAGATCCTGGATCACCCACCATCACTTGCACCATTGGCACTAAAAAGATTGGAAATGCTCTATTGGATTTAGGTTCTAGTGTCAATATCTTGACATATCCTATTTTTGTGCAGCTTGGGTTAGGACAGCTAAAGCCTACATCTGTTATATTGCAACTAGCTGATAGATCTATTAAAGTTCCAAAGGGATGCATTGAGGATGTCCTCGTTCAGGTGGACAAATTTTACTACCCCGCAGACTTTATAGTTCTAGACATCCAGGGACCCCAAACTGCCAATGCTACTCCTATCATCCTAGGTAGACCATTCCTAGCGACATGCAATGCTTTAATAAATTGTAGGGATAGTCAACTGAAAATTACTTTTGGCAACATGATTTTGGATTTGAATATTTTTAATACTTGCAAGTTGCCACATGTGGATGATGAGATTGAGAGGGTGCATATGATTGATTCATTGGTGGATGACTATATTTGCTCTGAATTTTGTGATGATGCTTCTATTGTTGAGACTATTATTGGTGATTCTGATGACAAATCTTTTGTGCAGGAGAACGTGAAGGAGCTTAACACGGTATGGGAGCCTAGGTTCGAGGCTTTGCCACCTAATGCATCAATTCAAATTTCATCAGAGGTGGAGGATCCAAAGCCCGAATTGAAGCCACTTCCTGAATATCTCAAGTATGCCTTCCTAGGAAACGAAAACAGCTTCCATGTGCTAATATCTTCCAAACTCTCTTTAGAACAGGAAAGCTCTTTTACTTGAAGTGCTAAGAAAACATAGAGGTGCTATTGGTTGGTCCATTGCTGACATAAAAGGTATTAGCCCTATTGTATGCATGCATCACGTTTACTTGGAGGATGACGCCAAACCCACTAGAGAAATGCAACGTAGGTTAAATCCAACATTAAAAGAAGTGGTGAAAGGCGAGGTTTTAAAATTATTGGATGCAGGCATTATATATCCTATTTCTGACAGCAAGTGGGTTAGCCCTACACAGGTTGTTCCTAAAAAGTCTGGCCTCACCGTGGTTAAAAATGAGAATAATGAGCTTATCCCAGTTAGAGCCACCACCGGTTGGAGGATGTGCATAGACTATACGAAGTTGAACTCCCGAACTAGAAAAGATCATTTCTCTCTTCCATTTCTTGACCAAATTTTAGAGAGGGTAGCTGGACATGAGTACTATTGCTTTCTAGACGGTTATTCAGGTTATTATCAGATTGAGATTGCACCTGAGGACCAGGAAAAGACTACTTTTACCTGTCCCTTTGGTACTTTTGCATTTAAAAGAATGCCGTTTGGTTTATGTAATGCTCCAGCTACTTTTCAGCGATGCATGCTCAGTATTTTTGATGATATGGTTGAGAAAATCGTTGCGGTATTTATGGATGATTTTTCAGTATATGGTAGCTCTTTTCATGATTGTTTAGCTAACTTGGCTCTTGTTCTTGACAGGTGCATTGAAAAGAACCTCCTATTGAATTGGGAGAAGTGTCATTTTATGACCACAGAGGGACTTGTCCTAGGTCACCTTGTTTCTAAAGATGGTATACAGGTAGACAGAGCCAATGTAGCGGTAATTGAGAAGCTATCAAGTCCTAAATGCGTGAAGGACATCAGATCATTTTTGGGAAATGCAGGATTCTATAGGCGATTCATTAAAGATTTTAGCGCCATATCTCGCCCTCTTTGCAACTTACTTACTTTAAATGTGGATTTTATTTGGACACCTGAGTGTCAAATTTCTTTTGAAACTTTAAAGAAGTTGTTGATTTCTACTCCCATTTTGTAGGTACCAGACTGGTCCCTTCCATTTGAAACAATGTGTGACGCGAGCAATTACGCAGTTGGTGCAGTCCTAGGCCAAAGAAAAGATAAAGTTCCAGTTGTGATCTACTACGCCAACAAGACATTAAATGACGCTCAAAGGAATTATACAACCACAGAGAAGGAGTTGCTGGCAGTAGTCTTTGCGTTGAAAAAATTCAGGAGCTATATTTTGGGATCACCTATTTTGATATATACTGATCACTCTGCTTTAAAATATTTACTATCTAAAAAAGATGCTGAACCTCGATTGATACGATGGATTTTATTGTTGCAGGAGTTCAATGTCATAATCAAGGACAAGAAAGGCGTGGAGAATCTAGTAGCTGACCACTTATCACGATTGACAGTAGGCCTTGATTCAGCAGATGTGCCTTTGAAGGACTCCTTTCCTGACGAGCATCTTTTTAGCGTTTCCACCTCTCCATGGTATTGATCGCGCCCCGGCGTACACGTCCCGAGGCGACGGTTGTAGTTTTACCGCAAGTGCACGGTATAGCGGCGAGCGGGTATCGAACACAGGGAGGACGAATGACCGTGCTTGCTCCTAATCAACCTGGCTATTCAAAGGGATAATTGCCTTGGGCGATCCTGTCACAATCGTCAGACAAAAGTGCGAAATATCAAATCAAATAGAAAACGCCTAGGGAATGGGGAATCCCCACTACTCACCGTATTTCACAATTGTGGTTCGCCGGTATCGAAATCGCTAGGATGAGAATTTGGATGAACTAGTTGCAACTAAATGTGGAACCAGGCTCACGCTCTCGCGCTGTTGCCGGTCTATAGCTATCCTAGGTTTGGGTCCAATCTCTTGCAAACCCTAGCCTAGGGAAGCTAGCATTAGGATCAACATCATCGTCCAATTGCGCACCGAGCCCAATCTCTTGCAAACTCGGTCCACAATCTAGATTAGGATAGTTCCTACCCGTCCAATCTCTTGCAAACGGGTATCGGCACGGAATTGCAACCGGAGATCCTAGCATCGGTCCAATTTCTTGCAAACCGATACTTCGAAAATCCGACTCCAACCCAATTCAGATTTCTAGGGCTTCCTATCGAATTGGGATCCAATCTCTTGCAAATCCCAATTGATGTGAATACCTAGCTATCCGTAGTAATTCGATCCCAATCTAATCCCCAATAACAATCCTAGCTCAATTTCTACCAATTCAACACAAATACGAAATTGGGCTTGTAGGGTTCATCCCCACGCCCCAAGACGTAGAGACTACTCACTAATCATAGCAATAGCACAATAATTGGCAATGAAATAGACAATGGAATTCATCACAACAATGATATAAACAATAAAAATAGAGTTTTTGGGGAAGAGAAGTGCAAACCAATGTAGATCTTCAATCAACCCAACAAAAATCCAAGTTTTTCTCTTCTCCAATCACAATTAATAAAGCTAAAAAGTAGACTCAAAAAGCTGCAAAAAAATCTGAGAGGTGGCTCTCAAAACTAGGGTAAAAACAGAGCTTAAATAGCCCCAAAAATCGTCTAAAAATCCTGACCAAAATGCCCCTGCACAGCCTGTTTTCCGCAAATTTCGCTACAGGCTGCGCATCGCACTCGGCCGAGTGACAAAAGTCGCTCGGCCGAGTGAAAACCCTGTCAATTTTCCAGTAAGTCGGGGACTTCAGGGGTCTTCAGTTCGGGGGCGGCTCGGCCGAGTGAGTTGTCGTCACTCGGCCGATGGCTTCACTTCACTCGGGCGGACGGGATTTGCCACTCGGCCGAGTGGGTCTTCTGAAGCTCAGATGGCCGAAAAACAGTAACTTCGATCTTTTTGAGGGCCTTCGTCTGGGCGCCACTCGGGCGGACGTGGTATCGTCACTCGGCCGATGTGGTCTCCGTCGCTCGGCCGAGTACACATGGAAGTCGTGTCTGAACGGGTCGGCCGAGCAGTGTCTCGCTGGTCGGCCGAGTGGCTCCTCCACTCGGCCGAGTGGGACACAAAAAATGCCCAAACTGGTCGTTTTGGCCTCCTCGTCGCTCCGGCGACGTCCATTCTTCTTCCGCTCCTCTCCAACAGCAAAATACCCCTCGGGGAGGTCGTCGGTGGCCGTCTATCGTGAGCGCATCTCATGATCACTCCAAATCGCGCCAAATCACCTGAAATGCGACAAAAACAACAAAGCGTGAAAAGCATCGCAATATCGTCGATATATCGTGAAAAACATGATTTGGGCGATCTAAATGGCATGCAAACATGCGGAAAAAGGTGTAAAATAAGGAGTGATCAAAATCCCCCAAGCTTGCCTCTTACTCGTCCTCGAGGAAGATAAGTAAAAAGCGAACCTGGTGGATTCGGAAAACGAAAACGGCGAAAAACGAAAAAAAATGAAAAACGAAGAAGAAGGAAAACCAAACGAAAATAAAGAAAGAAAGATAGATAGATAGGATGCTAGATCATTTTCTCAGGACGTGGGTTTCACCTACTCTTATAGCATGCACCGAGTGAGAGATACATGTCAAAGAATCTCATTTTGATATCATAGTAGAATAGTGCAAGTAGAAAATAGAAAACCCACGAACAACGGTATAATCATGAAAAACGGAATGATTTTAAAATTAACATCGCCTGAATCATCTAAAGCGGTATACAAATCTCAGATCACACACTTTTCAATTGAACGCTTTCTATCTGGAGTATAAGAGTATCACATCATAGAATAGAGAGAATAGAAAAGTATGGATTTCATGAAATGAATGCTAGGCTTAGATTTCTGGATTTCGTAAAGCTGGAAACAATCTCACCGAGTATAGAATATTACTTAGCCTAGGTTGTCGTGCAATGTCAAGTAGTCGCTCTCTCACACATCAATGGATCTCCTCCCCCAAGCTTATCTATAAGCGTGGTGGCACAAAAATATTTACATCCCCATTTTTATATAGCTCCAAAGGCAAAGAAGGGAAAGAAGAAAGAAAGTAAGCGAGATGGGATCTTTTATTGAGGATTTTTCCTCTTTTCTCTTTTTTCTCTTTTCCTTTTTTTTTCTTTTGCAATAAGCAACATATATACAATGATCCCAACTCAGAGAGAGGTAATGATATACAAGAATGTTTTTCTCTCTTTTATTCTTCTCCTCTCTCTCTCTTTTTTTTTGAAATAAGAGATTTGGAGCTAGGAATTAATAGCGGGGGAAGTTGTAATGCCCTACCAGCTACTGCACAAGTACTAGAGGGGGGGTGAATAGTACTTTAAAATAATAAGGCGTATAATTCCAAATTAAATTGCAAACAACCACCAAATCAATTTGCGGAAGCTTAAATTGAATGACAACAATGAAATTAACAAAGCAAACAAACGATGTTAATGGGTTCGGATCCACCCAAGTCTCCCCGACTTGTTCCCGGTGATCCTACGTCCCAACCACCCGGATCCCCTCCGGATACTTGAGTTAGAAACCCTAACTCAAGATTTCCACTATGAATATCTTGTGAAAAACCTTCACAAGATCAAATCATACATGCAATGGCAAAGTGAATCCCACAACCCGGGATCACAAACTTCTCTCACAACCGAGAGAGCCAATAAGCAATATAAAGAGTTTAAATGAAATAAATACTCTTACCACAAAATCCTATACCTTGAGTTTTTCTTACCCAATAGGTGGAATGAAGGATTTGAGGAAGATGAAGTCACCAAGCCCTAGCACCAAGGAAATGAGCAGCAATGGGTGCCTAGGGAAGAGTTGGAGACTTGGATCAAGCAATAGCTTGAAGAGCTCACCAAGAACAAGCTTCTCTCTAGATCTAGAAATGAGAGAGAATGGGTTTCTTGTGAGGAAGAGAGCTTTAGATTTGAGGGAGAATAGCTATCTCTTTAGAACTCAATGAATCTCTTAATGGCAGCTCTATTGAAGATAGAAATGACCTAGGTTCGTATTTATAGGGTCCCATAAAGACAAGTTAGGTCATTCTCCAACGGATAGAAATCTGTGAGAATTAGTCGGTCAAAGAACAATCACTGACCGACTAGTTCATCAACTAGTCGGTCAGTCAAACAGCATGGACCGACTAAGAGCAGATCTGAGAAGAGATAGAATTTCAGACCTAGAAAACTAGTCGGTCCAAGAAGACTTTCTGACCGACTAGTTTCAC
Source organism: Scilla litardierei (assembly GCA_030789695.1). Classification (NCBI taxonomy): domain Eukaryota; kingdom Viridiplantae; phylum Streptophyta; class Magnoliopsida; order Asparagales; family Asparagaceae; genus Scilla; species Scilla litardierei. Next base: position 175,636,690 of record CM061139.1, on the reverse strand, counting down.
AACTAGTCGGTCATCCAATGAACGTAGACCGACTAAGAGGCAAAACAACATAGTCTGAAGGCAAGTTGACTTAGTCGGTCCAAGAACAAAAGTTGACCGACTAGATTGTCAACTAGTCGGTCATCAAACGTTCTTAGACCGACTAACGGTAAACAGTAGCTTAGGAGAATTTTAGAGTGAACAGTAAGTCACAACTAGTCGGTCAAAGAAGCATCACTGACCGACTAGTTCACAAACTAGTCGGTCGGTGAGTCAACGTAGACCGACTAACTGTAAACAGTAAAGTCCAAGAAATTAACTGACAGAAACAAGTCGGTCCAAGAACAGTGGCCGACCGACTAGATCACCATCTAGTCGGTCAGTACTTGTTCTTGTACCAACTAACATGCACAACAAAGTCCGAATCGAAGCGCGACGCTTCGAGGAAGATAGAGTGAACTTGTGCAAGAATCCTAGAGCTACGAAATGAGCGTAATGAAGATAGAAACGTAAGATATACTCAAGGCTTAACATTCTATCAATCGAAACTAAAAGACTATAAATAAAACCTTAATAAACGGTCTTCAATAGCTTCGATTGAATCTTCATATTTTCCAAAGCGTCGCAAGAGCTTCAACGAAGCTTTAGGCATGAATATGAGCTTTTGGAAGTGTTGAGATGTCGCTTTGAATATTCTCGTGAAATTGGCGACGATCTCCAATACTGCGCTCACAAATTGTTAGTTCATGAATTATTTATGTTTGCTCATCATCCAAAACCAAATCCGGGGAGTCCAATATTCAACATTCTCCCCCTTTTTGGTGATGACAAACCAACATAAATAATAATCGAAAATAATAATTCAAATGTAAAATACTTACTCCCCCTGCATTGATGACACGTTAATTCCAAAATGAATACAAATGAATTGCATCAAGCAGACGAGTAAGATAAATAAAATGAATTGATTTTTGAAATATCGGATTTTGAAAATCCTTATATGTATCTTAACTCCCCCTGAATCTAACATATCAAACTAGATTCTTGGAAATTGAGTTAAATTTTTTTCATTTGCGCTATTTATTATCATTATCTCTCCCCCTTTGGCATTATCCCAAAAATGGGGGGCATACAACGACAACAATTAGGAAATGTAAAATCCAACATCGGGAGTCGTAGACGAAGACAATGGACCAACTTGACACCAAGGGAAAAATGTGGAAATCAAAACAAGGTGTGTCAAATTTTCCATTATCAATAAAAAGAAATCAACGATAATCAAAATCATCAAAAATACCAAATGTTTATTCATGTCTTGAATAAAGAAACATACTCTCCAATATTCAATATTCTTGGTTAAATTTGTGCATGGAAAACAATTCTATACAATTATAGAATTTAAATCTATTTAACCAAGTTTTCATGCGTCGAGCGACGAAATCTCATTTCAAATATATTCAACGAATATTAAAATTTGCACGACGAATAAAAGACAAAGTGAACGATGATGAACATATATATATATGCAGAGACAACATGAGTAAATCCAAAAAGATATCACATCGAATATATGAGATACATCATATCAAGCGCTACATATCATAAAAAAAAGGAATACATCAACATCATCGATACAATATACCCATCAAAAGGAAATACATCATCATCATCATCATTCTCATCAAAAATAAATACAACAGCAGCGACGTCATCCAAAATACATCAAAACATAATAACCCTCATACCCTATCCTAACCCAAAATACTCTCGCAGAGATATATCATCCAAAGCGTATATGGAGAGTCCTCGGAACAACGATCACGAGGAGGAGGCAGGATCTGCAGCGTCCGTGGGTCCAGTCGACGGAGTGGACTCAGGATCTGCAGGGAGTAGAGGCGTCTCAACAGATGGAATCGACGGTGCAGGAGTCGAGATCTCAGCAACAGGCTCAACAGCAGCAGGAGTCTCGACAGAAGCAGCAGCAGCAAATACATGAGCAGGCTCGGAAACTGGGTCAGCAGCAGGCTCAGAAGGCTGAAGAACTGCAGCAGATGGCTCTGGAACACCGGAAGAGGTGGCAACTCCAGGAGCCGAAGAGGAAGTACCAGCAGCAGCAGTACCAGCAGAAGTGCCCTCGGGGGCACGAGTCGAAGCACGACAGAGCTCCTCAATGTCCTCCTCAGCCATCTCATCAAACTCCTCATCCTCAGACACGGAAGGAGGAAGCTCAACACCCATCTGACGAGCCATACGGCAGACTACCTCCTCGGTACGAGCCAAGCGGGACTCGTGACGACGAAGTATCCGTAGGACATCATCAAGGGTGGCAACGGGAGTGGCAGAGGCACTGGCAGAGGCAGGGACAGACGCAGAAGGTGTCGTCCTCTGAACGTGACGAAGAGCCGCAAGAGATTTCTTGACGGCCGTCGCATTCAGGGGAGGACCGAGGGGACGCTCATCGTCACGAGGCAACGTGACACGAAAATGACGAAACACGAGGGTCAACATGCAAGGAAAAGGAATATGAGCTGATTTATTGGACTTTCGAATACACTCGAAAGAGTCAATCTTATCGAGTATAATTCGAGCCCAATTAATCGAGCTCCCCATGAAGATCGCATAGATAAGCTTCAAAAATGGCTGGGAAGGTAAAGATGAGGAGCCGTACTTGGGAAGCAAGCACGACTTCAGAATCAGATTGAGGACCCACGCATTAGGCTTGAAAGATTTAGAAGGCACGCCAATCATGGCAGGAGGGATCTGATGGAAAATCTCTGAAAGCATATCCTGATCAAGAGAAGAAATATCATCTATCGAAATATCAGACGGAAGAAGGCCAGACGAAGAGATACCCAAAATCTCTCCTAAGATTTCCGCAGTGAGGACTATAGGAGTCCCCAAAACGGTCGTCTCAACAGAGTGGGTCTGATCGTACTGACCCCGGATCCTATTCGCATAGAAAAGCTTCACTAATCTAGGGTAGGGGTGAGGATTCGCCTTCGGGTCATATCGAAGGTAATCGAGAAGACCCGACGACGACAGAAGATCAGCTAACCCTATGAAGTCGCTAAACTGGACGAAATGCTCCAGAAGCAGCGGGCAATGTTCGATACGGTTATACGCCGCGAGACACAAAGGGTCATCGCGACATAAGGAAATATCGACACCGCCCACCGGCATCGGACCCTTTCCCTTAGGCTTACGGGTAGACGTACGAGGGTGGGTGCTAGACTCGGGATGAGTAGGAGGAGTGGGTTCCCTATGAGTCTCGGTCTCGGGGTTATACTCCGTATCGGAATCGGTAGGAGTATGGAACGAAGATGCAGAAGCAAGAATTTTGGCCTTGGGCTTAGGCTTGGGTTTGGGTTTCGGTTGACCTCTAGGTTTAGCGGTCGTCGTCCTCTTCTTCTTGAGAGGAGGCGAAGACGACGAAGGATGGGTGGTCTTGGCTCTACGCTTCGGAGGGGTTGGATGCTCGGGATCCGAAGAGATTGGATCAACGGTCATCGGAGAGGGGCTAGAGGGAGTGATCGGAATGCGTGTTCTTGCCATAGTCGAAGCAAGACACGGGACAAGGAGATCAAACGAAGAAGCCCTAGCCGAAAAAAAATAAACAAACCCTAAGAACCCTAAGAACCCGAGCAAGCCCTAGCTCTAGGAAATGAAATCTAACCCTAGGAGGAGAGGAGATCACCTAGAATGAGGGGCCGACGGAGGAGATCGACGGAGATGGCCGGAAAAATGGCCGGAGATCGATCGGAAGTCGAAGGGTTTCGAGGGAGGTCGGGGTTTTGAGCGGAGAGAGAAGAGATTTCGATCGATTAGAATGAAAATCGATCGACTAAACTGAGTTTAAGTCGGTCGATTTCGCAAAAGACCAAACAGCCCCTGGCACAACTAGTCGGTCACAGTTCAAGCACTGACCGACTAGATCACGATCTAGTCGGTCGGTCAATGAGCTTGAACCGACTAGTTGCAAACAGTGGCTGAATCCAAGAGTTACTGACAAGATTTAGTCGGTCTGTGTTCATTTACTGACCGACTAGATCTCAATCTAGTCGGTCGGTCACTGAGCATGAACCGACTAAAGAGTTCAAGATGGAAAGGAAACTCAATAAGCTTGAGTTAGTCGGTGTAAGTTCTTCTACTAACCGACTAGATGAACATCTAGTCGGTTGGTGGTTGAACTGATACCGACTAACAAAGTCCAAAAAATGATAATCAAGTTCTCTCCTCAAAACACTTGGACGATATATCGTAAAACTCTCAATACTCATCTAAACTACCCCATTAAACGTCGAAATCTTAAATAGACATTGAGATACGATTTCGATCATAAATTCAAACAAATCACATAAAATTCTCAAAAATTCTATAAATCTATCATGATTGAAATAACGCGAAATATAGAAGCATGCGAGATAATTGAATGAAATATGAATCCTATATCTCGGATTCACCCATAATCCCCAATTCTCGACGCAACCGCACAAAGGAGTCCTCCTTTAGGGGTTTCGTGAAAATATCGGCGATTTGCTTTTGGGTTTCAACGTACACTAAAATGATGTCCTTTTTAGCAACATGATCATCTAAGAAATGGTGTCGGACATCTATGTGTTTCGATCGGGAATGGTGCACCGGATTCTTTGAAAGACAAATAGCACTTTGGTTATCCACCATGATAGGGCTAGTATCACAATGAATACCAAAATCCTTCAATGTGTGTCTCATCCAAAGAACCTGGGCACAAGCGGCACCGGCGGCAATATATTCCGCCTCGGTGGTTGAAAGTGAAACCGAATTTTGCTTCTTGGAAAACCAAGAGACAAGAGAATTTCCTAGAAAATGGCAAGTGCCACTAGTACTTTTCCTGTCGGATTTGCATCCCGCATAATCAGCGTCACTATATGAGACTAACTCATATGTGCTAGATCTCGGATAAAGTAATCCAAAATCTAATGTGTAACTTAGATAGCGAAAAATACGCTTTACCGCTACTAAGTGAGACTCCTTAGGTTGAGACTGATAACGAGCACATATACATACGGCAAACATAATATCGGGCCTACTTGCGGTAAGATAAAGCAAACTACCTATCATACCTCGATATAGACGAATGTCTACATCCTTACCGCCCGTATCCTTGTCAAGATGCGTAGTCGTGCTCATCGGAGTCTTTTTCCCGGAGGCATTCTCCATTCCAAATCGCTTTAGCAACTCCACCGTGTACTTCGTTTGGTGGATGAAGATTGCATCGTTCATTTGGCGAATTTGGAGACCTAAGAAATATTTGAGTTCGCCCATGTGGCTCATCTCAAATTGTTCCTTCATAACATTAGAAAACTCTTCGCAAAGAGTGAAGTTAGTAGCACCGAAAATGATATCATCAACATAAATTTGTACTAATAATATATCATTATTCGCATGCTTAATAAAAAGTGTTGAATCGGCTTCGCCCATTTTAAAATTCAAATCCAAAAGAAAATTCTTTAGGCGATCATACCAAGCTCGAGGAGCTTGTCTCAAACCATAAAGAGCTTTCTTTAGTTTAAAAACGTGATTTGGAAACTTTTCATTTATGAAGCCCGGAGGTTGAGAAACGTAAACTTCCTCAACTACATCTCCGTTTAAAAATGCACTTTTAACATCCATTTGAAATAGTTTAAAATTCTTATGGCATGCAAAAGACAAAAGTAATCTAATTGATTCTAATCTAGCTACCGGAGCGAAGGATTCTTCGAAATCAATACCTTCCTCTTGTCGATAGCCTTGAGCTACTAACCGAGCTTTGTTCCGGACGACGACTTGGTTTTCGTCGGTTTTGTTCTTGAAAATCCACTTTGTCCCTATGACGGTGTGGTTCTTCGATGGCAATGGAACGAGCTCCCATACCTCATTCCTCTCGAATTGAATGAGCTCCTCCTCCATGGCTAAGATCCAAGCGCTATCTTCGCATGCTTCATTAATATTCTTTGGCTCTATCGATGAGACAAAGGCACAATTTGCGAAGTGGTGAACTTGCGATCTCGTCTTGACACTATCATAGATATTGCCAATGACTTGCTCATGGGGATGGTCACGAACCGAATGAAGCCGTTTGGGAATACCTTGATCACTAGGAACATTCTCAACAACTTCATTAGTTGGGTTAGTCTCAATAGAATCAATAGAATCATTAGACTTAGAATTATCAAACGAATCACATAAAACATCCAAAGAATCATTATCATTTGAAATTCTAGTTGGAACAAATCCTTCATTAAATGAGACATGAAGCGACTCCTCGATCGTTGAGGTTCATTTGTTGAATATCCGGTATGCTTTGCTACGCGTAGAGTATCCAACAAAGATCCCCTCATCGGATCTTGGATCGAATTTGTCCAAACAACCATATGTGTTCTTAATAAAACATTTCGAACCGAAAACACGAAAATGTTTAACTTGAGGCAACCTACCAAACAACAATTCATAACAAGTTTGTTTAGTGCCGGGCCTCAAAAGTATTCTATTAAACACATAGCAAGCGGTGTGTACCGCTTCCGCCCAAAATTGATGGCCAAGTTGGCTATCATCAAGCATAGTGCGAGCACACTCCACTAGCGTCCTATTCTTTCTCTCAACTACACCATTTTGAGGAGGTGCACGAGGGAAAGAGAAGGTGTGAGTAATACCAACTTCATCACAAAATGTCTCAAAAGACTCATTCTCAAATTCACCTCCATGATCACTACGAATAGTGACAATGGTGGTTCCTAAGAGATTTTGTACTTTCTTAACAAAAATTGTGAAGTTTTCAAAAGCTTCATTTTTATTACACAATGAAAATACCCAAGTAAATCTTGAATAGTCATCTACGATGACAAGTCCATACCTTGCATTTCCTAAGGAAGCTACTCTAGTTGGCCCAAATAAATCTAGATGTAATAGCTCTAGTGGCCGTTTTGTAGAGATGCTTTTCTTAGGTTTAAATGAAGATTTAGGAAGCTTGCCGCGTTGACAACAATCACAAAAACTTTTCTTTTCAAAAACAAGCTTCGGAAAACCTTTAATAGAATTCAATTTTGAAAGCTTATATAGTGTTCCAAAGTTCACATGTCCAAAGCGTCGATGCCATAAGTGTTGTTCACTTGTGTTGGCAACGAGACATTGTTCATATGACTTAGGAAGATCCAAAATATAAATGTCTTTACGACGAGTTCCGGAAAATAATAATTTTTCATTATCCTTTCTTAAAATATGACACAATCCTTTCGCAAAGCTAACTTTGTAACCTTTGTCACAAAGTTGGCTTATTGAAATGAGATTATGATTTAAACCACTAACAAGATAAACATCACTAATTAGGGGTTTAGAAGGGTTACCGACTTTACCAACACCTATGATGGTTCCGCTCTCGTTGCCTCCAAATACGACGCGGTTTCCATTCGCAATGGGAACCACTCCGGAGAGCAAACGAGCGTCACCCGTCATGTGTTTGGAACACCCGCTATCGAGTATCCAATTCCCTTTGGAGCTAAATTCAAATTTGTTGCTCCTTCCCTTTTTCTTTTCCTTGAGTACCTAAAGATAGAAACTTCCATATCATGGTACCCAAGGTCATTGGGTCCAAGGGATTAGACCTTTGGAAGCCAAGTCCAAGTGGACTTAGACTTCCCCACATAATTCTTACTATGCACAACATCCGAAAAATAAGCATTCATGTACATTTGTTTTTCGTCCATGCTTGTGTCCTTTGGGCTCCAAATAGTGAATATTTTGGGAGCCATCATCCTATTGGGTGCATGCATGCGACGTTGATTTCTACGTGATGCATGTTGTGGATAGGCATAAGGGACATGATGGAATGGTGCACGATGAGAATTATTCATATGATGCGGTGTGTGATCATAAGCATGTGTGGGAACACGTGCGTGAGGGTGTCTCACATGGTGTGCACGTGCCCGGGAATGTGTTGCATAAAAATCATCATAAGTGTGAGATGGTGGAGTAGGACGTGTGTTCCTACGTGGCATGGTATTGGTGTACATATAAGCATGCCCCTTCTTTGGAGGTCCACCCAAAGTGGGTTTCTTTCCAAAAGAGGGCGTGGACGAAGTGGAAGCATCATTGGTAGATGAACTATCAATAGAGTGTTTGCTACCACTCGTAGAGTCACCGGAAGTTGGCCTAACAAAAGTAGTGGCCGCTTTGGATGGACATCCCATCGTATACCCCAAACCAATGTGGTGATTGGCCGGAAGTAAGTCACTTAGGATTTTATCCAAATGGTCCTTACCTTTGTTGAATTTGTTAATTCGGCCCAATGTGTTCTCATATTTCTCTTTGAGAGAACGCATAGAAGTATCCAAATTGGATACTTGCGATGTGAGCACAAAAACACGAGATTTAAGATTCTCGTTCTCAATACTCAAAGTCGAGTTTTGAGAAGTTAAATCCGCTATCCTATGTTCTTCCGGATCCTCGATGCTAACATGTTCAAGTTTAGATTTGAGATTAACAATCTCATTTCTTAACTCTTCAACAACGGTGTCGTTGTTGGTGATGATAGTCTTAGGCGATGTTTGAATGCTAGCTAGGTCATCTTTTACCTTAGTATATCTATTTACTAACTTAGTGTATTTTGACCAAAGTTGAGAGTTAGCATTTCTAAGATCATCCATTGTTACCTCATCGCTTTCGTCATTACTATCATCGGAAGAGGAGGATCCTTGATCGTTCTCCTCTCTTGCCATGAAGCACATATGTGCTTGCTCCACTTTCTCATCATCCGACTCTCCGCTTGAGGAATCCTCGGAGTCGGTGAAGGTAGCTCCGACAAGTCCCTTCTTGTTTCCTTTCGTGTACTTCTTGGACTTGTCATACTTTGGCGCCTTCCACTTCTCCTTTTGCTTGTTTTGAGGACAATCCGCTTTGATGTGTCCTGGCTTATTGCATTTAAAGCACAAAGGTGGAGAGGCGTTAGTAGATGTAAACTTAGATTTTTGTTTGAAGTTACCCTTTCGGAAGAAGCGATTGAACTTCTTTGCCATGAGTGCAATGGATTCCATGTCCATTTCTTCTTCCGAGTTCTCATCATCGGTAGAGGTGGATGAAGTCGCCTTGAATGCAATCGCCTTTTTCTTAGGCGCATCTAGGTTCAAATATGACTTCATCTTTTCTTGTAGCTTCACCTTGCTATCTTTGCGTACCTCGTATGACATCAAAGTACCCATTAGTTGAACTACGGTATATTTGTTCATGTCATTACCTTCCTCGATGGCGAAGGTACGTTTTTCCCAAGAAGATGGAAGTCCTTCAATAAGCTTTAGGCACTTCTCCTTTTGAGTGTAGATCTTGCCGAGGGCCTCTAACTCGTTTATTATGTCAACGAAGCGAGCGTAATATTCTTTCATCTTCTCGCCCTGTTGCATATGAAACATTTCGTAATCTTTTGTTACGACTACGAGTTTAGAGTCTCTTACCCGACTCGTCCCTTCATGTAGTATGAGGAGAGAGTTCCAAATTTGATATGCACTCTTACATGTGCATATCTTATTGAAGTCCTCGGGCTCCAATGCGCATTGCAAGGCGTTCATTGCCTTGGCATTGCTTACCTCCGCGGCGACCTCCGCGGTAGTCCATTTCTCAAAATCTTCTTCTTCGGGCTCGGTGTACTCCTTCATTGTAGTCCTCCATAAAGATGCACTTCGGAGGAAGGTTTCCATCCGACACTTCCAGTACCCGTAGTTGGTACCATTGAAGAATGGAGGCCTCGTAGAGGAATGTCCTTCCATCACGGAAGATGCTCCTTCACGGTTCCTGAAGGTGTCATAGTTGGAAGGTGGACGCACGGTCTTGTTGTCGTTGGCAGACATAGCTGAGAATCTGGCTCTGATACCAAATGTAATGCCCTACCAGCTACTGCACAAGTACTAGAGGGGGGGTGAATAGTACTTTAAAATAATAAGGCGTATAATTCCAAATTAAATTGCAAACAACCACCAAATCAATTTGCGGAAGCTTAAATTGAATGACAACAATGAAATTAACAAAGCAAACAAACGATGTTAATGGGTTCGGATCCACCCAAGTCTCCCCGACTTGTTCCCGGTGATCCTACGTCCCAACCACCCGGATCCCCTCCGGATACTTGAGTTAGAAACCCTAACTCAAGATTTCCACTATGAATATCTTGTGAAAAACCTTCACAAGATCAAATCATACATGCAATGGCAAAGTGAATCCCACAACCCGGGATCACAAACTTCTCTCACAACCGAGAGAGCCAATAAGCAATATAAAGAGTTTAAATGAAATAAATACTCTTACCACAAAATCCTATACCTTGAGTTTTTCTTACCCAATAGGTGGAATGAAGGATTTGAGGAAGATGAAGTCACCAAGCCCTAGCACCAAGGAAATGAGCAGCAATGGGTGCCTAGGGAAGAGTTGGAGACTTGGATCAAGCAATAGCTTGAAGAGCTCACCAAGAACAAGCTTCTCTCTAGATCTAGAAATGAGAGAGAATGGGTTTCTTGTGAGGAAGAGAGCTTTAGATTTGAGGGAGAATAGCTATCTCTTTAGAACTCAATGAATCTCTTAATGGCAGCTCTATTGAAGATAGAAATGACCTAGGTTCGTATTTATAGGGTCCCATAAAGACAAGTTAGGTCATTCTCCAACGGATAGAAATCTGTGAGAATTAGTCGGTCAAAGAACAATCACTGACCGACTAGTTCATCAACTAGTCGGTCAGTCAAACAACATGGACCGACTAAGAGCAGATCTGAGAAGAGATAGAATTTCAGACCTAGAAAACTAGTCGGTCCAAGAAGACTTTCTGACCGACTAGTTTCACAACTAGTCGGTCATCCAATGAACGTAGACCGACTAAGAGGCAAAACAACATAGTCTGAAGGCAAGTTGACTTAGTCGGTCCAAGAACAAAAGTTGACCGACTAGATTGTCAACTAGTCGGTCATCAAACGTTCTTAGACCGACTAACGGTAAACAGTAGCTTAAGAGAATTTTAGAGTGAACAGTAAGTCACAACTAGTCGGTCAAAGAAGCATCACTGACCGACTAGTTCACAAACTAGTCGGTCGGTGAGTCAACGTAGACCGACTAACTGTAAACAGTAAAGTCCAAGAAATTAACTGACAGAAACAAGTCGGTCCAAGAACAGTGGCCGACCGACTAGATCACCATCTAGTCGGTCAGTACTTGTTCTTGTACCAACTAACATGCACAACAAAGTCCGAATCGAAGCGCGACGCTTCGAGGAAGATAGAGTGAACTTGTGCAAGAATCCTAGAGCTACGAAATGAGCGTAATGAAGATAGAAACGTAAGATATACTCAAGGCTTAACATTCTATCAATCGAAACTAAAAGACTATAAATAAAACCTTAATAAACGGTCTTCAATAGCTTCGATTGAATCTTAATATTTTCCAAAGCGTCGCAAGAGCTTCAACGAAGCTTTAGGCATGAATATGAGCTTTTGGAAGTGTTGAGATGTCGCTTTGAATATTCTCGTGAAATTGGCGACGATCTCCAATACTGCGCTCACAAATTGTTAGTTCATGAATTATTTATGTTTGCTCATCATCCAAAACCAAATCCGGGGAGTCCAATATTCAACAGAAGTGCCATAAAATAGAATCACTAAGGGGAGATTCACCAATGATTTTAAAAGTAGAGAAGTGATGTTCAAGATTTGTGGAGAAAGAAATAAATATAACTCTCAGCTCACTCTATAAGACATGCACGACAACTTCAGCAGGGTAATCTAATCTACTCAGTTTCGATCACAAAAAAGCTAACTAATCCAGATATATCTTAGCTAATCATCATTCAATCATCCGGAAGTGAAGTGTACAATTCATGCATATAGAAGTGATAAAGGAAAAGAAGTCAATACTCCAGATATAGGCATTCAATGCGTGAATCTTGGTGTGTTTTCTGTGATAGCATACATATGAATATTCAGGCTCAGCTAATAATAAAATTTCATCCATTTTCATGAGGAAAAAATGTGGGTTACTATTTCTAAATGTAAAGCAAGTCATAGCATATGATATCAGAAATGAAATCTAAGACACGACAAATATAGCATGCATATAGAATAAGCTAACTCCACGTAGACATCATCACAGAAAATTCATCTCTAGCATGAGATGAAAAAGAAACAAAGATAAAGTAAAATAGAACTATGAAATGCGGCACACAGGAAAATAAGAAAAACGTGATGCATGGCAAGATAAATGAAAAATAATGAAAAATAAGTGCAAAAGTGAAAAACGGTGTGAAAAACTGAAAATAAAGGTGGCTAAACGAAAAAAGGAAAGTGAGGACTCACTCCCCCAAGCTAAACGGCACAGTGTCCTCAATGTGCAAGGTGTGGCACACCGAGAGACAAGAAGTGTGAGGGGCTAGTGAGGATGCATGCATGGAAAATGAAAATAAAAAGAAAGAAATGAAAAAAAATATGATGCGGACATGATGCATGCACGGACAGGAGTGATATGAAAATAAATATAGTACCAAAAACGCTCCCTTTCTCCCAAAAAGATATATATATATGTGATCAAAATGAGAATCCCAAGTAGATATGATATGATATGCTCATAAAGATATGATCAAAAATATAATCCCAAAAATAGTGAGGGGAGAGGGGGGGTGGACAAAAGTGCATCAGGACCCAGCAGAGACGGGCAGCACAACGGCAGGAATGGATAAAGGCATCAAGAGTGCCTAAGAAGGCGGTGCCGCGCCGTCTCCGTCCTGAGGCGGAGGTGGTGGTGGTGGTGGTGTGGGCTGCTGAGCTGGGGTGGAAGCGGAAGCAGGTCTAGTGTGTGTGGAAGTGTGTGTGGGAACCTGCTGGGTGGGCGGGGGTACGCGCGGAAGACGCTCCAGCACCTGTGTAAGGCAGTAGTGGATCTGGGGTATCAGGTCGAAGCGTCCAGCCATCGCAGAGACGGTGGAGGACAGGGTCCTAAGGTCTCCTCTAAGACCACTCACCGCCAACTCAAGAGCGCGTATGCTCTGCAGTGTAGTGTCGGGCGGGGGTGGTGCAGAGGGACGCACCGGTCTAGGCTGCGCAGGGCGAGGCTGGCGTACGCGTGTGGAGTATGTAACGGGCTCAGCAGGGAATGGGACAAAAGGTGCCGTGCCTGGAAAAGTGGGCCTGGCCTCGGTGTGAGGCCGGGACACCGGCTGGCGAGAAGTGGAGGCAGCGGCAGCAAAGGAGGCGTGAAAAAGAGGCAACGAGGTGGCCAAAGAGGTCTGTGGCACAGAAGTGTGGACAGACGCCACGACACTCTCGGAGAAGACGGCGGCAGTGGAGACAGAGGAATCTCCCGCTGGGGCAGAAGTGTGCGGTCTAAAAGGTGTAACCCCAGCGGAGATCATGCTAACCATGGTCTCCACGACCGCGGTGAACGAGGGCTCTCCACTCTCAACAAAGGTCTGCGGGCGCTGGGGGAGAGCGGAGCAAAGGGGCTCCACGGACAGAGGGCCGGAGGTGGCAGCGGGAGTGGTGGGGACAGCCTCGGAAGTGGTGACAGTGGTGGAAGTGGGCTCAGCAAAAGTACTCTCGACACAGGCAGATGTGGGGACAGAAGTGTCAAGAGCAGTGGAAATGTCAGGAACATGCGGAGAGGCCACATGGTCGACGGGGTGGGCAGCAGGCTCGGCAGGGTGTGCAGCAGGGTCTGCGGGAGCAGCCTGGGCAGCGTGGGCAGCGTGGGCCTGCTCGGCCTCCTCGGCCTCGAGCACGTAGGCGGCGGGGATGAGGTCATCCATCGCCGGAATCCAGTCAACGTGGGCTGGTGCAATCAGAGTCCGAGCAGGGCTCGGGAGAATCATGTAATCGGCCCCATAGGGGCCGTGCAACCAGACCCAGTGACGCTCACCATGCGGACGCATCATCTTCATCCGGGCCATAACGTCTATCGACAAGGAAGTGGGGCCCGGAACGCGTCGCAGGTCGTCGGGTAGGTCCTCGCCGGTCATCATGGTAAGCAAGGTGATCAGACCGCCGCAGCATATCGGTGAGCGAGCGCCCACCGACACAATGATACGGTCTAGAAACCAAGCCGCAATGTCGATCACGACGGCGGGGACAAGCTCGAGTCCATCCCTAGACAGAGCTCTGGGACGTGTCATCGCGTAGAGCATGTAAAGCTCTGGCGTAGACATCGTGCCCGGCTCATATCTGGCCAAAAAGGTAGTCGCCATGAGGCGCTGGGCAATGCGTAGGCAGGGGTGGACTATGGCCGAGGCCTTGGCCCTACTAGGGTCAAAGGCAGCGTGGTGGCCTGTGATCCGGGCCCAGAAGGCGCCGGCGTCGAAAGAAGGTGGGGGGATGTGGGTAGGGCCGTAACCGCGATCGGCTCCGGGGACTGCGGGCCAAGAGAAAAACGCTCTCATCATATCGAGAGTGACCTGGCACTCTCGATCCATGAACCGGAATGAGCATCCCTCATCGGTCCGGGCGATCGAACTCAAAACCTCAAGTGTCGGACGGGTAAAAGTATCCGCCGACACTTGAAGGAAGTCGCGCCAACCCACGTTGTCGTACAACGTGAGTATCCCCTCGAGTACCCCCAGGCGTCCTAGGTCAGCGAGGTGCGCAAACCTGGAGGGTACGATCGAGCGCTGGGAGATACGCTCGAAGACGGCGTGGTGTGCGTCGTCTCGGAACGTAATCCCGAGCGGCCCGACCAGTGGAGCCGGTGGTGGTGGCTGTGGATCGGCAGGGAGAGGCTGTGCGGGCTGTGGGTGCGCTGCAGGCTGTGCGGGGGTGTGCGGGGCCTGTAGGCTGTGCGGGGTGTGCGGGGTGTGCGGGGGAAGGAGGAGGAGACTCTTCCGCCTCGTGGGCGGGGCCGGCGTCATCCGACCTCTTCCGCTTAGCGGAAGGTCTCCTCGTCCGAGGCCGTGTCCGGGGCGGCATATCGGCCCCGAGCGCGCCGAAAAGTGTAAAGTGCGGCGTGTGCACAAAGAGTGGAAAGAGTTTACCCAAACATGCCGCGAGTGCTAAGCAGTGGAAGCGTGCGAAGTCCGCGCCTCCACGAAGTCCTGAGCAGCCCGTAGAAGCTCCCCTGGCCTCCCCTAAGCTCCAAAAAACAACCTGCGCATGGAAAAGTGATATCAACGAGTAATAATCAAAATGTATGGAGCAATAGGGGTATAACAGATAGATATGGGAATTGATTCGGGTTAGGGGTTCGATTAATACACGGATCCTCAAAAACTACGCAAAAAGAGAAGAAAATGGTGAAAATAAGCGAACCGGAGGTGATCGGAGACGGGGCTGCCGGCGGCGACTCGGGCGGGGTGCGGCGACGGTCGGCCGGCGGTGGCAGGCCGAGCGGCGGCGCGCGCGGGCGAGTGGCTGTTGGGCGAGGCGAGATCGGGCGAGGGGAAGCTGAGGGGGCGCGGGCGAAGGGGTTTTTTCGTTTTCGAAAACTGCGCCCCCCCTTGGCTTTATATTAAAAAGTTACGACTCGGCCGAGTGACGTGATCACTCGGCCGAGCGAGGCAAATAAAAATTTCTCCCCGATATCGCTTCGGCCGAGTGGCTTTGCCAGGCTCGGCCGAGTGGAGTAAGTCCATTCGGCTGAGTGACTCAAGCTACTCGGCATGACTCGCCCAAGGAGGGTATTCGTTTCACTCGGCCGAGTGAATATATATACTCGGCCGAGTAGCAGTTATAATGAAATGAGGAAAATAGACAGAGAGTTGGGTACATCAGACTTCCCTCGTTCGTGAGCGGCTCGGCCGGACGAACTTCTGTACTCGGCCGAGTGACTAGTATACTCGGCCGAGTGAGCCTTGCATTCTGCTGTTTGTCTTCGTTTAGGCTCTAAACTCCGTCTTTCTTCCTCCAGTCGATTTCATGCTCCTCCTAAGCGTCGAACGCCTTCTTAGGGCGCTCCTCATCGTCTCGTTCAACCTCCTCATGATGATCTACCTATCTCCTCTCCTGTCAAGAAAAATAGGACCCGTTATCACAAAATTTTTGGTCGGATGACTCAAAACACTAAAAACCTCTAAAACGAAAATAAAGAAAAAGCAAAAATAAAGCAAAAACCGTCGGGTTGCCTCCCGACAAGCGCTCGTTTTAGGTCGTGAGCTCGACCCCCTATAATTTTCAATCAATGCGGGATGTTTGGTGCATATGAGATGCACCCGTCAAACTTTCCGGGGAGCGCGCTTGGATTCGAACGTGGCGGCGTAGCGTTCTCCCGCGGTAGTCTCCTATCTCGAATAGTGTTGGGGGGAGGCTCCCCCAAGCTAGCATTTGCCCCGGCCAACGGCTTGACCGGCGGTGCCGATTTCCGTGCCGGTGGAGCTTTCTTTGGAGACTTTGATTTCGAGAGCTTGCAGAGCTCTCGAATCCTTGCGACATCAGCGTCGCCTTCATCTTCATCAGCGGAGAAGTCGGGGGAGTCATCATTAATCTTTTCATCTTGGCCTAAATCCGGGCCTTCATCAAATTCTTCATCAAAAAGGGCACCAATTGAGTGAGGAATCGCCTCCTCTATCACCTCATCAAGGAGGTCCGAGAGATCATCCAGCCGCTCTTTAAGCAAATATACTCTATTGATTTCGCCCGTCGGGATCCCCTCGGAATAGTGCTTTAGCCTTTGCCCATTTACTTTGAATGTGGTACCTTCCTTGCTTTCCAACTCGAAAGCTCCTCCCGGTTGTATGTGCTTGATGGTGAAAGGTCCCGACCAACGTGACCTCAACTTACCGGGAAATAGTCGGAGTCGGGAATTGTAGAGCAAGACCTTGTCTCCCACCTTGAAGTCCGTGACAGTTATGCGGGCATCGTGGAAAATCTTGGTCCTTTCCTTGTAAATTCTCGAGCTCTCATAAGCGTCTCTCCTTATTTCATCAAGTTCGTTGATGTCCAAGAGTCGCCTCACCGCCGCACTCTTATAATCGTAGTTAAAGGTCTTGATGGCCCAATATGCGCAGTGTTCCAACTCTACCGGCAAGTGGCAAGCCTTCCCATAAACTAGGCGGAACGGTGTGGTACCGATGGGGGTGCGAAAGGCCGTGCGATAGGCCCATAGAGCATCGTTTAGCTTCATTGACCAATCCTTTCTAGACCGATCTACTGTTTTCTCGAGAATTTGCTTGATTTCTCTATTTGAGACTTCTACTTGGCCGCTTGTCTGGGGGTGATAAGCCATTCCAACTCTATGATTTACCCCGTACTTCTTTAGCATGGCTTCAAACTTGTTCTCTATGAAGTGGCTTCCCCCGTCACTTATCAAGTTACACGGCACTCCAAAGCGCGGAAAGATATTTTGCTTGAAGAATTTGGAGACGACCCTCGCATCATTAGTAGGGGTGGCAATAGCTTCCACCCATTTGGAGACATAGTCAACGGCCAATAGGATGTACTTGTTGCCATTGCTCGACGGAAAAGGCCCCATGAAGTCTACTCCCCAACAATCAAAAAGCTCAATCTCCTGGATGGGTCTCATCGGCATCTCATTGCGCTTGGAGATATTCCCGGTCCGTTGACATCTATCGCAACCCTTCACAAAAGCGTGAGTGTCTTTAAACATTGTGGGCCAGAAGAATCCGCTCTGCAAGATCTTAGCGGTTGTTTTAGAGGCGGCATGATGTCCCCCGCATGGTAGACCGTGGCAATGCAAAATGATAGACGTTGCCTCCTCTTTAGAAACACACCTACGAATGACACTATCTTTGCATATCTTGAAAAGGTAAGGATCTTCCCAAAAATAGCTACGGACCTCATGCATAAATCTCCTCTTTTGTTGCGTGGACATCCCATGCGGTTTGATTCCGCACGCCAAGTAGTTGACGAAGTCCGCGTACCAAGGTACTTCCTCGGTCCTTACCGCATATAGCCTCTCATCAACAAATGTGTCGTCAATAGGTAAGCTCTCATCCTCCTTGTCGCGAATGAGCCTAGATAAATGATCCGCCACGACATTGTCTGTACCCTTCTTATCTCTGATCTCTAAGTCGAATTCTTGCAACAAGAGTATCCACCTAATCAACCGGGGTTTGGCCTCCTTCTTGTTTAAAAGATACTTCAATGCCGCATGGTCGGTGTGGACAATCACCTTGGAACCGAGGAGGTAGGAGCGAAACTTCTCTATGGAATAGACGACCGCTAGAAGCTCCTTTTCGGTAGTTGTGTAGTTTTTCTGCGCGTCATCCAATGTCTTGCTTGCGTAGTATATCGCATGAAGCTTCCTATCTTTCCTTTGTCCCAATACCGCTCCAATGGCTTGGTCGCTAGCATCGCACATTAGCTCAAAAGGGAGGCTCCAATCCGGCGGTTGAATGATGGGCGCTGAGACTAGCGCTTCCTTCAAGGTGTTGAAAGCTTGCAAGCATTCTCCTGAAAAGTCAAAAGGAACATCTTTAGCGAGTAAGGAAGTAAGTGGTCTGGCAATCGAGGCGAAATCCTTAATGAAGCGGCGGTAAAACCCCGCGTGACCAAGGAAGCCTCTAATGCCCTTAACATTAATAGGAGGAGGAAGTTTTTCGATTACCTCAATTTTAGCTTTATCTACCTCGATTCCTCTTGAGGAAACAAGATACCCGAGGACTATACCTTCCGTGACCATGAAGTGACACTTCTCCCAATTGAGAGTGAGATTGTTTTGTTGGCACCTTTTTAGGACTTTAGTGAGATTTTCCAAGCAAGAGTCAAACTCACTTCCGTAAACCGAGAAATCATCCATAAAAACTTCCATAATATTTTCAATATAATCGGAAAATATGGATGTCATACATCTTTGAAAAGTGGCGGGGGCATTACAAAGGCCGAACGGCATCCTACGGTATGCGTAGGTGCCATAGGGACAAGTGAAAGTTGTCTTTTCTTGGTCATCTTCGTGCAAAGGGATTTGGAAAAAACCCGAATACCCGTCTAGATAGCAAAAGTATTTATGGTTCGCTAGGCGTTCAAG
Source organism: Scilla litardierei (assembly GCA_030789695.1). NCBI lineage: Eukaryota > Viridiplantae > Streptophyta > Magnoliopsida > Asparagales > Asparagaceae > Scilla > Scilla litardierei. The sequence continues at coordinate 175,617,766 of CM061139.1, read as the reverse complement.
CATTTGATCGATGAATGGCAATGGGTAATGGTCCTTTCGGGTGGCTTTATTGAGTCTCCTATAGTCAATGCACATTCGCCATCCCGTGACAGTGCGTGTGGATATTGGCTCACCTTTGTCATTTTTTATGACAGTCATCCCTCCTTTCTTGGGGACGACGTGGACGGGGCTAACCCATCTACTGTCAGAGATAGGATAAATTATACCGGCTTCAAGCAATTTTAGGATTTCCTTTTTAACCACCTCCTTCATGTTCGGGTTCAACCGCCTTTGAGGCTCTATGGAGGTGGCTTCGGTATCCTCCAAATGGATCCGATGCGTGCAAAGCCTAGGGCTTATTCCCTTTAGATCGGAAATAGTGTATCCCAGGACATCTTTGTGGCTCCTAAGGACGTCTAGGAGTTTTTCAAGTTGATCTTGTGTGAGGTGGGAATTGACTATCACCGGAAAAGTCAATTTATTACCCAAAAAGGCATACCTTAGATTCGGCGGTAATTGTTTAAGCTCTACCTGAGGTGGCGCTGCTTCTTCCACTTTATCAGCTCGCATGAATTCGGCTTCTTCCTCGTCATCCGGGTTTAGCTCATGTTCAGATGGCATGGTTTCATGTGACAAGTCGGACTCGCTGCTTAGTGAGGATGAGGCATCGAAGTAGGCGCCCTCTGATTCAGTGCTAGCATCGCCAAAACCTTCACTCTGCTCCAGTTCGTACCTGGAATCAAGAAACACATCAGACGATTCATAAAAACAAGAGTGAGCGTCATAAAGTGTAACACCCGGAATGTCGGTTTGCTCGAAGGGTTCTTCGGGAGCATAGTGCTCTTCGACATTTGCTCTATTGTCTTCGAAATACAATTTGTCGTCGACCACGTCAACTCTGACATTGCCTCCGATAGTTCCTTCTGGGGAGATTTGGTCCATCACAAAGCTAGCAAATAGTTGTTCGTCGGGGTCCGTGATATTGATAGCAAATGCTCCGGTAGCGTGGACCTCGTCGACAAGCTCCTTAAGGAGGTCTGTGAAGGTGTCATAGTCTTCTCGACTGAGTTCTATTGTTGGCGTTGCATCCCCCATTCTCCCTGTTAAGATCTTATGCGAAATGCGGGGAGAATATGCAAATAGGGCTACGAATGAAGTTAGGATAAGATAGAGAGGGAAGTAAAGGAAGAAAGTAAGAAGAGATAACCGGGTGGTCGGTGCCGAGCACCGTCAAAATGCCTTCCCCGGCAACGGCGCCAAAAACTTGATCGCGCCCCGGCGTACACGTCCCGAGGCGACGGTTGTAGTTTTACCGCAAGCGCACGGTATAGCGGCGAGCGGGTATCGAACACATGGAGGACGAATGACCGTGCTTGCTCCTAATCAACCTGGCTATTCAGAGGGATAATTGCCTTGGGCGATCCTGTCACAATCGTCAGACAAAAGTGCGAAATATCAAATCAAATAGAAAACGCCTAGGGAATGGGGAATCCCCACTACTCACCGTATTTCACAATTGTGGTTCGCCGGTATCGAAATCGCTAGGATGAGAATTTGGATGAACTAGTTGCAACTAAATGTGGAACCAGGCTCACGCTCTCGCGCTGTTGCCGGTCTATAGCTATCCTAGGTTTGGGTCCAATCTCTTGCAAACCCTAGCCTAGGGAAGCTAGCATTAGGATCAACATCATCGTCCAATTGCGCACCGAGCCCAATCTCTTGCAAACTCGGTCCACAATCTAGATTAGGATAGTTCCTACCCGTCCAATCTCTTGCAAACGGGTATCGGCACGGAATTGCAACCGGAGATCCTAGCATCGGTCCAATTTCTTGCAAACCGATACTTCGAAAATCCGACTCCAACCCAATTCGGATTTCTAGGGCTTCCTATCGAATTGGGATCCAATCTCTTGCAAATCCCAATTGATGTGAATACCTAGCTATCCGTAGTAATTCGATCCCAATCTAATCCCCAATAACAATCCTAGCTCAATTTCTACCAATTCAACACAAATACGAAATTGGGCTTGTAGGGTTCATCCCCACGCCCCAAGACGTGGATACTACTCACTAATCATAGCAATAGCACAATAATTGGCAATGAAATAGACAATGGAATTCATCACAACAATGATATAAACAATAAAAATAGAGTTTTTGGGGAAGAGAAGTGCAAACCAATGTAGATCTTCAATCAACCCAACAAAAATCCAAGTTTTTCTCTTCTCCAATCACAATTAATAAAGCTAAAAAGTAGACTCAAAAAGCTGCAAAAAATCTGAGAGGTGGCTCTCAAAACTAGGGTAAAAACAGAGCTTAAATAGCCCCAAAAATCGTCTAAAAATCCTGACCAAAATGCCCCTGCACAGCCTGTTTTCCGCAAATTTCGCTACAGGCTGCGCATCGCACTCGGCCGAGTGACAAAAGTCGCTCGGCCGAGTGAAAACCCTGTCAATTTTCCAGTAAGTCGGGGACTTCAGGGGTCTTCAGTTCGGGGGCGGCTCGACCGAGTGAGTTGTCGTCACTCGGCCGATGGCTTCACTTCACTCGGGCGGACGGGATTTGCCACTCGGCCGAGTGGGTCTTCTGAAGCTCAGATGGCCGAAAAACAGTAACTTCGATCTTTTTGAGGGCCTTCGTCTGGGCGCCACTCGGGCGGACGTGGTATCGTCACTCGGCCGATGTGGTCTCCGTCGCTCGGCCGAGTACACATGGAAGTCGTGTCTGAACGGGTCGGCCGAGCAGTGTCTCGCTGGTCGGCCGAGTGGCTCCTCCACTCGGCCGAGTGGGACACAAAAAATGCCCAAACTGGTCGTTTTGGCCTCCTCGTCGCTCCGGCGACGTCCATTCTTCTTCCGCTCCTCTCCAACAGCAAAATACCCCTCGGGGAGGTCGTCGGTGGCCGTCTATCGTGAGCGCATCTCATGATCACTCCAAATCGCGCCAAATCACCTGAAATGCGACAAAGACAACAAAGCGTGAAAAGCATCGCAATATCGTCGATATATCGTGAAAAACATGATTTGGGCGATCTAAATGGTATGCAAACATGCGGAAAAAGGTGTAAAATAAGGAGTGATCAGGTATGCTGATATCGTTAATTATCTGGTAACTGGTAAGACTCCTGACACTTGGTCTCTTCAAGACTTTAAAAGGTTCAAGTACGAGGTAAAATATTTCTTCTTTGATGATCCGTACTTATATAAATATTGTAGTGACCAAATTGTTAGGAGATGCATTCCTGATCATGAAATAACCAGTGTGATACAATTTTGCCATGATGGAGTATGTGGTTGACACTTTTCAGCGAATAAAACTGTGGCAAAAATCTCGCAATGTGGCTTTTATTGGCCAACTATGTTTAAAGATACATTTCATTATTGCAAGACTTGTGATGCATGCCAACAATTAGGGGGTATTACTAAACGTAACATGATGCCTTTAAACCCCATTTTGGAAATTGAAATATTTGATTGTTGGGGCATAGACTTCATGGGACCTTTCCCACCTTCGTTTGGATATGCTTATATATTGGTTTGTATTGATTATGTTTCTAAATGGGTGGAAGCTATTCCTTGCAGGTCGAATGACACTTCCGTTGTGCTTAAGTTCCTCAAAGAGAACATTTTCTCTAGGTTTGGAGTGCCAAAGGCCTTGATCAGTGATGGAGGGTCTCATTTTTGCAACCGCATGTTCGCTACTTTAATGAAGAGGTTTGGGGTCACACATAAAGTTTCTACTCTGTATCACCCCCAAACCAATGGTCAAGCAGAGTTGGCAAATAGAGAGATCAAAGGAATTCTACAGAAAACGGTGAATCCATCAAGAAAAGATTAGAGTTTGCGCTTACCTGAAGCGTTGTGGGCCTACAGGACCGCCTACAAAACAATTTTGTGGATGTCACCTTACCGTCTAGTTTTTGGGAAGTCTTGTCACTTACCTGTTGAATTAGAACATAGATCTTATTGGGCTATAAAGAAGTTGAATTTTGATACGATACATCTTTTGCTTCTCGCAGGTTACAATTGTTGGAGCTAGAGGAGCTGAGGAGAAATGCTTACGACAACGCTAAAATATCAAAAGAACGAATGAAATCCGTCAACGACATGATGATCTTGAGGAGGGAGTTCACCCCAGGCCAAAAAGTATTGCTATACAATTCCAGGCTACACATCTTTCCTGGGAAGCTTCGCTCTAGGTGGTATGGACCTTTCGTCGTCAAAGAAGTTTTCCCACATGGCGATGTGCTCTTACTCAATGAAAAAGATGGAAGCGAGTTCAAGGTGAATGGCCAAAGATTGAAGCATTTTCATGAGCCTTGGACCAAGGAAGCGAGCACCATGGATCTCACAGACCCACCTTCGGGTGGGACTAATCAGGTGTGTTCTTTCCATGATTCCCTCTTCCTAACATTGAGGACAATGTCTATTTTAAGTTGGGGGGAGGGAAATAACCTTTAGGATTTTTATTTTTATTTTTATTTTATTTTTATTTATGATTTTATTTTTAGTTCCCTTTTTGCATTGAAAAAAATTTTTTTTTTTGAGTTAAGAATATCACCAATACCTATTTTTACCTAGAAATGAACCTCATGTGATGAAACTTCTCGTTATTTATTCACCACCATACACTCGTGATTTATTTTCTTCCACCACTATTGTCGAATATTTCAGTCTCATTTGATATGAATGCAAGTACTTGTGGTGAAATTTTCGTTGATATATCTCAATTGTATGATTAATTGACGACTTAATAAAGCTAGAAATTATGAATTAGCAAGTAGTATGCTTTCAATGGAACGAACCAAAGTTCATGCACGAATAAGTTCACAAAATAACTGAGCATTGCTTTTTATCTTGTATTCATTGCTATTTGCATGCTTTGTATGATTTTGGGTAGAAAAGTGTACACCGTCTTTTGAAAGGATTAGGATAACCCATTCTTGTGAAAGATAAAAGAAGAGGAAGTTATCTTGCCAAGTTGTTTATGCACACACAAAAGAAGAAAAAATGAGATGAATGAGGAAAAAAAATGAATAAATGTGCTATTAAAGAAATAACTTGGTTGGCTCGAGTAGTACAGTCCGAGGGGCCCATCTTGGCCTAATGCCCTATTATCGTCTGATTTGGGAGCCATTGACCGAAACCTCAATTATTTGATGGAGCGAACCAAGTTATATACTTTTCCGTGAATGTTGCTTGATGCGCGTTACACGGAACTATGAAAAAAAAGCGAAAGAAAATAGAGAATAAGTGTGCATGATTAGCGAGGCAAGAGAACTTCCAAAGCTTAAAGAAAACACAAGATGTGGTGTGAGTCCCTATGAATAGAGATTGACGTGTGTACGCTTTAATACCATTTTATTTTTAATGCTTGCTTTGCATGAAAAATTCACGCTCCAAGTTAAAATATGTGATTGAACAGTGTGTACCATTGCTTTAGTATACTATGAGCCATGAAGTAATTGATAATGAATTTAAGTCTATTTTATAACCATTTGAGATAATTGACATTCATTTTTGAAAACCCACAAGTACCATTACTTAATGAGCTTGAAAATTTTGATATTAGTGTGTGGTTATTTCTTTTGTCGTAGTAGTATGGTGACGAGTAATTTGAGATCTGATAAGGTGATAAGGTGATCCTGGAGACTTCTACTCGATCCAGCGGTGGAATCAAAGCGGAAGACGTGGAGGTTTATCAACCGTTGAAAGCTCGATCTAGCGGCTGAGAGAAGCCCACAACGGAGTTGAAAAAATTGAGCGGGCTTCGTCCGCTAAGCGCCACGTGGCGGAATCTGACGCGTCCGCTTAACGATTCGACGGCGAGGGTGCAATCCGAAGGCGGATCGGACCCTTTTTGAGGAGCGGGCGACGTGCATCGCTTTCGAGCGTTGATCGACGATCCGACGGCCCGCAGACCACCCGCATCAATTCAAGTTCGGGCTGAAGGAGGCGAATTGGGGGGGGACACGTGGCGATATCGTCACCGTTCGCTCCTCGATCGAACGGACCAGGGCGGTAGCGAATTCGGGCGTGCGCGAAGGAGAAGATCCGATAACGAAGATGGACACGTGTCGCTCCGTGGTTCAATCCCGCAATTATCCAACGGTGCAGGTTTGCTCCGATCGGGATCTACGGTCTGGATGAGTTCAGGCGCGATGTGGGTGCGGGTTTTGAACCCGTTAAGCCCAATAAACCCGCAATCTCTTTATTTAAGCGTATTCTAGGGTTTTTGGGCGTATGATTGGCGTATTGGAGCACCTAGGAGCCGTATTTTCTCCCTGAAAAATTCTGTAAAATTCCAGAGGCTTTTCTTAGTATTTCCAGAGAGTTTGAAGTCGAAACTTGGAGATTTGGTGATATTTTCTTTAACTCAAACCTCGTATTTTGGTGTTTTCTAGCGTATTTTGCTATAAAGTTGATGTATTTTGCTTTGGAAGTTGTTTATTATTGCATGATGAGTAGCTAAATCCTATGTGTGCATGATATGGAGTAGTTAGGGGATGTGATTCGTGTTATTTTGGTTGAATATTGTTGTTCTTCATCGTAAAAGTCGCTAAAATTGTATGTTTTTGCTATTTAATCCTCTTTTCGTCTTCCAAAAGAAGCGAATACATTGATGATCACCCCACAAGGGTGAGATTTGATCTCTCCAAAAGAGAGCTTCATACCATATTTGTAGAACTATAGTTTTTCTTCACATTGGTAAGATCATATCAAGGCATATGTAAGTGTTGTTTCGTTTTGTTTTTGTTTCGAACCCCTAATTCTCTTTGTGGGAATTAGATACTCTTTTTGTGGGAGTAACTCTCTTTGTGGGAGTTTCGTGTCCTAGTGTAGGACTATCCCTAATTCTCTGAGTGGGAGTTAGTAATTCTCTTGGTGGGAGTTTGACCCCTGTGTAGGGTTAGTTGGGTCCTTATGTAGGACAAAATCCTCTTGGTGAGGTCTCTCTCTTTGTGGGAGTGTATCCCTTTATGGGATTTGTATTCACTTCTCTTTGTGGTATTATAGTGAATATTGGTGTGGCTGGATGTACCCAAGTTTTGGGGAACCAGGGTAAATTCTCTGTGTTTGCGATTGTTGTTGTTGAGCACTCTGTTTAATTTCCGCTGCTTATTGTGCTTTAATTTTAGTAACTTTTAATTAAGCACTTTGCTTACTATTACATTATTCATCCCCCTCTAGTGTATGTGTAGCCCCGCAGGGTCCCTTACAGATCTTCCACTTTGATTGGTTATACAGATGCAGGTTACAGGTTTGATCCTCACACCGAGAAATCACAAATTGGTTCTGTGTTCACCAATGGTGGTATAACCATCTCCTAGAAATCTGTGAAGCAAACCACTACAGCTATCTCTTCCAACCATTCCGAGCTCCTGGCGATCCATGAAGCAACCAAAGAATGTGTATGGATTCGTTCAGTCATTCATCACATCTTAGTGACTACCGGCTTGAAGACTGGTGACCTTGAGCCAACCACGATATTTGAGGACAATGCAGCCTGCATAGTTCAACTACAGACTGATTTCATCAAGGATGTCAAGACGAAGCACATATCTCCTAAGTTCTTCTGGACGCACGACCTACAAAAGGAGAAGCAAGTCGAAATACAGCAGATTCAGTCTTGTAATAATTTAGCTGATTTGTTCATTAAGGCTCTGCCTTGATATATTTTTGTAAAGCTTGTAAAATGAATCGGATGAGACAGCTGATAGACCTACAAGCCTGAAGCTTGTACGGATCAAGGGGAGTAACATGTGGGTTGTACTCTTTTTCCTTAAGACTGTTGTTTTTTCCCACTGGGTTTTCCACAGCTAAGATTTTAACGAGGCAAACATGTTTACTTTGGATCTAGCAGTATCCACCCCATTAGCATTATGAATCCTGAAGTATTCATATGCTAAGTCCAAGGTAATGGATGGATAAGTGGGAGTGTTATGAGTAAGGGAGACTTATGGTCTCCCCTCCCTCGTTTATCCACCATTACACCCCACTAACTAGTAGTGTGGTGAACCTTTGGTATACTTAAGACTATTGGTCTCCCCTCCATATGATGAAATAATAAAAGGGGACCATGGGTTGTTGCCATGGTTGATCATCTTCAAACAATTTTAGATTTGTTCATAATTTTATTGTTAATTTTTTCGAAATTACAAATTTAACATTGATTAGATTTTAATTATTATTCTTAACTTTGTTAATTAATTACAAATTTTGTCATTTCACCTTTTGATTTTACTGTATGTTCTTTATCCTCTGTATTTCTTTCTAACGTATTATTTTTTCTTTCAATTATAAACCAACCTGCAAAAAAACTAGCATTTGCCTCTTATCATATCTGTGGAAGTTGGCTCGATTCGGCAATGAACCAGTATTGGTCGAAGAGACGAGTTATCTTGTGTAGAGCTAACTCGACTGTACTTGGGTTCGACCTATTTGACTCAGCATAAGTCAGATACGAGGATGCTGAGCTATTGGTCTTCTACAGCGCAGTTGGTCGATCGGTCGTCAGCTCGGTTGAAGTCCGTGTCCTGATGATCGGTCGTTCGGCATTGGGTCGTTCAGTCGTAACTCGGTTGAAGTTCATGTTCGGTCGATCGGTCATACGGTGGCTCATTGGTCGACAGATCTACGAGTTCGAGCTATCGGATAGCACGAACTATTGGCTCATTGCTTCAGTCGTTCAGTACAGAATGAAGATCGGTCGGTTGAAGGGAACTCATTAGGATGCGGCCCACTAGGGTGCGGTGCATTATTTACGCAGAGATGTAATTGGATAGGATACAGTTAAAGTCGGGATTCGTATCGTTTGGAATTCCTAGCCAATGATGACACATATTGTAACTTAGGACTATATATAGGTGATATTAGCTAGGGTTTTGGGTGTGGAACACATTGAGATAATTTGAGCCGCCATTGTGTGAGCCAAATTTGACAGATTGTATTTTTTGAAGAGTTCTTGTTTGCTTCTTCTTCGTCTATGAAGAGAAGATTTGTTTTATTCTCTCCTTTCGTAATGAAGCTTATCGGTGTTCCCCCTTGACCGGTCAATGGCCTAAAAGAAATCCTCATAGTGCTCAATTTGTTATTTGGTTGCTCGTCCTAATTGCGGGGTTCTTTGGTGATTCGAGTTTCTGCGCTAATGCACAGCAAATTGGTATCAGCAATTGACGGTTCCGGAGATCAACAGAGGAGACAAAGATGAGCAACAGTGGTAATGACAGTTCCTCAAAGGCGTTGACTTCTATGTATTCTTCAATGGCTCAGATTATCGTGTCTAACACGAAGTTCGAAATTGAGAAGTTTGATAGGAAAATCAACTTCAGTATGTGGAGATGCAAAGTCTTGGATGTCTTGAACCAACTTGGTCAAGATATCGCGTTAGATGAGAAGCCGACAGGCATGTCCGATCTAGAGTGGAAGTCTCTTAATCAGAATGCATGTGGGACGATCCGACTGTATCTGTCAAATAAGAATAAATACACATTCATGCAGGAGACAAGTGCAAGCAAGTTCTGGATGGAGCTCAGCGACATGTACATGAAGAAATATATCCAGAACCGACTACACTTGAAGAAAAAGCTTTTCGGGTTGAAGTTGGCCGAGGGGTTTTCTATGGATGAACACATCGACTACTGCAACAAGCTTCTCACTGATCTAAGGAACGTGGATGTAAATGTCGATGATGAAGACAAAGCAATGATTCTCCTCAACTCTCTGCCCATTGAGTATAAGTACTTGTTAGCGGTTCTTATCTATGGTAAGAAATCAATCACTTTTGAAGGAGTGTCCAATGCTCTAATGAGCAACGAGTTTAGGAAGAACGATGGGGACACTGAGAGTCGAGCCAACGATGCTCTTACGATCGTAAGGGGCCGTAGTAGAGAGAAGGGTGGAGCTCGAATGGGGTATTTTTGATCCAAGTCCAAATATAATACAAGGGGCCCTCAACGCAAGGAGCTGGCGAAGGGCCAATGTACTTTCTGTAGAGAAAGAATACATTGGGTCTAAGACTGCCAGAAGGCGAAGAAGAAGCACGACGCAACTACTAACGTCAAGAAGGGCATTGAGGTCGAGGAGTATGTATTGGTGCTTCGGCGGGCATGACGTCAAATGGTTGGGTGCTCAACTCTTCGTGCTCGTTACATGTGATTCCACATCGAGATTACTTTACTTCTTTTCGCGACGGTGGTAAGAGTACAGTCTTCATAGGCGATGACCGAACTTGCACGGTATCGGGACAGTTCGGATGAGGATGTGAAATGGTGTTACACGAGACATCGAGGATGTGCCTTTGTTCCCGACCTGAGGCACAACCTCGTATCACTCGAAGCCAATGGATGTTGAGTGACCATGGAGAATGGATCTATGATGATAACCATAAGAGCAATGATCGTGATGAAGGGGAAGCGAAAAGGCAACATCTACTACTTGGATGGTTCGATCGTAGCTGGCACAGCAGCTCTGACTCGTGAGGCCGTGATGGACGACTCATTATGTAATATGGACTGTAATGGGACTTTGGACTCTTATTTATGTGGGACTGGTTGATCCACGCAATTAGCCCTTCATATGAAAATTGCCTCCGCATGAAAATGTTAATGTTTAAATTATTAATTCATGCATAATTGTGCTCTGTCAGATAAAATGGCTAAAATTGCAAGTGTCGATTTCGAAGTGCTGGATGCATCAGGCAGAAACTATTTGAGCTGGCAGGTCGATGTGAAATTTCACTGGCGGGTAAAGTCCCTCATTTCTGCTGTGACTAATAATGAAAAATGTAAGCGATATAGAAAAGGCGCACGACATTATCTAATATTCGCCACCATGTGGACAAGACCCTAAAGGCTAAATACCTTACGGTTGAAGATCTACTTGAGCTATGGACTGCCCTTGAGGATAGGTATAACCATCAGAAAGATGTTATACTCCTAAAGGCACGATATGAGTGGGAGAACTTGAGACTACACGCGAGGGCAGCGGCATTCGACGTCGGGGAGGGTTGCTGAAGTCACGGTGGAGGGGCGGTGCTCTCGGGGGCTGGCCGTGGCAGCGGAGCAGCGGCGTGGGTGGCGACGCTGGGGAGTGGACGACGACGGTAACTGGCAACGGAGGGGAGTGGGACAGCAGCAGCTACTGCTGCTGCTCACGGCGGTTTCGCGGCGGCGTAGTCAGACAGGGCGGGTGAGCTCGGAGACGGCGAGACCAGCGTGATCGCCCGGAGGAGAGTGGGGGTAGCGGGCTCTTGGGGATATCTCCGGCAGGTGCTGTGAGCTCAGGGAATCGGACGAGCGGGAAGCGGGCTTGCCGGCGTTGAGCGAAGCGGGGAAGAGAGAGCTCGGGGTGTGGCGAGTCAGCGGCGTACGACGTCGGCGTCGGGGGTCGAGCGCTGCAGGAAGGTGTAGTGGTTGATCGGAGCTAAGGCAGGGTGTCCCATCGGCGGTGGCGCCTGAGGGGTGCGAGTTCGGAAGCGGGAGGCGGCAACTGCGGACACGGGGTAGCGGATGCGAGCTCGAGCGGCTGAGGCGACTCATCGGGCTTTGGTCTCGTCGGTGGCCTTTTGTACGGCGACGGTGGGCATTTGTCGAAGAGCAGGGATGGGCTTCGTGCGTGGCTGAGCGAGGGGAGGCCTTGGGTTGCTTTGGGTTCGGGGGGGGAGAGAGAGAGAGAGATAGAGAGAGGAGGAGGAGGAGGAGGAACGGCAATATTGCGAGGCGGGGCGGGTATTTAACTACCCAAGCTTGCCCCGTCCCGTCTACAGGCCGGGTCGGGTCAGGTCTCGGGCCAGGGCGGGGCGGGTAATTTCTTACCAAAACCGGGTCGGGCCGGGCGGGTCAGGTCATTACTGCCATCCATATGAAGCCCAAATAAAAGTTTTATTTGAGATTTGGGAGAATTATGATTTATTGGTAATTTGAAATTGGGAATTGGCCTAATTGGGAGAACATTGGAACAAAGTATGAGTTATATGATATGGGCAGACCGCATGGTTAACATCAAAATAGTAAGATTTTTTTAGAACCTCTATAGTTTATCGGGGCGGGCCGGGGCAGGGCGGGTTGCATTCAAAGCCCAAGCTTGCCCCGACCCGTCTGCGGGCCGGGGCGGGTCAGGTCAAAACTGTGGCGGGTCGGGTCGGTCGGGTCGGGTCGGGCGAGTCGGGTCAGGTCATTACTGCCATCCCTAAGAGAGAGAGAGAGAGAGAGAGAGAGAGAGAGAGAGAGAGAGAGAGAGAGAGAGAGAGAGAGAGATGAACAGAGCTTGGGTTCGGGTCTGAGGGCTTGAGAACGAGAGGGGAAGGGGGTTAGCCTGGGTGAATGTTTTGTGAGGGGGAGAGAGGGGATTATCATGGGCTTAAATAGGGTTATGATTATTATAATAATGTATTAGTTATTAATGAGGGTTAGGTTGGTGTTAGGTATAGGGTATTGACTAATCGTAGAATGAGATGAGGCGTGAACCTCTTGTTCGCTTACGGTGGGGGTTAGGTAAAGGTAAGTAATTAGGTTTGGTTAGTTAAGGTAATTAGTAATAAGTAAAACCCCATTAGTGAAAGTCATTAGTGAAAAATTGTAACAAAATTACGATTTTGCTCCTACTAGTAAACATGTCCGAAAAATTACGAAAACATACAACGGGATCGTATCGTCGCAAGGATCACAAATACGAAGTCTGTTTCGGGGTTTGAGCTATGGAAATTCTAGTTTTAGGCCAAAATGTTTAGGATGCGGGTTTGCGGGTTCTCTATTGATTTGACTTTAGAAAATTACGAAATTAATGTGGGAAGCCCTAAATGATTATTGAATGTTACTGTAAAAGTTTGAAATCATTTTGATGATGGTTGTATAGAAAATAAATTCATTAGGCCAAAACGGTAATAATTGAAAATGAATTTTTATCAGATTATTCAGAGGTATTTGATGAAACCCGAACTTGCCAAAATACTTCATAACTAGTCTGATACTTCAAAATATTTTTATAAGGAATTTTGAAATCACTTAAAACTTCTAACGAGCCATTATAATATAGTTTAAAAATTGAAAATACGTGAATAGGTGTATTGAAAAAATACGGACCGTTACATTCTACCATCCTTAAAATAATTCCGTCCTCCGAATTTACAAGACACTTCTAAAACAAATAATAGATGTTATGAAGAAGCTCAAGCAAATAAATGATAGAGAAGATAGTAATTTAGTGAATCTGGTTGTAAATACCATGAAATGTGATATTATAGCATCAAGAAAACACGAGATGTTATATATGAATACATACTATTGACATCAACATAGCTTTCGTAACTATTCCTGAGACCAGTATCATCACAATAGTTACTCTGACTTCTCAAGTAGCCCAAAATTAACATGAGATGATAACATCACATGAAAATGAGGGCTATTATGATGACAACATCTATTCGAATTTGGAACCTGAGGTGATAAGCCAGTAGCAAGCTATTTAAACCACATAAAACGAAAGACCATAAAGTTTATTCGTGCTACTGGTGACTAACTGGGTCTAGCAAAAAATGTCGTTCATAATATAGCCTGTAACGACTAATCCACATGTACTCGTGCTTTCCAACCAAGCACCAACAACATCAATCTCCATAATGCCCAACCACATGATAACGTCCAAATCAACGCCCAAAGGTAAGTACAGGGCCAACACCCAAGGTCAGTACTCACTGCCAGTATTCCTTCCATCAATCTCCATAATATCTAACAAGAAGCCAACATCTTAGCCGTCTCCCAAATCCGAGCACAAGATTGACATCCAACTTCAACACCTAAGGCCAAAAGAAAGCCAATACTCATCCCCAATGATACTCCTTGCCAACACCATTGGTCAACATCTACGGTTATCACCATCAACCCTAAACAATTCAACGACCAAAAGCTCACGGTCCAACAGACACGTAGGAGGGACCCAAAAAGGAAGCGAAGTGGGGCACCTTAAAGGGTAAGAACCAGAACAAGGAGCCTGAAAGAATGTCTAGAAAGGCGACTTCCCAAGATCTCAACCCCACGGCAACATCGAGGGTGGTGGCGAGGGTTGTTGCTAAGCCCAACAATCCCCAAGATCGTCGGTGGCCATCGGCGACTGTCGATCCATGGTGTCTGCGACTGCTCGGCGTGGCAAGTGTCACCGGAATGGGGTGAAGTGGTGGAGCTTCGGGTGAGACCGAAGGAGCTTGAGGCGAGATGGGTCGAGCTTGAGGCGAGATGGGTCGAGCTCGCTTGGGGAAGAGGCCTGGAGGAGGAGGGGGTGATGCCGGGGCGAAGGGGAAGCCACAGGATGGCTTGGTGAGGAAGGAGAGGAGGGGTTTTAAAAAGAAGGGGCACCGAAAGTTGTTGGTTAGGCGGGACCCGGGCTCGAGGTGAGGATGAGGACAAAAGGCAATAATGAGGGGGGAAGGTGGTAGGTGGGAAAGGAATTCAAATTCATGGAAAATCGGGCACAAGATAGAAAGTAGGGGTTTGAATAGAAATACGATCTCAAGAAGACGTAACAGCCCACTCTTGCACGTCGTGTTTGGCTCGTCTCAAACTCTCTAGTATCATCCTCAAATACTTGTGAGCGTTCTTTGATTTGCTTCCGTTGTCGAACTCAAACTTCTGGTGATCGAAAAGTCAAACGCTACCCTCCTTAAAATAGATGTAGCTAGAGTTCAAGCGTACTAAAATAAAAAGATTCTAAGAAGGTCAATCGAAAGGTCATCAAGCTAAAGGAAGGGTGATAGTGATGAAGATCGACGGCGTTACATAATCATGATTCACGTCCTTGCGGTCCAGCAGAACACGGCCAGGGAGTGACTAAGCCAGGATCACTTACCCCCAGTCTAGCTAGGGTGATCCAACAAACTTAGCCAATCACATTGACCGGATCATGGTCCATTGAAGGAAGCTTATCATTTATATGTGTGCCATCATCAACTGAAGAAAATGTGATGAAGTGGGTAGATAGTTCAACCTATGAAGAATCATTCTAACTACTAGCAAAGGAGGTTACTAGGGAAGGTATATCCAAAGAATGGAACACGAATTTCTAAACAAGGTGAAGAGTTCAAAGGAAGTGATGAGGATCAAGGAAGACCTAATGAAGATGGTAATAAAGACGCTTCACCCATACATCCAATACAGGTGAACACTCGAGACATCATGTACTCGAGATTGATTTGAGTATTTTATATTGTACATCCTAATCTTACTATATTGTTCACGAGGTAGTTAGCGTGGACCTCCGTGGGCCACCAAACCTGTAACGACCCGCTCTCGGGGGGCCCGTTACTTATTTGATATTTGGACAGGTCCTGCAGGTTACCAGTGAATTCAAAATAGCGACGATGCGGAGATGTACAAAATACCCAAACAGTGTCCAATTATTACAATCCATATTGTACAAAATGTTTCAACAAATATACATGAAAGAAGAAAGTAGAAAATAGCTCTGGAAGCTGCGGTCGAACTCTGGCGCTATTAACTCAGGAGCATCTACCTCCATACGTACGTCTTCTGCGTTGCCACGGAGATGGAACCGTAGGTAAGTCACAACAATTCTAAATATAGAAAAGAAGCAGTGTACAAGTATGACAAAAGTAACTACGTACAAGCAGACCAGAGTGAAAAGTAAAGTACTGAGCAACAGCTGTACACAACTGAGTAGTATAAGTAAACGAAACTGAAAGGAGAGAACAACTATATTGTGATAGTGCAAGTGTAAAGCAGTCTATGCAAGTGAAAACATACGACCGCTGTAGCTAAAAATATGACAGGTAAAGTACCGTGACTGTACAGGTGTAGTAGGTAAAGTGTATGTACTGCGTAAAGTAAAGGTGACTGTAATGCGTAAAGTAAAAGTGAATGTGCAAAAGTAGCTACACTACGTGCCTCAAGTCAGAGAGTACAATATGTAACCATTGAGTTCATCTCTTGCCTGGGCGCGACCCAGACGAATGTCGAAACACAGGCACGGTACATGTATTTTGCCGAAACTCAGGCAGCGGGATGGGATGCCGAAACATGGGCATCAGGACAGGAAGATTGAACTCCAGTCACTCCAGCACTCTCTCAAACTATGATTTACCCTTAAAAACACCAGTGAAGTGTCAAGTGTTCTTTGTACATGTTTTATACGGGATGTTCCACAAGATGTTCCATGAGATGTTCCACCAGATATTCCACAAGATATTCCATAACATGTTTCTCAAAATGTTATCAATTCCTTGTTCACGATGATAGTTAACCAGGACTATTGGTTTTAAAACCAGAAAATAAAGCAAAGTGGATGCTAAGAAATTTGAGGATAAAGACAAGTCCAACAAACATTGATTACAAAAATTGTTGGTTTAAGGGTGGTAGTTTTGTTAGCACACAATTTACCCAAGTTGATGGTTGTGTGTTACAACCACCAAAGTTGAAAGTTGGCAAAGTAACATGTGGTTGATTACTTCCCTATTAGAGTAGGTCGCTATTTCGGCTCAAGTCAAGAAGCCGTTCTGAGGCTATAGGTTGTGTTCCTAAGTTCATACGGGGACACTAACTAATTTTCTAATTTTATAATTCGTCGTGACTTACTGATTTTGAGATTGACGTAGCAAGCCGGAACTGGATCTAGGGCTTCTACGGATGTTGGTGCACCTGCAATTACAAGAACACTTGGTTAAAGAAAGCGACATTTCTATTTAAATAATTTGATCGTTTTGGTTTTTAAAACTGTCACGCCCCGCTTCCCTAAAATGGAGGCGAGACGTGAAAAGGTCCGCACGAGAGTGGAGCTGTGAAGCCTCAAACCCGATAAGCGTCAATAAAACATAAGCAGGTCCCTGTAACCACAAGCGGAACAACAATAATAACACAAGGAGAGACAGAACAAATCTCAATCTCAGAAAATGTCCAACATTAAAATTAAGTTCAACATTCAGAAAAGCCACCAGGCTAAAAGAAAGAGTCTAAAGGCCCAGAACAAGGCCAAACAAAGACAAACGTAAACAGTGTATAGGTGCTACGCACCGACAACAAAGCAGCAGTCTAAAAACAAAAGGGGAAAGCTCAACGAAGACACTAGGACTGGTCCCCAGTGTCCACGTACTCCTCGCCAAACACAGACTCGGGCACGGCGTCCGCAAACACCTCGTCCTCAACAACGGACTCAGGCTCGGGATCTAACATGTGTCACCCAAAAGAGTAAAGGGGCACATGTCAGCAAGTCTAAAAGACTTGGGCAAGGAAACTGAAGGTAAGGTAAACTAGCAACCTAGCAGTTATAGTATGATGCATGGCATGACAAGTATAGTATGGAAGTGACAAGTAAAGGGAAGTACAAGTAGCAAGTATGTCACGGATAACAAGTAGAACACGGACAAGTACAAGTCAAGTGGTTCACGTCAAGTGAACGGTCAAGTAAACAAGTTGTGCACAGAGATTCCGCCTGTTGGCTAGAGTGGCTGATCGGGCCAACTCCTAAGCTTAAGTGACCGTTTATCTCTACCCCTCCACGTGTATCGAGCCAGGGAATTACCCCAAACACGGAATGCTCGCTTCTGGAACACGAGCCAGGAAGTGTATTTAACATGTATGGCGTAGGGTTATGCCTGCAACGCAGGTGCCTAGCCGGTAAACAAGTAGGTCGGGCATTGGCTATCAACCAACTCACATAGCCCGCTTCTGGAACACGGGCCAGGAAACACAAGTATTGTAGCGTGTGCTACGAATGCGACATACAACATGGATAGCATGGATGACCATTTATTCACGTACCGTTAATCAAAATTAAACATGACATGATAGTTATGCAACATGATAAATGACGGTCCTAGCTTCGTTGTCAAGCTAGTTCCTGAAATTGTGCCTAGGCGAGTATCATTTCGTCGCCTAGTCTCTTTTACGCATACAACAAGCAGATGGCCTAAAACATGGCCCAAACCCTAAGTGGCAAGTTTCACTTGCCTAGCTCTGAGGATGACGATCAACGAGGGTTCGTCTCACGGACGCTAATCTACGGGGAAGTCGCTGCTATGGAGAAACAATCATCAAAACAACATTCATCTCATTAGGGTTTCACAAAAACACAACGGGTTATGAAAACATTAAGAGATCGATCATTACCGTATCAGAAGCGGAAGAATGATGCCGAGCAAGCACGGCAACGGAAGAAACGCTCCTGGGAACCTAGGGTTTAGATCTGGAATAGATGGGGAAATTCTGGAGAAATGGGGTTTTGGGGGATTTTGGGGGATTTGATGAAGGTTTGAGGAAGATGAGAGGTAGGATGTGTTAAGTGAGGGTTTGGATGATGGATTTTGGGCTTGGGATGAAGGAATAAGGGTTTGAGGTAGTAGGGGGATCAATGTGGCAGAAATTAGGTTTAGAGTTGAAGAGGAAGAAGAAGAAAACGTTTGGGAGGGGTTTAAATAGGAAGTGCTGGCGGCTGCCCAGAAATTAGGGTTTCGACACTGCTTAGTCGGCCAAAGAACAACCACTGACCGACTAGTTTGGGAACTAGTCGGTCGGTTGACCAACGCAGACCGACTAAGTCCAAACAGTAACTCCTGTACAAAATAGGATTTAGATTTAGTCGGTCAAAGAACAACTACTGACCGACTAGTTCTACAGCTAGTCGGTCGATGAACGTTCTTAGACCGACTAAGAAGGAACAGTACTTGTCTGTTCAGAAGAACTAAGAATTAGTCGGTCTGAGTACAAAACTTAACCGACTAGTTTAACAACTAGTCGGTCGAAAGATGAACTTAGACCGACTAAGAATGAACAGTAACTGGTACAAAAAAATAGTTAATGAGTTAGTCGGTTAAAGAAGCATTGCCGACCGACTAGTTTGCAACCTAGTCGGTCAACCAACGTTCTTAGACCGACTAACGATAAACAGTAACTCCTGAGAAATTTACAAAGCCAACTAGTTGGTTCAAGAAGGTTTTCCGACCGACTGGATCGTCGTCTAGTCGGTCGGTGCCCCTTCTTACACCGGCTAATGAGCACCAAAAGTTCCGAAATGGAGCGCGAAGCTCCGGGATCGATTCCTAAGACTCCTAGGCTTGATCTAACAATAAGATATGACCGATATGAAGCCCGTCACGAATGACTTACTCCAAAATCGACGATCAACGGAAGAAGCTAAGAAAACACGACGAAACGATCGAAAATGAAAGCTACGGAGACAAAAACCACGCATGAGGAGAAAATCCACCAAAACATATAATATAATATAATAAATCCAGATACATGAAAACCAGTCGTTACATCCTCCCCAACTTAAGAAAACTTCCATCCTCGGAATTTCCCAACACTCACGTGTCCGGGAACAAAAGTGGGAAACGCTCTCGCATCTCATCCTCATTCTCCCAAGTAGACTCTCCAGGCGAGCCGTGTCGCCACATCACCCTCACAAGATTGACAACCTTGTTCCGAAGTGACTTCTGACGCCTGTCCAGAATCTGCACTGGATGCTGGTCATACGTCATGTCGGGGCGAACGGTAATCTCCGAGAAATCCACAGCATGAGATGGATCGCTAATGTATCGACAAAGCTGCGACACATGGAAAACATTGTGAACTCCCTCCAAAGATGGCGGCAAGGCTAAGCGATAAGCTACCTCGCCAACTCTCTCCTGAATGTCAAATGGTCCAATGTATCGCGGGCTCAACTTCCCTCGCTTCCCAAAGCGAATCACACCACGATTCGGGGAAATCTTAAGAAACACATGATCTCCCGGCTGAAACTCCAAAGGCCGCCGTTTAGCATCCGCCCAATGCTTAAAACGGTCCTGAGCAATCCTCAGTCTCTCCCGAATATTCCTGACGACCTCCACAGCCTCCACAATCATCTCAGGCCCCAACAGCTCCCGATCGCTAACGTCATCCCAACTCAATGGCGATCGACATTTCCTCCCATACAAAGCGGCGAAAGGCGCCATGCCAATACTCGCATGGAAGCCGTTGTTGTAAGAGAACTCCACCAAGTGCAGATGGTCCTCCCACGAACCCTTGAAATCCAACATGCACGCCCTCAGCATGTCCTCCAAGATCTGAATCGTCCTCTCGGACTGGCCATCCGTCTGCGGATGGTACGCCGTGCTGAAACTCAGACGCGTACCCAAACTCTTCTGCAAACTCTGCCAGAACTGAGATGTGAACCTCGTGTCTCTGTCTGACACGATACTCACGGGGACTCCGTGTGTCACGCCCCGCTTCCCTAAAATGGAGGCGAGACGTGAAAAGGTCCGCACGAGAGTGGAGCTGTGAAGCCCCAAACCCGATAAGCGTCAATAAAACATAAGCAGGTCCCTGTAACCACAAACGGAACAACAATAATAACACAAGGAGAGACAGAAATAAAATCTCATATCTCATAATTTGTCCAACATGAAAATTAAGTTCAACATCCAGAAAAGCCACCAGGCTAAAAGAAAGAGTCTAAGGCCCAGAACAAGGCCAACAAAAGCCAACACGGCACAAAGTATAGGTGCGACGCACCGGCAACAAAACAGCAGTCTAAACAAAAGGGAAAGCTCAACGAAGACACTAGGACTGGTCCCCGGTGTCCACGTACTCCTCGCCAAACACAGGCTCGGGCTCGGCGTCAGCAAACACCTCGTCCTCTACAATGTACTTAGGCTCAGGATCTAACATGTGTCACCCAAAAGAGTAAAGGGGGCACATGTCAGCAAGTCTAAAAGACTTGGGCAAGGAAACTGAAAGTAAGGCAACTAGCAACCTAGCAGTTATAGTATGCATGACATGGCAGTTATAACATGAGTGCACAAGCAAGACATGGTGAAACAATAACTACAAGAGAGCAATTATCGGGACAAGTCAAGAGTATCCAAGCTACTAACAATCTTAATCATTCCACTAGTCACATTTCAAGTTGTTTGTAGATGTTTACGCCTTACAGCTGAACGGTTTGGCATTCACGCTGATTGGCCGCTTAACACTACCCCAAAACCCAGAGTTTACGCCTTACCACTGCAGTTGCTGATCGGGCAGACTCCCAGTTGATTGGCCGCTTAACTCTTACCCCCAATACCCACATGTAAACGAGCCAGGGTCCCTGCACACGAGCTCAGTAAATGAGCCAGGGTTGCCCCGCACAGGAGCTCGCATTCTAGTTCACGACTCATAAGCATTTGGCGTAGGGGTGCACCTAGCCGGAAACAAGTAGTTCGGGCATTGGCTATCAACCAACACATGGCCCGCTTCTGGAACACGAGCCAGGAAACACAAGTATTGTAGCGAAGCTACGCAATCACGGAAACACCTAAAGAATGCAATGACATGACAAATAATTTGCGTACCGTTAATGGAAATTAAACATGACATGGTAATTGTGCAACACGATAAATGTCGGTTCTAACTTCGTTGTCAAGCTAGTCCCTAAATTGCGCCTAGGCGAGTATCATTTCGTCGCCTAGTCTCTTTTACGCCTACAACAAGCAAATGGCATAAGACATGGCCCAAAACCCTAAGTGGCAAGTTTCACTTGCCTAGCACCGAAGATGAAGATCAACGAGGCCGTCACACAGACGCTAATCTACGGGGAAGTCGCTGTTATGGAAAAACAATCATTAAAACAACATTCATTTCATTAGGGTTTCACAAAAACACAACGGGTTATGAAAATGTTAAGAGATCGATTATTACCATATCGGAAGAGGAAGAATGATGCCGAGCAAGCACGTCCACGGAAGAAACGCTCCGGGGAACCTAGGGTTCAGATCTGGAATAGATGGGGAAAATCTGGAGAAATGGGGTTTTGGGGGATTTTGGGGGATTTGATGAAGGTTTGAGGAAAATGAGAGGTAGAATGTGTTAAGTGAGGGTTTGGATGATGGATTTTGGGCTTGGGATGAAGGAATAAGGGTTTGAGGTAGTAGGGGGCTCAATGTGGGAGAAATTAGGTTTAGAGTTGAAGAAGATGAAGAAGAAAACGTTTGGGAGGGGTTTAAATAGGAAGGGCTGGCGGCTGCCCAGAAATTAGGGTTTCGACACTGATTAGTCGGTCAGAGAACAACCACTGACTGACTAGTTTGGAAACTAGTCGGTCGGTTGACCAACGCAGACCGACTAAGTCCAAACAGTAACTCCTGTACAAAAATAGGATTTAGATTTAGTCGGTCAAAGAACAACTACTGACCGACTAGTTTGGCATCTAGTCGGTCGATGAACGTTCTTAGACCGACTAAAAGTGAATAGTAACTGGTACCAAAATTAGTTAATGAGTTAGTCGGTTAAAGAAGCATTGCTGACCGACTAGTTTGCAACCTAGTCGGTCAACCAACGTTCTTAGACCGACTAACGACAAACAGTAACTCCTGAACATTTACAAAGCCAACTAGTCGGTTCAAGAAGGTTTCCCGACCGACTGGATCGTCATCTAGTCGGTCGGTGCCCCTTCTTACACCGGCTAATGAGCACAGAAAGTTCCGAAATGGAGCGCGAAGCTCCGGGATCGATTCCTATGACTCATAGGCTTGATCTAACAACAAGATATGACCGATATGAAGCCCGTCACGAATGACTCACTCCAAAATCGACGATCAACGGAAGAAGCTAAGAAAACACGACGAAATGGTCGAAAATGAAAGCTACGGAGACGAAAACCACGCTTAATGAGAAAATCCACCAAAACATATAATATAATATAATAAATCCAGATACATGAAAAACCAGTTGTTACACCGTGAAGTCACACGACCTCCTCCATATATCTCCTCGCCAGTGCCTCAGTGGACTGTCCCACTCGGAACGGAATAAAGTGCGCGGATTTGGTCAATCGATCTACGATCACCCAAATCGCGTCATTCTGCTTCGGACTCCGAGGTAGTCCAGTCACAAAATCCATAGTGATGTGTTGCCATTTCCACTCCGGAATCGGAAGAGGTTGTAGCAACCCGGCCGTACGCTGATGCTCCGCCTTTACTTGCTGGCAAACCAAGCACTTGGCCACACTCCGAGCCACACTCCTCTTCATGCCATGCCACCAAAAGTTCAGACGAAGATCCTGGTACATCTTGGTCCCACCAGGATGCACAGAATACGGCGAACTGTGTGCCTCCACCATCAACTCCTCGCTAATATCCCCAGCTGGCACACACAACCTGGCTCCAAACCTCAGCGAGCCATCCTCATGAATCAAAAAGTCAGTCTGCAGACCGGCTTCCACCTGCTCCCGAATCTTCACCAGCTTCGGATCCTCAGCCTGGCCAGCCTTGATCTGATCCACAATCGTCGACTGTATCTGCATACACATCAACGAAGAAGCCTCCCCAGGAAGAACAATCTCCACACCAGACTCGCAAAAATCCTGCTGCAATCTCCACTGCGAGGTCAAAATCATCACCGCTGGAAGCCTACTCAGCGCATCGGGAACCACATTCACCTTGCCTGGGTGATACTGCAAATCAATCTCATAATCCGCCATAAGCTCCAACCATCGACGCTGTCGCATGTTGAGCTCCTTCTGAGTAAAAATATACTTCAAGCTTTTGTGATCGGTGAAGATCTTCACTTTCTCACTCAGCAGGAAGTGCCTCCAAATCTTGAGCGCAAACACAACAGCAGCCAACTCCAAATCATGCGTCGGGTAATTCTTCTCATGAGTCTTGAGCTGACGAGACGCATAAGGCACAACATGTCCATGCTGATGCAAAACACAACCGAGGCCCTTGCCAAAAGCATCGCAAAAGATCTCGAATCCTCCACTGCGGTCAGGCACAGCAAGGACAGTGGCAGACGTCAAACGCTCTCTCAGAACACCAAAGGCATGCTCACAGTCACCCGACCAAACATAAGGTATATC
Organism: Scilla litardierei; assembly: GCA_030789695.1. Taxonomy (NCBI): domain Eukaryota; kingdom Viridiplantae; phylum Streptophyta; class Magnoliopsida; order Asparagales; family Asparagaceae; genus Scilla; species Scilla litardierei. The sequence continues at coordinate 175,593,968 of CM061139.1, read as the reverse complement.
CTTCTGCGTCAACCTGGTCATCGGCTCAGCAATACGGGAAAAGTCCTTAATGAAACGCCGATAATATCCCGCCAAACCAAGGAAACTCCGGATCTCAGACGCTGACTGCGGAACAGGCCACTCTCTGATGGCCCTAATCTTCTCGGGATCCACTGAAATACCCTCTCCAGTCACCACATGTCCCAGAAAAGCAACTCTATCCAGCCAAAACTCGTACTTCAAAAACTTAGCATACAAACGATGCTTCCTCAAAATCTCCAATACCGTCCTCAAGTGCGAGGCATGCTCCTCCTCCGACTTTGAATAGATCAGAATGTCGTCAATAAAGATAACGACAAACTTATCCAAAAAGTCATAGAAAATCAGGTTCATCAGATTCATGAAAACTGCGGGTGCATTGGTTACACCGAAAGGCATAACCACAAACTCATAGTGTCCATACTTCGTCCTGAACGCTATCTTCGGAACATCATCCTTCTTTACCTTCAACTGATGGTAACCACTCCTCAAATCCAATTTAGAAAACACCCTCGAACCTCCAAGCTGATCAAAAATATCATCGATGCGAGGCAACGTGTATTTATTCTTGATGGTCACCGCATTCAACTCCCGATAGTCCACGCACATGCGACGCGACCCATCCTTCTTCTTCACCAGCAGCACCGGTGCTCCCCACGGTGACACACTAGGATTGATATAACCCTTCTACAAAAGCTCATCCAACTGCTTCCGCAACTCCTCCAACTCTGCTGGCGCCATACGATATGGTGCCTTCGAAATCGGCTGCGCTCCTGGAATAAGATCAATAGAAAATTCTAAAGCTCGATCAGGTGGCAGACCAGACATCTCCTCGGGGAAGACGTCGTCAAAATCTCGCACCACAGCTGGCCTCTCCAACTCCATCTGCATAGCCACAAACTCCACCGGCCTGGCCCGAAATCTGACAGTACCAAGCGAGCTGCTATCACGGCTGAACTCAAATACTGGATGTCAGGGAATCTCGAACACCACCTTCTTCCTCCGACAGTCAATCGTAGCATAGAAGCTTGCAAGCCAATCCATCCCAAGGACCGCATCATAGTTGATGATGTCGTGGACAATGAAATCAGCACAAAGCTCACGTCCACAAACCACCAACGGGCAAGAATTGCACCCACGATGCACCGAGACCACACCGTTCCCTGTGACGATATTCCAACTCTTAGGAAGAGAGGACGTCGACAAGGAATGCTTCTCCACGAAGCTCCGGGCCAAAATGAACATCGACGCACCTCAGTCAAAGAGGACTCTTGCAGGAAATGTGCAAACCAAAACCACACCTAGCAAACAGTCTAACAATCAAATCTTATTCTAGCAACAAACATGAGCAAGCAACCAACATAATCAACACTCAAACTAACCAAGGAAGAAAATAGCTAGAATGAGCGTTACCTGTAATAACCTCGTCCACGGCCATGCTCTCCTCCTCAGTCATCAGAAAGGCCTGCCTTCTCGGCGGAACAGCCTGTCGGAAGGCCTGTCTTTGTGGAACAAGGGGCGCTCCACGTCCAGCGGGCACAGGGGCTCTCTGCTGCAACGGCGGTGCTGCAACAGGTGCCCTCCAAGGCTGCTTCGACCTTGGACAATCCTTCATGGCATGGGTAGGATCTCCACAGACAACACACTGGCCCATGAATCTCCTACACTGATCCTTGACGTGCCCGATCTTACCGCAGAAATGGCAAGTCTTCAGAATAGGCCTTCCTGGCCTCTTGAACTGAGCTGGCTGATTAGGCTTGAAACCAGGCCTAACCACCGCTCTGGCCTGCTCCATAGGCCTCTTACCAGCACCAGAAACATTTCCCCTCCTCTGACTCAGGTTCAGCTCCTGCCGCCTTGCAGCGACCAGAACCTTCTGATAAGAGTCCAGATCAGAGGAAGACACACCTCTGGAGCTCTAAAGCAAGTCCCTGCAGGAACCTCTGAGCCCTCTCATCAGCATCATGCACCATCTTCGGCGCGAAACGACTAAGCCTAGTGAACTCTTGGTGGTACTGGTCCACCGTCAAGCTCCCTTGCTTCAGATCAATGAAACGCTGCATCATCTCCTTCTTAGCAGCCTTCGGAAAGAAATCCTCATCAAACCTGGACTTAAAGGTAGCCCAAGCTATCGGCTCCAACAACATCTTCTCTTCCGCATCCCACCAGTTCCGAGCATTATCCTTGAGTTGCCGCTTCGCCAAATCAAACCATCTAGCCGGGGTGATCTTGGCCATCTTCAAGTTATCCTCAAAATTTCGAATCCACTCATCGGCAGCCAGAGGACCCTCAGACCCATCAAAATATGCGGGACCCAGCTCCTGAAATTGCTTCGCTCCCGGCTCGGAGCGAGGGGCCTCCGGAGTCGCCCGAGGAGCTCGACCAGCCGGAGCATTCTGGACTTGCAGGAGCACGCCTTGCTGCACCTGCATCATCTGAAGCATCATCCGCATCATCTCCCCATTGGTGGGTTCCCGCTCAGGCTCCTCGTCATGAGGGGGCGCACCACTACCTCCACCACGGGTGATTCGCCTTCCTGCCATCTAATGACACAGAAAACGAAACAATTAGACTCATAGCTTATGACTCGGACGTCGAACTTAGTTTATTGGACATTCTAATATTATTATCGCTATTCCGACAATTCGCAGGTACAGAAGGACCTGCATGGGCCACCAACAAAACCTGTCACGCCCCGCTTCCCTAAAATGGAGGCGAGACGTGAAAAGGTCCGCACGAGAGTGGAGCTGTGAAGCCCCAAACCCGATAAGCGTCAATCAAACATAAGCAGGTCCCTGTAGCCACAAACGGAACAACAATAATAACACAAGGAGAGACAGAAATAAAATCCCATATCTCATAATTTGTCCAACATGAAAATTAAGTTCAACATCCAGAAAAGCCACCAGGCTAAAAGAAAGAGTCTAAGGCCCAGAACAAGGCCAACAAAGACAAACGTAAACAGTGTATAGGTGATACGCACCGACAACAAAGCAGCAGTCTAAAAACAAAAGGGGAAAGCTCAACGAAGACACTAGGACTGGTCCCCAGTGTCCACGTACTCCTCGCCAAACACAGACTCGGGCACGGCGTCCGCAAACACCTCGTCCTCAACAACGGACTCGGGCTCAAGATCTAACATGTGTCACCCAAAAGAGTAAAGGGGCACATGTCAGCAAGTCTAAAAAACTTGGGCAAGGAAACTGAAGGTAAGGTAAACTAGCAACCTAGCAGTTATAGTATGATGCATGGCATGACAAGTATAGTATGGAAGTGACAAGTAAAGGGAAGTACAAGTAGCAAGTATGTCACGGATAACAAGTAGAACACGGACAAGTACAAGTCAAGTGGTTCACGTCAAGTGAACAGTCAAGTAAACAAGTTATGCACAGAGATTCCGCCTGTTGGCTAGAGTGGCTGATCGGGTCAACTCCTAAGCTCAAGTGACCGTTTATCTCTACCCCTCCACGTGTATCGAGCCAGGGAATTACCCCGAACACGGAATGCTCGCTTCTGGAACACGAGCCAGGAAGTGTATTTAACATGTATGGCGTAGGGTTATGCCTGCAACGCAGGTGCCTAGCCGGTAAACAAGTATGTCGGGCATTGGCTATCAACCAACTCACGTAGCCCGCTTCTGGAACACGGGCCAGGAAACACAAGTATTGTAGCGTGTGCTACGAATGCGACATACAACATGGATAGCACGGATGACCATTTATTCGCGTACCGTTAATCAAAATTAAACATGACATGATAGTTATGCAACATGATAAATGACGGTCCTAGCTTCGTTGTCAAGCTAGTTCCTGAAATTGCGCCTAGGCGAGTATCATTTTGTCGCCTAGTCTCTTTTACGCATACAACAAGCAGATGGCCTAAAACATGGCCCAAACCCTAAGTGGCAAGTTTCACTTGCCTAGCTCTGAGGATGACGATTAACGAGGGTTCGTCTCACGGACGCTAATCTACGGGGAAGTCGCTGCTATGGAGAAACAATCATCAAAACAACATTCATCTCATTAGGGTTTCACAAAAACACAACGGGTTATGAAAACATTAAGAGATCGATCATTACCGTATCGGAAGCGGAAGAATGATGCCGAGCAAGCACGGCAACGGAAGAAACGCTCCGGGGAACCTAGGGTTCAGATCTGGAATAGATGGGGAAATTCTGGAGAAATAGGGTTTTGGGGGATTTTGGGGGATTTGATGAAGGTTTGAGGAAGATGAGAGGTAGGATGTGTTAAGTGAGGGTTTGGATGATGGATTTTGGGCTTGGGATGAAGGAATAAGGGTTTGAGGTAGTAGGGGGCTCAATGGGGGAGAAATTAGGTTTAGAGTTGAAGAGGAAGAAGAAGAAAACGTTTGGGAGGGGTTTAAATAGGAAGTGCTGGCGGCTGCCCAGAAATTAGGGTTTTGACACTGCTTAGTCGGTCAAAGAACAACCACTGACCGACTAGTTTGGGAACTAGTCGGTCGGTTGACCAACACAGACCGACTAAGTCCAAACAGTAACTCCTGTACAAAATAGGATTTAGATTTAGTCGGTCAAAGAACAACTACTGACCGACTAGTTCTACAGCTAGTCGGTCGATGAACGTTCTTAGACCGACTAAGAATGAACAGTACTCGTCTGTTCAGAAGAACTAAGAATTAGTCGGTCTGAGTACAAAACTTAACCGACTAGTTTAACAACTAGTCGGTCGAAAGATGAACTTAGACCGACTAAGAATGAACAGTAACTGGTACCAAAAATAGTTAATGAGTTAGTCGGTTAAAGAAGCATTACCGACCGACTAGTTTGCAACCTAGTCGGTCAACCAACGTTCTTAGACCGACTAACGATAAACAGTAACTCCTGAGAAATTTACAAAGCCAACTAGTTGGTTCAAGAAGGTTTTCCGACCGACTGGATCGTCGTCTAGTCGGTCGGTGCCCCTTCTTACACCGGCTAATGAGCACCAAAAGTTCCGAAATGGAGCGCGAAGCTCCGGGATCGATTCCTAAGACTCCTAGGCTTGATCTAACAATAAGATATGACCGATATGAAGCCCGTCACGAATGACTTACTCCAAAATCGACGATCAACGGAAGAAGCTAAGAAAACACGACGAAACGATCGAAAATGAAAGCTACGGAGACGAAAACCACGCATGAGGAGAAAATCCACCAAAACATATAATATAATATAATAAATCCAGATACATGAAAACCAGTCGTTACAAAAACTGATTGAAACGTTGTCGAAAAGCATTCTAAATTTTTCTATAGGCTAGATATGATGAAAATAATTTTTTTGCAAGAGGAAATATTTTTCTGAAGCTTGTTGTATTTTTTATAATTTTTAAAAGCCTAAAAACAATTTTAAAACTATTTTCCAATTAGTAACGTAATTATTCAACAATTTATTCTGGATGCAATCTGTATCTTAATGGTTCAAGTGAGCTGTCAAAATGACCGTCTCGAAGAATACTATACCATATATTTTTCTCACGTATCGGTGTATGTGAAAATAACAAGTTATAGATTTTTAAACGAAAATCACATATTTAACTTTTAGGGTTAAAAATTTATTCTGGAAAAACTAAGCGTCTGATCGAGATGAAACAGCACCATTGGGTCCAGAACATCATTTCTGATTTTCTGAGCCTAGGCTTGTAATTTTCTGATCCCTATATTATTAATTATGAATTTTAAACTATTAATTCCATAATATACTTAATATATATGTATTTTTTTGTAAATACGTATATGCTTATACGTACACGTTTCCACGTTCTCACTTTCAACACACGCGAGGGCAGCGGCGTTCGATGTCGGGGAGCTGTGCTGAAGTCACGGTGGGGGCGGTGCTCTCGGGGGCTGGCCGTGGCAGCGGAGCAGCGGCATGGGCGACGATGCTGGGGAGCGGACGACGGCAGAAACTGGTGGCAGAGGGGAATGGGATAGCAGCTGCAGCTGCTGCTGCTCGCGGCGGTTTCGCAGCGGCGTAGTCGGACGGGGTGGGTGAGCTCGGAGACGGCGAGACGAGCGGCGATCGCCCGGAGGAGAGCGGGGGCACCGGGCCCTCGGGGGTATCTCCGGTGGGCGCTGTGAGCTCAAGGAAGCGGACGAGTAGGAAGCGGGCTTGCCGGTGTTGAGCAAAGCGGGAAAGAGAGAGCTCGGGGTGTGGCGAGTCAGCAGCGTACGGCGTCGGCGTTGGCGTCGGGGGGTCGAGCGGCAGCAACAAGGCGTAGGGGGTGATCGGAGCTTAGGCATGGTGTCCCAGCGGCGGTGGCGCCTGAGGGGTGCGAGTTCAGAAGCGGGAGGCGGCGACTGCGGACACAGGGTGGCAGATGCAAGCTCGAGCGGCTGAGGCGACTCGTCGGGCTTTGGTCTCGTCGAAGGCCGTTTGTACGGTGACAGTGGGCATTTGTCGAAGAGCAGGGATGGGCTTCGTGCGTGGCTGAGCGAGAGGAGGCCTTGGGTTGCTTTGGGTTGGAAGAGAGAGAGAGAGAGAGAGAGAGAGAGAGAGAGAGAGAGAGAGAGAGAGAGAGAGAGAGAGAGAGAGAGAGAGAGAGAGAGATGTAACGGCCCGCCCCCGGGGCCCATTACTGTTTGGAACATGCGCAAGTCCTGTTATGCACCAATGAAGTCAATACAGTCTCTGTCGCAGAAATACGCCAAAATACTCATACATGGAAGTGGTATAAACTTTATTACAAACTAGCAGTGTACATGAAAGGAAATACAACTCGAAGTACAAATACACACCAAGCAAACCACTCTGATACATTATATAATAAAAACAATCTCACACTCACACTTAGTATCCAGCGTCCTCCTGATCAAACTTTACAAGAAACTCAGTATCTGCAGTCCCTGTTGCAACTTCTTCAACCTGTGCTGTATCTGGCGAGACCACCACAAAAAGAAGGGTCGCCAGGATCAGACGTAACTCAAAGTATCTCTAGCATGATATTTAAAATAATAAACAAGCATGGCAAAACTAGCATGTCGATCTAAAGAGACAAGAAGTAAAGTGCGTACAATAGGACAGAAAAGTAATATAACAGATTTACAACTATTTCAATTCTATCAGCAATAAACAATATTTAAAAAAATGACCAGTTACGAGGTTTTTAGTTGTGCCTGATCCTAGTGACTTATAAAGGGACGTACAATATACAACCAAGAGTCCACCTGATATCCCGGGTTACAACAAAACGATACGGTACAATCAAAACGGTACTATTCAACAAAATGATACTGTTCAATCAAAACGGTACTATTCAGCTAATCGGACTGGTCGCTCCCGCACTTCCACTATTATAAGTTACCCCAAAACCCCTGTGTGTGTGCAGGTGTAACGACTGCTTTTCATGTATCTGGATTTAATATAATATAATATATGTTTTGGTGGATTTTCTCCTCATGTGTGGTTTTCGTCTCCGTAGCTTTCATTTTCGATCGATTCGTCGTATTTTCTCGTTTCTTCCTTAGGATTGTCGATTTCGAAGTATGTCACTCGTGACGGACTTCATAACGGTCGTATCTAACTGTTAGACCAAGCCTAGGAGTCTTAGGAATCGATCCCGGAGCCCCGCGCTCCGTATCGGAGCTTTTGGTGCTCATTAGCCGGTGTAAGAAGGGCCACCAACCGACTAGATGACGATCCAGTCGGTCGGCAATCCTTCTTGGACCGACTAGTTAGCTTTCTAAATTTCTCAGGAGTTACTGTTTATCGTTAGTCGGTCTAAGAACGTTGGTTGACCGACTAGGTTGCAAACTAGTCGGTCGGCAATGCTTCTTTAACCGACTAACTCATCATCTTATTTTTGTATCAGCTACTGTTTACTCTTAGTCGGTCTAAGAACGTTCATCGACCGACTAGATGCCAAACTAGTCGTTCAGTACTTGTTCATGGACCGACTAACTCTAGAATCCTATTTTCGTTCAGGAGTTACTGTTTGCACTTAGTCGGTCTGCGTTGGTCGACCGACCGACTAGTTGCCAAACTAGTCGGTCAGTGGTTGCTCTTTGACCGACTAACTAGTGTTAAAACCCTAATTTCTGGGCAGCCGCCAGCCCATCCTATTTAAACCCAACCCAATCGATTTCATCTTCTCCAACACGACCTAAAACCCTAAAATCTTCCCCCTTCAGCCCCCATCTTCCTCCAAGCTCCATTCCTTCATTCCAAGCCTTAAATCCATCATCCAAACCATCCATCTACTCTATCTACCTCTCATCTTCCCCAAAATCTCACCCAAACCCATCAAAATCCCAAATCCCCCAAAACCCTAATTCTCCCAAACTTCTCCAATCTTTTCCAGATCTGATCCTAGGGTTCCCCGGAGTGTTTCTTCCGCCTTCTCTCAGTAAGAAATCGATCTACCGTTGTTTTCATGACCTATTTATAATTTTATGGAAACCCTAATTAATTTCATGTGTTTGGTGTTTGTTTCCCCCATAACAGCGATTCCCCCGTAGATTGGCATCCGTGTGACGAAGTGGTCGTCATCCCCGGTGCTAGGCAAGTGAAACTTGCCACTTAGGGTTTAGGCCATGTTTTAGGCCATTTGCTAGTTGTAGGCGTAAAAGAGGCTAGGCGACGAAATGATACTCGCCTAGGCGCAAATTGGGGAACTAGCTTGACAACGAAGCTAGTTCCGACATTTAGCATGTTGCACAACTATCATGTCACGTTTACTTTCCATTATCGGTACGCAAATTAATTGTCATGTCATTGCATCCTTCATGCATTTCAGTGATTGCGTAGCTTTGCTACATTGCTTGTGTTCCTGGCTCGTGTTCCAGAAGTGGGCCATGTGTTGGTTGATAGCCAATGCCCGAATTGTGTGTTTCCTGGCTCGTGACCAGAAGCGAGCATAATGAGTTGCTAACCCCAACGCTCGAAATGTATTGAATTGTGAACTAAGAATGCGAGCTCAATGTGCGGGGCAACCCCAGGCTCACTAGCTGAGTTCCATGTGCGGGGACCCCAGGCTCCATTACGTGTGGGTATAGGGGGTGAGGGTTAAGCGGCCATTCAACTGGGAGTCTGTTTGATCAACAACTGCAGTTGTAAGGCGTAAACTCTTTGGGATGGGGTAGTGTTTAGTGCCGATCGGTCTGAAATGCTATGCCATTCAGCGAAGGGCGTAAACATCTACAAAACAGCGTGAAACGTGAAATGTGTTTAGTGCCGATCGGTCTGAAATGCTATGCCATTCAGCGAAGGGCATAAACACCTACAACAATGTGAATTGATTGAGATTGATAGTAGCTTGGCTACTCTTGTCTTGTCCCGATGATTGTTCTCTTGTACAAATTGTCTTGCCATGTTTAAATTATGCACTCATGTTATAACTGCCATGCCATGCATACTAAACTGCTAGGTTGCTAGTTGCCTTACTTTCAGTTTCCTTGCCCAAGTCTTTTAGACTTGCTGACATGTGCCCCTTTACTCTTTTAGGTGACACATGTTAGATCCTGAGCCCGAGTACCTTGTTGAGGACGAGGTGTTTGCTGACGCCGAGCCCGAGCTTGTGTTTGACGGGGAGTACGTGGACACTGGGGACCAGTCCTAGTGTCTTCGTTGTGTTTTACTTTTATTTAGACAGTTGTTTTGTTATCGGTGTGTGGCACCCATACTTTGTTGTTGTCGTTGCTTTTGTTGGCCTTATTCTGGGCCTTTAGACTCTTTTCTGTTAGCCTGGTGGCTTTTCTGGATGTTGGACTTTTCTTGATGTTGGACAATTTGTGAGATGTGGAATTTTATTTCAGTCTCGCCTTGTGTTATTATTGTTATTCTGTTGTGGTTACAGGGACCTGTTTATGTATTGTGGACGCTTATCGGGTTTGGGGCTTCACAGCTCCACTCCCGTGCGGACCTTTTCACGTCTCGCCTCCATTTCAGGGAAGCGGGTCGTGACAGGTTTTAGTGGTGGCCCATGCAGTCCTTCTGTAACTGCGATTTTTGGAATAGCGATAATAATATTAGAATGTCCAATAAACTAAGTTCGACGTCCGATGTCATAAGCTATGAGTCTAATCTGATTCGTTTTCTGTGTCACTAGATGGCAGGAAGACGTTTCACCCGTGGTGGGGGTAGTGGTGCGCTCCCTCATGATGAGGAGCCTGAGCGGAAACCCACCAGCGGCGAGATGATGCGGATGATGCTCCAGATGATGCAAGTGCAGCAGGGCGTGCTTTTGCAAGTCCAGAATGCTCCGCTTGCTCGAGCTACCCGGGCTCTTCCGATGCCCCTCGCTCTGAGCCAGGAGCGAAGCAATTTCGGGAGCTGGGTCCCGCATATTTTGATGGTTCTGAGGGTCCTCTGGCTGCCGATGAGTGGATTCGGAACATCGAGGACAATCTGAAGATGGCCAAGATCACCCCGGCTGGATGGGTTGATTTGGCGAAGAGGCAACTCAAGGATAATGCTCGGAATTGGTGGGATGCGGAAGAGAAGTTGTTGGTGGAGCCGATAGCTTGGGCTACCTTCAAGACCAGATTTGAGGGTGAGTTCTTCCCGAAAGCTGCCAGGGAGGAGATGCTGCAGCGTTTTATCGATTTGAAGCAAGGGAACTCGTCGGTGGACATGTATCACCAAGAGTTCATGAGGCTGAGTCGGTTTGCACCAAAGATGGTGCAGGACGCTGAGGAGAGAGCTCAGAGGTTCCTGCAGGGGCTTGCTTCGGAGCTCCAGAGTTTTGTGACCTCCTCTGACCGGGAGTCTTATCAGAAGGTTCTGGTCACTGCCAAGAGGCAGGAGCTGCTCGTGAACCAGAGGAGGGGGTCTGTTGTTGGTGCTGGGAAGAGGCCTGTGGAACAGGCGAGAGCTGTGGTTAGACCTGGATTCAGGCCTAATCAGTCCGCTCAGTTTAAGAGGCCAGGAGGGCCTATTCTGAAGTCTTGCCATTTCTGCGGCAAGCCTGGCCACGTCAAGGATCAGTGTCGGAAGTTTTTGGGCCAGTGTCTGGTTTGTGGCGATGCTTCCCATGTCGCGAAGGATTGTCGGCATGCGGGTCAGCTGCGGAGGGCTCCTGTTGCAGCTCAACCGTTGCAGCAGCGAACGTCTGTTCCTGCTGGACGTGGAGCAGCTCTTGTTCCGCAGAGGCAGGCTTTTCAGCAGGCTGTTCCACCGAGGAGGCAGGCTTTCCTGATGACCGCTGCGGAGAGCGCGGCTGTGGATGAGGTTATCGCAGGTAATCCTCAATCTAGCTGTTACTTTCCTAGCTGGTTTTGATTGTTAGATTATGTTGTTTGCTTGAACATGGTTGTTTGCTAGACTAGGGTTTGATTGTAAATTGCTTGTTAGGTGTGGTTTTGGTGTGCACATTTCCTGCACGAGTCCTCTTTGACTCTGGTGCATCGATGTGCATTATTTCTCAGAGCTTCGTGGAGAGGCATTCCTTGTCGACGTCCCCTCTTCCCAAGAGTTGGAATATCGTTACAGGGAATGGCGTGGTCTCGGTGCATCGTGGTTGCAATTCTTGATCGTTGGTGGTCTGTGGACATGAGCTTTTCGCTGATTTCATTGTCCACGACATCATCAACTATGATGCAGTTCTTGGGATGGACTGGCTTGCGAGCTTCTATGCTACGATTGACTGTAGAAGAAAGAAGGTGGTGTTCGAGATTCCCGGACATCCAGTATTTGAGTTCAGTCGTGGTAGCAGTTCGCTTGGTCCTGTCAGATTTCGGGCCAGGCCGATGGAGGCTGTGGCTATGCAGATGGAGCTGGAGTGGCCAGCTGTGGTGCGTGAATTTGGCGACGTCTTCCCCGAGGAGATGTCTGGTTTGCCGCCTGATCGGGTTTTGGAATTTTCTATCGATCTTGTTTCAGGTGCGCAGCCGATTTCGAAGGCGCCGTATCGTATGGCACCTGCAGAATTGGAAGAGTTGCGGAAGCAGTTGGATGAGCTTTTGCAGAAGGGTTATATTAATCCTAGCGTGTCTCCGTGGGGAGCACCGGTGTTGTTGGTTAAGAAGAAGGATGGTTCGCGTCGCATGTGCGTGGACTATCGGGAGTTGAATGCGGTGACCATTAAGAATAAATACCCGTTGCCTCGCATCGATGATATTTTTGATCAGCTTGGAGGTTCGAGGGTGTTTTCAAAGTTGGATCTGAGGAGTGGTTACCATCAGTTGAAGGTGAAGAAGGGAGACGTTCCGAAGACAACGTTCAGGACGAAGTATGGACACTATGAGTTCGTGGTTATGCCTTTTGGCGTAACTAACGTGCCCGCAGTTTTCATGAATCTGATGAACCTGATTTTCTACGACTTTTTGGATAAGTTTGTCGTTATCTTCATTGACGACATTCTGATCTATTCGAAGTCGGAGGAAGAGCATGCCTCGCACTTAAGGACGGTGTTAGAGATTTTGAGGAAGCATCGTTTGTATGCTAAGTTTTCGAAGTGCGAGTTTTGGCTGGATCGAGTTGCTTTTCTCGGGCATGTGGTGACTGGAGATGGTATTTCAGTGGATCCTGAGAAGATTCGGGCCATCAGGGAGTGGCCTGTTCCGTCGTCTGCGTCTGAGATTCGGAGTTTTCTCGGACTTGCTGGTTATTATCGGCGATTCATCAAGGACTTTTCTCGTATTGCTGAGCCGATGACCAGGTTGACGCGGAAGGATGTTGCCTTTGTTTGGTCGGGTGATTGTGAGGGTGCTTTTGGGGTTCTGAAGGAGAGGTTGACGACTGCCCCTATTCTTGTCGTGCCTGATCGCAGCGGTGGATTTGAGATCTTTTGCGATGCTTCTGGCAAGGGTCTCGGTTGTGTGTTGCATCAGCACGGGCATGTTGTGGCGTATGCGTCTCGTCAGCTTAAGGTTCATGAGAAGAATTACCCGACGCATGATTTGGAGTTGGCTGCCGTTGTGTTTGCTCTTAAGATTTGGAGGCACTTCCTGCTGAGTGAGAAAGTGAAGATTTTCACCGATCACAAAAGCTTGAAGTATATTTTCACTCAGAAGGAGCTCAACATGCGACAGCGTCGATGGTTGGAGCTTATGGCGGATTATGATATTGATTTGCAGTTTCACCTTGGCAAGGTGAATGTGGTTCCGGATGCTTTGAGTAGGCTGCCAGCGGTGATGATTTTGACCTCGCAGTAGAGACTGCAGCAGGATTTTTGCGAGTCTGGTGTGGAGATTGTTCTTCCTGGAGAGGCTTCGTCGTTGATGTACATGCAGGTGCAGTCGACGATCGTGGATCGGATTAAGGCTGGCCAGGCTGAGGATCCGAAGCTGGTGAAGATTCGGGAGCAGGTGGAAGCCGGTCTGCTGACTGACTTTTTGATTCATGAGGATGGCTCGCTGAGGTTCGGAGCCAGGTTGTGCGTGCCAGCTGGGGATATCAGAGAGGAGCTGATGGTGGAGGCACACAGTTCGCCGTATTCTGTGCATCCTGGTGGCACCAAGATGTACCAGGATCTTCGTCTGAATTATTGGTGGCATGGTATGAAGAGGAGTGTGGCTCGGAGTGTAGCCAAGTGCTTGGTTTGCCAGCAGGTGAAGGCGGAGCATCAGCGTACGGCCGGGTTGCTACAACCGCTTCCGATTCCGGAGTGGAAATGGCAACACATCACTATGGATTTCGTGACTGGACTACCTCGGAGTCCGAAGCAGAATGACGCGATTTGGGTAATCGTGGATCGGTTGACCAAATCTGCGCACTTTATTCCGTTCCGAGTGGGACAGTCCACTGAGGCGCTAGCGAGGAGATATATGGAGGTAAAATTCTTTTACTCTCCGTTTTATTACCTTTTCCTAGTTTGGATAGTGATGTAACGTGAATCGTGCAGGAGGTTGTGCGACTTCATGGAGTCCCCATGAGTATCGTGTCTGACAGAGACACGAGGTTCACATCTCAGTTCTGGCAGAGTTTGCAGAAGAGCTTGGGTACGCGTCTGAGTTTCAGCACGGCGTACCATCCGCAGACGGATGGCCAGTCCGAGAGGACGATTCAGATTTTGGAAGACATGCTGAGGGCGTGCATGTTGGATTTCAAGGGTTCGTGGGAGGACCATCTACATTTGGTGGAGTTCTCTTACAACAACAGCTTCCAGGCGAGTATTGGCATGGCGCCTTTCGCCGCTCTTTATGGGAGGAAATGTCGATCGCCATTGAGTTGGGATGACGTTGGTGATCGGGAGTTGTTGGGACCTGAGATGATCGTGGAGGCCGTGGATATCATCAGGAATATTCGGGAGAGGTTGAGAATTGCTCAGGACCGTTTTAAGCATTGGGCGGATGCTAAACGTCATCCTTTGGAGTTTCAGCCGGGCGACCATGTGTTCTTGAAGATTTCCCCGAATCGCGGTGTGATTCGTTTTGGGAAGCGTGGGAAGTTGAGCCCGCGATACATTGGACCGTTTGACATTTTGGAGAGGGTTGGCGAGGTAGCGTATCGCTTGGCCTTGCCGCCATCTTTGGAAGGAGTTCACAATGTTTTCCATGTGTCGCAGCTTCGTCGATACATTAGCAATCCGTCTCATGCGGTAGATTTTTCGGAGATTACCGTTCGCCCCGATATGACGTATGACCAGCATCCAGTGCAGATCCTGGACAGGCGTCAGAAATCGCTTCGGAACAAGATTGTCAATCTTGTGAGGGTGATGTGGCGACACGGTTCACCTGGAGAGTCTACTTGGGAGAATGAGGATGAGATGCGAGAGCGCTTCCCACTTTTGTTTCCGGACTCGTGAGTATTTGGAAATTCTGAGTACGGAATTTTTCTTAAGTTAGGGAGGATGTAACGACTGCTTTTCATGTATCTGGATTTAATATAATATAATATATGTTTTGGTGGATTTTCTCCTCATGTGTGGTTTTCATCTCCGTAGCTTTCATTTTCGATCGATTCGTCGTATTTTCTCGTTTCTTCCTTAGGATTGTCGATTTCGAAGTATGTCACTCGTGACGGACTTCATAACGGTCGTATCTAACTGTTAGATCAAGCCTAGGAGTCTTAGGAATCGATCCCGGAGCCCCGTGCTCCGTATCGGAACTTTTGGTGCTCATTAGCCGGTGTAAGAAGGGCCACCGACCGACTAGATGACGATCCAGTCGGTCGGCAATCCTTCTTGGACCGACTAGTTAGCTTTCTAAATTTCTCAGGAGTTACTGTTTATCGTTAGTCGGTCTAAGAACGTTGGTTGACCGACTAGGTTGCAAACTAGTCGGTCGGCAATGCTTCTTTAACCGACTAACTCATCATCTTATTTTTGTATCAGCTACTGTTTACTCTTAGTCGGTCTAAGAACGTTCATCGACCGACTAGATGCCAAACTAGTCGGTCAGTACTTGTTCATGGACCGAGTAACTCTAGAATCTTATTTTCGTTCAGGAGTTACTGTTTGCACTTAGTCGGTCTGCGTTGGTCGACCGACCGACTAGTTGCCAAACTAGTCGGTCAGTGGTTGCTCTTTGACCGACTAACTAGTGTTAAAACCCTAATTTCTGGGCAGCCGCCAGCCCATCCTATTTAAACCCAACCCAATCGATTTCATCTTCTCCAACACGACCCAAAACCCTAAAATCTTCCCCCTTCAGCCCCCATCTTCCTCCAAGCTCCATTCCTTCATTCCAAGCCCTAAATCCATCATCCAAACCATCCATCTACTCTATCTACCTCTCATCTTCCCCAAAATCTCACCCAAACCCATCAAAATCCCAAATCCCCCAAAACCCTAATTCTCCCAAACTTCTCCAATCTTTTCCAGATCTGATCCTAGGATTCCCCGGAGTGTTTCTTCCGCCTTCTCTCGGTAAGAAATCGATCTACCGTTGTTTTCATGACCTATTTATAATTTTATGGAAACCCTAATTAATTTCATGTGTTTGGTGTTTGTTTCCCCCATAACAGCGATTCCCCCGTAGATTGGCATCCGTGTGACGAAGTGGTCGTCATCCCCGGTGCTAGGCAAGTGAAACTTGCCACTTAGGGTTTAGGCCATGTTTTAGGCCATTTGCTAGTTGTAGGCGTAAAAGAGGCTAGGCGACGAAATGATACTCGCCTAGGCGCAAATTGGGGAACTAGCTTGACAACGAAGCTAGTTCCGACATTTAGCATGTTGCACAACTATCATGTCACGTTTACTTTCCATTATCGGTACGCAAATTAATTGTCATGTCATTGCATCCTTCATGCATTTCAGTGATTGCGTAGCTTTGCTACATTGCTTGTGTTCCTGGCTCGTGTTCCAGAAGCGGGCCATGTGTTGGTTGATAGCCAATGCCCGAATTGTGTGTTTCCTGGCTCGTGACCAGAAGCGAGCATAATGAGTTGCTAACCCCCAACGCTCGAAATGTATTGAATTGTGAACTAAGAATGCGAGCTCAATGTGCGGGGCAACCCCAGGCTCACTAGCTGAGTTCCATGTGCGGGGATAGGGGGTGAGGGTTAAGCGGCCATTCAACTGGGAGTCTGTTTGATCAACAACTGCAGTTGTAAGGCGTAAACTCTTTGGGGTGGGGTAGTGTTTAGTGCCGATCGGTCTGAAATGCTATGCCATTCAGCGAAGGGCGTAAACATCTACAAAACAGCGTGAAACGTGAAATGTGTTTAGTGCCGATCGGTCTGAAATGCTATGCCATTCAGCGAAGGGCATAAACACCTACAACAATGTGAATTGATTGAGATTGATAGTAGCTTGGCTACTCTTGTCTTGTCCCGATGATTGTTCTCTTGTACAAATTGTCTTGCCATGTTTAAATTATGCACTCATGTTATAACTGCCATGCCATGCATACTAAACTTTTAGGTTGCTAGTTGCCTTACTTTCAGTTTCCTTGCCCAAGTCTTTTAGACTTGCTGACATGTGCCCCTTTACTCTTTTGGGTGACACATGTTAGATCCTGAGCCCGAGTACCTTGTTGAGGACGAGGTGTTTGCTGACGCCGAGCCCGAGCTTGTGTTTGACGGGGAGTACGTGGACACTGGGGACCAGTCCTAGTGTCTTCGTTGTGTTTTACTTTTATTTAGACAGTTGTTTTGTTATCGGTGCGTGGCACCCATACTTTGTTGTTGTCGTTGCTTTTGTTGGCCTTGTTCTGGGCCTTTAGACTCTTTTCTGTTAGCCTGGTGGCTTTTCTGGATGTTGGACTTTTCTTGATGTTGGACAATTTGTGAGATGTGGAATTTTATTTCAGTCTCGCCTTGTGTTATTATTGTTATTCTGTTGTGGTTACAGGGACCTGTTTATGTATTGTGGACGCTTATCCGGTTTGGGGCTTCACAGCTCCACTCCCGTGCGGACCTTTTCACGTCTTGCCTCCATTTCAGGGAAGCGGGTCGTGACAGCAGGTTCCGTACTTACCATTTATGAGTCAATTACTATTCTCACTTTTCCAATTACTTCTTTCGGTTAAGCATGTCACAGAGTCCAATTCAATTTATGGTACGGTGCAAATTACGATACTATGCAACTTATCGAGTTTAGCTAACTGTTCAAGTGAAAACACTTTGCTAATAAAAAGAAACTAATTTTGACATGCATCAATATTATTTTTAAACCCCATAGCTAAGGTACGATGAGTTACCGATTTGTCCTGTAGTGAAAGGCACGTCTTGGTCAGCGGTAGGGGTTCCTGGTTCACACGTGTTACGCGACGAGTTAGCAACACAAAATAATAAAATGAATATAACTAAGGTAAAGACTTAACTTAACGAATTTAATAAATGCTAGGTTATTAAATTAACATATGGTATTAACTTAACATATGGTATTATAATAACTTATAATACCAACCAAGACCGCGCACTAGAATTTAATAAATGTTCAAGATTGGACATATGCTTATTACGCACGGGAATCTAATTGTTTTACAAACTGAAACGTATAATACCAATCGTTCTACGGTATTAACTTAACATATGCTCATATGGTATTACCTGTAAGACTTGTTATCTCACCCAACCAGCAAGACTTGACTTAACATATAATAACTTATAATACTTTATACTACCTTATAGTAATAACTTATAATAACAATAACTTATAACTTAACCTTATTGCCTTTACTATATCTCTCTCCTTGTCTTCTCCTTTCCCCTTCTCTCACTCTCGTTCCTGTCTTCTGCTTCTGTCTTTTTTTTGTTGCGTTGCAGGTAACGGTGCACGGCAAGGAGAAACAGCTCGGGGCGACGGAAGGGGAGGCCGGGGCGACGGGCGGCTAGGGCGTCGGATGCAGCGGCACGCGCAAGCGGCGGCCGGCGGTCGGCGATCTGGGGTGGGCGCACGGCTTCGGGCTCCAGCAATGCGCGACGGCAAGGAGGGGAAGATGAAGCTGATTTTGAGGTTGATCAATTTGGGTTTCAATTCGAAATTGTTTTGATTTGGTTCTCCAATTTGATTGTTTTCCGAATTCTGATTTGGATGTGGATTGGGTTGAAACTGATTTGGGTTTGAAAGGGGAAAAAGAGCGGCTGATTTGGGTTGACGGAATTTGGTTGCATGATGTGGATGAACGGGAGAGGGGTTGATGATTTGTAATGGGGAATGGAGATGTTGAATTTGTGAAGGGGATGCGGGCTGATGAACATTGCAGGGGAGCATCTGCTGGGTTATACTTGAAGATGGAAGGGTCAGGGAGACAGGGTTCATTAATCGGGGGAAAATTTAGTCAAGGATTAGGTTCTTATTAATTACGGGGAAGAACTTTTGCCATGGAAATTTGATCGTGGAAGAGACGTGTTAAACGAAAATCAAACTTAGTATTAATGAAGAAAGGTTAGGGGATGTATCTTGCTGAGAGGATGAGAAAAACGTGGATGGGTTTGTTAGAAATTAGGTTGGTAATTAATACGATGTAATTATTAATTAACTAAAATAATTAGTAATCGTAATTCGTAATTCGTAATTAGAAAAATTAATTAGCTAAAGTGACTATTTAAGATATGGTGAAAAATTAGACGTGCTCGCGTCGATACGTAGAAAAGAAAAATACTCGGATAACTGAACTAAATACAGACATACACGCAAACCAAGACGCCTAAAAATACATGTCGTTACAAGAGAGCTTGGGTTCGGGTCTGATGGGCTTGAGAACGAGAGGGTAAGGGGGTTAGCCTGGGCGAATGTTTTGTGAGGGAGAGAGAGGGGATTAGCATGGGTTTAAATAGGGTTAGGATTATTATAATAATGTATTAGTTATTAATGAGGGTTAGGTTAGTGTTAGGTATAGGGTATTGACTAATCGTAGAATAAGATGAGGCGTGAACCTCATGTTTGCTAACGGTGGGGGTTAGGTAAAGGTAAGTACTTAGGTTTTGTTAGTTAAGGTAATTAGTTAGTGAAAGTCATTAATGAAAAATTGTAACAAAATTATGATTCTGTCCCTACTAGTAAACGTGTCCGAAAAATTACGAAAACATACTCACGGGATAGTATCATCGCGAGGATCACGAATACGAAGTCCGTTTCGGGGTTTGAGCTACGGAAATTCTAGTTTTAGGCCAAAACGTTTAGGAAGCGGGTTTGCGGGTTCTCTATTGATTTGACTTCAGAAAATTACGAAATTAATGTGGGAAGCCCTAAATGATCATTGAATGTTACTGTAAAAGTTTGAAATCATTTTGATGATGGTTGTATAGAAAATAAATTCATTAGGCCAAAACGGTAATAATTGAAAATGAATTTTTATCAGATCATTCAGAGGTATTTGATGAAACCCAAACTTACTAAAATACTTCATAACTAGTCTGATACTTCAAAATATTTTTATAAGAAATTTTAAAATCACGTAAAACTTCAGACGAGCCATTATAAAATAGTTTAAAAATTGAAAATATGTGAATAGGTGTATTGAAAAAATACGGACCGTTACAATACGCCCCCTGGCACTGCCCCCTAGAAGCTCATAATGCCGCTTCTTCTCGAAAGAAGAGAGATAATAAAAGAAAAGAAAGACCACAGAAAGGGGGACGGAACAAGGCTAGGGGCCAGGTCCAGCAGCGAGGAAATGAAAGTAAGCGGAAGTTCACCTGGCGCAGAAATGACATCAATAGAAATGATGCACCACCACCCAAGAGGGAATGGGATGACCAGTGCCATAACTGTGGTATGAAAAGCCACTGGTCCAGTGTGTGCAGAACTCCGCAGTATCTCCAAGATTTGTATAAAGAGAACAAGAAAAATAAAGCTGAAACAATCCTGATGACCTCTGATGCTCCAGTCAAGTTTACAGCTGACGACTTCGAACATGATGAACTGCTTGATTAGCCTTCTATTTTTATCTTAGCAAACTGTTTAGAACATTTCATGTTATGAGAGCTTTCATATTATGTAATTTGATTTTGAATGAAAATGGTTTCTCTGAAAATATGCATATATAATTCATCTCTTAATAGATGAACTGCTCTCATGACTGATTAGTAGACAATAAATACATACGATCTTTCAATACAAAGTCCAACATAAGGGCCATATTGAAGATCCAGGGAACGCAACACTGTTGCCTCCTAATTGACACAGAAACAAAAATAAAGGATGCACTAATCTCTCCGAATTCCAAAAGAAACTTCCTAAGTTTCAAGGACATCCGTTTCAACGGATTCCATTTGGAAACAAAAAATGTAAATGAAAAAAATTATTGTATGTAACGTCTCAAGAAAAAGGATTAAAATCCATACTTGAATGTTTTGAGAGCCTTGCAAGTCTCAACCATACAAAGATTCGGAGAAAGGAAGTGAAATTAAACAGAGCACCAGAAGTGCGCGACATCAGCCAAATTTTTACTCTGGCATGATAGACTTGGCCACCCTAGATCAGTGATGATGCACCACACCTTATCCTATGGGTATGACTTGAAGAACCAGAAGATTCTTCAAACGGGAGAATTCCCCCGCATCCCTTAAAATGGAAAAACAAATTACAAGGCCATCTTTATTAAATCTGACAAAAGAATCTCCATGCTTCCTCGAAAGAAAAATAAGAAGATTGATGTGGACAAATCCACCCCCTAGTGGGCTATTATGATACGTTATTGTACTGGTAATTGCATCCTCAAATACTTGTATGTGTGTTTACTAATGACCTGCAACCTAGCTTTTCCAAAGCCATTAGCACAAATAAAAATGTTGCATGTACATTTTCCAGACAATCAAATAAAGAAAATAAGTCTGGTAAATGTTGGAGAATATACCTCCTGGTCATTTCAAGTGTACTGCCAAGCAACGGGAATAGAAAATGAATATACAGTGCCGCATGTTCATACCCAAAATGGGTCGGCAGAGTCACTGGTGAGTAGACTCCAATGGATTGAACGTCCATTAAATCCCGATTGCATATGGATGCATGGGGACATGCAAATTCTGCATGCTGCATCGTAAATGAAAATAAGACCATCTGGAGTTCAGAGTCTCCAATGCAACTTGTATATGGAATGCCACCGAACATTTCTTATCTGAGAATCTTCGGTCGCGCAGTTTAAATCCTCATCGCACCATCACAGAGGACAAAAATGGATCCTCAACGTCGCATAGGTATCTATGTAGGGTCTGACTCACCCTCAATTATAAGATACCTAGAACCCCAAACGGGGGACGTATTTAAGGCACATCTTGAAGACTGTGATTTCGATGAGACGAGTTTCCCCAAAATAGGCCCAGATACTGGAAAATCTGGCGCGAAGAAAATTATAACTTGGGATACAAAAAGTTTGACCTACCATGATCCGGTAACAAAACAATATGAAGATGAGATCCTGAAGATCCTCCACATATAGAACAAGGTTCACCTGTTACCGGACTCACTTACTGACAACCAGAAGATTGTCAGATCACACATCCCTGCTGCAAAAACTCCAGCTAGGATTGACATTCCCGAGAATGGATGCAATCTACCAGCAGCAGAAGTGGCTAATCCTCAACGGAAAAGAGGCAGACCACTAGGCTCCAAGGACTGAAATTTTAAAAAGAAAAAAAGAAAAATATCTGGAGGCCTTAAGACAATACTATCACATGACAATGAGCTCATATCCACTCCCTCACCCTTCCTGTAATCCACTGCAGAGGAACTGCCGGAAAAAACTGAAATTGAAAGTAAATGTTGTACGTACTAGGGAGGTGTTGGACAGAAAGAACATAATTGTCGACAATGTATTCACGTATCATATTGCCATATACATCGCAAAAGCGATGATGTTTATAAAATATCGTTACATACTCCGTTGCTAACACGCAAACGTAAATATTGACCAAATGTGGAACGAGGCAATAAAAGATGAGCTGGACTCACTTATGAAACGTGAAATGTTCGTACCTGAAGTCCAGACACTAAAAGGTGTCAATCCTGTGGATAAAATAAGTATTGCACACATAAGAAAAATAAATACAAAATCGTATGTTATAAGGTACAACCTATAGTCCAAGGAAAATTTCGCTGGAACTAGGGATCGAACAAATTAAAATGAGAATGACTCATAAATGATGCATCAGTCTTCCTAATTCATCAGATGCGAATATCTTACGATTTGGAAAATGAAATTTTGGATATGCTGTTATTGGATGTTGTGACGGCATACCTTTGTGGATATCTTGGTAAAGATAAATTCCACATTTCCTTACATACCTGAATAGACTTCGGGACGTCTATTCTATTGAAGAAAAAGAATAATAAATAATGTACAACCAAGAGAATCACTTGACAAATCAATGATTCCCACCGAGGGTTGTCTTTGCATCTAAGCAAATAACAGGATTTGAGATCATAGTTGTAAACAACGAAAATCTCATCGGATCTCCTGAAGAGAAAACCGAAATATCTGTTCAAAGCCCGACTTTTAAACATGAAATAAAAAGACCTAGGCAAATATAAAATCATGGCTCATAGAATCCTGTTACATATGCCTGGAAGTGCGTTGAAGAAATTAAAAGGACCATTGTCATCCAACGAACACCTATGGTGGTACACTCTATAGATCGCGGGAAGAGGTGGAGGATATAATTGGTCCTAAAGTCCCTTATCTAAGTGCAATCAGGCACTCCTAGCTAACTGCATACGTCCCGATATAGCAGTTGCAGTAAACTCATTAGCCAGAGATAGTTGTCGCCTAAAAGGGCCATTAGACCGGAGTTAAGCCTTCTGCGCTTCCTCCGAGGGTCAAAAAATTTGGACTTACAATATGTAGTATCATCCTCCAATGTTTATGCAAATGCAGGTTGCATGTCCGGTCCATATACTGAGAAATCATAGACAAGGTACCTACTGTTGGATGGCCATCTACTGCAGATCTACAAAGCAACTTATGAAGGCAACATCATCCTATAATTCCGAGATCCTCACACCAATGGTGTATTTGAGGGCGCCTGGTGGTACATCACATCCTAGTGACGACTGGGATATAGGCTGGTATTGTGGAGCTGACCACATAGTCTGAAGACCACATCAGAGGCGACAAAACTTAGCAGACCTCTCCAGAGTTTCTGGATTCAGCAGCTGCTTAATGGTGATAATATTTGTAATCTGTATATATTTTCGGAATGTTGTAAATAGGAATGATGAGATAAGCCTAAGAGATCTGAAAGCATAAGAGTTTTTACAGATCAGGGGGAGTTGAGGGAATTTGTACTCTTTTTCCTTAGCTATGGTTTTTCCCACTGGGTTTTCCATAGCCAAAGGTTTTAACGAAGCAAGTCACATCAACTCTGGATCCTGAAGTATCCACCCCTCTGTGACGATCAGAATCCAGAAGTATTCATGAGCAGAGTCACTTGTATAAATCAGGGGGAGTTGAAGAGCGTTTGAACTCTTTTTTCCTTAACTATGGTTTCTCCCACAGGGTTTTCTATAGCTAAATATTTTAATGAGGCAAACCTCACCAGCTCAGGATCCTGAAGTATCCACCCCATGTGAGACTCCTATTATGCTCAGAATCCCGAAGTATTCTTGAGCAGAGTCCACACCTTTGGCTGGATGAGGGGGAGTGTTGTGAATGAAAATACCAGAGTCGGTTAGGATTGAGGGTATCTTAGAGATACGCCCGTATCTATGTATCCTATCTTTCTACTCTCCTATCCTGCTTATAAATAAAGGGCCGTGGGTTCCTCCCCCAGTAGTTGATTCATAACTTTAGCCTTTGTTAACAAATTATTATCATATAGAAAATTTTCATACATCTCATTTGCTTTTTTCTTTTCTTTTTTACATCCATGTGAACAATTTTGATACTTATAGAAATATTAATTTTTGAAGCTAAAGTGGTTCGAAAAGAAATGAAAATTTTTTGTTTTAATTTTATCCAAAAAAGACGGTAGTGGGGACTCAAGCGAGGCACATTCTGCGGAGCCAATGATAAATGATATTTCTACATCGACTTCTATAGAACAAATGCAACATAATCCGAAGCTTCAAAAGGTTAATGATACACTATCACATGATCCAGGATTATGTCAAGCAATATGGAAATATCCATATAAAAAACAAAATGAAATTTGACGTCGTTATATAGCAATGGGGCCATATCAACCAAAACTTCAAGAATATCCAATAACTGAAGAAGGGCGTAGCCTTCGACATGATTGGTTCAAGACTTATGATTGGTTAGAATATTCCGAAGCAACTGACCGTGCATATTGTTTTCCTTGTTTTCTTTTTGATAGTAATTCCTCACAATATCATAAACAAGAAGCTTGGATTTCGAAAGGATTTAATAGCTGGAAAAGAGCTGGAGGAAAAGATAGACATCTTCGAGTGCATGCATGAGAAACATGATCAATACATTCAAAAAAATGTTTCAATGCTAGATGATATGAAAAAACCATCCCAAAATATTCAGAAACATTTGACCTTCGAAGTTGAAGCTGAAATAAAGAAAACCCGTCTTCGTGCCGTCGCTACAGTTAATGTTATTCGTTGTCTAGCATGTCAGGGATGTGCTCTTAGAGGACATGATGAATCTCCTGATTCAACAAACCGTGGGAACTTTATTGAGTTGCCCAAGTATAGTGCAACTCTTTATCCGAAAGTTGCAGAAGCTATCTTAGAAAATGCCCATGGAAATGCTTCGTATACTTCACCATTGGTTCAAAATCAAATTATGGAAATTATGGGAGACTTGGTAAGAAGAATGATTTGTGAAGAAATTGGCGAGTTTAAGTTTTATATTCTAGTTGATGAATCTCGTGATGAATCTAATTGCGAGCAGATGGCTATCGTGTTCAGATTTGTTGATGATGAGGGTTTTATAAAAGAGAGGTTCTTTGATGTGGCAGGTATTGAAGATACTACCGCTCGAACTCATAAAAAAATGTGTTCACTTATCCTTGATTGTAATGGATTGCTCATACAGAATATAAGATGGCAAGGATATGATGGAGCTAGTAATATGCGAGGTGCATGGAATGGTTTACAAAGTTTATTTTTACACGAATGTCCTTATGCATAATATGTTCACTGTTTTTTCCATCGCCTACAACTTGCATTGTTTGCGACATCAGGTGAATTATCTGATATTGAGTTATTCTTTCAGATGTTGAATTGCATTGTCAATTTGGTTGGTGCTTCTCCTAAGCGAACCCAACAACTACAAGTTGCTCAAAGGGAACAAATTGAATATTTGTTGGAAAACGGTGAATTACAAACAAGCAAATAGGGTAATCAAATGACTACTTTGATTCGGCCTGCTTCTACTCGTTGGAGCTCACATTATTCTTATGCTTGTAGTTTACTTGGTTTGTATGACCCTGTCTATAAAGTTCTTGGTATTATTAATGCAGATGGGTTGTAAAGAAAAATCCGTGCGGAAGCTAATGGTGGGTTTGCTGCAATGGGCTCATTTGACTTAATGGTTGAAATAATAGGAGTAACAGAAGTACTGTAACGACTGGTTTTTCATGTATTTGGATTATCTATATTATATATATGTTTTGAAGGATTTTCTCCATATGTGTGTTTTCCGTCTCCGTAGCTTTCGTTTTCGTTCGTTTCGTTGTGATTCTTTAGCTTCTTCCTTAGATCGTTGAGTTTGGAGTAAGTCATTCGTGACGAGCTTCATATCGCTCATATCTTAGAGATAGGTTGATCTTAGAAGCCATAGGAATCTTCCTGGAGCTTCGCGCTTCGATTCGAGACTTTTCGTGCACCTTAGTTGGTTCAAGAAGGAGGACCAACCAACTAGATTCCAATCTAGTCAGTCAGGAACTCTTCTGGAACCGACTAGTTCATTAAATCAATTATTCAGGAGTTACTGTTTACTCTTAGTCGGTCTAAGAACAACCACCGACCGACTAGATGTGAAACTAGTCGGTCAGAACTTGCTCTCAGACCGACTAGTTCCTTTGATTAATTTCACCTAAGTTACTGTTTATCGTTAGTCGGTCAATGAACACTCACCGACCGACTAGGTTGCAAACTAGTCGGTCGACGGGCCTTCACAGACCGACTAATTCGTTTCTCAGATTTATTCCTTCTTTCGCTACTTGATCTTAGTCGGTCACAGTCGAACGACCGACCGACTAGTTCCCAAACTAGTCGGTCAGCCGCCCTTCATGGACCGACTAATCGACCCCGAAACCCTAGGTTTGGCCCAGCCGCCGCAATTTTTCTATTTAAACACCCGATCGTTTCTTCTTCTTTCTTTCACTTCTCTTGGTCATTTTCTTTCCCCTTTGATCTCTGCTCTTCCCCAACCTTCCTCTAGCTCTTCTCCTTCATCCCCGGAGCTTCCCTCTCGCCATTAGCGCCGGCCACCTTCCTTTAGGCCGTCGTCCAACCCCAAAACCCCACAAATCCCAATTTCTCCAGATTTTTCCCCCATTTCCAGATCTGAGCCATAGTTCTCTGGATCGTTCTTCGTTTGCAGTGCTTGCTCGGCATCGTTCTTCCGCTACGATACGGTTAGTAAATCGATCCTTTAATATTCTCATAACCCACATGGTGATTTTTGTTAAACCCTAATAAAAATGGATATTAGACGTCGTAGATTCGATTATAATTCTGGATTAGTTATTGTTCTGATATTGTTTTGCCATGGCAGCGATCCCATCTCCGTAATTTAACATTTTGTGACGTGCCTCGTTGATCGTCATCCTTGGTGCCAGGCAAGTGAAACTTGCCACTTAGGGTTTTAGGCCATGCCTTAGGCCATTTGCTTGTTGTATGCGTAAAAGAGACTAGGCGACGAAATGATACTCGCCTAGGCGCAAATTTCAGGATCTAGCTTGACAACGAAGCTAGATCCGACTACTTCTAATTATTTGCACTTGCTGTCATCCATGCATCTTATCTGCCATGTTTAAATTCAATTAACAGTACGTGAATTATCTGTACATGCCATGCTATCCATGTTGAATGTTGCATTCGTAGCACACGCTACGTTACTTGTACTACTTGACCCGGCTAGGCACCTGCTTTTAGCGGGCACAACCCTATGCCAAATACACTTTCTGGCTTGTGATCCAGAAGCGAGCATTACGCGTTCGGGGGTAATGCCCTGGCTCGATACACGTGGAGGGGTAGGGATAAGCGATCACCTGAGTGTACGAGTTGGTCCGATCCGCCACTCTAGCCAGAAGACGTAATCTCTGTGCACGACGTGTTTACTTGACGTGATTTACTTGACTTGTACTTGTCCGTGTTTATACTTGTAAAAATTGTCATCCATGCTGTACTTGCTACTTGCTACTTGTTACTTGCACCTTACCTTGCTTGTTACTTCCATCCTATACTTGCCATGCTATGCATCATACTATAACTGCTAGGTTGTTAGTTTACCTTCCCTTCAATTTCCTTGCCCAAGTCTTTTAGATTTGCTGACATGTGCCCTCTACTCTTTTGGGTGACATATGTTAGATCCTGAGCCTGAGGTTGCTGCTGAGGACGTGGTGTTCGCTAACGCTGAGTCAGAGCCCGCGTTCATCGAGGAGTTTGAGGACACGGGAGATCAGTCGTAGAGACTGTTTATGTTGTTGTTTAGACTGCTTTAGTTGTCGGTGCGTAGCACCAATACTTTGTTCGTGTTGGCTTTTGTTGGCCATGTTTGGGCCTAGACTCTTTCTTTTAGCCTGGTGGCTTTTTCTGCGATGTTGAATATTATTGTGGACAAATTCTGAGATTGGTTAACTTATATCAGTCTCCTTTACCATATTATTATTATCTTTGTTCCGTTTGCATTTATATTCTGATTTGACGCTTATCAGGCGTGTAGCTTCACAGCTCCATGTCTGAGCGGACCTTCTCACGTCTCGTCTCCATTTTAGGGAAGCGGGGCGTGACATGTTTTGTTGGTGGCCCATGCAGGTCCATGTGTAACTGCAAACTAACGGAATAACGATAATAATATTTGATTGTCTACAAATAAAAATTCGACATCCGAGTCATAAGCCATGAGTCTAATTGTTTCGTTTTCTGTGTCATTAGATGGCAGGAAGGCGAAATACTCGAGCTGCTGGTGGTGCGCCCCCTCATGACGAGGAGCCTGATCGGGAGCCCACCAATGGGGAGATGATGCGGATGATGCTTCAGATGATGCAGGTGCAGCAGGGCGTGCTCCTGCAAGTCCAGAATGCTCCAGTTGTTCGAGCTGCTCGGGCAGTTCAGGAGGCCCCTCGTCCCGAGCCAGGAGCGAAGCAATTTCGAGAGCTGGGTCCTGCATATTTTGATGGTACTGAATGTCCTCTAGCTGCTGACGAGTGGGTCAGGAATATTGAGGACAATTTGAAGATGTCCAAGGTCAACGAGGTTGGCTGGGTTGACTTGGCGAAGAGGTAGCTGTGGGACAATGCCCGGAATTGGTGGGATGCTGAGGAGGAGCTGTTGGTGGAGCCGATATCTTGGGCTACCTTCAAGTCCAGATTCGATGAGGCATATTTTCTGAAGGCTGCCCGGAGAGAGATGTTGCAGCGCTTCATTGATTTGAAGCAGGGGAGCTTGTCGGTGGATCAGTACCACCAGGAGTTCACCAGGCTGAGTCGGTTCGCACCGAAAATGGTGCAGGATGCTGATGAGAGGGCTCAGAGGTTCCCGCAGGGACTTGCTTTGGAGCTTCAGAGTTTTGTGTCTTCCTCTGATTTGGAGTCTTATCAGAAGGTTCTGATAGCGGCGCGGAGGCAGGAGCTGATTGTGAATCAGAGGAGAGGACATGTTGCTGGGGCTGGGAAGAGGCCTATGGAGCAGGCCAGAGCGGTGGTTAGGCCTGGTTTCAAGCCTAATCAGCAGGTGCAGTTCAAGAGGCCAGGAGGGCCTATTCAGAAGACTTGTCATTTCTGCGGCAAGACCGGGCATATCAGGGAGCAGTGTAGGAGATTCCTGGGTCAGTGTATTGTCTGTTGAGATCCTACCCATACCATGAAGGACTGCCCGAAGTCGAAGCAGCCTTGGAGAGCACCTGTTGCAGCACAGCCGTTGTAGCAGAGAGCGCCTGTTCCTGCTGGACGTGGAGCAGCTCTTGTTCCACAGAGGCAGGCCTTTCAGCAGGCTTTTCAACCGAGACGGCAGGCTTTTCTGATGTTTGAGGTGGAGAGCGTGGCTGTGGATGAGGTTATCGCAGGTAATCCTCAATCTAGCTGTTCCTTTCTTAGTTAGTTTTGTGTGTTAGATTATGTTGTTTGCTTGTACATGATTGTTTGCTAGAACATGGCTTGATTGTTAGACTGTTTGTAGGTGTGATTCTGGTGTGCACATTTCCTGCACGAGTCCTTTTTGACTCGGGTGCATCGATGTGCATTTTGGCGCGGCGCTTCGTGGAGAAGCATTCCTTGATGACGTCCCCTCTTTCCAAGAGTTGGAATATCGTTACAGGGAATGGCGTGGTCTCGGTGCATCGTGGTTGCAATTCTTCTCGTTGGTGGTCTGTGGACGTGAGCTTTACGCTGATTTCATTGTCCACGACATCA
The DNA here is from genome assembly GCA_030789695.1 of Scilla litardierei. Classification (NCBI taxonomy): domain Eukaryota; kingdom Viridiplantae; phylum Streptophyta; class Magnoliopsida; order Asparagales; family Asparagaceae; genus Scilla; species Scilla litardierei. The sequence continues at coordinate 175,564,120 of CM061139.1, read as the reverse complement.
TCAACTATGATGCGGTCCTTGGGATGGATTGGCTTGCGAGCTTTTATGCTACGATCGACTGTCGGAGGAAGAAGGTGGTGTTCGAGATTTCCGGACATCCAGTATTTGAGTTCAGCCGGAGTAGCAGTTCGCTTGGCCCTGTCAGATTTCGAGCCAGCCCGGTGGAGTTTGTGGCTATGCTGTAGGATCCTGTCAAAACAAGGACGTTAGGATCGAATAATAAAGTAGAGACTTACGCTTGCGTACGCGGCACCGTAATCTCTGAACTTAGCCCTCGGATTCGCCACAACGGTCGGTACTTCGTCACGGAGGATCGAAGCAGCGTTTCACCGCCTAAATCTCTATTTAGAAGAGGATTTTAATGAAAGGGAGAAGAAGAACATAAGTTGCCTTATGCAAACTTATGGCATGGTTAGATTAGTATAAATGCCTTACCCGTGGGTCCTATTTATAGGCTTTAGGGGTAGTTATTGTGAGAAATAACTAAATATAAGCTTATTAGCCTATATTAGCACATTTACTTATCCTCTTCTTCATTCACTTATCAAGTGCCTTTATGCACTTATAAAGTGACTTTTTCCACTTATCGAGCGGTCCTTTTCACACGAGAAAAGGTTCCCTTCGTGCACGCTTTCGTGTGCACGACATCTGAGGTCCGTATACCCTCATACATCCCCTCATGGGTGTATTCATGTCGTCCATATCCAACATCTCCCACTCACACTTAAGGGGATTGTAAGGAAACATCTTTTCCTTTAACTCTTCTGTTCATCATACCGAGAAATAGGCCGTGTGACCATCATGCGCATAGAGTCCGCTGTTGTGCACTTGTTAGACATACACAACACCCCTCTAGGTGCAAAGTTGAGTAGATCAATGCATGCTGTACCCTAGATTATTTCTTCATGTTTCTTATACTTTATATTCAACAATTGAATCCCATCTGGATTACAATTGGCTGGCCAGCTTTGAATCTTTAAAGTCCAAATGTGAATATGAAATTAATCTTTCTCTTCTTGCGATCCTTTCGATCTTGACTTGACTTGCTTTTCTAACATGCCCCGCCGGACCGAATTGACCATAGTCCATAAGCAACATGCTAAGGTAGCAATCACCCAGTCAAATCTAAAGGAACTAATCAGAGTCCATAAGGGTAATGAGTTAAGACCCATGTGGTCTTTGGGTCTCACATAATAGTAAACACAATTACTATTCTAACCCAATGGTCAAAATGCATACGTAGTATGAATACGTATTACAACATCACTCCTTTCCCAGGGAGCGTATGTCTTAATGATGTTGTAAGGATGATGATCAGACACCACAATGTCTGACTTTGAGTCCCTTTTACTACTCAAATAATCTTCTGGACCCACATCCTGCATAAGACAGATAGGATTTAAGAATCCTCTTAGATCTTTTGTAAGCATCCATATGATGCAGATCTTTCATACGACCATTTTGTTTAAGTCATGACTCTAAATCATCCGTCTAACGATTTTGAATTTAAACAGGTCTCATCTTTATTTTATCCGTCTGATATAATAAAGGCGGTTGCTCATGTGAGAGAGCCAACCTCAATCTGTCCGACATACTAGAAAATATAGCTGAGATTTCAAAATGTACACAAACATTTTCTAGAAACTCATATGCAATGTTGAAAAAGAACTTATTCTTTTATTAAATTTGATCTTTTACAGACATGTGAATTTACATTGGTACAACTCAGCTCTTACGCAACCCTTGAGATGATAAGTGTTTGTAAAACACATCTCTGGGGATCGCCTTCGTAAGCGGATCCGCTATCATCTCATGCGTAGATATGTACCTTATGTCTACCTTCTTGGTCTTATCATAGTCTTTTGCAAATTTGTAGCGGATATCTATGTGTTTGGTCTTACAATGGAATTTTGGATCTTTGACATAAGCTATAGATGCTTGACTGTCACTGTGTATTGAAACATCACCTGAGTCACTTGCATCAATTAGCCTGTCTAAGAACTTCCTAAGCCAAACAGCCTCTTGAACTGCCATGCTAAATGCTACAAACTCGGCTTCCATAGTTGAAAGTGCGATGCAGGATTGTTTCTTGCTACTCCAGGATATTGCACCAGATCCGAGTAGAAAAACATATCATGAGGTCGATCGTCGCTCATCGAGATCACCAGCCCAATCAGCATCAGTGTAGCCTTCAAACCTCAAGGCATCTCCTTGATAGCATTAAAGCATAATCCGCAGTTCCTATACCGTATTATCCTCTTAACCGCTTTTCAGTGTACTTGCCCTGGATTGGATTGGTAATGACTCACCATTCCAACGGCAAAACAGATGTCCGGTCTTGTACACATCATAGTGTACATAAGACTACCAACTGCACTGGAATATGGAACTTTTTCCATAATTTCCTTTTCCTTTTGGTTCTTTGGACATGATTTCAGACATAAATTATCGCATTTGCTTATAGGAGTATCAATGGACTTGCAGTCCTGCATATTAAAACGTTCTAGAACCTTCTTTATATAAGTCTCCTGTGAAAGAGAAATAAGTTTCTTCGAACGATTCCTTGAAATCTTAACTCCAAGGATATATGCGACTTCTCCTATGTCTTTCATCTAAAAAACTGATGAAAGCCAAGCTTTGATATCCATCACAAAGCACATGTCATTTCCGGCTATTAAAATGTCATCTACATATAGAGACATAATAACATACTTGCTCTTAATCCTCTTGATATATAAACAGTTATCTTCATCAAGCATGGAAAAACCATTTGATACGACAACTTCTTGAAATCGTATATACCATTGCCTCGAGGATTGTTTAAGACCATATATGGACTTACGAAGTTTACAAACCTTATGTTCGGTTCCTTCTGTTACAAACCATGTTGGTTGTTCCATATAGATCTCCACATCCAATTCTTCATTGAGAAAGGCAGTCTTTACATCCATCTGATGTAATTCGAGGTCTAAGCAAGCTACCATAGCCAGAATCAGGCGAATCGAGGTAAAACGAACAACAGGTGAGAAGGTCTCTTCGTAGTCTATCCCTTCCTGTTGTGTAAAACCTTTCGCGACAGGGCGAGCTTTATATCTGTCTATAGAGCCATCAGCCTTATGCTTGATCTTGAGAACCAATTTGTTCCCAATAGCTCTACGTCCTCTGGATAAGTCAACTAAGTCCCAGACTTGGTTAACTTTCATGGATTCTAACTCTTCCCTCATCGCTTCCATCCATTTGTCTTTTGCAGGGCATGATACGGCCTGTTTGAAAGTAGCAGGCTCGTCATCATCTTGTAGTAAAGTCATAAAGGTTTGCGGAAATTCATCCTCAAATCTTAGAGGAGCCAACCTTGTACGACTACTACGTCGTATTTGAGATTCTTCACGTCCTTGTTGACTCGAATTTAGATCAATTCTAATATCACTCCCACTTGGAATGTCGTTAGAAATGCTCCCACTTGGATCATTATTCACGTATGGAATATGATTAGCGTCATTCGTATCATCCATTGGTGAAGTTTGAAATGTATTTTCGTCTTCACCAAGAATTCTCCCACTCGAATAAGGAAATCCTTCTTGATCATTAATCTCAAATAGAGATAAGTCCTGACTTATCTCGCCCTGTCTTGGAAACTTGTTTTCCAAGAAAGTGACATCCCTCGACTCAAATTCAATTAGACCTCCATTGTCTTCCTGACCAATGAAAACATAACCTTTGGAGTTTTCTGCGTATCGTATAAAGATACATTTCCTTCCCCGTGGCCCAAGTTTGCCATACTTATGGGAGGAAATATGTGCGTAGGATGCACATCCCCAAGGTTTTAAAATGTTTAAGTCAGGAGACCTTTGGTTCCACAACTCACAAGGAGTGGAGCTAACTGATTTCGAGGGTACGCGGTTTAATATGAAAGCGACCGTCAATAATGCATCACCCCAAAAGGTGATTGGCAAGTTAGCTTGCGCCATCATTGAACGGACCATTTCCATTAAAGTCCTATTTCTCCTTTCTGCAACACCATTTTGTTGCGGAGTATAAGGCATAGTTACCTGATGAACTATACCTTTTTCATCATAAAGTTCCTTAAAACTTGCCGATTGATATTCACCGCCTCTATCGGTTCGCAAGACCTTAATCTTGCGATCTAATTGATTTTTCACCAAACTCATATAGTTTTTAAAGCATGTTAATGCTTCACTTTTGTGGGATATCAAATAGATATGACCGAATCGGGTGAAGTCATCAATGAAAGTGATGAAATAGGACTTCCCGCGTCGTGTCTTGACATTCATCGGACCACATATGTCCGAATGGATGAGCTGTAATGGAACCTCGGCCCTTGTGCCGGTTCTAAACGGCTTGCGACAAGATTTCCCTACAAGGCAATGTTCGCAAGTCGACATTTCGACCTTTGAAACATTGGATAGAAGGCCACGTTTGGCAAGTCTATCCATACGCGTTGGTCCAATGTGACCAAGCCTTGCGTGCCAACAAATTATATCTGACTCATAAGTCGAAGAATTTGTAACAAGGAAATTTTCATTACAAAATGAAGAGTCATACATTGTATTTAATACAATAAATCCTTTAAATACATACCCACTACCAATGAGAGTATTATTACAAGACAAGTCCACTTTACAATTTTGAAAGAACCAGCTATAACCAAGACCCATTAACACGACCACAGATATAATATTTCTTCGAATATCTGGAGCGAAGAGGACATCACGTAGTAAGATAGTGCGGCCGTTGTCCAAGACTAGCTTGCAAGTCCCAACGCCTTTCACTTCAACACGTGTGTTGTTTCCTACATAGATCCACTTCGTTACTTGGGGTATCCGGTGATACTCCACGAAGGACCGTCTGTCCCTTGCTATGTGGTCGGTGGCACCTGAATCAATTATCCAAAATGGATTAGATTCTACAAGAAATATTGAACTAGAAACACATATGTAACTAGTATTACAAGTTACCTTGTCACCTCCATCCGTACAAGAACGGGCATAGTGACCTAACTTATTGCACTTGAAGCACTTGATCCTCTTCAAGTCTTTCTTCTTGTGCCATTTCTTGTTCCCACCCTTTTGTTTGGGTTTCTTGGTAGACTCATGTTGCTTATTACGTTCATTAGTAAACTTCGAACGATTTTTCCGTTTCTTTCCACCGTGTGAGGAACTAGCAACCATGTGCACTTCTGCACTTGGCTTGGCATCCGCAAGCCGCTCTTCCTCTAACTCGAGGTGCTTAGAAACATCGCTGAAGGTCTTGATGCTCTCATTATGAGTGAGCTGCATCTTCATTTGGTCCCACCCATTTGGTAGGGAACGTATGACTGCTTGGATTTATTGCTCATCAGTGAGCACATGACCTGCATCCTTTAACTCTGAGATTAGATTCGCCATATGTCGTAGATGTTTCCCCATGGAATGATCTGGACGTTTCTTGTACGAATCAAATCTTATAGTTAAAGAACGAAGTTTGGACACCGAGGTGCCACCAAACTTCTCCTCAAGCTTGGACCATATGTCCATGGCTAGGTCATGCTCTCGGAAGATGCGCATTATGTCATCGGCCATACTGGACAATAACGTAATGCGAGCTATCTTGTTCTTCCGAGACCAAGCATCAAAAGCTTCCTTGGCTCGTCTGTGTTGGGCCGTAGTGCCCAACTCGGGTTCAATCATTACGTTCTTTAGAGTTTCGAGCACTTCTTGCTCCTCTAGAACGTATTGTATCTTGATGGACCATAGTTTGTAATTATCGCCGTTGAGTTTTTCACCTTTATTTAACTCAGCGACGATGTTTTTAGCGACCGAAGACATTTTAGCTTTAAAATGCTGCAAAAGACATGAAAAGAAGGTTCGATCAAAAACATTGCATTAATTTCATATACATAGTCATCATATTGTTACATTTTCATGATTCATTAGTCTCGGCCAGCGGACCGACCAGGGAAATGGCTAGTCCATGGTTCACTACCCCCAGACTGAGCTGAGTTGTCCCACAAACTAGTCCAGAAGACCACTGGTCGAATCATGATCCATTGAGATACTGAATCAATCGAATGTGAAATTTCAGACTAGTTTAATATCACTCCCACTTGGAAAAACCCCACTTGGAATGATATTAATATATTTGATAAGTTACTTTCGAAAAATATTGAAGATGTTGCTCTAGAATCGGAAAGGTCTCTACGATTCCAATCACCATCTAGAACAACCTTCAATATTTCCCCCTCACTTATCAAACGATAGTACTCTTATAGTACTTTGCAGCGGAAAAGCGTTTGTTTAAAAAAAGGGTATTTTGAAAACGTATTTTTCAAACATATTTTGCAAACGTATTTTGCAGTATTTTGAAAACGTATTTTTCAAACGCATTTTGCAAACGTATTTTGCAGGGCCTACACCCCATTACAGGGTGACATAGCCGAAATATTTCGACAATTCCCCGGCCATTGCTGGGGTCGTGTCGTGGCCGTGCCAAGGCCGAATTCTTCTTGAGGGGAATTTCCGCAAGCCACCGTTGCCGGCTCCCGTATGGATCCATGCATTCCCCTTCTGCAGGAGAATTTGCCGCAGAGAACTGTCGTCGGCCCCGTATGGGCTGGCCATGCATGTCCCATTCATGCAATTCCCCCCCCCCCAATTCAGGGTCAACCGGGGCTCGGAACTGGCTGAGGCCAGGACCGGCATTGGCCGGGCACTGGCCTCGGCCAGGGCCGGCAGGCCTCGGCCTGGCCCTGGCCACTGCCAGGGCCGGCCAAGGCGCCGGCCCTGGCCCTGGCCCCTGGCCCCCGGCCAGGGCCGGCCAGACCCTGGCTTGAGGCCAGGGTGCCGACCCTGGCCTCTGCCAGGGCCGGCCAGGCCGCTGGCCAGGGCGCCGGCCAGGGCGCCGGCCCTGGCCCCCGACCAGGGCCTGGCCGACCCTGGCCTGGCAAGGGCCTCCTGGCCCTGGCAGAGGCCGGCCGGGCCAGGGCCCCCTGGCCCTGGCCCGCCAGAGCTGGCTAGGCCCTAGCCGGGGCCGGCCGGGGCCGGCCATGGCCAAGGCCCTTTGGCCATGGCCGGCCATGGCCCATATGGCCATGGCCGGCCACCCCCTTGCATAGGGTTGGCCGCACACCCCCGCTGGAGGGGTGGCCGTGGTTGTTATTGGCCGTAGCCAACCCCCTCCGCATGGGGAGGGGGGATGCATGGCCTCCATAGCCCATATGGCCATGGTGATCATGCACCAAAAATGTAATCTTCTTCGTTGAGAATAACCACCATCGTCTTCTCTGATGAAGCACCTGTTCGTCGAGAAAACGGTTTTGCTTCAATGGCCGTGTGCCAAAAAATGAAGAGAACGCGTTTTCAAGGCCGCAAACTTCACGCTCTACATGAAGAGAGTTCACATTCTCAATTGAATGGAGACTCAGCATCCACGAGGAGCGCGAGTTTGGCGAGATGAACGGTAAGTTCTTCCAGTCACGGAGAGTTCCTGCCATATCCGTAATGGTAGAATACCCTAACGTGAAAAGAACAACTACTGCGATTCTCTCCGTCACGATGTGTTCCTACCATACCCATAATGGAAGAAGACTCATTCGTGGAAGAGACAACGCCTCGTTCATCGGTGAGACCGGGGCGGCGGTTAGACCGGGGCGAACCCGTATGGCTTTGATACCAATGTAGGATCCTGTCAAAACAAGGAGGTTAGGATCGAATAATAAAGTAGAGACTTACGCTTGCATACGCGGCACCGTAATCTCTGAACTTAGCCCTCGGATTCACCACAACGGTCGGTACTTCGTCACGGAGGATCGAAGCAGCGTTTCACCGCCTAAATCTCTATTTAGAAGAGGATTTTAATGGAAGGGAGAAGAAGAACATAAGTTGCCTTATGCAAACTTATGGCATGGTTAGATTAGTATAAATGCCTTACCATTGGGTCCTATTTATAGGCTTTAGGGGTAGTTATTGTGGGAAATAACTAAATATAAGCTTATTAGCCTATATTAGCACATTTACTTATCCTCTTCTTCATTCACTTATCAAGTGCCTTTATGCACTTATAAAGTGACTTTTTCCACTTATCGAGTGGTCCTTTTCACACGAGAAAATGTTCCCTTCGTGCACGCTTTCGTGCACGCGACATCTGAGGTCCGTATACCCTCATACATCCCCTCATGTGTGTATTCATGTCGTCCATATCCAACATATGCAGATGGAGCTGGAGAGGCCAGCGGTTGTGCGGGACTTCGATGACGTCTTCCCCGAGGAGATGTATGGATTGCCACCCGATCGAGCTCTCGAGTTTTCGATTGATCTTATTCCGGGAGCGCAGCCGATTTCGAAAGCGCCCTATTGTATGGCACCCGCTGAGTTGGAGGAATTGCGGAAGCAGCTGGATGAGCTTTTGCAGAAGGGTTACATCAATCCTAGTGTGTCTCCGTGGGGAGCACCGGTGCTGCTGGTGAAGAAGAAGGATGGTTCGCGTCGCATGTGCGTGGACTACAAGGAGCTGATGCGGTGACCATCAAGAATAAATACCCGTTGCCTCGCATCGATGATATTTTTGATCAGCTTGGAGGATCGAGGGTGTTTTCGAAGTTGGATCTGAGGAGTGGTTATCATCAGCTGAAGGTGAAGAAGGAAGATGTTCCGAAGACGGCATCCAGGACGAAGTGTGGACACTACGAGTTTGTGGTTATGCCCTTCGGTGTAACCAACGCTCCCGCAGTTTTCATGAATCTGATGAACCTGATTTTCTACGAATTTCTAGACATGTTTGTCGTTATCTTTATTGACGACATTCTGATCTACTCAAAGTCGGAGGAAGAGCATGCCTCGCACTTGAGGACAGTGTTGGAGTTTTTGAGGAAGCATCGTTTGTATGCTAAGTTTTCGAAGTGCGAGTTTTGGCTGGACAGAGTTGCTTTTCTCGGGCATGTGGTGTCTGGAGATGGTTTTTTCAGTGGATCCTGAGAAGATCAAGGCCATCAGAGAGTGGCCTGTTACGCAGTCAGCATCTGAGATCCGGAGTTTCCTTGGGCTTGCGGGTTACTATCGGCGCTTCATTAAGGACTTTTCCCGTATTGCTGAGCCGATGATCAGATTGACGCGGAAGGATGTACCTTTTGTTTGGTCGGATGATTTTGAGAATGCCTTTGGTGTTCTGAGGGAGAGATTGACGAATGCCCCTGTTCTTGTTGTGCCTGATCGCAGTGGAGGATTTGAGATCTTTTGCGATGCCTCTGACAAGGGTCTCGGTTGTGTGTTGCATCAGCGCGGGCATGTAGTGGCATATGCTTCGCGTCAGCTCAAGACTCATGAGAAGAATTACCCGATGCACGACTTGGAGTTGGCTGCTGTCGTGTTTGCGCTCAAGATTTGGAGGCACTTCCTGATGAGTGAGAAAGTGAAGATCTTCACCGATCACAAAAGCTTGAAGTATATTTTTACTCAGAAGGAGCTCAACATGCGACAGCGTCGATGGTTGGAGCTCATGGCGGATTATGAGCTCGATTTGCAGTATCACCCTGGCAAGGTGAATGTGGTTCCGGATGCGCTGAGTAGGCTTCCAGCGGTGATGATGTTGACTTGGAGATTGCAGCAGGATTTTTGTGAGTCTGGAATTGAGATTGTTCTTCCTGTGGAGTCTTCTCCGTTGAAGTGTATGCAGATACAGTCGACGATCGTGGATCGGATCAAGGCTGGCCATGCTGGAGATCCGAAGCTGGTGAAGATTCGGGAGCAGGTAGAAGCCGGTCTGCGGACTGACTTTTTGATTCATGAGGATGGCGCGCTGAGGTATGGAGCTAGGTTGTGTGTGCCAGCTGGGGATATTAGAGAGGAGTTGTTGGTTGAGGCACACAGTTCGCCGTATTCTGTACATCCTGGTGGTACCAAGATGTACAAGGATTTTCGTCTGAACTTTTGGTGGCATGGCATGAAGAGGAGTGTGGCTCAGAGTGTAGCCAAGTGTCTGGTTTGCCAGCAGGTGAAGGTGGAGCATCAACGTACGGCAGGGTTGCTACAACCGCTTCCGATTCCGGAGTGGAAGTGGCAACACATCACTATGGACTTTGTGACTGGACTGCCTTGGAGTCCGAAGCAGAATGACGCGATTTGGGTGATCATAGATCGATTGACCAAATCCGCGTACTTTATTCCATTCCGAGTAGGACAGTCCACCAAGGCGCTAGCAAGGAGATACATGGAGGTAAAATTCTTTTACTCTCCGTTTTTATTTCCTTTTCCTAGATAGATAGTGATGTAACATGAATCGTGCAGGAGATCGTACGACTTCACGGAGTCCCCGTGAGTATCGTGTCGGACAGAGACACGAGGTTCACATCTCAGTTCTGGCAGAGTTTGCAGAAGAGTTTGAGTACGAGTCTGAGTTTCAGCACGGCGTACCATCCGCAGACAGCTGGCCAGTCCGAGAGGACGATTCAGATCTTGGAGGACATGCTGGGGGCGTGCATGTTGGATTTCAAGGGTTCGTGGGAGGACCATCTACATCTGGTGGAGTTCTCTTACAACAACGGTTTCCAGGCGAGTATTGGCATGGCGCCTTTTGCCGCGCTGTACGGGAGGAAATGTCGATCGCCTTTGAGTTGGGACGACATTGGTGACCGGGAACTGTTGGGACCTGAGATGATTGTGGAGGCTGTGGATGTTGTCAGGAACATTCGGGAGAGGCTGAGGATTGCTCAGGACCGTTTTAAGCATTGGGCGGATGCTAAACGCCGTCCTTTGGAGTTTCAGCCAAGCGACCATGTGTTCCTGAAGATTTCCCCGAATCGTGGTGTGATTCGCTTTGGAAACGGGGGAAGTTGAGCCAGCGATACATTGGACCGTTTGACATTCTGGGGAGAGTTGGCGAGGTAGCCTACCGCTTTGCCTTGCCGCCATCTTTGGAAGGAGTTCACAATGTTTTTCATGTGTCGCAGCTTTGTCGGTACATCAGCGATCCATCTCATGCTGTGGATTTCTCGGAGATCACAGTTCGCCCAGATTTGACGTATGACCAGCAGCCAGTGCTGATGTTGGACAGGCGTCAAAAGTCACTCCGAAACAAGGTTGTCAATCTTGTGAGGGTGATGTGGCGACACGGCTCGCCAGGAGAGTCTACTTGGGAGAGAGAGTATGAGATGAGAGAGCGCTACCCACTTTTGTTCCCTGACAGGTGAGTGTTGGGAAATTCCGAGGACGGAATTTTTCTTAAGTTGGGGAGGATGTAACGACTGGTTTTTCATGTATTTGGATTATCTATATTATATATATGTTTTGATGGATTTTCTCCTTATGTGTGTTTTTCCGTCTCCGTAGCTTTCGTTTTCGTTCGTTTCGTTGTGATTCTTTAGCTTCTTCCTTAGATCGTTGAGTTTGGAGTAAGTCATTCGTGACGAGCTTCATATCGCTCATATCTTAGAGATAGGTTGATCTTAGAAGACGTAGGAATCTTCCTGGAGCTTCGCGCTTCGATTCGAGACTTTTCGTGTACCTTAGTTGGTTCAAGAAGGAGGACCAACCGACTAGATTCCAATCTAGTCGGTCAGAAACTCTTCTGGAACCGACTAGTTCATTAAATCAATTATTCAGGAGTTACTGTTTACTTTTAGTCGGTCTAAGAACAACCATCGACCGACTAGATGTGAAACTAGTCGGTCAAAACTTGCTCTCAGACCGACTAGTTCCTTTGATTAATTTCACCTAAGTTACTGTTTATCGTTAGTCTGTCAATGAACACTCACCGACCGACTAGGTTGCAAACTAGTCGGTTGACGGGCCTTCACAGACCGACTAATTCGTTTCCCAGATTTATTCCTTCTTTCGCTACTTGATCTTAGTCGGTCACAGTCGAATGAACGAACGACTAGTTCCCAAACTAGTCGGTCAGCCGCCCTTCATGGACCGACTAATCGACCCCGAACCCTAGGTTTGGCCCAGCCGCCGCAATTTTTCTATTTAAACACCCGATCGTTTCTTCTTCTTTCTTTCACTTCTCTTGGCCATTTTCTTTCCCCTTTGATCTCTGATCTTCCCCAACCTTCCTCTAGCTCTTCTCCTTCATCCCCGGAGCTTCCCTCTCGCCATTAGCGCCGGCCACCTTCCTTTAGGCCGTCGGCCAACCCCAAAACCCCACAAATCCCAATTTCTCCAGATTTTCCCTCCATTTCCAGATCTGAGCCATAGTTCTCCGGATCATTCTTCTGTTGCCGTGCTTGCTCGGCATCGTTCTTCCGCTACGATACGGTTAGTAAATCGATCCTTTAATATTCTCATAACCCACATGGTGATTTTTGTTAAACCCTAATAAAAATGGATATTAAAACGTCGTAGATTCGATTATAATTCTGGATTGGTTATTCTTCTGATATTGTTTTGCCATGACAGCGATCCCATCTCCGTAGTTTAACATTTTGTGACGTGCCTCGTTGATCGTCATCCTTGGTGTCAGGCAAGTGAAACTTGCCACTTAGGGTTTTAGGCCATGCCTTAGACCATTTGCTTGTTGTAGGCGTAAAAGAGACTAGGCGACGAAATGATACTCGCCTAGGCGCAAATTTCAGGATCTAGCTTGACAACGAAGCTAGATCCGACTACTTCTAATTATTTGCACTTGCTGTCATCCATGCATCTTATCTGCCATGTTTAAATTCAATTAACGGTACGCGAATTATCTGTACATGCCATGCTATCCATGTTGAATGTTGCATTCGTAGCACACGCTACGTTACTTGTACTACTTGACCCGGCTAGGCACCTGCTTTTAGCGGGCACAACCCTATGCCAAATACACTTCCTGGCTCGTGATCCAGAAGCGAGCATTACGCGTTCGGGGGTAATGCCCTGGCTCGATACACGTGGAGGGGTAGGGATAAGCGATCACCTGAGTGTACGAGTTGGACTGATCCGCCACTCTAGCCAGAAGACGTAATCTCTGTGTACGACGTGTGTACTTGACTTGTAAAACTTGTCATCCATGATGTACTTACTTGTTACTTGCACCTCACCTTGCTTGTTACTTCCATCCTATACTTGCCATGCTATGCATCATACTATAACTGCTAGGTTGTTAGTTTACATTCCCTTCAATTTCCTTGCCCAAGTCTTTTAGACTTGCTGACATGTGCCCTATACTCTTTTGGGTGACACATGTTAGATCCTGAGCATGAGGTTGCTGCTGAGGACGTGGTGTTCGCTGACGCTGAGTCGGAGCCCGCGTTCATCGAGGAGTTTGAGGACACGGGAGATCAGTCGTAGAGACTGATTGTGTTGTTGTTTAGACTGCTTTAGTTGTCGGTGCGTAGCACCAATACTTTGTTCGTGTTGGCTTTTGTTGGCCATATTTGGGCCTAGACTCTTTCTTTTAGCCTGGTGGCTTTTTCTGCGATGTTGAATATTATTGTGGATAAATTCTGAGATTGGTTAACTTATATCAGTCTCCTTTACCATATTATTATTATCTTTGTTCCGTTTGCATTTACAGGGACCTGCATATATTCAGATTTGACGCTTATCAGGCGTGTAGCTTCACAGCTCCACGTCTGAGCGGACCTTCTCACGTCTCGTCTCCATTTTAGGGAAGTGGGTCGTGACAAGTACTCTGTCAGTCATTGCAAAGAAAGGATCAAGATATTTTATCAGGTCTGGATTGTATTTCTATCACAAAAAGTCTTCTCTGTGAGTTGAAAACTGATTACAAATGGTACGTGTTTCTCCAAATTGTAGTGTCCTTTTGCACAAACCGTGAACATTGATATACCTAATATGCATGCTCGTTATTTGAAGGGTACATGTCGTTCTTGTCAGCACAGTGATGAAATTACAATTGAACATCATTATCACTTTGATGTGTTATATGTTAACACACAAGTGATGGAGTTCAGTGAAAGATTTTCTGATAAGCTGTGGAGCTTCTAAGACTTAGTTCTGATTTGGATCCGAAGAATGTTTCAAATTATTCAAAGTTGACGACATTTGTATGCTTGCGGAAAAGTACTATTCTGGAGATTTTAGTGAAATGGAGATCAATTATCAGCTGAAGCATCAAATGCAGCATTATAGGCATGATATGCGGTGTGACCCAGATTTTCAAAATATTAGTACACTTTCAGGATCATTTCAAAAGTTGGAAAGCGTGAGAAAATAAAAAAGGTACCCTCTTATTGTTCAGTTGATTAGGCTCGTGTTGACTCTTCCTGTTTCGACTGCAAGCACAAAAAGAGCATTTTCGGCAATGAAACTTATAAAAAGTAAAACATCATTGCACAACAAGATGGGAGATGAACTGTTTGCTAATAACATGATACTTTATATTGAGAAAGAAATTACCTCCAGAATCGACACCGAAGACATTGTGAATGAGTTCGATTCAAGATATTCTCGCAGAGTTCGACTTAGATAGCCTCTTTTTGGTATGTTATATATGACATATTTTGCATATATTTATGTTACTATTCTGTGCTCATTATCAAAATATAATGAAAGCATTCTTAGCATTGAATTTTTTATCTTTATTATTTTTTAAATATACTCGTTGCATAAATTTTATGTCGGGGCCAGTGTTTAAAAAAATCTTGCTTATGCAACTAAACGTGTATGAATGGCAATATTGCGGGGCGGGTATTTAACTACCTAAGCTTGCCCCGACCCATCTACAGGCCGGGGCGGGGCGGGTCGCGGGCCGGGGCGGGGCGTGTTCTTTCTTACCAAAACTGGGTCGGGTCGGGTCGGGCCGGTCGGGTCAAGTCATTAGTGTCATCGATATGAATCTCAAATAAAAAATTTATTTGTGAATTGAGAGAATTTTGATTTATTTGGTAATTTAGAATTGGGAATTTGCCCAATTAGGAGAACCGTGGAATAGAGTATGCGTTATGGGTTATTCGCTGACTGCATGGTCCGCATCAAAATAGTAAACTTCTATAGTTTACCGGGGCGGGGCGGGTCGGGCCGGGGCGCATACAAAGCCCAAGCTTGCCCCGGCCCGGCTGCGGGCCGGGTCGGGCCGGGTCAAAACCGGATCGGGCCAGGTCGGACCGGACGGGTCAGGCCATTATTGCCATCCCTATAGACGTGCCACAATTGGCTTTCACGTGATGAGTCTAACAAAAAATATATTGGAGGGTTTGGTTCACGACATTAAAATAGCTGAGGTGTGTTTGTGGCAAATTCACACCAACAAATAAATCAAGCCCAACAGCCCATCAGAACCCAGACGCAGATCCGACGGCCACGATTCATTCCCTACTCCTTTAAAATCATCCATTATCAATGTTCCATTTCTCTCTCTCCAAAAACCCTAACCCTAGCACCCTCAAACCCTAGCCGCCGTCGCTCCCATCTCGAGCGATGACTACCCGCTTCAAGAAGAACAGGAAGAAGCGCGGCCACGTCAGCGCCGGCCATGGGCGAATCGGCAAGCACCGCAAGCATCCCGGAGGTCGCGGTAACGCCGGTGGCATGCACCACCACCGGATTCTATTCGATAAGTACCATCCCGGGTACTTCGGAAAGGTCGGCATGCGCTACTTCCACAAGCTCCGCAACAAATTCTACTGCCCCACCGTCAACGTTGACAAGCTCTGGTCTTTGATACCCGAATCCGTGAAGGAGCAGATCGGATCTGGAGCCGCGGCGCCCATGATCGACGTCGGGCAGTTCGGGTACTTCAAGGTGCTCGGCAAAGGAATGCTGCCGGAGGGGAAGCCGGTGGTCGTGAAGGCCAAGCTGGTGTCCAAGACGGCCGAGAAGAAGATCAAGGAGGCAGGCGGTGCTGTCGTTCTCACGGCTTAAACGGACATCGGACCGGATCTTTGTATGTTTGATACTACTCCCTTAGGGTTCTAGTGTTCTGTCATTTTGAATGAATGTTAAGTTTAGATGCTGAACGTCTTTTATGAAATGTGTTTGTTTTTTATTTGGATCTGGACGCGGTTTAAATCGTTATATGGATTTATTTACCTACATGTTTAGAGTAAATTTGAGTTTAATAGTTTTCAATGCAATTTAGTTATGATATTAATATATCTGTTTAGATCTTAATGCATGATGGGTTATGTATCGATTTTTTCCCTGAAAATTATGCGTGTGTGAAACTGATTTTGGATGCTTTTAATAGTTAAATGTTAGGCATGAATCCTTGATCAAATATTGAGAATGCGTGTTTGTTATCTTTGGTGCTTTGTGCTTGTTATCTTTTGTGCTTTGTATTTGTGTCCTGCTTGTAGCCTTAGCATACATTGTTTGATTTTCTGATAATTTTTATGAGGCATGAACCATTGATTACATGTGAAATGATTGACGAGGATGATATTTACCATATTGGAGTCTAAGTAGTGACGGAGAGGCTAAAATATATCTACAGTGAGATGATAAGTTTTGGATTCATACAAACATCCATACCCACATGTCAGCTTCATCTTTTATCAAGTAACTATTTTGGTCTCCAAACAAGGCTCATTTTCATAAACATTGGTTTGGCTCCCAAACTCCACCAGACCCTAGTTTGTGAAACTATACCATGATGACAGACATGTGTAGTACCTTTGCTTTTGCTAAGTGTTTTCTTTGGTTAATCCCCAACGGCATTGGGGTGTCTTATATCATATCAAATATAAGATATCCTACATTGGACCACCTACTTTATGTTAACTTTGATCTGGCTGCTAAGATGATACCTGTTGTTTAGGCATTATAGTTGGTGATCCTTTCTTGCAACTTGGGAGTATACACATGATGAACTTCCTATATAATTCAAAATCACACAGCATGTGCACTCTTGTGCCATTTTGTGTGGAACAGAAGTCCTCAAGGCCCTTATTTTTCTTTTAACGGTCTTACACTAGTAGAAAACTGTTATTCAGTCATACACTTTTAGTCGCGGACAAATCCGTGGCTGAAAGAGAGCATTCGGTCACAGATTAGGCGGTAGCTGACAGTCCGTGGCCAAAGAACCAATATGTCATTTTTCAGCCGTGGACTATTGGCCACGTGCATTTCCAGTCGGTAAAGTGACCCATCTGCCATGGGTTTGTTTGTGACCGTTGTGAAAAAGATACGACCAACGATTAAAACTTACGTGTACTCCCACGGAAATATTCGTTGTCAAATATCTTCGCCAATGGATATTTTCGTGGCCGAAGCGTATTGCCCACAGATGTATTCATGGCCAAAGGTTAGAAACTGTCACGCAAGGGGCAACAGCGCGTGGGCTTTACCCGTATTTGGTACACCGCACGAGTCTTTATTTTTGCAAAAAATTTTGAAACCGTCGTTACACTCTTCACCCAATTTCCCCAAAACTGACGATCACTGGCGAGGCTCCTTGCCCTCTCTTTGGCAAGGCTCACTGCGCGCGCTCTCTCTTTGACAAGGTATGCCCCTCCCACTATCTCTCCCTCACTCCTTGCCCCTCCCACTATCTCTCCCTCACTCCTTCCCTCATCCTTTCCCTTGGGTTTACGATTGGGGGAGGGTGGCGCAGCCCCCTCCCCCCCAATTTGAGGAGGGTGGTTGCGCTGCTTGCCTTACTGCTTGTCATTTGGATCGAGGGGGAGGAGCGCAGCGGCCCCCCTACTCCCCCTCAATTTTGAGGAGGGGGAGCAGCATCTTCGTGTTTTGGATCGATTGGGAGGTCGGCAGCTCCCTTCCTCTTGATTATTTATTTATTTAACTAATTAATATATAATTAGGTAATTATATATAAATTAGTTATATTATATTATATTAGTATATAATTAAATTTAAAATAAAAATTTATTAAATAACCATATATATATAGTATAGGGTCCAAAAATGATGTTGTGAACCTAAAATCATTATTGGCCAAAGCACATAAAAAACCATATATATACATGCACACACAAATGCATATATATTTGCCGAAGCACACCAAAGATCTAGTGAACCCAAAAACTTTATACACATACACACATAGATCAACTCGAGCCGTAGATTTTTTTGTCCAATAAATGTTATATGTAGTATTCTTAAATCACATGCGTGCACAAATCGGTTGATGCTATCGAAACCCTCGTGTTCGGGTCAGACAGTTGGTTCCTGGCCGCATGTGATTAGGAAATTACATATAAATATTTATTGGACCTGTCCAGTGTGGACATGTTAGATATGCAAATGTATCACGTATTAATCTTGTATCTTATTTTGTGTGTTTGTGTGCTCTTTCATTTTGTGAGAATTTTGGCATCAGCTATCCAATGTTCATCGAGTACAAATGCGGGAAGTATTTGCAAATACATTCTCTTCTCGTTACAGTGTACTCGGAGAATAGTGGGTATGTGATGTAGAAATTTTCATGAAATGAAACTTCATACAAACACAAAATAGGATACAAGATTACAAGATGCATTGCATATCTAATGAGATAGAAGCCTTTTCCATTACATCCAGTAAATAATGAAATGAAAGTGCACAAACTCATTAGCGTAAATGTGTGATATTAACTAAATCTGCATATTTCATTTTCAATTACAGATACATATGGTTCCTGATAAGTCGTATTTGGAACTATCAGATCCAACTATGACCAAAAAATCAACGTTACATAGATGAGATAGATGCGTTTTTAGTGTACTCTGACGACAATCCTCTATGCTCGTCAATTGACAAAATTCATTGTCATTGGAAGAGGTGCTAGAATAATGAGATCCATCATAAGGCTAATGTTCGTGTCCATTTGGCGCAAGGGTTCGACCCTAACTATTAAAATTTGGAATTTCCACGGTAAAGTTTTCGTAACCGAGGAGATGCTTTGGGCGAAAGAGTGTATTGTGCATTGAGATCAACGTGCAGATGACATAGATACCATGCTGGAAGATATTTGTGCTCTGACTATTGCGAGCAGTAATCGTTCAGAGGATGATCATAACTTCATTGACTTTGATTGTTTGATGAAATTAATGGATGATAATGAGTTTGATCTATACGAAGGATGCATGGATTCATGAGTCTATCATTCATGATTAGACTTCTTCATATTCAAACCCTTAGCGGAATGACATTTATACATTTTGAGATGTTGGATGTGTTAAGATGATTCTGGGAGGTAAGGAAAGCATTCTAGTGACTCATTATGAAGCGAACAAAATCTTCGATATGTTTGGGCTCGATTACTAAAAAATTGACGCATGTCCTAATGATTCCGTTCTATATTACAAACACAACAAAGGTTTAACCGAATGTTCAACTTGTCATGTACTACGGTGGAAAGTAGAACAAAGAACATGGTCAAACATAGATGGTTATGTAGTCCAAAAGAGGACTCTGACAAAGATTTTCTGTTATTGTTCAATTATTTCAAGGTTGCAAAAGTTTTTCGTGACTGCTGAATTGTCCAAAAAATGCGATGGTTTGCAACCGGACACATAAATTATGGAAAATAGAGACATCTTGCTGATGGTGATGCATGGAAGCATATCGATCGAATTTATCCGACTTCATAAAAGAGTCGAGGAATCTTAGGCTTGGTCTTGCAGGCGACAGTTTAATCCTTTTAGAGTGATGAGCTCTGCTTGGTCCACCTGGCCAGTGTTGTTGACCTCGTATAACCTGTCCCCCCATATGTGTACGGAGCAACCATACATGATATTGTCACTCTTGATTCCTCGAAAATACTTGCCGGGAAATGCTATCGATGTTTTCATGCATCCATTAATTGATGATCTGAAGATTTTATGGGAACAATGTGTGCGCACTTTCGACGCATTTACAAAGCAAAAAATTTTGCATGTAGGTTATTGTTTTATGGACAATTAATGACTTTGTCGTGTATGCTAATCTACTATCTGATTGGTTGACAATATACGCAAAGGGTGAAGTGCTTCAAATGTTTTGAGAGCAAATTCTCGGAATATAACCATAAGTTTTGATTTTAGCTGAACAGAAGATGGTTGAATGCAGGTCACAGTTATAGGAGACATCGACAGTCGTTCGACGGTAAAACTAAACGCAGAGAAACATCTAAGCGGAGAAGACATTTGAAGCACTTCACCCTTTGTGAAGAGTGAAGTTTTGGGAAGAAAATATATAACAAAGAGAACACTCTTGGTGTTAGAAGGCGAATTGCAAAGGAAATAGGAGAAGGCGGATTGCAAAGGAAAAAGGAAAGGGAAAGGGAAAGGGAAAGGAAAAATTCAAAACAAGAAAGCTTCGAATGTCTAGAACAGATTCTGACACAGCGTACGGTAGAATACTCTCCAGCAGATGGACAAAGTTCAGTATTTTCTTCCAATTATCATATTGGAGTTTGAAAATACGTCAACCTGAATGTCATGTACATTGAAAAAAACATTTGTGAAACAAACAAATTTGTTGTACACCTTGTTGCAAGATACGAACAAGTTGAAAGACGGAGTAAAGACGTGGCTTGATTTAAAGGAATTGAAAATATGTCTTGAATTGTAGGCCATACAAAAGAAAAATTACAAGTATGGCCTGTCGGCTTCGCGGGTCACATTTTCAAGAGATGAGATTCATAATCTTTTTGTGTTTCTCAAGTCCGTGAACATACCAGATGGATATGCTTCAAATATATCTAAATGGGTGCAAGTAGACCAGATAAAGATTTTTAGATTGAAGTCCCCATGATTATCATATCTTGCTACAACAGATGCATTACGTCATGTTGATAAGAAACCGACAACATTTTTGATACAATTCTGTGAGTTCTTCAAGAAGATTTGCTCGAAGGTGATAGACTTTGATGAGTTTGAAGAATTAAATGTGCCGGTTATTCTTTGTATTGTGCAATATGTAAAAATATTTCCCGCCCTCATTCATCATTATAATGGTTCATCTTACCGTGCACCTGACACAGGAAGCCCGCATTGCAGGGTGGTACAATATCGATGGATGTGCCCCGTTGAAAGGTGCATGCTTATTCCATATAATATTACTCTTTGCTCGAACTAAATTTTAGTTTGAAGCATCTGATGTAGCAAGATATGATAATCATGTGTTTTCAATCTGAAAATCTTCATCTGATCTACATGCACACATCTAGATATATTTGAAGCATATCCATCTGGTTTCTTCATGGACTTGAGAAACATAGATTATGGTTCTTATCTCTTGAAAGTGTGACGCGCAAAGCTGGCATGCCGTACTTGTAATTTTTCTTTTGTAAGGCCTGCAATTCAAGACGTATTTTCAATTTCGTTAAATAGAGTCTCGTCTTTACTTCGTCTTTTGACTTGTTCGTGACTTTCAATAATATGTATAACAAATTTTCATGAATGTTCTTTTCGATGTGCACAATGTTCAGGTTGTGACGTATTTTCAAACTCCTCCAATATAACAATTTAAAAAAAATATTATACTTTACCCATCCGTTGGAGAGCTTTTTTACCATCTGCTGTGTCAGGATCTGTTCTAGACAATTCAACGATTTCATTTCTTGTTTTGGATTTCCCTTTTCCCTTTTCCTTTTGCCTTTTCTTTTCCCCTTGCAATCCGCCTTCTAACACCAAGATGGTTTTCTTTGCTATATCAAACTTTATGCTCCACAAATGATGAAGTGCTTCTAATATGTCCTCTCTGCTTAGCTGTTCTGGTGATTCGCTGCGTTTGGTTTTACTGTTGAACGACTTTCGATGTCTACTGTAACAATGACATGCATGTAACTATTTTTTGTTCCGTCAAAAGCAAAACTTATGGCTATATTTCAGGAATTTGCCCTCAAAACCTGTCGTGCAAATCAGACATGCCGTCTTACCTTTCGTCGACCAACCAGATAGTTTGGCACACGTGAAAGTCATTAATTGTCCATAAAACAATAGATCACATGCAAAATTTTTGCTTTTGTACATGCGTTGAAAGTGCTGACACCTTGTTCCCGTAAAAGCTTCAGATCATTTACTGACGAGTATTTCCTAAGAATCAAGAGTGACAATATCATGTATTGTTGCTTCGTACACATATGAGAGGGCATGTTATACGGGATCAACAACACTGGCCAGGTGGATCAAGCAGAGCTCATCACTCCAAAAGGATTAAACACGTCGCTTGCGAGACCAAGCATAAGATTTCTCGACTCTTTTGCGAAGTCGGGATAAATTCGATTGATATGCTTCCATGCCATCCTATTAGTAGGATGCCTCAATTTTCCATCATCTATGTGTTCGGTTGCGTGCTATCACATGTTTTGCCAATTCAGCAGACATGAAAAATCTCTGCAGCCTTGGGATAATTGGGAAATAACGGAGAACCTTCGCCATAGTCTTCTTCTTCTCGTATGCATAACCATCTATGTTTGACCATCTTCGTTGTTCTACTTTCCACCGTGGTACATGACATGTTGGACAACCCGTTAAGTCTTTTTTTTGTTTTTGTAATATAAAACACAATCATTCAGACATGCATCAATTTTCTTGTAATTGAGCCCTAACATATCAATGATTTTGCTGATGAGTCGCGTGAATGCTTTTCTTACCTTCGGGAATCACTCTTCTCAACAAATCCAATATACAACTGCCATTCAGCTAAGGGAATATGATGAAGTTTAATCATGAATGATAGCCTCGTGAACTCCGTGCATCCTTTGTATAGATCCTACTCATTATCATCCACTAAGTTCATTAAGCGATCAAAGTCAATAAAGTTACGATCATCATCTGAATGGTTACCACTCGTAATTGTCGGAGCACTAAAATTTTCTAGCATGGTTTCTATATCATTTGCACCTCGATCTCTATGCACACTATGCTCTTCCGCCAGGCGCATTTTCTCTGTTACTACACCTTCACCGTGAAAACTCCAAATGGACACGAACATTAGCCTTATGATGGATCTCATTGTTCTGGCACATCTTGCAAGGGCAATGAATTTTGCTACTTGACACGCCTAGAGTGTTGTCGTTAAAGTATGCCAAGAACACATCTATCCAATCTATGTATCGTTGGTTTCCTGTCATAGTTGGGTCCGATAGTTCCAAAAACTTGTCAGTAACCAGCCGCATCTAGCCGCATCTGTAATTGACATTCTGTAATTGACAATGAAATATACTAGTTTAGTTAATATAACACTTACTCTAGTGAGTTTGTGTGCATTTTCATTTCATTACCGGTTGTAAAGAGGAAGGCTTCTTTTCC
The DNA here is from genome assembly GCA_030789695.1 of Scilla litardierei. NCBI lineage: Eukaryota > Viridiplantae > Streptophyta > Magnoliopsida > Asparagales > Asparagaceae > Scilla > Scilla litardierei. Next base: position 175,541,016 of record CM061139.1, on the reverse strand, counting down.
ATTAGATATGCAATGCATCACGTAATCTTGTATCATATTTTATACATTTGTCTAATCTTTCATTTCATGAAAATTTCGGCATCATATATAGCAACTGTTCTTCGAGTACATTGTAACAGAAAGAGAATGTATTTGCAAATACTTTCTGTATTTGTACTCGAAGAACAATGGATAGTTGATGCCGAAATTCTCAAAAAATGAAAGAACACACAAGCACACAAAATAACATACACGATTAATACGCGATACATTTGCATATCTAACCCGTCCACAATGGATAGATCTAATAAATATTTATGTAATGTCCTAATCACATGCGGCCACAAATCAGTTGTCCGAACACGAGGGTTTTGATACCATCAACTGATTTGTGCATGCATGTGATTCAAGAATATTATGTATGAATTTATTGGACGAGGAACTATACGGCTCGAATTGATCTACATGTGGGCATATATATAAAGTTTTTCGGTTCACTAGATTTTTGGTGTGCTTCGGCCAATATGTATGCATGCGTGTGTGTCGCACGCGCATATACATATACATTTATATGGATTTTTATGTGCTTGGGCCAATAAAGATTTTGGGTTCACTACCTCGTTTTTGGACCCTAAACTATATATTAGGTTTTTTGTTTAATGAATTTCTATTTTAAATTTAATTATATATTAATATAATATAATATAAATAGTTTATATATAATTACATAAGTATATATTAATTAGTTAAATTAATTAATAATTAGTTAAATTAATTATTAATTAATTAATTAATCAAAGGGGAGGGGGCTGCTGACCTCATCCCCTTCGATCCAAAACACGGGGAGGAGGCCGACGCCCCCCCCCCCCCCACTCCCCGGGAAAATTTTTTTTTTGTGGGTTGGGGGGGGGGGGGGGTCCAAACAACAGATCCATGGTTGTAAACCCTAGGGAAAGGATCCCTTGTCGGAGAGAGAGAGCAGGGAGCCTCGCCGGTGATCATCGGGGTTGGGAAAATTGGGGGAAGAGAGAGTGCTGTGACGATTTCGAAAATTTTCACGAAAATAGGGGATCCTTTGTACGGGCTTCCAAATAAGGGTAAAGCCGGCTTGTGGGTCCCCTCACGTGGCAGTTTCTTACCTTCGGCCACGGACATTTTCGTGGCCAATACGCTTTGGCTACAGAAATGTCTGCTTGTGAAGATCTTCGGCAACAGACATTTTCGTTGGGGTTCATGTATGTTTTAAGCGTTGGTCCGTGCCTCTTTCACAACGGCCACAGACAAACCCGTGGTCGGTTAGTCACTTACCCCCACGGAAATGCCTGTGGCTGAAGAATGAAGAATGACATATCGGTTCTGTGACCATGGACTGTCAGCTAACGGCTAAATCCATGGCCGAATGCTCTCTTTCAGTCCGTGGTTGAAAGTGTGTGGCCGAAGAACAGTTCTCATGTTAGTGTATCCTTAGCCCCAACCTTACATGCAGGGTTATTTATGGTTTGGAATATGACATTGCCAAATGATTTGCAACTCAAATTCGCATCTTGTTGTAGGCTGGTCTTGGGGAAACATTTCCAATTATATTCCGGCTCTATGGTTCTTCATCGTTAACCTTTCTTACTGTTTTTTTTAAGTCTGTCATTTTGTCGGATTAGTCATTATTTCTTATAGCCCTCCCCTTGCATGTGAATCGCAAGTTTTGTTTGGCTTACCTTGAAGTGTAAATTCTGCTTTGCTGTTAGTTTATGTGTTTGGCTGAATGTCATTGATGGGCTAATATCTTACTACTCGCTAGGTTTTTTATTACACATTCTTGGACAAAACAAATCCGCTTTTGCAAGCGGGGGTCTGTTTTGAAGTATTTACAAATTGTCATCACACTTTTTTTAATTGGTAGTCTATGGAGCACATCTTAATGATTGATTTGAATTTTGCATTCTACATCATTGGTTTCTGATTTAGATGTTCCAATATGTTTTAGTTTTGATCTCGAATTCCCTTAGCTTGCCTTTCTAGATCAAGAATGTCTTTATTGGTTTTTGTTAACTATATAATGTGCAACTTTATGTTGCTGTGTTGGCTTGTTTTTATGTTAGCCCTTTCCAAAAAATTAGTATTTTTCCCCATGACTAAATGGCATGTGAATCGAGTTTACATTGGCATTAATTAATTTTCATTAGAATTTCTTAATTCATGTTTCGAATTCTCGTTTTTGTTCCATCCATATTGCATCGATATGTTTAATATATTAATAAGAAGTATGTTTTATTTAATATTTTTCTGAATATTCATCTATCTTGGAGGGCATTTGGGATTTGTAATGTTAGCTTTTACATATCTATTGTGATTTTCCTAACCTAAAATTATTGTGAAGAGATGGTCTTTCTGTAGGGATTTAGGAATTTATTGTAACCAGAATGGTCTGTATCTATTTTTCTCAGAAATGAATGTGCAAGTTCTACTCCAACAAGGAATTTTTACTTGGTGAGCAACCAAAAAAACCAAACCGAACAGAACCGAGCATTTTGGTTCAGTTTTCAGACCGAAACCGATAGAAATCTGTGGGTTTGGTTTGTTTTTTGAACAATATATTTGGCTTCTGTTAGATTTTCGGTTTGTACCTCAATATGAACCGAAACATGCTATGATTTCGGAGGATTAGTTGAATAGTGACTGCATTGCAGATGCCCGAAACTTAAAATTCTCTTTAATATTGGGTATCATTTGACATGAGATGCATCTTCTCATATACAAGACACAAAGCGTGGGGTGGTACAAGCCTACTTCAACTTTTTTCGTTAAAAACGAGTTTTACTGTCGTTCTAAAAATACTAACTAAATTATTTTTTTTGAAAATAACTAAAAAGTTGATTGAAATGTACAAAACTTAGTAACTTGTTAATAGAAAATTATCTTAATCTTTCTAAGAATGATTTAAAGAAGGGGAAAAAAGATCAAATTGTTATAAACGGGCTTCTTGGTGGGCCTACCCGTTAGTGGGTATCCACCCATTATCTAACCCTACCACTATAAATATAGGGCTATGGCCTTCATAGCCGTCAAGTTTACAACACGTTATCAGCACGCTCAAAGCTAAGCCGAACCCCTGCCGACGGACGGACGCGACGCGAACGGGCTTCCTTCACCGAACGTCTCTAGATCCTACCCGCCGGATCTAGAGGTAACTTTCTCCCTAGATCTAAATTTTTCATATGCGCATATGTGGTGATTCAATCTTTTGGATCAATCGATCAAAAATATACCGTTTTTATTGATAAAAATCACCCCTTTTTCAATAAAAAACGTATTTTTGGAAGAGAAAAATTGGGTTTTCCACTAAAAATCGGATTTTTACCCGTTGTTTTCCTCCAAAAAAAATCACCCAAACCCTAAATAGGTTTCACCCACGCCCCCCGTCGCCGGCAGCGGCGGGGCCTTCCCGCCGTCGCTGCGGCGGCGGGAACCCCCCCGCCACTGCTGGCGGGGGCCCCCCCGCCGCCTGCAGCGGCGGGGCCCCCCCGCCGCCTGCAGCGGCGGGGCCCCCCGTCGCCGGCGGGGGCAACCCCCGCCGCTGCAGGCGGGGGCAACCCCCGCCGCTGCAGGCGGGGGCAACCCCCGCCGCTGCAGGCGGGGGCTCCCCGCCGCCTGCAGCGGCGGGCAACCCCCGCCGCCTGCAGCGGCGGGCCCCCCCTCCCCGCCGCCTGCTGCGGCAAACGGGCCCGCCCGCCAGTAGCGGGTACGGGCCCGGCGTGCGTACCCCAAAACCCTAACTAGGGTTTCTGACCCAGAATTTTTTTTCGAATTTTCAAAAATTTTTCAGATTTAATTACGAGTCTCTTTCGTTATAATCTGGACCAAATTGCATGTGATTTTTACTCATCGCAATTATATTTGGATTTATGATTTTCTTTAAAAAACGTTTAAAAATTAAGAAGATTCTGCGACCGCTCTGCCGTTAGTCAACTAACCTAACGGTGCATGACGTTGCCTAGTGGTCCAATAATTTTTAAACGGTAGATTTCATTTTCCATTATAAACTGCCTGTGATGAATAAATAAATTGCCTGCGATGTATAAACTGCCTGTGATGATGCCTGCTGCATTATAACTGCCTGCGACGAATGGTTAATATTTGCTGTGGTTTTGGATCGGCTAGTTATCACCATTTTTATTTTTCATGCATTATTTTCTTTTTGAGAGAAAAATGTAGTGAGGATAATTTTGTAAAATTACAAGCCCGACGGACGCCTCAAGAAGATGAAGGACTATTCCAGAAGAATAGGGGCCCCACGGGGGGTTCCCGAGTTGTACTTTCTTTCTTTTTGGGACTGTAATGGACTGTAATTATTTATGGTGATTAGCCGATCCACGCAGCAAATATTTATGTCTGATGTGCTTGATTATTTATTTTTCCGCAAAATATCTAATTAATGCTATCTTTTTACATGCTAGAGTGATAAATGGCCAAAATTGCGAGCGTCGATTTCGACGTTTTGGATGCTTCAGGAAAGAATTACTTAAGCTGGCAGCTGGATATAAAATTCCATCTGCGAGCACAGGGATTGAGTCACGCCATCGCCTTGGGCGATAAGGTTTCTGATATAGATAAAGCGAAAGCAATTATCTATATCAGACGCCATATCGATCGGACCCTGAAGGCCGAGTACCTAACGGTGGAAGACTCGTATGAGTTGTGGACCGCCCTCGAGGACAGGTATAAACATCAAAGAGATGTTATCCTACCTCGAGCGCGATATGAATGGGAGAACCTCCGTCTCCAAGACTTCAAGTCTATTGCCGAGTACAACTCGGCACTTTTTAGCATCACCTCACGCCTGAAGTTGTGTGGTGAAAAGGTGACGGAGGAACGCATGTTAGAGAAGACGTATACATCATTCCATGAGAAGGATGTCATACTGATGCAAAAGTATCGTGAACGAAAGTTCACAAAATACTTTGAGCTTCTCTCATGCCTTCTGATGGCAGAGCAGAATCGTGACCTCCTTCTGGCCACCCACAACTCACGCCCTACCGGCACTGCTCCTGCGCCTGAAGCGCACCACAGCTCCTTCCAGAAGAAAAGGGGCAACTTCAAAGGCAAACCCCAGAAGGGCAAGACCATGAAGAAGCAGGCTCGAGGACCCCCTCCAAGAAACAACCAAGAGGGGAAGAAGAAAAATGTGTGGCAAAGAAAAGACGACGGCCAGACTTCTGCCCCCAGAAAGGACTGGGAAGATAAATGCCACAGGTGTGGCATGACTGGACACTGGTCCAGAAATTGTCGTACTCCACGCCACCTTCAGGAGTTGTACAAAGCAAGCCAGAAGCAAGCTGAGACAAACCTGGCGGTTCAAGAAAACCTGGCACCAATCAGGTTCATCGCCGAGGACTTCTCCAACGATGACCTGCTCGACTGAGGACATTTATCTACTTTATATGCATTGTAGTTTTTTCCTTTTGAGAAACAATTTATCTGCTTATCTCTGGCATGTTTTAAGTACTTTTTCAGACATCAATTTAATTTTCGTAGTATATACCTTTGTGTTTTTGCCTTATACTGCGACTTTTCTTTAAAATAGATGGACTTTAAATGCCTAGTGGACAGTGCCTCTACGCACACAATCCTCCAAGACATCTGCTTTTTTCAAAGCATTAATAAATACGATGGCACCGTAAATACGATTTCCGGTCCATCAAGTATCATTGAAGGATCAGGGGAAGCACATTTTATGCTCCCCAATAGTACAAAACTACTCATAAAAGATGCCCTTCTCTCCCCTAGCTCGCATAGGAACCTGTTAAGCTTTAAAGATATCCGCTTAAACGGATACCACCTAGAAACGGTGAGCAAAGGAAACAGTGAATACCTTGATGTAACGTTCCATAAAAACGGTGCTAAAAACACCGTCGAACGTTTTGAGGGACTCCCGTCGGGTCTCTACCACACAAGGATCAGAGCAATGGAAGCAAACACATTGGAGCACCAGAAGTGCCAAAATCAACCAGAATTCAAACTCTGGCACGATAGACTAGGACACCCCGGAAGGAATATGATGCGTCGCATCATATCCCAATCCCGTGGAATTAATCCGAAAAGCCTGACGCTACTTCGGAAGGGTGCAAATCCTTGTCCCCCTTGTTACAAAGGGAAATTGATTACGAGACCATCCACCCTGAAGGTGGACTCTGAGTCTCCGAGCTTCCTAGAGAGAATACATGGTGACATTTGCGGGCCTATTCACCCCGCAAGTGGACCATTTCGGTACTACATGGTACTAATCGACGCATCTTCAAAATGGTCATATGTGTGCCTCTTGTCCACCCGCAACGTAGCCTTTGCAAAGCTACTTGCACAAATTATAAAATTGCGGGCACATTTCCTAGACAACCAGATCAAGAAATTGCGTCTGGACAATGCTGGGGAATTCACCTCACAAGTCTTCCTAGACTACTGCCAAGCAACCGGCATAGAAGTTGAACATCCTGTAGCTCATGTTCACACTCAGAACGGGTTAGCCGAATCTCTCATAAAGAGACTACAATGGATCGCTAGACCATTGTTAATGCAATGCCAGTTGCCGGTATGTGCATGGGGACATGCCATACTGCACGCTGCATCGCTGATAAGATTACGACCGTCAGGTAGTCAATCTTATTCTCCGATGCAACTTGCATATGGGAACCCGCCCGATATCTCTCACTTGAGGATATTCGGATGTGCTGTCTATGTCCCCATAGCACCACCGCAGAGAACCAAGATGTGTCCTCAACGGCGTCTTGGTATCTATATTGGTTTCGACTCACCATCGATCATTAGATACCTCGAACCCCTTACAGGGGACGCCTTTAAAGCACGTCTAGCAGATTGTGAGTTTGATGAAAGCATTTTTCCAAAAGTAGGCATTAACACACAGAAGCCAGAAGCTTCAAAGACCATTACATGGGACACAAAGACCTTATCCCATTTTGATCCGCGCACAAATCAATGTGAAGAAGAGATCCTGAAGATCCTTCAAATTCAGAACACAGTTCACATCTTACCGGATAAATTCACTGACAACCAGAAGATTGTCAGATCACACGTCCCTGCTGCAAATACGCCAGCTAGGATTGACATACCCAAAGATGGATGCAATCCACCTGCAGCAGAAGCGGCCGTACCTCAACAAAAAAGAGGACGACCCCCAGGCTCCAAAGATAAGAATCCTCGAAAGAGGAAAAATCCCGGAGCCACAATAACGATACCACCATAGGATGCTGAGCTCAGCCCAGCCACCTCTCCACTCCTAACAACCCCTGAAGAGGAAAATATAGGAGAAATTTCATTAAACTATGTACGTACCGGGGAGGTACTAGACAGAAAAAGCACAATCATCGATGATAACTTCGCGCTCATTATTGCCACTCACGTCACTGAATACGACGATGAGACCGATCCACGCTCTCTAGCAGAATGTAAACGCAGAGAGGATTGGCCAAAGTGGAACGAGGCAATAGGAGTAGAGCTGGACTCACTCTCGAAGCGCAAAGTTTTTGGACCTGTAGTCCTAACACCAAAAGGTGTTAAACCTGTGGGATATAAATGGGTATTCGTGAGAAAAAGAAACGAGAATAATGAGATCGTGCGCTATAAAGCGCGCCTTGTTGCACAAGGTTTTTCCCAACGACCAGGAATAGACTATGCCGATACCTATTCCCCGGTCATGGATGCGATCACCTTCCGTTTCATTATCGGCCTATCCACGAAGGAAGGTCTGGATATGCAGCTCATGGACGTTGTGACTGCATACCTATACGGAAATATAGATAAGGACATCTATATGAAAATCCCAGACGGATACAAACTACCGACAAAAATGACAGAAAGACCTCGGGACGTCTATTCCGTCAAACTCCAGAGATCACTGTATGGTCTCAAACAGTCAGGTAGAATGTGGTACAACAGACTGAGTGAATTCCTAGTGCAACAAGGATTCACAACAAATGAAGTCTGCCCTTGCATCTTCATACGAGCAAAGGGAACAGGATTCGTGATTATCGCCGTCTACGTAGACGACTTGAACATCATCGGATCTCATGCAGAGATAGATGAGATATCCAAAAGTCTCACACAGACTTTTGAGATGAAAGACCTCGGCAAAACGAAGTTTTGCATAGGACTACAAATTGAACATTTAAGCGGAGGAATCCTGTTGCACCAATCGACATATACAAAGAAAGTGCTGAAAAACTTTCTTATGGACAAATGTCATCCGCTTAGCACACCATGGTCGTCCGATCATTGGATGTTGAAACAGACCCCTTCCGACCGCTGGAAGAGGGGGAGGAAACACTGGGTCCTGAAGTACCCTACTTAAGTGCAATTGGAGCACTCCTATACCTGGCAAACTGCACGCGTTCCGATATAGCGTTCGCAGTAAATCTACTAGCCAGATACAGTTCAGTGCCCTCAAAGCGCCATTGGAACGGAGTGAAACAACTTCTGCGCTACCTCCAAGGGTCTGTAGACATGGGACTATACTTCAAGAAAGGTGTATCCACCGACCTGGTCGGTTACGCAGATGCGGGATACAGGTCCGACCCACATACCGCAAAGTCCCAGACCGGTTTCGTATTCACATACGGTGGGACGGCCATCTCATGGAGATCCGTGAAGCAGACATCCACAGCTACCTCATCCAACCACTCCGAGCTCATCGCGATCCACGAAGCCAGCAGAGAATGCTTCTGGCTTCGATCAGTCATCAACCACATCCTCAAGACCACCGGCCTGAAGACGGGAGATCTTGGGCCTACCACCATGTACGAAGACAATGCTGCCTGCATCGCTCAACTACGAGGTGGCTACATCAAAGGTGACAGGACGAAGCACATTTCCCCCAAGCTCTTCTGGACGCATGAACAACAAGTGGACAACCAGATCGACATCCAGCAGATCCAGTCCTGCAACAATCTGGCTGACCTATTCACTAAAGCTTTGCCTCGCAGTACCTTTAGAAAACTTGTACTAGGAATTGGGATGAGACAGCTGAGAGATGTACAAGCCTGAAGCTTGTACTTATCAGGGGGAGTTAACGTCGTGCTGTACTCTTTTTCCTTGACTGTTGGTTTTTCCCACTGGGTTTTCCACAGTCAAAGGTTTTAACGAGGCAGCCACATTAACCCTGGATCCAGAAGTATCCACCACTGATATTATCCATCGATCAGGGGAAGTTACAGAGACTTGTACTCTTTTCCCTTAGCCAATGGTTTTTCCCACTGGGTTTTCCTTGGCAAAGGTTTTAATGAGGCAAGCACTCTTAAACTTAGAGATCCAGAAATATCTCCAACCCCATGATCAAATAAGCTTCATGAACCCTGAAGCGTTCACCATGGCTTACAACAATGGATGGATAAGGGGAAGTGTTATAAACGGGCTTCTTGGTGGGCCTACCCGTTAGTGGGTATCCACCCATTATGTAACCATACCACTATAAATATAGGGCTATGGCCTTCATAGCCGCCAAGTTTACAACACAAATGATTTAGTCAATAATTCGGAGAAAAAAAGGGCTTTCTACATGTGTATAGAGGAAGAAAAAAAATAGAGGAATCATATTAAATAGATCATTTCAATGATTATATCTCTTAGGGGAAAACTCTGTTGGGTTTCATCAAACTCTCTTATTTAATTAATCTATACTCTTGCAGTTAAGACAAAATTCTCGTTACGACTACAGTTGGATGAGATCCAAGCTACAATTTTTAAAAGCTAAATACTAATGCTGAGAATTTTTTTAGTTAATTTCGAAATACATGGTAGACTTTTTTCATGCCTTGCGTGTACGTATGAACTGTACATTATTTTTGTTCACGCAGCACGCCGCCCGATGCGGCGATGCGCTGTGCCGGTAACCGACACGAGACGGTGACCATCCGCGCCTCTCCACGTGTCGCCCTGGGGACGTCTCCATCCTCGCCGGAAATAGGAGTCGAATACTGTTCCGACTTCTACCGCCTGCCTTGCACGCGTCCAACGCACATCGTCGCACATCGCCCTCGTTGTAAATAACTCAAAAACGACTGCTGGGTCCCGTGTTTCCCCAAATGACGAGAATGCCCTTTCTGCATTTCGATTGTACTCTCATCCTCATACTATGATACTAATAATTTAGGCACGTGTAATATCGAGCTCTTAGACTGGTGGCTGAGATGATAAGTTAGCTTTAGTCAACGAATTCCCGATTAATTAGCTAATACTAATTAAATAATGACTATCTTACTAAAGATATAAACCATTATTTCATTAAATTTATGAATATTTAGTTATTAGATTTTTTTTGCATTGAAGGTAAAAATCCTAATCAGATAAAGGGTGAATTTGTAAAACCAAATAAAACACTTAAATCCTAATTAATAACTATCCATCGTTAATTAATCAATTTTTGTTATGAATCAACTATTTGGGGAGGAGCCCCCAACTCTGTATTTATAGGCAAAGGGGAGAATACAAAATGGGTTTACAATGATATGTGCATATCTCTAAGATAGCGCAGAATCTCAACCGACCCGGTTAAATAACCGTTCACAACACTCTCCCTTATCCAGCCATAGTTGTGGACTCTGCTCGTGAATACTTCAGGATTACGAGCGTAGGAGAGTCTCACATGGGGTGTAAACTTCAGGACCCTGAGTTGGTGAGATTTGCCTCATTAAAACCTTTAGCTATGGAAAACCCAGTGGGAAAAACCATAGTTAAGGAAAAAGAGTACAAACTCTGCCAAACTCCCCCTGATCTGTACAAGCCCTCAAGCTTGCAGATCTCTTAGGCGTCTCATTCCAATCCTATGTACAAGCTTCCTAAAAGTGGCAGTAGGAAGGGCTTTAGTGAACAAATCTGCCAAATTGTCACATGATTGCACTTGTCTGATGCCAATCTTGCCATCTCTCTGTAGCTCGTGCGTCCAGAAGAACTTTCGTGAAATGTGCTTCGTCCTGTCACCTTTGATGAAGCCACCTCGTAACTGAGCTAGGCAAGCAGCAATGTCCTCGAACATTGTAGTAGGTTCGAGATCTCCAGTCTTCAGTCCGGTGGTAGACAAGATGTGTGGACAATTGAGCGTAGCAAAACGCATTCTCTGCTTGCTTCATGGATGGCAATGATCTCAGAGTGATTGGATGAGGTCGCCGTCAAGGTTTGCTTGATGGATCTCCAGGAAATGGCTGTCCCTCCGTAGGTAAACACGTACCCAGTCTGTGGCTTCGCTTTGTGGGGATCAGACAAGTAGCCTGCATCAGCATAACCTGCAAGTGTAGAGGATATTCCATTTTTATAGAAGAGTCCCAAATCTGTAGACCCTTGGAGGTAGCGCAGAAGGTGCTTAACCCCGGTCCAGTAGCGCTGTGTGGGCGCTGCACTGTATTTGGCTAACAAATTTACTGCGAACGCTATGTCGGGACGTGTGCAGTTTGCAAGATATAGTAGTGCTCCGATGGCACTCAGATATGGAACTTCTGGACCAAGTATATCTTCCCCCTCTTCCAGCGGCTGGAAGGGGTCTTTATGTGCATCCAGAGAACGTACCATCATAGGTGTACTTAGTGGATGACATTGGTCCATATGGAATCTTTGCAACATTTTCTTCGTATATGTGGTTTGATGTAGTAGGATTCCATCTTTTAGATGTTCAATCTGTAAGCCCAGGCAGAATTTCGTTTTGCCTAGGTCTTTCATTTCAAATTCTGTTGTTATGCTTACAGATATCTCAGTGATCTCTTCAGGAGATCCTATGAGATTCAGATCGTCTACGTAGACAGCAATTATTACGAATCCTTTTCCCTTTGTTCTTATGAAGATACAAGGGCAGACTTCATTGTTTGTGAATCCTTGTTGAACAAGGAACTCACTGAGTCTGTTATACCACATTCTTCCTGATTGTTTGAGACCATACAATGATCTTTGTAGCTTAACAGAATAGACGTCCTGAGGTCTATCTTTTAGTTCAGCAGGCATAGAAAAGCCATCAGGAAGTTTCATGTATGTCTCCTTGTCGAGATTGCCGTATAGATATGCATCCACAACATCCATTAGCTGCATATCTAGGCCTTCCTTTGCTGTTAAGCTTATCAGGAATCTGAAAGTGATCGCATCCATGACCTGGGAGTATGTTTCGTCATAGTCTATTCCCGGTCTTTGGGAAAATCCCTGCGCTACAAGTCTAGCTTTGTAGCGTGCGATCTCATTATTTTCGTTTCTTTTCTGACGAATACCCATTTATATCCCACAGGTTTGACACCAGTAGGTGTCTGGATTATTTGCCCAAAGACTTTTCGTTTCTGAAGCGAGTCCAGCTCGGCTTCTATTGCCTGATTCCACTTTGGCCAATCGTCTCTACGTTTGCATTCAGCAACGGAGTGTGGTTCATAATCATCGTCGCTTCCAGCGACGTGAATGGCAATGTGAAACACGAAGTCATCGTCGATGACTGTACTCTTTCTGTCCAATACCTTCCATGTACGTACATAATTCAATGATATTTCAGTTTCTCCCGGCAGTTCCTCTGCAGTGGATTCCGGGAGGGGAGAGGGTATGGACACGAGCTCGTTTCTCTGTGGGGGTATCGTCCCAAGGTCTCCGGATATTTTTCTTTTTCTTGGATTTTTATCCTTGGAGCCTGGTGGTCTGCCTCTTTTCTGTTGAGCTGTAGCCACTTCTGTTGATGGTGGATTGCATCCATCCTTTGGGATGTCAATCCTAGCTGGAGTATTCGCAGCAGGGATGTGTGATCTGACAATCTTCTGGTTGTCAGTAAACGAATCCGGTAATCTATGGACTGTGTCCTGGATGTGCAAGATCTTCCGGATCTCATCATCACATTGTTTTGTTACCGAATCGTAGTGGGTCAGACTTTTTGTATCCCACGTTAACATTTGCTTTTCGCTAGACTTTTCAATGTCTATGCCCATTTTGGGGAAATACGTCTCATCAAAGTCGCAGTCTTCAAGGCGTGCCTTAAAAGCGTCCCCCGTTTGGGGTTCTAGGTATCTTATTGAAGGGTTTTGCGGGACCCTTAGGGCACAAAAACTCTAGTCCCGTCCTAAGTCGGACGGAACATAGACAGAAAAGAACATCGGAAGAATAAAACTTATGTTAATCTAATTAACATGCAGTTAAAACATTTTTAACTTAGCCCTAAGGTCCAAGACCCTTAGCCAAGATCTATGCCAACTTGGGATGGATCTGACCATCCCAAGAAGGATCTAACCTACTGCGATTAAATTAAACTAATGCTAATTAAACACATACCCGGAATCTCAACCCTGGGGCAGGCGAGATGTTCCGCACCGTCTTCCGAGCTGCTCCCGTCCCACGCCGAGCCGCTCCTTGAACTGCTCCCCGAACTGCTCCTCGAACCGCTCCGCATCCCGAGGCGATCAATCCCATGTCGCCGAGCCAACCACGCGCGGAAGAAAGTTTCACGCGAGTGAAACCTTCGCCTAGATTTCGGATCTGAATCCGAACTCCGTTGCGGCTTTGCTAGAGCCCTCAAGAGTAAGGCAGAAATTTATAGGGAGATAGAGAATATTATTTTAGCCTAGATCCGAGCGTGCTCCAACATTTACGAGAGCCGCTCAGATCTAGAGCTTGGGACGAGTTTTGAGGAGGAGAGCAGACCCCTATTTATATAGGCGGCGGACTCTCCCCTTTTCTCAAAATCCGATGTGGGACTAATAATTGAGAGTTAATTAAATCAAGTTAGTTTGCCTTTCACAAAGTGCAAACTTCCGTAAATTTTAACTCACTCACTGTTGAGCTTCATGATTGATACAACCTATCAATTCGAAGGGCGTTCAATGGTGAACGCATAGGAAAAAACGGCTCGTCAATCCGAGTCCGTTTGACCCTTCAAACAATTGTCCAAAGTTAGCCAAAAGTCATGCTTCTCTTAGAAACGTAGCCGTCAAGAAAATCCCAGGTTTCAAAAAACCCTAACCAGAAAATTCGGGCTTGGTGGGCCTCCATTTTCGCTGGTTTCAGCCCAACAATTTGGGCTGACTTGTTTTGGCTATAACTTGTGCATTTGGACTCCGTTTTTGACGCGGTTTGAACCTGCGTTTAGAGCGGGACGATCCCGTCATCTAGGTAACCTTTTCAACATGATTATTTAATTAAATATAGTCTTAAACAATTTAAGATACATTTAATCTCTTTTGCATCATATGCAAATTAGTCCCTATCTAGGCTTAAATTATCATTTGCATCAAATACAAATGATCCGAGGGCATATTCCTCTACATCTCCCACTTGCACTCAGGATCATTTATCCCGAATGTATGAGATGATTGCAAACATCTTTTGCAATATTTTATCCCTTGCATCAAATGCAAATTATTCTCCCTAACTAATTTCTACCTATTACTATACGAAGGTCGTACTCTGTGTGAGACCCTACAGCCTGACCCTTACAACAGGTTGGGCTCGAAGCCCTATACGGCAGTGACCACGAGCAGTGGTTGCCGCCCCTGCTTCAGGAATCATCATTATGTGGTTGACTCATTGACATGAGTATTGTCGGGACCACCCTGACTGTTTCCGTGATGAGTTCCACAGTTATAGTCTCTTCGTCTAAACTATGTCGTGTAAATCAAGTCTAGGGTACGGTCAAACTGTCAACCCCAATAACTTGACTCCGGTTAGTTTCTATCGATCTTTTAGTCAAAAATGTTGGACTTCTTCCAACATACTCTGGCCAGAGTTTTTACTAAAGACCGAACTAACCCTACGACACTAACTCCCATTGACCGGGAGAGACGAATCCTCTCTTGGTCATTACTCTCCTCATACGCTTCAAGTGTCACCCAATCAAAGACCTTTCGACAGGCCTTGCCTCGAAGCTAGGTCATTTGATCTAAGTGGCACCGTTCACGCACAGGTTCGTCAAAATGACCTCAAGTCAAAAGACCAACTAGCCTATCATCACTAAGAGTTATTATTGACAGATTGGTCAATGTAACCATATGATAACTCTTGTGGATCGTTCAGTGAACTCATTCTCTAATGAGCACCTGTGTCTCGTCTCCGACTTCGCCAAGTCAAGCGATCATGAGATCATCACCACCGCTGAACGGTGAAGACTAAGACACAATGGTCTATCCGATGTTTCGATATCCTTGTCTCGAAACATCTACGACCACGAACCCTTTTAGACTTATGCTACAGACGGTCAAACATTTCTCCATGATCGAGATACTCATCTCGATACCTGTTTGACCTTGCATAAAATCTCAGGACTTTACCTAAGTTAATATCTAATGTTAACTACATTATAACATAACTTAGATAAATTATTACCAAACAGCTTACTGTTATTTCGAACAAGATGTTTGTGCTATTCACACACAGAGATAGATTGCCTCGAAGGTATCTTCTCTCAACATCTCCCACTTGCACTCAGGCCCATTTATCTCGGTATCTAATACCGTTTTTACACATAAGTTTTCCCGACTTCATGTGGTAGAGCCTTCGTGAGTGGATCTGCTAAAGCCGTCTACACTATAGACTTAAGGGGTTTCTATGTTCATGTTAGACCAACCATTTGAATCTCATTCAAATAATTCATTTGGTCTTTCAGAATCCATAATATTTTAATTTACTTGGATCTTATCCAATTCATCGTACCTTACGATAATCATTTAAATCAGTTACTGGTCATTTCAAATGGCTCATATTTATTTCTGATAAAGAATCAAACTCTTTTGATCACTTTGTCAAAATATATGTTCCATCCATTTGATGCCTCACATGTAATTTACATGCTCCCACTGACCTTGAAAATTATCTGGTTAATTCATATAAGTTGGTCCGTCTAAATCATATTTAGAAAAACGAACTTGTAAGTGAATACTCCAATTTTCATGGTCAACTTAAGCGTTTACATCGAGTTTGGTCCGAGTAGTTCTGTACACATCTGCTGGTGGAAAACGGTTTCATTATAATCCGTTTTATAGGAATTAGTATGGAAAAAACCGTTCTCGACCAACATGATTGCACTTCACTATTTTTCTTTTCTGCACCAATCTTTCAACTTAAAGATTTACTTGCAGTAAGTGAGGAAACATTTTCCTTGGGCACGTAAACTAAATTCCAAAATTTAATTACGCACACGGACCTATTCTGGTTGCATCAAGTTTTTAAAATCAGAGTTACTTCTCCGAATTTCATCCCGGAAGTTGACTAAGTCATCATCAGTTATGATGTCTAACTCGACTCTTCGTCTCACGAGATTCGAGTAATTATACAACTTCCTAATGCTTGATTTAATGAATATCTTATTGATAATGTCCTCATAGAACATTATCAAACCTAGGCATTACTATCTGGGACTTAACCCAGAGGAAGGACTTAACTCAGCGTCGCTTGTTATGGATCGCACCGAGTCTAACTAAGTGTGATTCATACCTTTTAACACACTGATGTGTTAACAGACTTGACCTGAGAGAAAATCACATTTTCTTTTAATTACACAAGATTTTATGTAGCCTAGTATTTAGCCATTCGATCTAATCGAATCAGTTTAAATACTTTTGTCTTTTCGTTCTTTATTATTTCAGACTTGTGTTTCATCAAGAACACGTGTCTTAATAAAATATACGAATAACTGATTTTTGGTTGATCTAGACTCGGGTACATCAGTATGTACTAGACTGAGTTCGACAACTCATTCTCCAACTGTCTCACAGATGGGTTTCGGCCAATTTTATCTAAGAGGATAAGACTCACAAGTGTCCGTAGACTTCATAATACGAGAGGTCAGACCCCTCTTTATGTGACTTGTGAAGCTTAGTCTCTCGATACGGCCTAGTCTATTTTACCATATAAGTTTGCTACTATCTTGTGTATTTATATATTAACATTTAATATATATATATAGTTATTACAAATTACTTAACACAAAACATTGCTTCCGAAGCAAGGTGACGACATTCGTCCAAAAAAAAAAAGTGTTAGACGTTTTTGCATAACTATTTATTCTGAAATCGTGACATCAAAATATATCACATTTTCATTTCCTCCTACTTATGCCTTTACTAATGATAAATTAAACTAACTTTCTCAATTGACTTTCCGGAGTGCCTTCTTCCTTTTCTAAATCACATTTAGACATTAATTAACCCAACACAAATAACTATGCAAGCATCTTATGTATCCAAACGCTTGAGCTTTGCAATCTCGAGTTTAGCTCAAGAAGTTGCTTGTCTCAAGATCCGGTTGGGATACATAGTCTTGCACCGCTCATGCACTCGTATTCGACTCAAACGGTTTGATCGAATTTTCGAACTTTGCGGATCGGAATTGTTTGTCCATACAACCTTGAGGGTAGCTCGACAAGTTGTAGGGAGAAACATACTTCGAATATCCTATATGTTCAAGCTGCCTCATATAGAGAAGAGTGACATGTAGCTTAATTTATTTGTTGGACCCAGAACTTAATGAAATCATATTTCTTAAGTCTGTTCTTTAGAAGGTCATTTAATGTCAACGAGAATATGGTTTAATTGCATCAATTAGAATTTGACTTGATATTCAATCAATCAACTATTTGACCAGTTAACTTATTCCAATATTATATTTTGATTCCTTCGGTAAACATAGTCTTGCCCTAGTTTTTGCATATGTTCAAAATTAAATATAGGTAGAATGGCTTTCATCTATCTATATCCTCCCACTAATTTTACGATCGTTTTAAAGCTTAATAACGAACGATTTAATCGAATTAAAAATTAGTGAAAGAGGGATCCAATCATCCCGAACCTCACAACCTTGAGGAGACTCAACAAGTTGATTGGTTCCATGACTGGTAGACAAACTCTTGGTCAATCACATCACATGTGATTCCCTGTCGATTTTTACCCACAGTCACTTATGATCTTGAGGAGACTCAACAAATCATAATGGCTGGTCTAGTCAGACCCTTGATTTCGTGTCCAAACTTGACTTAGATCGATACTCGAGGAGACCCGACGCATCGATTTGGGTCAAGTCTAGACTATCACATGTATGTTGGAGTTTGTTCCTCAAAGAAAAACAAGTCACAGCTTGAGGAGACTCAACAACTATAATTGTCTTCTTTGAGTTACCAAGCTCCAAAATCAAGGAGGGATACGAATTAATCTTTAATAAGATTTATAACGCATTGACTAGATATAGTCCAGGGTGTCATACAATCATGATTCGCGACATTGCGGTCCAGCGGAACACAGCCAGGGAATTGACTAAGCCAGGATCACTGCCCCTTGTACTAGCAAGGGTTGACCCAGAACTCTTAGCCAAGCACATTGACTGGATCATGGTCCATTGAATGAAGCTTGTCATTTTTGTATGTGTGCCATTGACTAAACAGCTTTTATTAACAACTAATTAATCCTATCAACTAGTTGCATCCTTAAATTCAAAATTTTAGGATTTGTTTAATAACTTTTATTAAGTCCTTATCAACTATAAGGTTCACGTGCTATCCTAATCGTTATTAGGATTTTAATAAATTATTAACCAACGCTTAAAAGCGAAGTCCTTTAATGATTTAATAATAACAATTAAAATTAAAATTTTCATTAAACGGACTACCCTAATCAGGAATTAGGTCTTGAAGCATTGTTAATGTTTTATTAAAACATAGCATGTCATTAAAATTCAAGTAATAAATTTTAATCATTACTTAATGGCTAACCTAAAGGGTTGTCTTGTGTAATCAAATAAGGGACAAGATGAACTAGCCATTAAAATTACACTAATTTTATCGCATAAAAAGTGTACTACTATTTAACAATTAAATAGACTAAAGTTTATCGCATAAACAATATTAGACATTTTAAAATCAGTTTTAAAATTATCTTATAAATTTAAAACATCACTTTAAAATTTTTCCATGTTAAAAAATTTATCATATACAATTTTTAAACATCTAAAACATTTTAAACTTATCGCATAAATTTAAAGCCTTAAAATCAATTTTAAATTTATCACATAAATTTAAAAAACACCATTTTAAAATTTTTCCATGTTCAAAAATTTATCATATACAATTTTTAAACATCTAAAACAGTTTAAACTTATCGCATAAATTTAAAGCCTTAAAATCAATTTTAAATTTATCACATAAATTTACAACACCATTTTAAATTTTTTTCCATGTTTAAAATTTTATCATATAAAATAATTAAACATCTCAAATTCTTTTAAAATCATTTTTTAAAAATATCTCATAAATTTTAAATCATTTTAAAAGATTCGAAGAAAAAAAAAATTATTTTAAAATTATCTCATAACTTTAAAACCATTTTTTAAAAGTATTTAAAAAGCATTTTAAGGTTTAATAAAATCGCAGTGCTAGATCGGCTACGCAAACCTTGCTCTGATACCACTGAAGGGTTTTGCGGGACCCTTAGGGCACAAAAACTCTAGTCCCGTCCTAAGTCGGACGGAACATAGACAGAAAAGAACATCGGAAGAATAAAACTTATGTTAATCTAATTAACATGCAGTTAAAACATTTTTAACTTAGCCCTAAGGTCCAAGACCCTTAGCCAAGATCTATGCCAACTTGGGATGGATCTGACCATCCCAAGAAGGATCTAACCTACTGCGATTAAATTAAACTAATGCTAATTAAACACATACCCGGAATCTCAACCCTGGGGCAGGCGAGATGTTCCGCACCGTCTTCCGAGCTGCTCCCGTCCCACGCCGAGCCGCTCCTTGAACTGCTCCCCGAACTGCTCCTCGAACCGCTCCGCATCCCGAGGCGATCAATCCCATGTCGCCGAGCCAACCACGCGCGGAAGAAAGTTTCACGCGAGTGAAACCTTCGCCTAGATTTCGGATCTGAATCCGAACTCCGTTGCGGCTTTGCTAGAGCCCTCAAGAGTAAGGCAGAAATTTATAGGGAGATAGAGAATATTATTTTAGCCTAGATCCGAGCGTGCTCCAACATTTACGAGAGCCGCTCAGATCTAGAGCTTGGGACGAGTTTTGAGGAGGAGAGCAGACCCCTATTTATATAGGCGGCGGACTCTCCCCTTTTCTCAAAATCCGATGTGGGACTAATAATTGAGAGTTAATTAAATCAAGTTAGTTTGCCTTTCACAAAGTGCAAACTTCCGTGAATTTTAACTCACTCACTGTTGAGCTTCATGATTGATACAACCTATCAATTCGAAGGGCGTTCAATGGTGAACGCATAGGAAAAAACGGCTCGTCAATCCGAGTCCGTTTGACCCTTCAAACAATTGTCCAAAGTTAGCCAAAAGTCATGCTTCTCTTAGAAACGTAGCCGTCAAGAAAATCCCAGGTTTCAAAAAACCCTAACCAGAAAATTCGGGCTTGGTGGGCCTCCATTTTCGCTGGTTTCAGCCCAACAATTTGGGCTGACTTGTTTTGGCTATAACTTGTGCATTTGGACTCCGTTTTTGACGCGGTTTGAACCTGCGTTTAGAGCGGGACGATCCCGTCATCTAGGTAACCTTTTCAACATGATTATTTAATTAAATATAGTCTTAAACAATTTAAGATACATTTAATCTCTTTTGCATCATATGCAAATTAGTCCCTATCTAGGCTTAAATTATCATTTGCATCAAATACAAATGATCCGAGGGCATATTCCTCTACACTTATAATGGAGGGCGAGTCATACCCTACATAGATACCTAGGTGACGTTGAGGGCCCATCTTGGTCCTCTGGGGTGGTGCAATGGGGATATAAACTGCGCAGCCGAAGATTCTCAAGTGAGAGATGTTCGGCGGCGTTCATATGCAAGTTGCATTGGAGATAGACTCTGACCTCCTGAGGGTCTTATTTTTATTAGTGATGCAGCATGCAAGATTGCATGTCCCCATGCATCCACCGGCAACTGGAATTTCATCAGCAATGGACGTGCGATCCATTGGAGTCTTTTAATTAGCGACTCAGCTAACCCATTCTGGGTGTGAACATGCGGCACTGGATGTTCAATTTCAATTCCCGTTGCCTGGCAATATTCTTGAAATGACTGAGAGGTAAATTCCCCCGCATTGTCCAGACGTATTTTCTTGATTTGGTTGTCTGAAAAATGCGCCCGCAACTTTATTATTTGTGCCAAAAGCTTTGGAAAAGCTAAGTTGCGGGTTGAAAGTAGACACTCATACGAGTATTTCGAAGATGCATCAATCAGTACCATAAAGTACCGAAAGGGCCCACTAGAGGGGTGGATAGGTCCACATATGTCTCCATGTATTCTTTCAAAGAAGCTAAGAGACTCGATGTCCACTTTAAGTGGTGATGGCCTTGTTATTAATTTTCCCTTAAAATAGGGTACACAAGGGAATTCTCCCTTCTGAAGAATCTTCTGGTTCTTCAGGTTATGCCCGTGGTATTGTGATATAATGCGGTGCATCATCACAAATCCAGGGTGGCTTAGTCTATCGTGCCAAAGTAAGAATTTGGCCGATGTCGGACACTTCAGGTGCTCCGTTAGGTTTGCTTCCTCTCTCCGAATTTTTGTATGGTAGAGGCCTGATGAGAGGCTCTCAAAACGTTCAAGTATGGTTTTAACTCCATTGTCTTGAGACGTTACATACAATAATTCATTTTCTTTAACATTTGTTGTTTCCAAGTGGAATCCGTTAAGACGGATATCTTTGAAACTTAATAAGTTTCTCTTGGAATTCGGAGAGTAAAGTGCATCTTTTATTTTTATTTCTGTTCCATTGGGAAGCAACAAGGTTGCATTCCCATAACATTCAATTATGTCCGATGGCCCTGAAATTGTGTTTACAGGGCTCTTATACGGAGTAATGCTATGAAAATAGCATTTGTGCTGAAGGATCGTATGTGTCGACGTGCTGTCTACTAAGCAGTCATGAGAGCATCCCATCTAAAAAGATGAGTAAACATTTGTATTCAGAAAAACTAAATTTTATTCAACAGAATTCAAATTACATAAAAGCTCTCATAAAATAGATTGTTCATACAATAAAATACTAAGATAAATGAAAACAGGCTAATCAAGCATATCATCTGACTCGAAGTCTTTGGCTGTGAACTTGACTGCATTGTTCGCAGCCACTAGGTTTGATTCAATATTCTTTTTCTTGTTTTCTTTATAAAGCTCCTGGAGATGCACTGGGGTCCTGCATACTCTGGACCAGTGGCCTTTCATGCCACAGCTGTGACACTGGTCTTCCCAATCCCTCTTGGGTGGGGGTGCATCATTTTTCTTATTATCATTCCTGCGCCAGGTGAACTTGCGCTTCCCTTCATTCTTTCTCTGCTGTGGTGGGCCCTTGGCTCTTTTCTGTTGTCCCCCTTTCTGTGGTCTTTCTTTTCTTTTATTGTCTCTCTTCCTTTTGGAGGAAGAGGCATGGTGAGCTTTGGTAGTGGGGCAGTGCCGGGAGGGCGCATGTTGTGAGTGGCGAGGAGAAGCTCTCTGTTTTGCTCGGCCATGAACAAACATGACAGCAGCTCTGAATACTTGGTGAACTTACGTTCACGGTATTGCTGCATGAGTATAGCATCCTTCTCATGGAAAGATGTATGCGTCTTTTCCAGCATGCGATCTTCTGAGACTTTTTCACCACAGAACTTCAGGCGTGAGGTGATGCTAAAAAGTGCTGAGTTGTACTCAGCAATGGACTTAAAGTCCTGCAGTCTCAGGTTCTCCCACTCATATCTCGCCCTTGGGAGTATAACATCTTTCTTATGTTTATACCTATCCTCAAGGGTGGTCCATAGCTCAAGTGGATCTTCGATCGTAAGGTACTCAGCCTTTAAGGCCTTGTCCACGTGGCGGCGAATATAGATGATGGCTTGCGCCTTCTCTATATCGCTAACATTTTCTTTTTCAGTCACAGCAGTAATGAGGGACTTAGCCCGCAGGTGAAACTTTACATTTACCTGCCAGCTTAGATAGTTTCTACCTGATGCATCCAGCACTTCGAAGTCAACGCTTGCAATTTTAGCCATTTATCTAGCAGAGCACAAACATGCATGAATTAATAATTAATCAGAGAAAACATTTTCATGCGGAGGCAATATTTAACGAAAGGCTAAATTTGTGGATCGACCAGTCCCACAAGAAAGAGTCCAAAAGTCCACAGTCCAAGTTATACAAATTTGCAGCTTTAAAATGAAAATACAACTTTGGAAACCCCGTGGGTCCCATAAGAGATCTCCAGCTTCAAGCGTGGCCTCCGACTCCATGGAAGTTGGTCTTCTTTCTTTGACATTTACATAAAGTCCTCACTACAATTTCTCTCAAAAATAAAAGAAAATTGCGGGAAATAAACTGTGGGACTAAACGGCCGATCCAAAAACCACATTTAGCAATTCATGCAGAAATATTGTGCTCATCAACATTTTCAAACATCACAGGCAGTTATATTCACGTGAGGATAAAAATATTTAATCACTTAATAATTATTGGACCACTGGGCAACGTCATACACCGTTAGGTTAGGTAACTAACGGTAGAGCGGTCGCAGGATCTTCCTAATTATTAAGTTTTAAATATGATGCACAACCACACATATAATATCCGCATAATTTGCCAGAGATATAAAGCATGTAAAAAGGAATTACGATGCATAGGTTGTAAAGTAAATTGGGTTTAATCAATCAAATTGATTAAGAGCCCAAAATAGACATTTTCGTTGAAGAAGGAAAAAAGTTTTTCCTTTTTGAATCATCCCAAATATCCCCCAAAAAAAATCCCCAAAGGGCCCTAATCTGCCAGGTAAACGCCCCATAATTTACCGTGATATTTCACGAATTTAATAGTCCTTAGACGCCCTTTTAAAATTGATTTTTAGCCCAAAAAATTGCCTTTTGAAGGCTTATTTATAGCCTTTGCTCCTCCCCCGCCCGTTTTTTTTGATATAAACTCCGGCCTGCGGGCTTCGGGCAGCAGGCTTTTTTTTCTGCGGGCTTCTGCCCGCAGAAAGAATTTTTTTTTGAATCAATCCGGCCTGCGGGCTTCGGCCCACAGTGATTTGTTTTTTTGTAATGGGCTGCGAAAAAGCCCATTTTGGGCTTAGAGGGGGGCGGCTAGGGTTTGGCCGTCGCCGCCACCGCCTTTCTGCCGCAGATGGCGGGGCGAGGGGGCACCGCCGCCGCCCCCCTTGCGGGGGGGAAACGGCGGGGGCGGGGGCCGCCGCTCCCCCTGCAGGGGAGGAGCGGTGGGGGCCGCCGCCCCCCTGCCGGGGGGAAGCGGCGGGGGGGGGGGCAGGGCCCGTCGCCCCCCTGCAGGGGGCGGCGGGGGCCGAGGCCGCCGCCCCCTGTGGGGGGAACGGCGGGGGCCGCCGCCCCCTTGCAGGGGGCACGGCGACGGGGGCCGCCGCCCCCCCTCTGCAGGAGGGGGTGCGACGGCCGCCGCCCCCCCTCTCTGTGGGGGGATCGGCGCGGAGGGGGGAAGGCCGGCGGCAGAGCCGCCGACAGGCAAAATCTAGGGGTTGACCCTAAAAATTGGATTTTTGGGATGAACGATCCGTCGTTTTCAAGGCGACAAATAATCCCCATATCGATCTTGCGAGATCTAGGGGAGGGGCAATCATACGTATGATTAAAAACATCGTTTTTAGTGTTTTTCCCTCTATATCCGTCCTCCAGATATAGCGACGGTTGCACGAAGCCCTACCCGGATGACGACGCTCGATTGAGGAAGCCTTGCATCGCGCTCGTGGATCTCCCGTCTCCTCTCGCCTTCGCCTTCGCAACGAACGGAAAAATTTTGAGGAAAGAAAAAATTTTTAGAGGCTCGTGCTGATAACGTGTTATGAATCAACTGTTTGGGGAGGAACCCCCAACTTTGTATTTATAGGCAACTGGGAGAATACAAAATGGGTTTACAATGATATGGGCCTATCTCTAGGATAGCTCAGAATCTCAACCGACCCGGTTAAATAACCGTTCACAACAATTTTAGCAATTTTTTATCTAAATAATTCTTAAGGGGGTTACTGTGCATTTAATTTTATTAGTTTTCTTTTGGGGTTAAATTTCATATATAATAACTTAATCGTGCATAATTCATAATGAGATTCTGATGTAACCTGCTCTCGGGGGCCCTTTACTTATTTGATTTATTTGCAGGTCTACAGATTACCAATGAAATCAATATAGCCACAATCCAGAGATGTATAATACTCAAACCCGCGTACATTATTACAGTCTAAATTTAAGATACATCAGCAAACAACACTCTCTCACCAATACATAAAAGGAAGTACAGAAAAGAAATGCTAAAGGAGATACATAATATAACACGCACACCAACTCAAACAGCTAGAAAACAACAGCCTCTGGGTCGAACTCTGGCTCCTCAAAACTCAGGGGCCACTTCCTCGATCTGGTTGTCGTCTGCCGGTGCTATAAATGGAACAGTGGGTAAGTCACAATAATTCTAAATATAGAAAAGAAACAGTGTACAAGTATGACAAAAATAACTACGTATAGGCAAACCAGAGTGAAAAGTAAAGTACTGAGCAACAACTGTACGTAACTGAGAAAGTGAACAGAACTGAAAGGTGAGAACAACTGTACCGTGGTAGTGCAAGTGTAACAGGCTGCTGCTGTAGCTAAATGTACGACAAGTAAGGTACTGTGACTACACATGTGTGGTAGGTAAGGTGCATGTAATGCACAAAGTAAAAGGTGGCCGTGCAAGTACAACGAGTGACGTGTAAGAGTAGCAATGGTGAGACTAGCAGGCATGAACTATAACGATAATAAACATGCAAAGTACTGAAATAGACATACAAAGAATGTTTGTTTTGGTGTTGGCAGTAACTAATTAAACTATGTGATGTGACTCACGTAGAAAAGTGTGAAATGCAACCATGGGTCACCTCCATGCCACGGGGAGCAAATCTCGTGCGTCAACCACAACATACTTTTAAGAAAAACGAGACGAGACGAGAGAGGTGACTCTGGTCATAGCTCCCTCACTTTCTCTACAATGAGTACCAAACCCCTATGTCGTGAGTATCGATTACATGTTTCTTTCAACGAGATATTCCTTTAGACATTTCACGAGATATTCCACGAGATATTCCACAAGTTGTTCCACAAGTTGTTCAACAAAAGGTTCCACACATGATATACGATAAATCATTAGCACACAATTTACCCAAGTTGATGGTTGTGTGTTACAAGCACTAAAGTTGAAAGTTGGCAAAGTAATCTGTAGTTGATTACTTTGCCAACAAAAGGTTGTTCAACAAAAGGTTCCACACATGATATACGATAAATCATTAGCACACAATTTACCCAAGTTGATGGTTGTGTGTTACAACCACCAAAGTTGAAAGTTGGCAAAGTAATCTGTAGTTGATTACTTTTCTATTAGAGTAGGCCTCTAGTTTTGGTTCAAGTCAAATAGTCGTTCTGAGCTATAAGTGGTGTTCTAAGTTCGTATGAGTACACTAGCTAATTTTCCAAATCTAGAATTTAATGTGATTTACAAATTTTGAGGTTGTGGTAGTGAGCCGGGACTGGATCTAAAGCTTCCAAGGATGTTGGTACATGCTAATTAGTACCTGCAAACACACGAAACAATTGGTTAAAGAACACGCTATTTTCTATCTATTTAACTTGATCGTTTTGATTTTATAAACAACTGAGACGATGTCGAAAATCGTTCTAAATTTTTATATAGGCTAGATATGAGGAAAGTAATTTTACCGAAGGTGGAAATATTTTTCAGAAGCTTCTGTTAATTGTTATAATTTTTAAAAGCTCAAAAACAATTTAAAAACTATTTTTAATTAGTTAACGTAATTATTCGATAATTTATTCTGGGTGCAATCTGTATCAGAAAGTTTCAAGTGAGCTGTCAAAACGACCGCCTCGAAGAGTACTACAACAAATATTTTTTTCACTTATTATTTTACGTGAAAATAACATGTAACGACCCGCTCTCGGGGGCCCGTTACTTATTTGGTTTATTCGCAGGTTCCGCAGTTTACCAGTGAAGTCAGCACAGCCACAACTCAGAGATGCATCACAATACTCAAACCAGCTTTCAGAGATTATTACAGTCCAAATTAAAGTACAACAACAACCAGCACACACTCTCACAAATACATAAAGGAAGTGCTGAAAGGGAACGCGGAAAAGTAAATACACAGTACAACACACACACCAACAGAAAAGTAACTAAAACTCTGCAGCCTCTGGGTCAATGTAGGCTCCACGAACTCTGGGGCAATTTCCTCGATCAGGTCTTCGTCTGCCGGTGCCATAAATGGAACCGAAGGTAAGTCACAACAATTCTAGCGATAGAAAAAGAGGAGTGCACAAATATGGAGCAGTCTATAGTAAACAAGTGCGGAAAATAAAATAGGGACAGACAAGCATACAAGTGCGATAAGTAAAGTACATCTGTCAAGCATGCAAGGGTGACAAGTAAAGTAAAGGTGACTGAGCAATGACAATAGCAATAACCATGACGATATCAATGACAATAGCAATATGGAGAGTAATTGTGCCCAGCCTAGTTCGTGACTTATAACGGGAAGTACATTGAGCAACCAAGAGGCCAACTCTTGCCGCGGGTGCTACCCGGGCGAACCAATTCTCTGAGTACTGTGCAATAAACTGTGATCTGTGATCTGTGATGGTTGTCACCGGCACTGTTATGTGTTGCTAGAACCCGCACGGTGACAACAAAGTCTGGACTAGTCGCTCCCGCACTTCCGCAATTATAAGTTACCCCAAAACCCAGTGTCTGTGCAGGTTACCGTTCTTTGCAATTCTACGAGTCATTTACCATTCTCACATTTCCAGTTACAATCTTTCTGTCAAGCATGCCAATAATCGGTTCAGGTCAATAACTGTTCCGAGACTAGGTGTCAAGTCCTATGTTCATACGAGTACACTATCTATATTTCTAAGGGTAGAATTTACTGTGACTTACACTTTCGGGATCGTCGTAGCAAGACGAGCATGGAGTTAGAGCGCGAGGAGTGGTACCTGCAAACACAAGAAGATATCAGCTAACGGCTACACTAATTTCTATTAAATTAATAGGGTGTTTTGATTTTTAAAACCGTTTGAAACGGTGTCGGAAATCTTTCTAAATTTTTATATAGGCTATATATGATAAAACTAGTTTTACTGTAAGAGGGAATATTTTTCTGAAGTTTATAGTAATTTTTATAATTTTTAGAAACTCAAAACTAGCTTAAAACCCCAATTTATTCTACTAGCGCGTATCTTCCGTAATTTCTTACGGGAGCAATACAAGTCGGAATAACTCGAGTAAGTAGTCAAAATGACCGTTTCAAAGATTACTTTCACATATAATTGTATCACATATTATTGTGAGTAAAAATAGCGAGTTATGATTTTTAGAACGAATTATATGTATTTATCTTTTATGTTTAAAAATTTATTCTGGAAAAAGTAGGCGTCTGATCGCAGTGCGACCAGCGCCATTGGGTCCGGAATATCGTTTTTGATTTTCTGGAGCTATCCCCACATTTTTCTGGGTCATGTATTTCAAGTTATAGATTTAAAACCATTAAACTCTATTTAATAATTAATTAAATACTGAAAATACGAAAAATTCTCGTATTTACGAGATTGCCCTCGAGGAGTTTTACCGTTGCCGCTTTGTTATCGATGGGGGTCTCCGCTCGAACGGCGGAAGCGGCGATTGGGGGGCGACGGGGGCGGCCTGCGTCGGAGGGGAAGCGGCGGCGACGGAGCTAGGCGGATCGGCGTCGGAGTGGGGGGAAGACGACGGCGGTGGCACGGCAGGCGGCGTGCGACGGAGGGCGGGAGGCGGTTGCGTCGCAACGGCGGAGGCGGCGGCCTGCTGCGAAGGCGGGGGGGGGGGGGGGGCTGCTTTGGTCTGTCGTCGAAGGGGAGATTGGCGGGGGCAGCGGGGTGCTCCGGGCGGCTCGAGGGCGGCAGCCGCCTTGTCAGTGATGGGAGGAGAGCGAGAGAGGGAGGGGCGCCGCTGCGGGCTGTCGGAGCTTCGAGAACTAGGGGGGCTGTGGGGGGGTTCTCCGAAGCGTGGCTGAGCGGCGGGGGAGCGAGGCGGGCGCCGTGCTCGGGGTTCGTCGCGACGTCGACGGGCGCTGACGGCGAGCTTGGTCGGAGCTCCGAGCATGGGTCACCGTGAATCCGTCGGCGGCGACGGGAAGCGATCGGGAGAGCGGAAGAGTTGCGTGCATGGGTCGAGCGGCGGTGGTTTCGATCGCGTGACTTTGGGGGAGAGCGAAGGTGAGAGGAGGATGGGTTGTTTGCCTGAGGGTTGGGTTTAGTCTGGTTTGAGAGAGAAATGAGAGGGCGAGTGGTTGAGAGAAAACTGGGCTCGTTTGTTGTAGCTCGGGGGTTGAACGCGAGAGAGAACGAGGGAGACGAGGGGTTGGGTGCCTGGGTTTAAAAGATGGTAGATGGCAGCTCATGATATAGGGCTTAGCAATGGATAAAATAATAGAGTATAATAATAATAGTAATGAATAGTGTCATTAAATTGGTATTCATCCTGTCGGATCTGAGCTACCAAAGAAGTGAGTTAATGAGGGTAGGTTAGGAATATAATTAGGGATAAAAGTAATTTAGTAAAAGTAATTAGTAAAGGTAAAAAAGGGTCATTAGTGAGATGTAATTAGCAAAGCGGTCAAATACAAACACGTTTTTACAAACGACTCCGAAAAATTACGAAAACATACCCACGGGATCGTATCATCACGAGGATCGCGAATACAAGATCCGTTTTGGGATTTGAGTTAAGGAAGTACTAGTTTTAGGCTAAAACATTTAGAAAGCGGGTCTACGGGTTCTAGGCTGAAATGATATCCGAAAATTACGAAATTAATGTGGGGAGCCCTCAATGATCATAGGATGCTACTGTAGAAGTTTGAAAACGTTTTGAATACGTTTGAATAGAAAATAAATTCGTCGAATCAAAACGGTAATTTTGGAAGATGAATTTTAACAGAAATGTTTTGGGCATGTGAGGAAATATGTAATTGCTGAAACACAATACGATAAGTATAGTGCTCTAAAATATTTTTAAAAGAATTTTTGAAATCAGTTTTGATATACAACTCCTAACCAACCATTATAAAGAAGATTTAGAATAAAAATACGTTAAGTACGTATTTGAAGTGTTTGAAAAATACAGGCTGTTACATAACATGTTATGAATTTTTGCATGAAAACAACCTATTTAAAATTTATTCTTAAAAATTTATTGTGGACAATCTACGCATCTGATTGAGATGAAACTAGCGCCATTGGGTCCATAATGTCATTTCTGATTTTCTGGAGCTGGCCTTGTATTTTTCGGACCCTTATATATTTACTATCAATTATTTATCAAAAACCCCATATTATCTAATTGTCAAAATATGTTAATACGTGCATAAATACGCATATACATTTTAACAAATACGTTTATAATTAAAACTTACCCTCGTTTTACTTTACCAGCTGCATGGGGGGGGCGTCGTGCTCGTCGGGCAACGGCGGTGTGGAGGTGGATGGCGTGCGGCGAGGCGGCGATGGCGGCGGTCAAGGCGGCGTGATCGGCGGCGGAGGGTGACGCTGGGGTCGAAGGTGCGGCAGTATGTGGCGGTTTCGACGCTGATGCGGCTTGTGCTCGTCGGAGAATGTCACAGAAGTGGAGTCGACGAGCGTGTGCGTCGGGGAGAGAGGAGTCGGCAGCGGGGTCTTTGGGCTGCTCGGGCTGCAGCGACGTCGGAGCTCGGAGACGTGGACGAAGCGGCTGGGAACGAGCTGCGGGGCTTTAGGGGGGGCTGTTGGGGCTGATACGGCGGAGGGGGTGGTTTCGGGTCCGGTGGCTTCCCGTTGGAGGGGAGAGCGGGACGTGGGCTTGGGGTCTTGTCATCGCCTTCGGGCTAGGCTCGACGGAGGTGGGCTATGGGGGTGTTTGGTGGCGGTGGCGGCTGGCGGCGTCGAGGCGGTGGTCAGCCACCGTAGGGAGAGGGGGGGGGGAGATGAGTGAGGGTGAGAGCATGAGAGAGTTTTGAGAGAGGTAGGATGGGTTTTCTTGCGGGCTGAGGGAAATCGAAACAAGAGAGAGGGAGATAAGCCTGGGTTATATTTTAGAAGTTTGGGATAGTGTAGCTTATATATGTTAAAAAAATTGATATAAGGTTTTAAAAATTTAATATATGTTAGAAGGTAATAGAACTCAAGAGAGAGACAAGCTTTCTTAGGAAAAGAATGAGTAACCATGGAAATAGGCCATGGTTCTCTATATATTAAACTAGAGAAGGGAGATGAAGGGCCTCAAGGAGACCAAGGGTCCCCATTACCCATAGTAATGTGGACCAATGAGTGGGTAATGAAGGAGGGGAGGCCAAAGGCCTCCCTCATTCATAACACTCCTCCTTACCCATTCATCACTTTGGTCTCTGCATCTGAGGCAAAGAGGGGTGGATACTTCTGGATCCAGAGTAAGTGTGTTTGCCTCGTTAAAACCTTAGCTGTGGAAACCCCAGTGGGAAAAACCCAACAGCTTAAGGGAAAAGAGTGCAACCCACGGGTTACTCCCCCTGATCCGTACAAGCTTCAGGCTTGCAGGTATTTCAATTGTCGCATACCAATGTTCTTTACAAGCTTTACAAAAATACATTTGGGCAAAGACTTAGTAAAAAGATCAGCTAAGTTGTTGCAGGACTGTATCTGCTGAACTTCGATTTGCTTGTCCTCCTTTAGCTCATGTGTCCAGAAAAACTTGGGAGATATGTGCTTCGTCCTGTCGCCCTTGATGTGGCCTTTTTGAAGTTGAGCAATGCATGCAGCGTTATCTTCAAACAGGACGGTAGGCTCTAAATCACTGGTCTTCAGGCCAGTAGATTGAAGAATGTGTTGGACGACGGATCGTAGACAATAGCACTCTCTGCTTGCTTCATGGATCGCAATGAGTTCCGAATGGTTGTATGATGTAGCTGTTGTGGTTTGCTTTACCGATCTCCAGGAGATAGCAGTACCTCCGTAGGTAAAAACAAAACCTGTTTGGGATTTTGCCGTGTGCGGATCTGAGAGATAACCTGCATCAGCATAACCAAATAATTTGGGGGAGGCACCTCTCTGGTAGTAAAGTCCAAGATCAATGGAACCCTGGAGGTATCGCAGAAGATGTTTTACTCCATTCCAGTGGCGCTTTGTGGGCGCTGCACTGTGTCTGGCTAGAAGATTAACTGTAAACGCTATATCGGGACGCGTACAGTTAGCCAGATATAGAAGTGCTCCAATGGCACTGAGGTAGGGTACTTCAGGACCCAGTATCTCCTCCCCCTCTTCCAGTGGCCGGAAGGGGTCCTTATGTATATCTAGTGATCTTACGACCATAGGAGTACCTAAAGGATGACATTTATCCATATGAAACTTGTGTAGAAGTTTCTTTGTATAATTAGATTGGTGTAATAGGATTCCACCTCTTAGGTGTTCTATCTGTAAGCCAAGACAATACTTTGTTTTGCCTAGGTCTTTCATTTCAATAGTATGTTTAAGGCTTTCAGATATCTCTTTGATCTCTGCAGGAGATCCTATGAGATTTAAGTCATCTACATATACAGCTATGATGACGAATCCTGTTCCCGTTCTTTTGATAAAGATACACGGGCAGACTTCGTTATTCGTGAATCCTTGCTGTGCAAGGAAATCACTAAGTCTGTTATACCACATCTTTCCCGATTGTTTTAGACCATATAATGATCTATGTAGCCTTACAGAGAATACGTCCCGAGGTATCTCTTTCATCTCTGGGGGTAGATTAAACCCATCAGGAAGTCTCATGTAGATATTTTTATCTATATCGCCATATAGATATGCAGTCACAACGTCCATGAGCTGCATTTCTAGGCTTTCCAGAGAAGTTAGGCTTATTAAAAATCGGAATGTGATCGAATCCATGACCGGAGAATACGTATCTTCGTAATCAATCCCCGGTCTTTGGGAAAATCCCTGGGCTACAAGGCGTGCCTTATAGCGAACGATCACATTATTTTCATCTCTTTTTCTTATGAAAACCCACTTATATCCCACAGGATTTACACCTACTGGTGTTTTGACTACTGGTCCAAAGACTTTGTGTTTCAAGAGTGAGTCCAGCTCTACTCTTATTGCCTCGTCCCACTTTGGCCAATCATCTCGGCGTTTACATTCCGCCAGAGATCGTGGTTCGACGTCATCGTCATATTCAGTGACGTGAACGACAATATCGAACGCAAAATCGTCGACGACGACTATGCTATTTCTGTCCAGTACTTCTCCAGTACGTACAAAATTTAATGATGTTTCTCCTATTGTTTTCTCTGCTGGGGAAATCAGGAGAGGAGAAGTAGCTGGTCTGAGCTCAGCATCCTGTGGGGGGATAATCTTAGTATCTCCAGGAGTCTTCCTCTTTCGAGGAACTTTATCTTTTGAACCTGGTGGGCGTCCTCTTTTCATTTGAGGTGCAG
Organism: Scilla litardierei; assembly: GCA_030789695.1. Classification (NCBI taxonomy): domain Eukaryota; kingdom Viridiplantae; phylum Streptophyta; class Magnoliopsida; order Asparagales; family Asparagaceae; genus Scilla; species Scilla litardierei. The sequence continues at coordinate 175,507,584 of CM061139.1, read as the reverse complement.
CCAATTCTGCTGCCGGTGGATTGTATCCATCTATGGGGATGTCAATCCTAGCTGGCGTATTGGCAGCAGTGACGTGTGATCGGACAATCTTCTGGTTGTCCGTGAATTTATCCGGCAAAAGATGTACTGTATTCTGGATGTGAAGGATCTTCAGGATCTCATCTTCACACAGATTAGTACGCGGATCATATAGGGACAAAGACTTCTGGTCCCAACTAATGGTCTCAGAAGCGTCTGGCTTCTTAGACTGTGTGCCCAATTTAGGAAAAATTTTCTCATTAAATTCACAGTCAGCAAAACGTGCCTTGAATGCGTCACCCGTCAGGGGTTCAAGGTATCTTAAAATAGAGGGCGAATCAAACCCAATATATATACCTAGACGACGCTGAGGGCCCATTTTGGTCCTCTGCGGTGGTGCTATTGGGACATATACCGCACAACCAAACACTCTCAAATGAGAGATATCCGGAGGTGCGCCGTATGCTAGTTGCATCGGGGATAAAGTGTGACCTCCAGAGGGTCTTATCCTAATAAGTGATGCGGCATGTAAAATAGCATGCCCCCAAGCATCCACAGGCAATGATTGGCACGTCTGGTGCTCAGTCATATTGGCTTCTATTGGTTGAATGTATGTTTGGTAGAGACCCGACGGGAGTCCCTTGAATCGTTCGCAGATGATCTTTCGGTCATCTTTCTGACGAGTTATATACAGATATTCAACAGTATTTTCATCTCTGGTTTCTAAGTGGTATCCGTTTAAACGGAAATCCTTGAAACTTACGAGATTTCTATTTGATTTAGGAGAGAATAATGCATTTTTTATTTGAAGTCTTGTGTTATTTGGGAGCAATATAATTGCTTCACCAGATCCTTCGATTATTTTGGACAGTCCTGAAATTGTGATAACAGGACCGTCATATTTATTTACGCTATTAAAATAGCAATGATCGCGAAGGATTGTGTGCGTTGAGGCACTGTCCACTAGGCACTCAGACATCATCTATATAAGCAAAAACGAAATTTTATTTGAGCGAAAATGTAAACATTCATTCGAAAATAAAAGTTCGTACTTAAGCAAATAAAGATGAAGATACATTTAATTCTAAAAAGCATAGATAAATGACGGTGCTCAATCGAGAAGGTCGTCGTTCTCGAAGTCTTTTGCAGTAAACATTGTTGGTGGCTGTATAGCCGCCAAGTTTGTTTCAGGTAGAGACTTCTGGCTCGACTGGTATAAATCCTGGAGGTGGCGAGGAGTGCGGCAGTTTCTGGACCAATGACCAGTCATGCCGCATCTATGGCATTTATCCTCCCAGTTCTTCTTTGGAAGTGACACTTGCTCGGTGTTCTTTCGCTTCCAAGTGAAGTTTCTTTTTCCCTTGTTGTTTTTGTTTGTCTGTGGAGCTGCACCTCTTGGTTGCTTCATTATAGCTTTCCCTTTAGTGTTTTTAGCCTTACTCTTGTTTTTCCACTTCTGGGGAGAAACGTGGTGGGCTTCAGGGATAGGGGCAGTGCCAGCTGGACGCAAGTTATGAGTTGCAAGCAGTAAGCCTCGATTCTGCTCTGCCCTAAGTAGGCATGAGATCAGATCGGAGAATTTCGTGAAATTACGTTCTCGATACTGCTGCATGAGGATTGCATCTTTCTCGTGAAACGAGGTAAATGTCTTTTCCAACATGCGATGTTCTGTCACTTCTTCATCGCACAACTTCAGGCGTGAGGTGATGTTATGAAGTGCAGAATTGTACTCAGCGACGGACTTATAGTCCTGAAGTCTGAGGTTTTCTCACTCATAACTGGCACGGGGTAATATAACATCAATTTGATGTTTATACCGTGCTTCCAGCGCTGTCCATAGGTCCTTTGGGTCCTCAACCGTTAAGTATTCGGCCTTCAAGGTCCGATCTATATGTTTCCTAATGTAGATTATGGCTTTCGCCTTATCTACATCGGATACAGTGGTTGTAGGGCTGCTGCTTGATGTAGCAGAAGCTTCGGCCGTTGCTGGGGCCGAGGAAGGAGCCAAAATGGACCCAAGTAGGGCCATCGAACGCAAGTGGAACTTCAGGTCCACTCGCCAACTCAGGTAATTTGTCCCTGCAGAGTCTAGGACTTCGAAATCGACGCTTGCCAATTTAGCCATTTATCTACGTAATTTAAAATAAGCATGAATTAATTAAAATTCAAAATTCATGCATAAAGAAATAATCAAGTAAAAATGCGGGGATCGGCCAGATACCCAAAAAAGTACACAGTCCAAAGTTTGTTTACAGTCCATAAAAGAAAAGAAAAATACAACTTCGGAAACCCAAAGTGGGTCCCAATATCTTCGTCTTCATATGCTGTTGCACCGAGCTATGGCTTTTTATACAAATTTCCTCACTTACAAATTCTCTCAAAAGAAAATAAAAGTGCAAGGAATGTAAATAGGTATACAATGGCCGATCCCGAAAAACACATTTTTACTTTTTTAAACATCCACGCGGTTCTAAATATGCTACAGGCATAAAAATAAACAACCACGCATATATCTCAAGCATAACATATGGTAAAGGAAACTAGAAAATATAATTATCTCGTAGACCACGTGGAAACGTCATACACCGTTAGGTTAGTTGACTAACGGCAGAGCGGTCTCAGGATCTTTAAGATAGTTATATTTTGAAAAATAGAATCCTAGTAAATCATAGATAATAATTTGCAAAAGCGATGTTTAAATAAATTTGTCAGCATGGACTATATAAATTAATTGAGATTTTACATAGAGGAGAGTACCTTTAAGTAATTGTATTAACAAAACTTTTAGCCTAATAAGTCAATTCAATTGTGGACTTCAGGCACATTAGAAAAAATTTTAGTTTAATTTTTAAGTGTGCAATTGGATTTACTGGGCTTCTGGCCCAATTGGGAAAACCAAACTAAAAATTAAGCTGAATGGTGCTACAGGCCCATAAAACTTATATTCATGTATAATCTGGGCTTCAGGCCCAATAAACAGCCCAACTACAATAATAATAAAAAATATAAGGAATATTAATCTTAAGCCCTAAATTAAAATTTTAATTTATTTGTTAGGGGATATGGAGATCCCCCAATCAAAATCCAAAAATTTATGCATGTACATCGAAACTTCCGTTGTGTCATAGGTTTTATGGCCAGACTAGCTCACGGGTACAATGTGGTACTGCCCAAATGGTGCTGGTGGCAGAATTAGCACACAAGCAGGGACTATTGTCAAATGATCAAGCATCCTTTGGACCATTGTCAAATTATACAGTTATCATTTGTGCGCACACTTGTGCAATGATTCAAACATCAGTTGTGTGTGTGCATGCACATGGGCTCGTGCGAACCTTGCATACAGAAAGCATCTGACAGAAACTTTTTAGGTTGTATATGATTCATAAATGCCATATATGAATATATTCATTCTGTGGTTGTCAAGTTATTGCTGTGCCGTATCAGGTTTTATTTATAATACTGTTTGTGCTTATGTCTATAGTAAACACTGTTAGTTAGGACAATGTTGAGAAAATATATACAGTGCTATGTTTCACTATATGCTTTATAGTATTGTTTAAAAAGCTTACATGAACCAAAGGATGCAAGCAGCATGTACAAAAGCAAACAAAAGTGCAAGCTACCTGTAATGTTTGTTTTTGTTTTTTTTTGTTTTATATTGATTATCAAATTGCCATAGATTTATACATGCCTATAGAATAAGCTTTGTAACATCATAGTTATCAATATATTGTAATTTTCTACGGTTCAAAAGAGATTACATCTAGATCAAAGATCTAGGGACGATTGTAAAAAGCGAAGATCCGTAGAAAGAAAAATCCACGCTCCTAATACGCCAAAAAGGATCGCCGCAATGGATCGCCGCAACAATAGATTCCTTCGCGCGTAGAGGTTTAATTTGGTGGGGATTTTAGGATTGGTTTCTTTCTCATGGAAGAACACGTGCTGATAACGTGTTAGAAGGTAATAGAACTCAAGAGAGAGAGACAAGCTTTCTTAGGAAAAGAATGAGTAACCATGGCAATAGGCCATGGTTCTCTATATATTAAACTAGAGAAGGGAGATGAAGGGCCTCAAGGAGACCAAGGGTCCCCATTACCCATAGTAATGTGGACCAATGAGTGGGTAATGAAGGAGGGGAGGCCAAAGGCCTCCCTCATTCATAACAATATATATGATATATAATGAATGTAAAAATTAATGAAATGGGTTGACATGTTGGATCTGACCAATCCATTCGGTAGGTTTAAATGGGTGGGTTAGGAGATTAATTAGGGGTAAAAGTAACTTAATACAAGTGATTAGTAAGAGTAAAAAGTCATCAGAGGATGTAATTAGTAAAATCGGGAGAAATACAACTCCATTTTCACATACGACTCCGAAAAATTACGAAAACATACCCCACGGGATCGTATCGTCGCGATGATCGCGAATACAAGATCCATTTTGGGGTTTGAGCTACGGAGATACTAGTTTTAGGCCAAAACGTTTAGAAAGAGGGTTTGCGGGTTCTAGGTCGTCTTGATATCAGAAAATTGTGAAATTAATATGGGGAGCCCTAAATGATCATAGAATGATACTGTAGAAGTTTGAAAACGTTTTGAGGTCTTCGTGTTTCCGCGACCCATGTGCCCTCCATCCTGCTGTGTGAGGTGGACGGCTCTTTACTGTTTCCCAATGTATCAAAAAAAAAGGGAAAAAAATTCAATTGTATCAATAGAATGAGATTGAAACCATAAGCCTAATTACTTCGGAGACTTGTAGCTCGGTCCACGACTCAAAGGGTTCAAGAAACAGATCGTCCATTCGTTTTCTACCGAACAACGCAGCCTTTGAGCATGACACAATCATATATTTATTTATTTTTACATTTTGTTTAAGAAATTTTTGCCGCGTGCAATTAACAAAATTAATTTAAAATGAATCCGGAAGCTTATGAATAATTAAAGTCATTTTCAAACCCCATGTGCCGGTTCTTGACAGCTTGCAGAAATTAAATAATAAGTTGTTGCATATCCGATCACAATTTAAGAAGTTTCAATTAATACTTAGATTAGTTTAAGATGCAGGGTTGGCGCGAAAGGGATTAACTAATGTTTCAGATCTTCGTTGCTTCTAGAAGAAATGGGATTGAACGTATTTATTGTTAACGACATTAAAGCATGGCGACCTAATTATTTATTGAAGGATACGTGACCGAGCCCAAGCACTGCACCCCTAACGAATTGTTTCTTTTGCGTGTCGGATGCAAGCGATGGTCTACCAAAATCAACCCAAAACAGAAATTCTCCTTCGAGGCTAACTAATTTTGGCCTCTAAGTATCTAGAAACTAGTTGGTTCCCACCGGGTTAGGCAGTGAGATATCGAGGTTGGTGTCCAAAACGAATTGTTTTTTTGTTCCATTTCCACTATTCTTTTTAGTCCCATATTGTTTGGGCAATTTACATTGGAGGAGTTTATTAGGGGAGTTGTAAAGAGTTGGGCTGTGCCCCACGGAGTACGACTTTTTTGTGAAGGGGACATGACTTATATGAGTATGGGTCCACCACATGCGCACCGCCATCGCTGGCCGGCCGTGGCGTAGCGCGCGCGACTTTCCTTTTTTTGGACGTCTTGACTTTTCTTGTTTGGATCTAGCACATCGATGTCTCATTGTAAATGTTGGAAACGGCTAATTGATTGCAACATTCAAAACCTCTCATTAAATACGTAATTAAAGCCTCGCTTTAATACGCAGCATTCAAAGCCTATTTTAATACTCATTTATTATTTGGCCGCTTGAATTCATAACAGCTATTTTGAACTCTATTTATATCCATCTTCATTCCTCAAGAATAATACACGAAAAATTGCTTCCTTCAAAAAATTTTCTTTGCTTCATCCAGTTCTCATGGGTAGCTGTACTGTGCAAACTCCAAAGTTTCCGGTCATGTGTGGACGCGTCCAGGGCTGCTGTGTTAACCTTGGGGAGCAACCGTCAACAGTGATTACTATCGAGGTCGCGCCGTAATTGCTTTCAAGGCAGTGGTCATCCCACACCACATCGCTTTCAATTACATCTGCTAAGTATTCCGTTTCTCTAATCTTCCTCGTATAGCCACGGTAATCTACCAACATTTCTTATAATTTTGAAAGCAATTAACCGATAAACTTCATTTATATGCACAGTGAGTGCTTCTGTTTTAAAGATTTGGGTATTTCATTCGTAATCATATTGGTGCAAAAACGATTGTGAAATATGTTGCTTGTATTAATCTGAAATGTGTTGCTTTTGTCTGTCACACAAACTCTCATGTGAATTATCATTCGCAATATGAAATCAATTTAAGAGGCTTACCAGCATGTCAAAATTTGCTATAATTATCTGTTCTAGATTTGGATGATGAGTTGCCCACACTATTTCTGGCAAAAATTCTCAAATTAGGCTGACATTTTCTCGTTTTAAGCTCAACCAGGTCATCTCCTAGCTTATTGTGAGAGATTCCGTTTTGTGAGATTAGGATAGCCTTCAGTATGAAATTGAGAGAAATGAGAGGGTCTTCATCTTACTATAAGATGGCATAATAATCAGTATGATGAGCAAACTCAAGAAAATTTTCATGATCATGCACTCTGTGTCCATGTGAGAATATGACACCTGTTTTCCATGTGCACTGGTCTTAGTTCTTTATTGACCTCCTACTCTTGCATATGTCAAACATACTCTTGAATGAGAAATTGTAATTTTCATATAAATTCATATATGCTATTTTTTTTTGATTGATTTTCCTTGAGATGTTCTGTTGAAGTACTTGGTCGACTAAAGTTTTAGCTAGCAATGAATTGAAAGTTGAAAACCCCACTCTGCATGGAAATGGAATGCTAGTTTTTGAAAGTTTTCTGATTATGAAATGTATGTAATTTTGTGAATGAGATTACATTACACATTGTTGATGATTATTGTAGGTTCACTAGTAAGTACCTTCTTAAAAAAAGAGGCTATTCAAAGCGAGCTTAATCCTATTGTTTCTAACCAAACTTGGAATTGACTGAGTTACATAAAGGTAATAGACCCATTGGTAGTAAATGGACCTTCAAGAAAAAGATGAGACCGGATGGTTCAATAGAAAAGCCCAAAGTTAGACTTGTGATTAGGGGTTTTACCCAAAAGAAAGGCTTAGACTATTTTGATACTTATTCTCATATGACCACGACTGCTTCGATAAAGACTCTAATTGCCTTAGCTGCAATTCATGAGTTAGTTGTACATCAAATGGATGTCAATAAAATTTTTAAATGTTGACCTAGAGGAAGAAATCTTCATATCCCAACCCGAGGGGGTTGCGATTGTTGGTCAAGCGAATAAGACATGTAAGCTTGGAAAAATCTTTATATGGTCTAAAGCAAACAACTAAGTAATAGTATGAGAAGTTCAGCACTTTAGTGAGGAATGACTATATTGTGAATACATCTGATTCCTGTGTTTATTCTAAACTAATAGGATCAGATTGTGTGATTATATGCCTATATGTAGATGCCATGTTGATTTTCGGGAATAATCTGTACGTTGTGAATGATACCAAGAATTTCGTGTCATCTCAATTTGAGATGAAAGACTTAGGAGAAGCAGATGTTATTTTAGGAGTTAGGGTTATTAGAAACTTCAGTGGCATCTCCTTGAGTCAATATCATTACGTTGAAAAAGTGCTGAAGAAGTTCAACTGTTTTGATGTTGTGCCTGCTAGAACTCCCTATGACCCTAGCATACATCTGAAAAAGAATTTGGGTGAGAGGGTTTTCCAATATGAATATGCTAAAATCATAGGAAATGTGATGTTCCTCATGAACTGCACTATACCTGATATTGCCTATGCAGTTAGTAGGCTAAGTCGTCATACACATAACCCTAGTAATGAACATTGGAATGCTCTTCATCGTTTGTTAAAATACCTGAAAGGAACTATTGATTAGTGTTTGCATTTTAGCAGATTTCCTGCTGTTAAGAAGGATTTTGTGATGCAAACTGGGTTTCAGGTAATGATGAAGTTAGTTCAACTATGATTTTGTTTTTACGTTGGGTGGAGGTGCTATATCATGGAAGTCTTCCAAACAGACATGTATAGCATGATCCACCATGGAATCTGAATTCATTGCTCTTGAGTTAGCATGGCAAGAAGTTGAATAGTTGCGGAACTTGTTAGGAGACGTGCCATTGTGGGGGAAAAAAATCTGCGGCAGTTTCCCTTCATTTTGATTCTCAAGCAGCCATTGGAGTTGCTAAAAACAGTGTCTATAACGGGAAGAAAAGACACATACGCATCAGACACGTTGTGCTTAAACAACTCCTGAAAAATGTAGTAATTTTTTTGGAATATGTGAGGTCCGAAAGAAATCTTGTAGATCCACTAACCAAGGGGGTTGTCATGGAAAGTGGTTCTTGACTCGTCGAGTGAGATGAGGCTAAAACCCATGAGTTAAGATAATATGGTTGATACCCAGTGTGGTCTAACAAAGCCATATGATTCTTAACACACACTACACTTCCATCCTTATGACATGTGGTAGTGTTTTTAAATCCATAACCAAGTTTTGGTGGTGCTATAGAGAAGCACTTGATGGATTCACTTTGAGATAAGTCCATAACCAGTTTTGGTGGTGCTATAGAGAAGCACTTGATGGATTCACTTTGAGATAAATCCATAACCAGTTTTGGTGGTGCTATAATGAAGCACTTGATGGACTCATTATTTGTTGAGAGGTTGAGCAATATGCTCTTAATGGTTCCATATCCTTTGTGATGGTACTATATAGAAGCACTTAATGGACTACCTATGTGGGTGTGAAGGTTTGGCCGCCTTCTATGAAAGACAAGGGCATTCTTTCTAGAGCACTCATAAGATCCAAGGTGTGTGCATGGCCGTAAAGCACTTGATTTGTATCGCGGAGTTTGCACATACTCAATGTTCAATACGTGTTGTGGGGGTCTCAACCGAACTCTAATGAGTTCAAGAGAAATTCACTCATTAGTAAGTAAGTTGTTGCCTCACTTCACTACGCATCAATTCAATCGAAAGGCATTGATACTTAAGTATATATCATTTCTTTACCCAGGATTCTTTGTTTCTTTTCTCGAGCCATTAGTGGGGGATTGTTGAAAATGATAGGCCCTCAAAAGCCTTTGTTTCATTCCCACTATTCTTTTTCGTCCCACATTGCTTGGGCAATTTGCATTGGAGGAGTTTATTAGGGGAGTTGTAAAGACTTGGGCTGCGTCCCAAGGGGTACGACTTTTTTGTGAAGGGGACATGACTTATATGAGTTGGGTCCACCACACGTGCACCGCCACCATCGGCTGGCCGTGGCGTGGCGCGCGCGACTTTCCTTTTTTGAACGCCATGACTTTCCTTTTTTGGACCTAGCACATTGGTGTCTCATTCTAAATGTTGGAAACGGCTAATTGATTGCAACATTCAAAACCTCTCATTAAATACGCGATTAAAGCCTCGCTTTAATACACAGCATTCAAAGTCTATTTTAATACTCGTTTTGTAACGGCCGGTAATTTTAGGTATGTGTGTGCTGGTATTTTACTTCCGATTGTCCGAGTGTTTTCATCCGTAGAATCGATGCGAGCGCGTCTAAATTTTTCACCGTAGTTTAATAGTTACTTTAGTTAAATTTAATTTACTAATTTAATTTACTAATTACTAATTACGCTTACTAATTATTTTAGTTAATTATTATTTACCTCGTATTAATTGCCAACCTAATTTCTAATCGTTTAAACACATCTCTTCCACGTTTAATTTTTCCCCCCTCCACGATTTTCTCATTCAAGCTGATACATCTCCTCAACACGATTAGTCAACAAATTTAATTAAATGCAAACCTAATTCTTGACTAAACCTCATCCGTTAATGAACCCTGTCCCCTGCATTTTCCTCCTTCACGGATAATAACCCATCTCTCCCCCTCCCGATCATCAATCTCCCATCTCCCATTCATCAATCTCCTCTGCCATTCCATCAGACAACCAAGAACCCATTTCACCAATAATCGTTTCCAAAATCAATTCTCAATAAAAATCAATCCCATTTCATCATCCTCTTTCATCCCAAAATCAAACAAAATCCACACCCAAAATCAGAAATTGAGAGAGTGAGAAACAGAAATCAGATCTGAATTCCAGATCTGAAAACATCCCTTGCCCTAGCTCCTGGCCGCCGCTCCACCACCACAAGCCGCTGCCTTTGCGTGCGCCGAACCCCACTCCAGGCCGCCGGACCCCGACGCTCTAAGCCGCCGCCGGCCCCCCGGATCCCGTCGCCCCCCCCCCCCCCCCCCCCCCCGCCTCGCGCTGCCCGCCGAGCCCCCCAGGATCCCGCCGCCGGCCCCCTCACGTCGCGCCTCGCGCCACCCCAGATCGCCGACCGCCGGCCCCCTTCCCCCGCGCCGCCCTACCCCGCGGCCCCCCGCCTCGCGCCCGAGCCCCGCGCTGCCTCCGGCAGTTGCCGCCATCCCCCTTTGGCCTGCAGTAAAGAAGAATCAACAAAAAAAAAGAGAGAAGAGAACAGAGAGGCAGGACGACAGAGAAGAGAAAGAGGGAGAGGGAGAGGTAATGTAAAGGTTATTTTAAGTAAGATATTTTATAAGTAAGTTATTTTTTTAGTTTATGTTTAAAAAAGATATAATATCTTCACACCAGACGAGCATGGCACAAGCATTAGGTTATTCATAATAGGTCCAGTATACATCAAACTATTATATTACCCCATAGCTAGAAACGAAACCATCATATCAGTTACTTAACGGTTAAATATATCAAGTCAGATGTGAAGATATTATATCAGTTAAGTGATCAGTTAAGTGATGGGCTTATATATTTTAGTAAGTTAAGTAGTTTGATTATATATATTTAAGTTAAGATAAAAATTAAATAAGTATAAGATAAGTTTTTATATAAGTTATGTTAAAAGTTAATATTAACCTATATTAGTCTAAGTTTTTTTTAAGTTATAATAAGTATAATATTTAGCTATTAGCTAAAAGAATTGGCTTATAAGAATATAAAAAGGTACTTTTTTATAACAAACTAGATATATATTTTTGTGTAGCTAACTTACCTTGTAACATATGTGGACCAGGTACACCGACCGCCTTTCAAAACACGCCTTTCACGACAAGGCAATTCGGTAACTCATCGTACCCTAGCTATGTGGTTTAAAAACAATATTGATGCATGCCAAAAGTAGTTTCTTTTCATTAGCAAAGTGTTTCTCTTGAACAGTTAGCTAAACTTGATAAATTGCACCGTACCGTAAATCAAATTGGACCCTGTGATATGCTTAACCGAAAGATGTAATTGGAAAAGTAAGAATGGTGATTGACTCGTAAATTGTAAGTACGGTAACCTGCACACACACACACACACACACTGGGTTTTTGGGGTAACTTATAATTGTGGAAGTTCGGGAGCGACCAGTCCAATCTCCAGTGGATAGAACCGTATTGACTGAACAGTATCGTTTGTTGAAAAGTACCGTTTGATTGTATCGTATTGATTGTACCGTATCGTTTTGTTGTAACCCGGGATATCAGGTGGACTCTTGGTTGCATATCGTACTTCCCTTTATAAGTCACGTAGGCTCAGGCACAACTAGTAAATATTGTTATTGCTGATAGAAGTAGACTGTTATGTTACTTTTCTGCTCTATTGCTCGCACCTTACTTATTAGTTTGCCATGATAGTTCTGACATGCTCATTTATTGTTTTAAAAAACATGCTAAAGATACTTTGAGTTACGTCTGATCCTGGCGACCCTTCTTTTTGTGGTGGTCTCGCCAGATACAGCACAGGTTGAAGAAGTTGCACCAGGGACTGCAGACGCTGAGTTTGCTGTTGAATTTGACCAGGAGGACGCTGGTTACTAAGTGTGAGTGTGAGCGTGTTTATTTATTGTATGTGTCAGAGTGGCTTGCTTGGTGTGTATTTGTATTCTCGAGTTGTATTTCCTTTCATGTGCACTGCTGGTTTGTAATAAGGTTTACACCACTTTCATGTATGAGTATTTTGGCGCATTTCTGCAACAGAGCCTGTATTGATCTCATCGGTGCCTAGCAGGACTTGTGCATGTCCAAACAGTAACGGGCCCCGAGAGCGGGTCGTTACAGGTTTGGTGGCCCATGCAGGTTCGCGCTAAATACCACATGAGCAGTACAGGAAGTTCAGAATGTGCTGTATAAAATACTCAATGAAACTGATCAAACCTTATGAAAACGCAGGAAAGCAATGGAAAGGAACATTTCAGGAAGCGAGGACAGTGCGTTTGGATCCGGGATCAATCACCTGAATGGGGGTCCCAACCAAAATGATGCTGGCAATGGAGCCAACACCGGTCCGAACGCGACATCATTTCCGACCGCACCATTGTCTGCAGAAGATTGCATGCGGGGCATGTATGCCCTTCATCAGCAGCTTGGACAGGCTTTGGAGCAGGCTTTGCGCAGAGAGCAGAAAGCTGACCCGAGTGTTTATCACTTTCGAGGGATGAACCCAAAGACCTTCGCTGGGACCGAGAATCATCTCCAAGCGGAAGAATGGCTCAAGAGAATCACTGATGATCTGAGAGCATCGCAGATTCGAGAAGAAGCATGGGTGGCTACCGCCAAAAGGCAACTAACTGATGGTGCTCGAGACTGGTGGCAGGCGGTAGAAGACCGCTTGGGATTGTCGATTTCATGGGATGTCTTCACCAAAACATTCAATGCTCAGTACTTTCCCCCACAGGCAAAGATCCTGATGAGGAAGAAGTTCATCAACCTGAAGCAGGGTTCGATGACCGTGGATTAGTATGACGCTGAGTTCTCCAGGCTCAGCAGGTTTGCCCCGGAGATGGTTGTAGATCCATTGACTCGAGCCCAGCAGTTCCAGCAAGGGCTCAACATTGAGATTCGGAGGATGATGGTCGGTGCTAGTCCGACCACACATGCTGAAGTTTTAGCCATTGCTCGTAACCATGAGATGGTCGAAATGGAAGCAAAGGAAGAACGAAGGCTGACAGCACCTGCGAGGCCTCCACCGACCCAAGCTGGGCCAAGCAGACGGCCACAGATACACCGCCCTATTCAGCAGGTTCAGTTTAAGAAACCAGGGCAACAGCAGCAGGCCCTCCCGGTCTGCCACTATTGTGGGAAGCCTGGACACATCAAGTCTGAGTGTCGAATTCTTTTAGGCCTTTGTCTGGTTTGCGGGGAGTCAGGACACATGGCTAGGGATTGTCCGCATCGTGCTACAGCTCCAGCTCCAGCCCCAGCTCCTCGTGCTGTCCCAACTGGGAACGCTCCACAGCGTCCACCTCTACCTCCACAGCAGAGGCAGTTTCAGCAAGCAAGGCAGCAGGCACCACCAAAACGCCAGGCTTACACCATGACCGTCGAAGAGGCTGAGGCTACCGGTGAAGTGATCACAGGTATATTTCTTGCATAGTTCGTAATTCATTCTTTCATTAGCATTGGTTGCTTAGATTAGTGTTTGGACCTAGGTGTCGTGCTAGTAGCTGGGCAACCCGCCCTCTCCTTATTCGACTCAGGAGCATCACATTGCTTTCTGGCGAGTCGATTCGTTCGCACCCACACTGTTCCGGTCAAACCTTTAGCATCTGGGTGGAACGTCAACACGGGTGGCGGAGTGATAAAGACGACCCGTGGGTATCCTCAATGCCCAGTGGTTATTTGTGGGCGAGCGTTATTTGCTGACTTTATGATGATAGACATACCGAACTTTGATGCTGTATTCGGGATGGATTGGTTGGGGACTTTCCATGCCACCATCGACTGTAGTCGAAGGAGGGTAGTCTTCGAGATTCCTGATCATCCAAAGTTCGAGTTCATTAGTGGAAGCAGATCATTAGGCCCAGTGGAGTTCAGAGCCAAATCGACCGAAGCAATGGCAGCCGCTATGGAAGCTGAGCCTGAGATACCAGAAGTGGTTCGAGAATTCATGGATGTGTTTCCAGACGACCTTACAGGTTTGCCTCCAGATCGCACTCTCAAATTTGCCATAGAACTAATGCCAGGAGCTCAACCAATATCTAAGGCACCGTATCGTCTAGCACCATCTGAGCTAGAAGAATTGCGGACCCAACTAGATGAGCTTCTAAAGAAGGGGTGGATATGACCCAGTGTATCTCCCTGGGGATCTCCTATATTGCTGGTAAAGAAGAAAGACGGATCCCTTCGTATGTGCGTTGATTGCCGTGAGCTGAACAAAGTCACCGTGAAGAACAAGTACCCTCTACCGCGCATCGACGATCTTTTCGACCAGCTCGGTGGGTCAAGCATTTATTCGAAGCTGGATCTGAGGACAGGATACCATCAAGTGAAGGTGAAAGACGAAGATATTCCCAAGACTGCATTCAGGACCAGATACGGACATTATGAGTACTTAGTAATGCCGTTTGGTGTAACCAATGCACCCGCGGTATTTATGAGTCTCATGAACCAAGTATTGTATGAGTACTTGGACAAGTTCGTAGTAGTCTACATCGACGACATTCTCATCTACTCGAAGAATGCAGTGGAGCATGCTGAGCATCTCAGGAAGGTTCTTGAGACCCTGAGAAGACACCAGCTTTATGCCAAACTTAGCAAATGCGAGTTCTGGCTGAACAAAGTGGCGTTTCTAGGCCACATAGTGTCCGGAGAAGGGATTGCTGTTGATCCTGAAAAAGTAGCCGCTGTTCAAAACTGGCCAGTTCCCCGAACGGTGACTGAGATTCGAAGTTTCTTGGGACTTGCTGGCTACTACCGAAGGTTTATCAAAGACTTCTCAAAGATCGCAGGAGCCTTAACACGATTGACAAGAAAGGATGTGGTGTTTGTATGGTCGAAAGCATGTGAGGATGCTTTCCAGGAGCTGAAGAAGAGATTGACGACTGCACCTGTTTTGATCATTCCAGACCGATCAGGATGATTCGAAGTTTTCTGTGATGCATCTGGCAAAGGAATTGGCTGCGTGCTACATCAGCACGGTCGAGTCGTAGCATATGCATCCAGGCAGTTAAAGATTCATGAAAAGAACTACCCCACTCATGATCTTGAGTTGGCGGCAGTAATTTTTGCATTAAAGATTTGGAGGCATTTCCTATTGGGAGAGCATGTGAAGGTGTTCTCGGATCATAAGAGTCTGAAGTATCTCTTCACTCAGAAGGAGCTCAACATGCGTCAGAGACGATGGATAGAGCTCATGGCGGATTATGACATTGACCTTCAGTACCATCCTGGGAAAGTCAATGTCGTACCTGATGCATTGAGTCGTCTACCAACGGTAATGACCCTTACGACTCAGTGGAGATTGCAACAAGAGATACGGGACATGGGTATAGAAGTGATTCTACCAAGGATGACTGCATCTTTGATGGGCATGCATATCCAATCGACCTTGGTAGAGAGGATCAAGAATGCTCAGATGGATGATGAGAAGCTGCGGAAGATCAAAGATTTGGTGATAGCAGGCCAGAGGCCAGAGTTTAAGATTCATGCAGATGGATCCTTAAGGTTTGGAGATAGGATCTGTGTACCGTCCGGTGCCATTAGAGAGGAGCTATTGGAGGAAGCTCACAGTTCTCCATACTCCATACACCCTGGAGGTACCAAGATGTACCAGGATCTGCGACAACATTACTGGTGGCATGGCATGAAGAGAAGCGTCGCACGGAGCGTAGCGAAGTGTATTGTGTGCCAGCAGGTGAAGGCTGAACACCAGAGAACTGCTGGCTTATTACAGCCATTGCCCATTCCTGAGTGGAAGTGGCAGCACATCACGATGGACTTTGTGACTGGACTACCCAAGAGTACCAAGCAGAATGACGCTATCTGGGTGATCGTAGACCGATTGACCAAGACAGCGCACTTCATTCCTTTCCGAGTGGGCCAGTCTACAGAAGTTTTGGCCAAGAAGTACATGGATGAGATTGTGAAGCTGCATGGAGTTCCAATCAGCATTGTCTCGGACAGAGACACCAGGTTCACATCCCGTTTTTGGAGGAGTCTTCAGGAGAGCTTGGGGACTCACTTGAGTTTTAGTACGGCTTACCATCCACAGACAGATGGTCAGTCAGAGCGTACTATTCAGATACTTGAAGACATGTTGCGGGCATGTATGCTGGACTTCAAAGGATCATGGGAAGATCATCTCCATATGGTGGAGTTTGCATACAACAACAGCTACCAGTCTAGCATTGGTATGGCACCTTTTGCGGCACTGTATGGGAGGAAGTGCCGATCCCCCTTGAGCTGGGATGATGTAGGAGATCGAGAGTTGGTTGGTCCTGAGCTAATCACCGAAGCTGTGGATGTAGTTCGAACCATCAGAGAGAAGCTGCAGCTGGCTCAGGATAGGTACAAGCATTGGGCGGATGCGAAACGTCGACATCTAGAGTTTCAGCCCGGAAACCATGTTTTTCTGAAGATTTCACCCAACCGAGGGATGATTCGTTTTGGGCGGAGAGGAAAGCTTAGTCCTCGATTCATTGGACCTTTCGATGTTTTGGAGCGGGTAGGAGAAGTGGCCTACAAGCTTGCATTGCCCCCTGCCTTAGAGGGAGTGCACAATGTGTTCCACATCTCGCAGCTGCGTCGCTATGTGAGCGACCCTAGTCATGTCGTGGACTACTCGGAGATCGCAGTTCGTCCGGACTTGACATACGAGCAGCAACCAGTAGAGATCTTAGATCGACGTCAGAAGGTCTTCAGGAACATGACTATTGATCTAGTCAGGGTGATGTGGCGCCGCGACTCACCTGGTGAATCCACCTGGGAGCGAGAGGACGAGATGCGAGAACGTTATCCCTACCTTTTCCATGCCATGTAGATAATTCCGAGGACGGAATTATTCTAAGGAGGGTAGGATGTAACGGCCGGTAATTTTAGGTATGTGTGTGCTGGTATTTTACTTCCGATTGTCCGAGTGTTTTCATCCGTAGAATCGATGCGAGCGCGTCTAAATTTTTCACCGTAGTTTAATAGTTACTTTAGTTAAATTTAATTTACTAATTTAATTTACTAATTACTAATTACGCTTACTAATTATTTTAGTTAATTATTATTTACCTCGTATTAATTGCCAACCTAATTTCTAATCGTTTAAACACGTCTCTTCCACGTTTAATTTTTCCACCCTCCACGATTTTCTCATTCAAGCTGATACATCTCCTCAACCCGATTAGTCAACAAATTTAATTAAATGCAAACCTAATTCTTGACTAAACCTCATCCGTTAATGAACCCTGTCCCCTGCATTTTCCTCCTTCACGGATAATAACCCATCATCTCCCCCTCCCGATCATCAATCTCCCATCTCCCATTCATCAATCTCCTCTGCCATTCCATCAGACAACCAAGAACCCATTTCACCAATAATCGTTTCCAAAATCAATTCTCAATAAAAATCAATCCCATTTCATCATCCTCTTTCATCCCAAAATCAAACAAAATCCACACCCAAAATCAGAAATTGAGAGAGGGAGAAACAGAAATCAGATCTGAATTCCAGATCTGAAAACATCCCTTGCCCTAGCTCCTGGCCACCGCTCCACCACCACAAGCCGCTGCCTTTGCGTGCGCCGAACCCCACTCCAGGCCGCCGGACCCCGACGCCCTAAGCCGCCGCCGGCCCCCCGGATCCCGTCGCCCCCCCCCCCCCCCCCCCCCCGCCTCGCGCTGCCCGCCGAGCCCCCCAGGATCCCGCCGCCGGCCCCCTCACGTCGCGCCTCGCGCCACCCCAGATCGCCGACCGCCGGCCCCCTTCCCCCGCGCCGCCCTACCCCGCGGCCCCCCGCCTCGCGCCCGAGCCCCGCGCTGCCTCCGGCAGTTGCCGCCATCCCCCTTTGGCCTGCAGTAAAGAAGAATCAACAAAAAAAAGAGAGAAGAGAACAGAGAGGCAGGACGACAGAGAAGAGAAAGAGGGAGAGGGAGAGGTAATGTAAAGGTTATTTTAAGTAAGATATTTTATAAGTAAGTTATTTTTTTAGTTTATGTTTAAAAAAGATATAATATCTTCACACCAGACGAGCATGGCACAAGCATTAGGTTATTCATAATAGGTCCAGTATACATCAAACTATTATATTACCCCATAGCTAGAAACGAAACCATCATATCAGTTACTTAACGGTTAAATATATCAAGTCAGATGTGAAGATATTATATCAGTTAAGTGATCAGTTAAGTGATGGGCTTATATATTTTAGTAAGTTAAGTAGTTTGATTATATATATTTAAGTTAAGATAAAAATTAAATAAGTATAAGATAAGTTTTTATATAAGTTATGTTAAAAGTTAATATTAACCTATATTAGTCTAAGTTTTTTTTAAGTTATAATAAGTATAATATTTAGCTATTAGCTAAAAGAATTAGCTTATAAGAATATAAAAAGGTACTTTTTTTATAACAAACTAGATATATATTTTTGTGTAGCTAACTTACCTTGTAACATATGTGGACCAGGTACACCGACCGCCTTTCAAAACACGCCTTTCACGACAAGGCAATTCGGTAACTCATCGTACCCTAGCTATGTGGTTTAAAAACAATATTGATGCATGCCAAAAGTAGTTTCTTTTCATTAGCAAAGTGTTTCTCTTGAACAGTTAGCTAAACTTGATAAATTGCACCGTACCGTAAATCAAATTGGACCCTGTGATATGCTTAACCGAAAGATGTAATTGGAAAAGTAAGAATGGTGATTGACTCGTAAATTGTAAGTACGGTAACCTGCACACACACACACACACTGGGTTTTTGGGGTAACTTATAATTGTGGAAGTTCGGGAGCGACCAGTCCGATCTCCAGTGGATAGAACCGTATTGACTGAACAGTATCGTTTGTTGAAAAGTACCGTTTGATTGTATCGTATTGATTGTACCGTATCGTTTTGTTGTAACCCGGGATATCAGGTGGACTCTTGGTTGCATATCGTACTTCCCTTTATAAGTCACGTAGGCTCAGGCACAACTAGTAAATATTGTTATTGCTGATAGAAGTAGACTGTTATGTTACTTTTCTGCTCTATTGCTCGCACCTTACTTATTAGTTTGCCATGATAGTTCTGCCATGCTCATTTATTGTTTTAAAAAACATGCTAAAGATACTTTGAGTTACGTCTGATCCTGGCGACCCTTCTTTTTGTGGTGGTCTCGCCAGATACAGCACAGGTTGAAGAAGTTGCACCAGGGACTGCAGACGCTGAGTTTGCTGTTGAATTTGACCAGGAGGACGCTAGTTACTAAGTGTGAGTGTGAGCGTGTTTATTTATTGTATGTGTCATAGTGGCTTGCTTGGTGTGTATTTGTATTCTCGAGTTGTATTTCCTTTCATGTGCACTGCTGGTTTGTAATAAGGTTTACACCACTTTCATGTATGAGTATTTTGGCGCATTTCTGCAACAGAGCCTGTATTGATCTCATCGGTGCCTAGCAGGACTTGTGCATGTCCAAACAGTAACGGGCCCCGAGAGCGGGTCGTTACACGTTTATTATTTGGCCATTTGAATTCATAACAGCTATTTTGAACTCCATTTATATCCCTCTTCACTCCTCAAGAATATTACACGAAAAATTGCTTCTTTCAAAAATTCTTCTTTGCTTCATCCAGTTCTCATGGGTAGCTGTACTGTGCAAGCTCCGAAGTCTCTGGCCACAAGTGGACGCATCCAGCGGCTGCTGTGTTAACCTTGGGGAGCAACCGGCAATAGCAATTATCACCAAGGTCGCGCCGTAAATGCTTTCAAGGCAGTGGTCATCCCACGCCACAGCGCTTTCAATTACATTTGCTAAGTATTCTGTTTCTATGATATTCCTCGTATAGCCACAATATTCTACTAACATTTCTTATAAAAATCCCATACAGAAATCTCAGTCAAGAACTCTCATGGCCCACATGAAAGTGGGACCCACATCAAAGGTGTGCTCTTCTTTCTTAATAAGCGATGTGGTCGTTGTTGGTAATCGCGACCAACTCGTAACATGACGTGGAGAAACTTGGCTGGTTTTGCTAATTAGTTTATTTTTAAACGTTTTGCTAATATTTTTTAAATCGACCCAGTAAGGACGACCTTTCAGTTTCAATCTATTATACAATTCACGTCTGTTTTTGAATTTTGTCATACGTTGCAGTTTTGTCCCACTCATATTTTGGGTTGCTGACTGGGACACAGTGGTGTCACCGTGAGGATTGGGTCGGGTTCTAGGCTTGGGTTTGGGGTGTGGTTTTGGTGATTTTTTTTACGTTTTAGTCCATGATTTTCTTCTTTTAGCCCTCCGACCCTCCTCGTACACATCCATGTTTTTTTCACTTTGACGATCGCTTCGATCTGCATTTGCTCCTGGACAACGATTGCATCTGTGCCCTTCGGACATGAGCAATAACTAGTAATTGGATAATCTCGAAGGGCAAGTTTTTCAGATAATCCCAAAGTCATCCCTTATCCTAAAAATATTTAATTACTTCCCCCCACAAAAGCCAATTGCCACGTCACGCCGATCTCAAACTCATATTTAATCCTTTAATCGGACATCGATAATCAAATCTCGCCTTATTTAATTACAAAACATATCCAAATCTAGAATCCACCCGTTTTGTTGGTACCCATTCTCACCCTCTCGCCACGTCATCCAACCAAGTCTTCTCAGTGAGTTAGCAATTAACCGCGGCCGTTTTAATTAATCATTGGAGGTCAAGTCCGTCATTTCATCCGGTTTCTTTCCTTTTCCGCAAGCTAGAGAGATGGAGGAGAGAGAACGAGAAACGAACGAAGAGGGGGAAAGTAAGAGAGAGAGGGAGAGAGATTTTCTATTCCTCTCTCTCTCTCTCTCCTCTCTCTCTCTAAAAACCCTCTTTCTTTCACGCATCATCAAACTTCTCATTGAATTCTCATTTGTCCGCAGCCTCTGCTCAAAATTCCTATATTATTAAATTGCTCGCTTCACCCTCTTAAACCACAAAAGAAGTTAGGATCTTTCTTGCCAAATGTCGGTTCCGGCGATCGCCCTCTACCCAATCCCGCCGGCGGCTTCCTTCGGGTTAGCATGCGACCACGATCCGAGCCCGAACCCGAAATCTATCGCTGGCGGCCTCTCCCGCCTCTTCTCCTCCTCCCCCTCCTCCCGCCTCCCGCCGCCCTCCACCGTCAGCTTCGCCGGCGGCGACGAGGCATCGGACTTGGCCCTCAGCAGCTCCCTTTCGTATTCATGCAGCCCTTCTAGAAGCTTCTCTTCCCCGCCGTTTAGGAATTCGTTGGCGGGAAAAGATCGGATCTTTCGGACGTTTATCAGGAATGCGCTGGGTTCTTGCTTCGATTACGATTCGCAGGGAGCCCCGAATGGGGTTGGGATCGATGTGGAGGAGTTTGGCTCTGATTTGGAGGAGAGCTTTGTGGAGCCTCATGTGAGGGAGCTGCTCGCTGGAGCTCAATCGAGGCATAAGGTTTTCAACGAGGAGTTCGTTGTTAGGGCTTTTTATGAAGCGGAGAAAGCTCATAGGGGGCAGGTGAAATTTATTGAATTTCTTTTGCTCCAATTGAAAAAATATCCATTTTTGTTTATTTTAACACATTCTTCATAAATTTGGTGCTTTATTCATATCAAATTCAAAATGAACATTAGAACATATGAGCATCTTTTTAGTGTCTCTTTTGATGGTGGGATTGAAGATCTAATTGGTTGCTTTTAGAATTATGTTGGGACTTGATCATTAGATTGAAGAGTGAAATGGGTTTCTGGTGGTTTGTTTATTAGATGAGGGTGAGTGGCGACCCATACTTGCAACATTGTGTGGAGACGGGAGTTTTGCTGGCGAAGATCGGTGCTAATTCGATTGTTGTCGCTGCCGGGCTTTTGCATGACACGCTTGATGATTCGTTCATGGATTATGATTACATTCATAGAAGGTTTGGAGCTGGACTTGCTGATCTCGTTGAAGGGGTTGGTCTTTTCTCCTTTGCCGTTGTTATTTTATTTTAGAAGATAGAACAGGTAGAAAATGCACATAGTACTCGTAAATTCTGAACAATCACATAGTTCACACAAGATCATAAAGTTGCACATGTTTCCCCTTTATTTTCTTATTTTATCAACATTTTTCAATGAAGAAGTCAGAGAAATTTGATCTTCACATAGAATTTTTTGACAAAAGGACGATTGCATTACTATGCTCTGCCCTATAACTCAAGATCCATGTGTTGTGCATGTGTGTTGGAGGGCCAATATGATTTTAACTTTATTATCTATTTATTATTATTATTATTATTATTATTATTATTTTTTTTTTTTTTTTTGGGGGGGGGGTCTGTGGTGTATAAAATTTGAATTGATATAGATATAATTCGTCAGGATTTTGGCCTCTGGACCCCCCAATTACTTTCATATTTTTTTCTTCGAGGATTCCAGTTTCTATCATATAGGAAATGAGCATTAGGTAACTTGGTAGTATGTTTCGGATATCATTCTTATAGCGATGGGCTGAATGATTCACTAGTTTTGGCTTGAATCTTCTTTCATATAAGTGTAAATAGTGCTGATATTGATCTGATTCCAAAGGATGGGTAATGGAAAAGGAATAAGAAATTTTCAAGTAATGAACATATCAAACTAATACCCTTGGGATAGCTGAGAAATATCTTCGGCCATTCAAGTCAAGATAGGGCAAACTCTACTTTTCATATATCAAAGTCCATGTCAGCGCTATATAATATGTCCACTTTATGCATGTAAGGAAGTTATATTATGGATGTGATAGTCCTGATCTCATTCACTATTCTCACGTGGAACATCATGCCAGCTTAGCTATCTTATGACCAAAGGCTTTTATGTGTGCCATGCTATAATTGGGAGTTCACAAGCTACGTTAAGATCATGCAATTTAGGAGCTGATCTTCAAAGTAGGATAAGATCTTTGATAAATTGTAGTAGGATTCTCTTCAGTAGATAAATGCATAGGTTTTTATGTCCATATCTTGGTGTGTACATGTTATCGTTTAAGTTTGGCTAACTGTGTACTTGTAGAACTTTAAAAAAGAATTACATCTTCAATACCTTGAAGTTCTCTATCTTAACAGCTTAAAGTATATGAACTGTTTAATAAATTATGTGTTTTCAGTACAAGCATTAAAAGTGTAGTTGGCTTCTCTTCAGTAATTAAAGTGATATGTTTTTTATTTTTCTGGTTTTATATTGGCTTAAGTTTGTGCTAGTAGAAGCGTAATAAAAAAATTTCATCTTCCATGCAATGCAAAACCTTAAATTTCTATATCTTAACAGCTTAAAGTATAGATTGTGAGGCCAATTTTTAAGCACTATTGGAAAACTTTTGCAGGTCTCAAAACTAAGCCAGTTGAGTAAGCTTGCCCGTGAAAACAACACGGCAAGTAGGACCATTGAGGCCGACAGATTGCACACTATGTTCCTTGCAATGGCTGATGCCAGAGCTGTTCTCATTAAACTTGCTGATAGACTCCATAACATGATGACGCTGGAAGCTCTGCCTATGGTCAAGCAGCAGAGATTTGCAATGGAAACATTGCAGGTTTTTGCTCCCTTGGCTAACCGATTGGGAATATATAGTTGGAAGGAGAAACTAGAAGATTTATGCTTCAAGTTTCTCTATCCAGAGCAGTACAAGCTGCTGTCCTCCAAACTTCACAGATGTTTCGATGAAGCAATGATTGCATCGGCCATACAGAAATTAGAACACGCTCTCAAGGTGGGAGGAATCTCATATCATGTTCTATATGGGAGGCACAAGAGCTTATACAGCATTCACTCCAAGATGGTGAAGTATGTACCTATCTTCTTCTAATCTGTGGATGTTACAAGTATATATTTATATATTCTCCCATTTGAAGCCCTCTTCGCCCGGGATTCATCTTGAAATATTAGCTTCAGTGTGTTGCTTTTACTTTTTCGAGCTTAACATGAAGAAAAGCTTACTGAATAGATTAATCATGGTGGTAGTATTTGGGATAGCTCAGCACAAAAGAAGAAACTGTTTTTTTTGAGCTTAACATGAAGAAAAGCTTACTGAATAGATTAATCATGGTGGTAGTATTTGGGATAGCTCAGCACAAAAGAAGAAACTGTTTTGTTTTGTTTTGTTTTGTTTTTTTGTTTTTTTTGTCTTTTTTTTTTGTTTTTGTTTTTGTTTTTTCCTGTTTCCTATATGATCAAACGTCATTGATGGAGCCTCTTAGGCATCAATGCTACATAATCGAATAGACTCTGTTGGCGTGTAAGTTCCACCTAAACTTAATCTGTAACACTCTGGGAAAATTGAATCTTCAACACTGCTAATAGTTGCACTACTAAAAACACTACTAATGGCAGCATACTACTTTTGAGGGAAAGCTTGTGGTACTAAAACATATTCATTGTCATGAGTTCCACATACTGCTCTAGTCTATTTTAGGGTTTCAGTATCTGTCCAACATTGAACATTTCCGCTGAAGTTTTGGAATACTGAAGAAAATCATGTACTTAATGGGATCAGATTAATGATTGTAGTTCTATTTATTGTTCTCAATCGCTTGTCATAGTAAATGCAATAGTAAAGCATAAAGTGTGATTCAACAAAAAATGATATCCTTGTTTAACCCCCCACATGAATTAAATGATTGGAAATCAGAATTGTACTGAATGGATCATGGTCCGGCAATATATGCTAACAACAGCATGTAATGGAAAAGGCAACAGTAATAACGCGCAAAATTGGGATTCTAAAAACATTATGTCATTTTTCAACACGCCACATGAATGTATGATTTTTTGGTGCATATATATTGAAATCAGTTGAATTCATTCTTGTGCATGACATGAATTGTTTCCTAATTTCTTGAACAATTACGTAGTTTAAAGAGTACTTGATCACTCATTTGCTAGCTGGCCAAATGATTGTTTATGATTGGTCTAACAAAACTTTTGTGATTCAGATGCTACTGGAACTTTGATGGTTTCAATGCTGGCAAAAAAGTCTTTCTATAAAAATAATTTTTTTGCAATGTGTGTCCGAAAATTGTGTGTGTATAATTTTTTTGCAATGTGGGTCAGAAAATAACAGTTTAATGATGCAATGCAACTTAATAAAAATAATTTCTCTGCTGATTTTTTTAATCAAAATACAAGTTCAATGATACGAAATTAACTATTGACAGGAAGAACCTTACAATGGATGAGATCCATGACATACACGGCTTACGTTTGATAGTGGAGAAGGAAGAAGATTGTCATATAGCACTCGACGTTGTTCATCAACTATGGCCCAAAGTCATTGGAAAAGTCAAAGATTATATAACGCATCCCAAATTTAATGGGTATGTCATGAAATTGGCCTCTGAGTTTATGATTGCTTGATTTACTATGTGGACTTCTGCTGATTTCTATTTCTAGGTATCAATCTCTACACACTGTTGTGGTGAGTGAAGATACTCTCCCATTGGAAGTCCAGATAAGAACCAAGGAAATGCACTTACGGGCGGAATACGGGTTTGCTGCCCATTGGAGATACAAGGAAGGTGATTGCCAGCACTCATCCTTTGTGCTCCAAATGGTGGAATGGGCGCGATGGGCTGTAACATGGCAGTGTGTGACATTGAATGCAGACCGACCCTCATCTTATGGTGATGCTGATTCCATTAGGCTATCATGTCCATTTCCTTCCCACACAAGCGAGTGCCCATACTCTTCTACACATTGGCGTGACTACAATGGGCCCATCTTCATCATTTTACTGGAAAATGAAAAGGTGAGTTTTTTTAAAAAAAATTATTGCTGTTGCATCTGACCAATTAATATAACTTTCTAAAAAAAGAAATCAGACTATTCTTGATATATGCAGCCAAAAGTTTCCAAATTAATGTTCAACAAAAATTATTTACAACTATTAAGAGTATGTAATTGAGCAAAATAATTAAATAATTGTTTCATAGTTATCATGGGATGCCCTTTATGTGTTGATACCTATTGAAGGGACATTGATGACTTGGTCATTGTGGTACCTAGATGATTTCTAAATGATGTTATTTGTTCACACTATAATATTATTTTTATTTCGGTTATATTATGCTTTGCCATGGAAGAAAAGGATTCATGTTGCATATCCCAAAAGTTTGGGCAAATCTATTTTAAAACAAAAATGAAGGATAAAGGCCTTGCAGTCTGTTTGCTTATCTGATGTTTGTTTCCCTCCGCAGTTTCAGTGTTATTGTGTTTTCATTATGTGCTAGTCTCAAAACATGCATGCTGTGTGAAAATTTATCAACTTATAAACCACTTTATCTCATATATATAGCATGAACGTGCAAGGCTACCTAATTGCGTCCATGTAACTGCAAAGTGGCAAATTTATGATAGTGTCTTGTTTGCTTGGAAGCTATTTGGTCCAGGCGAATTCCTACTATTAAATGTTATCACCTTTTTTGTTGGGTGCAGTTAGAACCCTTCAGCAGAAATCACATAACATGCATTTAATTAGTTTTTATGTTGAAACGGAGTGAATTAATGTATTCCTATATCTTCTGATCATAGATTTAGGTAATAATATGCGTATTCTGTGGCCATACTGCTATTTGCAAAGTGCCTTTTCTGTTCCCGGAGGTTGAGCATCTTTCTTGGCCATAAACTTTGTTTCACATGAACCATCAGTATCTGGGAGGAGGTATCATATGTTGTTCACTGGGCAAAATATTTTCTTAACCATATTATGGAGAAAGAATTTTCTCAAACCTAGACATGTATCTTGTAAGTTGTCCAACTCTTTTGGTTGGGATTTTATGCCATGGCATGTTCTATGTACACATCTATTTCACGGCCCACAACATTGCATGGATAGTGTCAATAGAGACATTCATGTATCCAGTACTTGGGATGAAAGTCGGATACTGGTCAGATTCTCATTTTCTGTGGCCTCTGGTATAACACGCGCTCTCGTTTTATGCATCATAGAAGTTATAACATGTTTTAGACGTATCAAAGATACACCAGATGTATAACAACGACAAAGAAGTTAACAATATTGAGGTATGATCGGTTCATCACTTCATCATGTTTTAGACATATCAAAGATATACCAGATGTATATTAGAGACTAAGAAGTTAACAATTTGATGAATGATCGGTCCATCACCTCATCATTCTATTTGTAGACGCATTTCATGTATATAATCAATCCGATTTCCTTACAAAGAGCGTGACCATTCTTGTACTGTTGGTTTATGCAACTCAAGAGATATTTTAATTGATCTGAGGTTCTTTTAGCCATCTAACAACTGTCTCTTTGAAATCAGTATTACAGAATAAGCAGTATCCTCTCTCTCTCTCTCTCTCTCTCTCTCTCTCTCTCTCTCTCTCTCTCTCTCTCTCTCTCTCTCTGGATTAGCATTTTTGGGTGCAATTTATGCCTAACCCCGCTTATTCAGAGCAAAGATGGTAACCAAGTGCTAACAAAGTTATGTCTTCAGATGTCTGTGCAGGAATTTGCACCAAACTCTACGGTAATGGATTTATTGGAGAGGACTGGGAGGGGGAGCCCGAGGTGGTCTTGCCACAGCTTTCCGTTGAAGGAAGAACTGAGGCCAAGGTTGAACCACGAGCCGGTGAATGACCTAAACCAGAAGCTAAGGATGGGTGACGTTGTGGAGCTGTCACCAACCATCCCTGATGAATCATTGACAGGATACAGGGAAGAAATCCAGAGGATGTATGAGCGAGGCCCGAGTTTATCAAGTCGGGGTGGAAGGCGAAGATGACACCACTGCCCCCAATGTAAAATCCATTGATTCATTGTAAATATGTCCGCAATTAAAAAGCATGAATTGTACAGTAATTGATGTGTTCTGAGATGGAGTAAGATGATGAGGGTTGTTGAAGGTTCCAGTTCAAAGATCAATACAGCCCTCTTACATGTTCATACGGGCCAATTTCAAACCGGTCTTCTTAAATTGTATTTGTAATATTGTTCCATCATCTTCAAGCATTTACATATATGAGAAAATATGCTTTCTTATGCTATCCGGAATTTTTGTATTAGATTCTTCATCGTTTCTTTTTTCGCTGACAATGTTGATGAGTGATGTCATTTCTAACTCGTGGAATCGCCGCTTCCATTCGCTTGCTCTCGCTCTTTATACTTAAATCTCCGCTTGAGACAACAACGACGCTTTGGCCGAGTGGTTAAGGCGTGTGCCTGCTAAGTACATGGGGTTTCCCCGCGAGAGTTCGAATCTCTCAGGCGTCGTCTGCATCTTTTTGGCAATTGTAATTTACCTTTTTTCGTTCGTTCGTTTTCATATTTTTTGTCATAGAATTTGTGAATGACGATCTGCATTTCCATTTAATTTTTTTATTTGGCAATTGTCTTCGCATCTTTCTGCATGAATTGTCGTTTAATCAATGTTTGTTTTTTCCAATATTGGCATAGAATCTATTTTTTCTGGAGGGGGTTGTTGTTTAATTTTATATTATAATTTTTTTGGCAAGTATACAGGGGTATATTTAGGAACGATGACGCGAGTGTGCCTGCAGTGTGCTTAAAACAAGGAGTCGGTATTTTTTTTCCATCCTCATTGGTTTAAACACACTAAGCGTCTGTGATTAACTTGCAGGTTTTTACATGCATACTCAGAAACAACGTAGAAAATTATCATTGCAATCACATCATCTCAGAATAAAATACAACAATAGGGCTAGCATGGCAATTACAACACATCACTTGAATTACAATAATACAACTAAACGGCTACTAACAGGAATTCGTACAAAGCAGTTGCACTAGTCTTTAGCAGGTTGAACCTCAGCATAGTCCTGGACCACTGTGTCAACTTCTGAAAGATGCTCGTTAGCAAACCCACCCTCAAAATCTTACACGCATTTCACAAGACAATATACAATGAAATAACTGTCAGCAAGGGTCGCTCGGCAAGAGTTTCCCCATAAAAGAAAATATAGACGCATATAAAAAGAACATAATAGAAAAGTGACATGAGCATGATATAAGTACGAGATAAGCATAATATAAAAAGCCAGAAAGTAATATTATCTAGCAGTTAGAACATACATAAGTTATTGCAACAAGCGATGATGAAAAATACATTAAAAGATAAGAAATAATTACTAAGCATGTTCTGGTGGTAAGTCTATGTCTAAGGGTAAAATATGTGACTAAAATGCACCATACCAACTGGAGCTCCACTCACTGACCCCAAACCCAGGGTAATGGTCAAGTTGCTTGTCTCCACTACTGTGGGTGGAAGTGAAGCCATAGGGCGGATCCAGTCACTCTTGCACTGTCATGCCCCATTCTTCAAAATACATGGGAAATACGAAACTTTCCCAAGACTTGTTAGAGAATGGAAAGTGACAAGGCCGCGACAGTATTTAGACCCAAGGGTTTGACCCCTTGACTCTAAATACTATCCAGCGTAAATGAAATATGATGATGTAAATCATGTTGGCCACTGCGTATGCTGGGACAATACGGATGACAGATAAAAGAAATATTTTACATGCTTCAAAATAAAGAAAAATCGCAGAGTCGCAAAAATATATACAT
The DNA here is from genome assembly GCA_030789695.1 of Scilla litardierei. Classification (NCBI taxonomy): domain Eukaryota; kingdom Viridiplantae; phylum Streptophyta; class Magnoliopsida; order Asparagales; family Asparagaceae; genus Scilla; species Scilla litardierei. The sequence continues at coordinate 175,477,989 of CM061139.1, read as the reverse complement.
ATACATTTAGGATTTTTTTTGCATATCCATCCCTTAAAAATGCGTATTTTGATATCTATACCTTAAATATGGATATTTTCTCTCAAGTCCCTTAAATCTTAAACTTTAACCTTAATAGTTCATCTCTCTAACGTTCTGTCAAAATCTAACTGAAGTAGGAATATTCCGTTAGGTCTTGCAGGCTTTTCGTTGGGGGGAGGGGTTTGGGCGGCTCACAGGGAGGAGGGGGCGGCCCCGTCGCCTCCCCGTCCTTTTTGGGGGCAGTGGCGGAACCACAGCCGCCTACCAAGCGTTTGGCAAGGGAGTACCCTGTTGAGTATTGGACTTCTCCCTACTTGGTTTTGATGATGAGCAAACATAAATACTTGTGACTAATCCCCTACTTGCAGTTAATCCATTGCATACGCATATCATAAAGATCAATTAGCAATGAATGTCACTCAATAATCAATTAAAGCTCGTAAATTCGATTGGATGATCGAAGATGAAGATTGAAGCTTCAAGAAGACTTCAAGATCATCCAATAGAAATAAGAGAGACAAAAACAAATGTAATCTTTTTATTCTCTTCTTCTTTCTTACTAGAATGCAGCTTAGAAGTATAATTATGTTAGAGCACACACATCTTCCATTCTATCCTAGAAAAGCATTAGAACTCATTTCATAGGCCTCCAATTCTTAATTCTCAAGCATGTGCAGTTTTGAGCTTTAACAGGCGACTGCTGAACGATTTACAGGCGCCTGTCTCCATACAAAAGCATGAGATTTGTTCTCTAGTCCTCTGTTATGCACATACTTTTTCACTTGTTCTTTTGGGCCTTCTGCGATAACTCTCATCAGGCGACTGCTGTACAATATACATGCGTCTGTCCAGTTACAGGCGCATGAGACTTGTTAGTCAGTCGACTGTCTCCTTTAGCCCAAAAGTCCCATGTCTTGCAACTCTCGCACTTGCGTCTGCAGGCGATGTAAGAAGGATTTATAGGTGCCTGCCCATGGCATAGTCGCCTGTAATGCTTCTACAGTAGCATGTCCCAGCTTGTCGAACTTCCCTAGTTTTGACAACTTTCGCACTTGCACCTGTAAGTGATGTAAGAAGGAGTTACAGGCTCCTGCCTATGGCACATTCGCATGTATAGTCTTCTACAGTCGCCTGTCTTGTCTTCCGAAATTTCCTGCGTTTTCACCACTTACGCACTTAGGAAGTCAGTCGACTGTAGAAGGTTTCTCAGTCGCTTGTTGGTTTACAGGAGCATATCCGACCTTTATCAGTTGACTGTCCTTCCTGGTACCATTTGAACTCACACCTGCCCTTTGACACAGTACAAAAAGGCGACTGCGAGTTCTTCATCAGTTGACTGTCTGGCGCGTATTTTCTATCCCTTGGCGTTTTCCATACGGATTTCAAAGGGGGTTTTGGGTATTTTACTCGAGGGGGTTAAAGAACTTATAAAAGGGTCTCCTACCGTTCCATTGGAGACCTCTGGAGCTCTTGAACCCTTGAAACCCTTTAGAATTATTTGATCTCATTTCTAAGATTAAAATCCCTCATTTTCCCCAAGCCCTAGAATCTTATTCTATTGCTCTCCAACCTAGAATCAAAGTTGATATCCTCTAGGTATTTGGTGGTGACAAGAGAAAGGGCTTCACTCTCTTCTTGGAAAAGATCAGCACTCACTTCACTTTACTCCTGCAAGTTCTACTTCAAGGCAAATGTGTTTGTAAGTGTTTACTTTCGAATTTCATTATCTCGTATTTCGATTTCACTCTCGGTTTGTGAGAGTGAGTTTGCTTGATCCCAAGTTTTGGGGGTCAAGAACATTGATTGTTGTTCGATTACACTTGTAGGGTTGCTACAAGTGGTTTTAAAGGAAACCTCAAGTTAGAGTTCTAACTTAAGTATCCAGAGGTATCCGGGTGGAAGGGACGTATGATTACCGGGAACTAGTTGGGATTGGACTTGGGTAATCCGAACCCTTGAAACATCTCATTGTTAGCTTGTTTAATTTTGGATTAATTTATAATTTTACATTTATTGTTGGTTGGAGATTTAAATTGGTATAATATCGTTTAAATTTTATAAACAATATTCAACCTCCCATCTAGTGTTTTCCTCATAGCCAAGGTCCTTACAATTGGTATCAAAGCACAAAGTTTATAGCAATGGCATCCAACAACAACGCTCCTCCACCTCCTTCGTACAATAATCACGACCGTGATGGTGCTTCTACGTTTTCGCAAGATAATCAACGGTTCGTCCTCTGCATTTCAATGATACGAATTTCGGCTATTGGAAGTGTCGGATGGAGACATTCTTAAGGCTGGCTGTGCATGGCATAATCTATAGATTTTGTTCAAATCGTTGGATTGGATTTCAAATGTTAGAACCTCAATTGAAAATTTGAAGACTTCTTAACTGGATCCTTCCTTCGGGTCTCTTGTTTCTAGAGCCAATCAAACGATTTCGTCCACAATTTTTAACATCCACTGGTGAGCTTACCCCCAAGCTTGAGGTGAAGGAGTCATCGAGAAGGGGGAAGATGAGTTGGTGAGGGGAGGGTAGAAGAGTGATGGAAATATGTGGGGTTAAAATTGGAAAAATGAGTGGGTTTTAAGAAAGACAAAAATAACAATACAGTGTATTCATAATATGGGTGGTAATTTGGGCCACGCTGGCTCGGTCTGGTTTTCTTAAAGGACCGAGCTGGGTCGGCCCGATAAGACTTTGGTCCATTCGAGTGCGGTCCGTGCACGGTCCGATAAAAATTTGGGACATCGAGTCCGATTTGATAGGGTTAAAAGGATTATATGTGTGAAAGATTGATATCCCTCTTCAAAGTTCATATTTGGTCTGGTTATTTTATGGAGTAAGTACACTACAATTAGATGTTATTAGGAAATATATTTACGGAGGATCTTTCAAATTAAATTAAAGTAATTAACAATAGGGAGTATTATATAGTATACACTATACAATGATGAGAGCCTCTAGTCAGATCGGGGATTATATAGAAACAGAATACGAAGTGATAATACGAATAGAACTATTGAAGTGGGGCGGTTAAGCAAACTCAAAAGGATTTCGTGCCGTGTCGTGCAGCCCAATGGGCTGAATAGCTTGGCCCCGACCAGGCACGAAAATGAACCGGGCCGGGCCGGCCTAATAAGGATTTTGGGCCAAAATTACCGGCCCAGGCACGGTCTTATCGTGTCGTGCCGAAAATTGCTACCACTAATTCATAAGTGCGTTGAATTCATAGAATCACGCGGTGCAATTAACAACACTCTAAAAATAGGCCAACCATAAGAAATTAACATTTGTTAGAACTCAAAGAAAGAGTAACCATGGCTCAAGGCCATGGTCCTCTATTTATTCAATATTATGGAATACCAATGGGTAAGAAGCCCAAGGGACCACCACTACTTAATAGTGGGGGTGCAATGGAAGATAATGAGGGGAGGGAGGCCTTAGATAATGAGGGGAGGGAGGCCTTTTCCTCACAACAATTCCCCTTATCTCTCCATTACCTTGGGTTAATCATATGAATACTTCAAGATTCAATATGCTAATGAGGTAGATACTTCTGGATCCAGAGTCACTGTGGTTGCCTCATTAAAACCTTAGCTGTGGAAAACCCAGTTGGAAAAACCAGCAGCTTTAAGGGAAAAGAGTACAACCAACTGGTGACTCCCCCTGATCCATACAACCCTTATGCTGGTAGGTCTTTTAGCTTTCATTGGAGGTGGACACTTCAGGGTCCAGAGTTAAATGAGGTTTTCTCATAAAAACCTTTGGCTATGGAAAACCCAGTGGAAAATCCCATAGCTAAGGGAAAAGAGTACAACTCTAGTATCAACTCCCCCTGATCTGTACAAGGTTCAGGCTTGCAGATCTCCTATATATCTATACAATCATTTCCTATTCATCTATACATTCATCATGTTCTGAAAGCAAATACAATCATCACTCATCTATACAAGTTTCACTTATATCTAGTGGCTACTGGAAAACAGTGGAGCTCTGGAGTGGTACGCTCTTCGAAGTTGGTAGATGACTCCACGTATGTATTATTTTACTCAGTCTTCACTGTGTCTGCAAGGTACTACTGGACCTGGCTGAGCGTATTCTAGACTTGCTTCTTGGATGATGAGCTTCTCAGAAGATGTAGACTTTGGAGGATGATGTGTAGATCTGTAGGAGGTGGCCAGACATTTGTGCTTAGTCATCGCGATGATTTGTAAACCTGCATATGCGATATATATTCCTTGGATGATGATCCTTGACCCTTGGAAGTTGCGCAGAAGAAGCTTATCCTTGGTCCAGTGATGCTCTCCAAGGCAGCACTGTATCTGGCTAACAGCTTTACTGCAGACGTTCTATTAGGGACACGTGCAGTTGGCCAGATAAACGAGTGTAACTAGTACACTAGATCTAGGCTCTTCAGGACCTAGGATGTCCTCCCACTCTTCCAGCGACTGGAAGGCGTCATAAATAAGCATCCATTTTTAATAGATTGCAAACAGACATCTTTCTTCATAAACTCCTGGTGTATGAAGAATATGATAGGTATAAAAGGATTCCACCACGAAGGTTTTTAATCTGTAAGCCGAGAAAATACCTTGTTATGTCTAGGTATTTCATTACTTCATTACGAAGGTATGCTTAAGGCTATCAGATATCTCAATGGTCTCTGCATGAGATCCTATTAGATTTAAGTCGTCCACATATACGGCGACTAATACAAATCTTGTCCCGTTCTTTTGATAAAGATACACGGGAAGACTTCATTATTAGTGAATCATTGTTCCGCAAGGAATTTGATAAATCTGTTATACCAAATTTTTCTTGGTTGCTTAAAATCATGTAATGATCTTTGAAGCCTTAATAGAGAAGACGTTCATACGTATCTTCTCTGGGGTAGAGTATACCCTTCTGGAAGTTTCATATAGATCTCTATATCTATATTGCCGTATAGATATGCAGTCACAACGTCCATGAGCTGCTTTTCTTGGCTTTCCCAGAGACGGTTAGGCTTAGTATGAAATAGGAAAATGATCTCATTTCCTTCATTTATTTTTGTTATGAAAACCAACTTATATTCCATTGGTTTTACACATTCAGGTGTTTGGACTACTGGTCCATAGACTTTGCATTTCAGGAGTGAGTCCAGCTCTACTCTTATTGCCTCGTCCCACTTTGGTCAATCTATGCGTTTACGCTATAGAAAAGTGGGTTGACGACATCGTCGTATTCAGCGACGTGAACGGCAATAGCGAACGCAAAATCATCGACGACGATTGTGCTATATCTGTCCAATAACTCTCCAGTACGTAGGTAATATAATGATGTTTCTCCTATTGTTTCCTCTACAGGGGGAATCAGGAGGTGAGAGGTCGCTGGTCTGAGCTCAGCATCCTGCAGAGGGATCATTTTAATATCTCCAGGAATCTTCCTCTTTCGAGGAACTTGATCTTTTGAACCTGTCTGGCGTCCTCTTTTCAATTGATGTACAGCCAATTTTGCTGCCGGTGGATTGCATCCATCTTTGGGGATGTCAATCCTAGCTGGCGTGTTGGCAGCAAGGACATGTGAACGAACAGTCTAATGGATTGTCCATGAATTTATCTGGCAATTGATGTACTTTAGTCTGAATGTGAAGGATCTTCAGGATATCACCTTCACACAGAAAAAGTATGCGGATCATAAAGAGATTAGGACTTTTGTGTCCCCTTGATATGGTCTCAGAAGCTTCAAGCTTCTTTAGGCTGCGTGCCTATTTTAATGAGACTTTGCTCATTAAATTCACAATTATCAAGAAGTGCCTTTAATGCATTGCTTGTCAGGGGTTCTAGGTATCTAATAATACATGGCGAATCAAACCATATAAAGATAACTAGTTTTGATGAGGACCCATTTTGGTCCTCTGAGGTGATGCTATTGGGACATATATTAGCACATCCAAACACTCTCAAATGAGATATGTTTGGTGGTGAACCATAAGCAAGCAGCATCAGCAATAAGATATGGCCACAAGAGGGTCGTATCGTGATAAGCGATGTGAAATGCATTATGGAGTATCCCTAAACTTCCACAGGCAACTGGGATTTAACAATGGACGTGAAATCCAATGGAGTCTCTTTATCAGAGACTATGATAACACATTCTGAGTATGAACATGCTACATGATGTCTTGGCAGTAGTCTTGAAAGACATTGGTAGTGAATTCACCCACACTATCGCTTTTGAGAAAGCTAGGTTGCGGGTGGATAAAAAAGGCACATATAAAACCATCTAGTAGATACATCTATCAGTACAATGAAGTGCCAAAATGGGCCACTTGCGGGATGAATATGCCCGCAAAGGTCACCATGTATTCTCTCAAAGAAGCCATGAGACTCTAATCCCACTTTCAGGAGGGAAGGTCTCTCTATAAGTTTTCCCGTATGACAAGGGGACAATGAAACTCAACATTTGGAAGAATTTTCAAGTTCTCCAAGGTATTCATTTGATGATGTGTCCATCATCGCTGATCCAGGATAACCAAGTCTATTGTGTCAGAGTTGAAAACTCCGGCAATGAAAGGCACTTCTGGTGCTAAGTTAAGTTGGCTTTATATAGGATGAATATCTGTAATGATAGGGACCCAAATCATGCGTAGATGGTCTTCTGGCCATCCTCTTGCCGAGTAACATAAAAATATCCACTATTTATTATCCATAGTTCCCAAGTTATGTTCGTTTAAATGAAATATACTTGAAACTTGGGAGATTACTCTATGAATTAGGAGAGAAATATGCATCTTTTAGTCTCGTTGTATGTGGGAGCAATTTTAATGCTTCACCAGTGCATCGATGCACTGTCCACAATATACCACACGTCATCTATATTAATGCAAAGTGAAAATTTATTTGAGTAATTCAAAATAAAGTTCATTCAAAGCAAACTACAGATGAAGCTACATTTATTTGAAATGCATAGAAAAACAGAAGATAAGGCTCAATCGAGCAGATCATCATTTTTGAAGTCTTGTGCAGTGAACTTGGTTGGAGCTTGAATATCCGCCAGGTTTGTTTCAGGGGGAGGCTTCAGGCTCGCCTAATACAGGTCCTGGAGGTGGCGGGAGTGCGATAGTTTCTGGACCAATGTCCAGCCATGCCACATATATGTCATTTGTCCTCCTAGTTCTTCTTTGAAATTGGCACTGGACCAGTGTTCTTACGCTTTCATGTGAAGTTTTTATTCCCATTGTTGTTGATCTGGGGTGGTGTTCTTGCTGGATTCGTTGCAGCTTTCCCTTTGTTCTTTCTAGCCTTATTCTTGTTTTTCCACTTCTGGGGAGAAACATGGTGGGCTTCAGGGAGAGGGACAGCACCAGCAGGGCGCAGATTATGAGTGGCAAGTTGTAAGTCTCTATTCTGCTCTGCCCTAAGAAGGTGAGAGATCAAATCAGAGAACTTCGTGAAGTTGCATTCATGGTACTGTTGCATAAGGATTGCATCTTTCTCGTGGAAGAGGTGAATGTCTTTTCCAACATGCGATGCTTCGAGACTTCTTCACCACACAACTTCAGGCGTGAGGTGATATTATAAAGTGCTGAGTTGTACTTAGCAACGGACTTATAGTCCTGAAGATGGAGATTTTTCCACTCATAACTGGCACGTGGCACTATGACATCAATTTGATGCCTAAAACATGCCTCCAGCACTGTCCACAACTCAAGAGGGTCTTCTACCGTTAAGTATTCGGTCTTTAATGTCCGATCTATGTGTCTCCTGATATAGATAATGGTTTTCGCCTTATCCATGTCGGATACAATGGTAGTAGAACTGCCAGTTGGCTGGGCCACTGCAAGGGCGTTACTAGCAGTTGTTGGGCCGTTGCGGGGGCCAGAATTGAGTGAAGGAGTGACATTGAACACAAGTGGAACTTCAAGTCCACTCGCCAGCTCAGGTAGTTCTTTCCTGTTGCGTCAAGGATCTCGAAATCGATGCTAGCCAATTTTGCCATTTATCTTTGCATTTAAAATGACACGAATTAATAAAACATATTAAAAATTCGTATGAAGTTAATAAATTAGTTGCATGGATCGGCCAGTCACCAAATAATAAAGTCCAAAGTCCAAAATTATACAGTCCTAAAAGTACAAAAGACTAAAATGAAAAAATTACAACTTGGAAACCCATAGGGGTCCCTGCAAATTTGCAATTTGGCCTCCATCTTCAAGGAAAGAAACTCCGGTCTTTGGCTTTATACAAATTATATCCTCACTATAATTTCTCTCAAAAAGGAAAAGAAAATACGAGGAATATAAAAAGGTGACAAATTGGCCGATCCAAAACAACTTCTTAATTTATTAATAATCCACGCAATTTATAATTCAAAGACTTCACATGCATATTAACATCAACATCGCACGCTATTTAATTGGAGAAATATAAAATATTTAATAATTACTTGGGCCACATGGAGACATATCATGCACCGTTAGGTTAGATAACTAACGACAGAGCGATCTCAGGACCTTCCATAATTATTAAATAAATAAAAATCTAATTAATCCAAGTAATATGCATTTTGATGAAAAATCAACCAAAAGGTTGTCAAAATTAATAATTTGATTTTTCTTAATTTTTACAGAATTTTCCCGGATTTTTCTGTTAAATTTAAGGAATTAATAATGAAGAACTGATTAAAAATCAGTTTTAATTACTTTTAAAGCTTATTGGGCTTATGTGTGGGCTTCAGGCCCAACAGTCAAAATACTAAAATTTATTTAGTTTTGGGCTGCAGGCCCATAGGCTTTAAAATTTTTTTAAAGAATGTGTTAGGACTCAAATGGAAAATTTGGCTAGCGGTTGGATAAAATCAAAAAAAGAGTAACCATGGCTCATAGTCATGGTCCTATATATATTCATATCAATGGTATACCATGGATCCCCACTACTAAGTAGTGGTGAGTAATGGAGGGATATAGAGGTGGGATGCCAAAGGCCTCTCTCACTCATAACACTCCACCTTATCCATCTATTTCTTTGGTCTTAGCGTATAAAGCTAAGTGGATGGATACTTCTGGATTCAGAGTAATCGTGTTTGCCTCGTTAAAACCTTAGCTGTGGAAAACATGGTGGAAAAAACCAACAGCTTAAGGAAAAAGAGTACAACCCACAGGTTACTCCCCCTGAACCATACAAGCTTCAGGCTTGTAGATATCCTATGTATCTATACACCAATATCCTAAGTATCTACACATCTTCCATAAAATTCCGAAAAGAAAAAAAAAATACAATAATCGCTCATCTATACAAGTTGCACTCATATCTGGAAGCTGCTGAAACTAAGGGAGCTTTGACGTGGTATGCTTTGCGAACTTGGCAGATGGCTCCATGTCTGTAGACTTCGACCCGGTTGTCATTGTGTCTGTAAGGTACTGCTGGACCTGGCTGTGCATATATTCGATTTGATTCTTGGATGATGAGCTTCTCGGAATATAAGTATGATGTAGACTTAGGATGATGCTGTGTAGATCTTCGGGAGTTGGATGTTCATTTTGTGCTTAGTCATCGGGATGATCTTTAACCTGCATATGCAAATATATTCCATGGTTTCTGATACTTGACCCTTGGAGATATGCAAAAGTTATGTATCCATGGTCCAGTGTTGCGCTGCAGGCGCTGCACTATATCTGGCTAATAGCTTTACTGCAAACGTTCTATAAAAACACGGGCAGTTGGCCAGATAAAGGAGTTGGGCACTTCAGGACCTAGGATATTCTCCACCTCTTCCAGCTAGAGGAAAAGGTCTTCAATATGCATCCATACAACCGGTTGGTGTATGTATTGGAATGCAATTGTCCATGTTTCTTCACCAACTTTAGGTGAATGAAGTTCTCATTTACAGGATGATAAGTCATCTTCAGGATGATGTTTTCATCTTATGGTTGATTATTCATCTTCTGGATGATTATTTTCTCTTCAGGATGATGGTATCATCATAAGGATGATATTTTCATATTCGAGATGAGTATTTCATCTTTATGATGATGGTATCTTCTTCAGGATGTACATTCATCTTCATGATGATGTTATCATCTACAGGATGAGTATTTCATATCCAGGATGATGGTTTCATCTTCAGGGTGTCTATTCATCTTTAAGATGATGGTTTTTGTAAGTCAAGTTGCCTAGGTCATTCATATCATATTTGAAAGATAGGCTTAAACAGATAATTCGGTATACGCTTCAAGAGATCCGATGAAATTTTAGTTATTTACAAAAATGAACTCAAATCTTTTCTTTTGCTCATATAAAGATGCAAAGTACAACCTAAAGTAGGAGTCCTCTAAGATACTTTATTGGTTGTATTTTATTTTATTTATCATAGGATAAATGTCCCAAAAATCTATCCAGGCAATAAGAGAAATTTATGAGGTAATGTTGTCACAACATCCATAGCAACATAGACCAAAATTTCATTTGCCTATCGTATGGGTTTTTCGCAATTATGACCAGGTAGTCTGATGCATGATATTTATATATTTTGTAAGTGAGTCAAACTCATCTTACTAGATTATTACCTGAGTTCGGAGAATTTAACCACTAAGCTATATCATAATGATTATAGCATACGATTTTTTTCTGTTTATACAATACTTATATAACCCACAGGTTTGATATCTTTTGATACCAATACTTCTGGTTCAAACACATCACATTTCATAAGTGAGTACATCTCAACTTATTATTGCCTCGTTCCACATAATTTTGGCCAATCTCTATTGCTTCAGGCAACAGAGTGTGGAGACGATATTTATAATTATCATTTAAAAGGCAAAAATGAAACATGAGTTATTGTCGACAAGTGTGTTTTTATTATCCAAACACCTCCCCATGTACATACATTATACATTTATGTTTCAAATTATTCCTGATTCATCTCTTCAGGAGGTTCTGCAAAATGGAGAGGATATGGAAATGAGCTCAGTTTCCTGTGGTGGTATTGTTTAAAGGTCTCAATGGGTTATATTTCTCATTGATGACCCATGGTATTCTTCATCCATTGAGGACATCCACTTCTACTACTGGTGGATTGCATCCATTATTATTGGTATGTCAATCCTAGCTGGATTTTTAGCAGCAGGGATGTGTGATTCTGACAATATTCAGATTGTCAGTTTAAATGTTTAAAAATTGTTTAATAGTTGCATAAGTGTGGATCTTCATGATCTCATCACATTCATGATATGATCAATTGAGCTTCAGGCTTAGGGAAATAATTATGTTGAACCTAATACTGGGAAATTAAAGAATCCTAAATGTGAATGATCTTTACGATCTAATCTTCACTATCGATTCTTTATATGAGAACCATCAACGCACAATCTATGAGATGTGCTCTAAATGCTTTCCACGTAAGGGGTGCTCCGAATTTATTTATCTGGGTTAATTACGCCCGAAAAATAGATCTAAGACGACATTCTGATGGTTTATAGTGGTGTTATGGAGAGACCATCATGGCAACCAAATACCCTCATAAGAGAGATGTTTGGTGATGCTCTATATGCAAGGTGCATCGTCGAAAAATATGACCACAAGAGGGTCTTATTCTGATTAATGACACAACATGCAAAGTAGAATAATGATAAAACGCTTTCCTCCGTTAGGAGGTCTCGGAAAATGGTTATATGTGGTGATCAGGCACATATAAATATGTTCTAAGTAGGCGTTTTAATGGTCTACATTATAATTGCATGTCCCCATGCAGCCACCAGTAACTGGATTTAACGGATGAGAATACCATTATTATCAATTAAATGATTTACATATAACCCATTTCTGGGTGTGAACACAAAACTTCAGGGTGTTCAATTTTATTCCAGTTGTTAAATATAATTGATTTCACAGTGTTATCCAAAAAAATTTGCAATAAGCTCGACTTCAACGAAGTCGAGCATAGAACTAGGGATATGAACCCGTCAAGGCACGATCTATAAGATGTGCAATAATGACTCCCCCATTTGGGGTCTCGGAATATATTCATCCAGGATGGTTAATATCGATGAATAAGTTCCACTGCGGCATTTTTTAGGGTGGTATGAGGGTAAGTAACATCCCAACCAATATCCCAGTAATGTAATATGTCCGTTGTGATTAATAATAATCTGGACTGCGGTTGGATAACAAGGTTTTGATTTTGACCATTTTAAGAGGATATATAGATGAGTACACTAATGTACATCATCAGCCCTATTAGGGAGTGAAAAAGTTTAACTTTTATCCCTAAAATACTCTCAAGAGACCAAGAGGTCTTCATAATTTAATGATGATAGTAAAATGTATCATATAAATTCTATTAGAGGAAGTATTGAGATTCAATATCCACGTGAAGTGGAGATGTTCTCGTAATCATTTTTCCCGTTTAATGGGATAATGAAAATGTCACCATATTTGAAGAAACTTATAGTTATTCGTTTATATAGATTGGTAAATGATGTCTTGCATCAATAACGATCCAAGGTGGCATATTATATCGTACCAAAAGTAAGATTTGGACGAAAGTGGGCACTACATGTGTTCCTTTATCTTCCTATGTTTGAATTTATTTGGGAAAAAGCTTCTGGCTTTATGATTTTTAATATTTGAGAGTACATGCATATCCTTATATAGAGTATTCAGGCTTTGTAAAGCTTGAACCTCAAGTAGACGTCCCAAAAATAATTATCTACTGGATAAAATTAAGGGTGAAATGCTTTTTAAAGCATAAGTCCGATGCTATTTTGAAAAATACTTACTAATAACTATGGTTTGATACTAGATTAAATTTTATTTTCATAAATATATTTGTCCTCGTAGAATATCTATGTATACAAAATTGGTAGATCGACAAACGTCGTCTAGACTAGATATGTATATATTTTCAATGGCATAATCTAATGACCTATCATATTACAAAAGCAATATGAGACTTTTCGGAACTTCTGGGTCTGATATAGGGCTGACATTGATTATTCTAAGTAGAGTTATATCATATCTTCTCTTTCTTTATTTATGTCCAGGTCATTATATGCCACGGTCTTCCCCTGTTTTAAGTATTCCACTAATATAATTTATGATGGACTTTTCAAAGTTCATGTGAATGCTCTAGTATGGTCTTCAGGCCATTTTATTGAGCCAATCTGGATTTATGTGGATAGAGGAACATGAATACGGGGAGTAAAGATGCGTTGGTGTGAAAAATTTAGTTCTCACGTTTATGCATGCACGACTCCAGACGCGTGCATTATGCAAGGCTACATTCAAGAATCTTACATTGTAACGTGAGTGTACTAAATAAATTAGCGGATTTACGGCATTTTTGGATGCATATAATATTATATATTAAAATAGATATGATAGATATATTTGCCGTGAAGTACGCATCATTTAGACGTATGTCCAGAAGATGGAAGCATACGTCTACCAGAACTAGCTAATTTGCAACTGGAATAAATTTGAACACCCTGAAGTCTGTGTTCCCACCCAAAATGGGTAATATGGATTAATCATTAAATAATTTATACGGATAAATCATCCGTTAAAAATCTAGTTGCTGGTGACTGCATGGAGACATGCAATTACACTGCAGACAATCAAAACGCTTCCTTAGAACCTATTTATATGAGCCTGATCACCTCATATAAACATTTTCCGAGAAATCCTAATGGGGAAAGTGTTTAGAGCACATCTTAAAGATTGGGCCAAGATGAGTATACATCCACATATCACCTCTATAACCTATCAAAATGCAGTCTTAGAACTATTTATCGAAAGTAATTACCCCAGATAAATAGATTTCGAGCACTCCGAACAGGGAAAGCATTTAGAGCACATTTAATAGATTGTGCCTTGATGGGTCTTATATAGAGAATCTATAGTGAAGATTAGATCCTGAAGATCCTTCACATTCAGATCTCTTTAAATTTCCAGTATTAGGTTCAACTTGGATATTACAATCATCCCTGAGCTTGAAGCTCAGTTGACCATTTCAAATATCATGAATAGTGATGTGATCCTGAAGATTCACACTAATGAAACTTTTAAACAGTTTTCAGACATATTAACTGACAAATCGAATAATATCAAAAATCACACATCCTTGCTGCTTAAAATCCAGCTAGAATTGATATCCCAAACATAATAGATGCAATCCACCTGTAGCAGAAGTGGATGTCATATATGAATTAGAGGACATACCACGAGGCTTCAAAGAGAGAAAAACTCCTGGAGACCTTTAAACAATATCACCACATGAAAGTGAGCTCATCTCCATATTCTCTCCTTTTCCTTTAGAAGAGATGAATTTGGAATAAATTGAAATATTTTTGAATAATATACGTATAGAGGGAGGTGTTTGGATAAAACACACACTTGTCGACAACTATTCACATTTCATTTTGCCACTAAATGTGATAATTATAAATATTGTTCCACACTCCGTTGCCTGAAGCAAATGTAGAGATTGGCCTGAAATGTGGAACATGGCAATAATAAGCTGAGATGGACTCGCTTATGAAACGTGAAGTGTTTGGACATGAAGTCCTGATATCAAAAGATATCAAACCTGTGGGTTAATGAGTATTGAATAAACACAAATATAAATAAATAAAATCGTATGCTATAAGCAATATGCTATATCTTATAGGTTTATTACGCTGAAACCAGAAAGTAATCAAGTAAGATGAGCTTGACTCACTTACAGAATTATATAAATTGTTGCATCAGGCTCCCTGGTTATGTTTGCGTAATTCCTACGATTGGCAAAGGAAAATTTGGGTTTTTGCTACTATGGATGTTGTGACAGTACAACCTTATGGATTTATTCCCAATTTCCTCACTTGCCTAAATAGACTTTGAGCTATTTAATGAAATAAATAAATTGCAACCAAGAGAGTGTAGGAGGATAAATGCCCATAAGGCGATTTATCCTAAGTGTACGTCTTGTTAATAGAATATATGGTGTCCATTATCCTAAGTATGAATTCGGATGAATAATATACTTAGATAATGTCCATAGACTTATAGTTAGGTCCTTACTATCCAGATAGGATCTCGATTATGAGTAGTAAGCGACCGTATAGAAACTCAAGTCTTAAACGGTTCATGGTCATAGATGTGTCGAGAACTGGATATCGGTACATCAGACAAACCACCGTGTCTTTGTCTTACCTTAGGGTAATGATGATCTCATAGTCATTCGACTTGGTGAAGTCGGAGACGAGACACATGTGCTCATTGGAGAATGAATTCACTGAACGATCAACTTAGAGTTATTAAAGGGTTAACTTTAACTAAACTGTCTATAATAACTCTAGGGTGATGACATGTAAGCTGGTCATTAAGACCTGAAGTCATTTGTACGAACCTGTGAGTAAACGGTGTCGCTTAAACTTATGATCTAGCTTCGAGGCTAGGCCTGCTGAAAGATCCTAGGTTGGGTTACACCTGAAGCTCTCAATGCGAGTAGATGACTAAGATGGGATTCGTCTCTTCCGTTAAAGGTAAGTTAGTGTCACAGGTTCAGTACGGTCTTTGTGTTAATCCTCGGCCGAGGTACGTTGTAAGATGTACAACGTGAATACAACAAAGACCGCCGTATATTGACCAATGTTGTCTAATGGGGTTGACAGTAAACCGTACCCTAGACCAACAGGGACACAGTCTTAACGAAGGGACTATAGCTAACTGTATTCATCACTGACACAGTCAATGTGTTCCCAACGATACTTTTGTCAATGGATCGATCACGTTATAATGATTCTGAAACAGGGACGACAACTACTGCTCGTGGTGACCGTCGTCTAGGGGTTTCGAGCCCCAACATGTAGTAAGGTCAGGCTGTAGGGTCTCACACCGAGTAGCGTTCATGTCTTAGTAATAGAAAGCTTAATAAGAGAAGTTCATTCGACGAAATAGAATAGTTAAAGTTCACAAGCCAGTTGTGAGACTAAGTCATAGATGCAATAGGGACATTGTTGTATTTGATGCAAACAAAGATTAAACGTGTCGTAAATTGGTTACGACAATATTTGTAGGAACAAAAGTATTGGAAAGGGTTACCTGGTTGACGGGATCATCCCGATCTAAACACGGGTTCAAACCGCGTCCAAATCGGAGCTTAAACGAGCCCAGAAACACAAAAACAGTCCGAGGCAAAGTGGGTTGGATGGCACGGCCCACTGATTGCAGCGGGCCGGCGCCCGCCCGCCTTTTGCCTTGGGCGAGCGTGCCCGCTAAGCCTAGCGGGTGCGTCCACAACTTAAGTTAAAATAGGGTTTTTGAAACCCCTTATGACGGCTACGAAAATTGATTTTTTTGTACATCTTTGGGCAATTGTTTGAGAGGACAAACGAAGTCGAAATTCGTCGCCGTTCGTTCCTACACGTTCACCATTAGAAGCCCTTCGAATTGATAACTTGTTTGGTGTTTAAAGTTTAATGGATAAAGAATTAATTCATTGAAGTTGGCCTTTATGAAAGGCTCACTAAACTTCAATTAAAGCTAAATTAGCTAAACTAATTTCTCCTCTATTTGTTTTTGTCCCACATTGCTCGCAACGAAAATAGAAGTGCCGACTGCCTATATAAATAGGGGTGCACTCTCTTCGTTGAAAAATGCACCAAGTCTTCGATCGAGTAGCTCCAGATTTTAGAGCAAGCTCTATCTACGACTAAACTATTCTTTCTCTCTTCTTCCTATTCTCCCGACTAGTCCTAGCAAGACTACGAAGGGGGTTTGGATTCGGATCCAACGTCTAAGACGCAGGTCTACTCAGTGAAACCTTCTACCGCGTGTGATCGGCTTGGAGACGGGTGTCGGCTCGGGCAGATCGGTTCGAAGGTGCGAGGTGGCTCGGGTGGATCGAGTCAAGGCTGTTTGGCTACGAGGAGCATCAGAAGACGGTGAGGTACATCTTGCCCGCCCCAGGGTTGAGATTCCGATTATGTTCTCTAAGTAATTTTAGTGTAATTTAATTTCGTCGCACTAGGATAGATCCCTCTTGGGGTGGTCAGATCCAACCCAAGTTGGCATAGATCGGGCTAGGTTCTGGATCCCTTAGGGCCTAGCTAATTTGTTTAGCTAGCTTGTTTTATTTTTCCGCTGCGCTTTATGCCTCTGTGGTCCGTCTGACTTAGGACGGACACAGATCCGAGCTCTGAGAGTCCGCCAAAACCCCTTCAGTGGTATCAGAGCTTCGTTATGCTTCAAGATCTACATTTGCGACGATTTTAAATCTTTTAAATTGCTTGTTTTGAACATACAGACATTTTGACTTTATATTAAAATCGGCTTAACATTTTTTTTGTTTTAAAATTGTTTTGTAACATGAAATTTTTTTGAGGACGTTTTAAATTTTATGTGATAAATTTAATAGGTCTTCTATGTTTAAATGCTTTTTTAAAATTTTATTTTATGAGATAAAATAATTTTAGCAAGCATTTAAAAGTTTTTAAAGTTTATGTAACATTAAGGAAAAATTTTATTTCATGAGATGATATTGAAAATTTATTTCTTTTAGTTACATAAAGGTTGAAAGTTTTTAAACTTTATCTGAAAGTTTTAAAAATTAATTTCAAATGATTTTTAAAATGTTTTAAAATTGTTTTAAAGCATATGTAACATAAAGAAAAAATTTATTCCCATGAGATGAAATTATAAATTTATTTCTTTTAATTACATATAGATTTCAAGATTATTTTATGCGATATTTTAATCATAGAAATGTTTCGTTAAATTTTAAAGCTTAGGTTTGAATTTAATATTTGATAATTTTATGAAACCTAATTTTATGTGATAAAAGTGCTTCAAGCTTTAAAATTTTAGATATTTAAATTTAAATGTTAAATTTTAGATTTGCAAGTTATTTAATTATGTTGTAGATAATAACTTGCATGTTCTCATTATATGTCACTTTATTGAACCTTTAATTTATGTGATTAAATTAGTTGGTTTATGTTTAATGGACATGATGAATAAAGTATTCATGAACCCTTTAAGTTAGCCATTAATTGATTAAAAGTTTAGAAGATAAATTTTTTAATAACTAGTGACATGCTATGTTTTAAATAAACAAATACAACACCAAATCCTAATACCAGATTAGGATAATCCCTTTTATGATGATTATCATTAAATGACTAATTTTGTAAAATGTTGTAATTGGTTTATTAAAATCCTAATTAGATTGAGATAGCACGATGAACATAAGAACGATATAGTTGATAAGGATCTAATAAAAATTGTTCAACAAATCCATAAAAATTTCGAATTTTAGGATCCACTAGTTGATAAGGATTAACTACTATTAATTAAAAGCCATTTAGTTGATGGATGAACATAGAATTGATGAACCTCCTTCAATGGATCATGATGTCGGTCAATGTGCTTGGCTAAGTTTGCTGGACCACCCTAGCTAGTCTAGGGGCCAAGTGGTCCTAGCTTAGTCAATTCCCTGGCCGCGTCCGCAGGACCGCAAGGAGTCAAATCATGACTGTGTAAGTCCATTGGCTATACTTAAGTCAAATGCGATAATAATCTTCTTCAAGATAAATCGTAGCCCTCCTTGTTTTAAGAGTTGGCAACTGTAAGACCCGTGTTACGGTTGTTGAGCTACACTCAAGATGTGGCATAGCAATCTTATAAAAACTGATTTCTTGATAACATCTTGACTTGACCCGAACCGTCGTCTCGTGCATACACCGAGCGACGGCGTAAGTCTAACCAAAGATGTAGTCCAAGACCTGACCCAAACCGACGTGTCGTACATACACCGAGCGCCAGGGCAAGTCGGGCTAGACACGAAAACAAGGGTCCGACTAGGCTAGCAATTGTGATTTGGATGAGCACACTCATGATCACAAATGACTTGGGGTAAATAGCGAAAGGGAATCATATTTAATTTGATTGACGATGAGTTCGTCTACTTACTGCAGAGTCGGATA
The DNA here is from genome assembly GCA_030789695.1 of Scilla litardierei. NCBI lineage: Eukaryota > Viridiplantae > Streptophyta > Magnoliopsida > Asparagales > Asparagaceae > Scilla > Scilla litardierei. The sequence goes on along the minus strand of CM061139.1, from coordinate 175,459,016 downwards.
ACTTGTTTGAGACACACTCAATGTTGTCAGACTCAGGGTAGTCGAATCCCTCTCTCATAAATGTTATTGTATAATAAACTGGTTATTATTATGGCTTTAATAAATTTAATGAGAGAATATAGTTTTATTAAAAACCATTGAAACTATACAACGAACATATACTGACTAAGTGTCTACTAAACTGCAGAATGGATTCAGGTCTAAAGTATATGATAGAGAAGAATGTGCTTGATGGAACAAACTATAAGGATTGGCTTAGAAACATTAAGTTAGTCCTTTCTCTAGCCGGGATTGGATACGTGCTATTCGAGGACCCTCTGGAAAAGCCGGACGAAGATGCGACTCCCGAGGAAAAGAAAGCCTACAAAGAGTACCAGAGGGATGCAGAGAAGGCCATGTGCCTTACTCTGGCTTCAATGAATAACGAACTGCAGAGGAAGCACGAACATTTGGATGTTCAAAGCATGCTTCTGAATGCAGAAGAGTTATACGGCAAGCGGTCTAAAGCTGCCAAGTTTGAAGCCACGAGCAACCTCTGGGGCACAAAGATGGAGACAGGGCCCATACAAGATCATGTCATTAAGATGATCGGGTACGTGGAAGACGCCGCCCAGTTGGATTTTGTCCTGGACAATGAGATGTCCGTGGACATCATCCTTAGGTCTTTAACCCCAGCCTTCAAGCCTTTCATTATTGGTTTCATTATGAACAATATTGAAACAGATCTTCCTGGTCTCCTCAACATGCTTAGGCAGTTTGAGGAAATCGAGAAGAAACCGACTGCGTTGGTTGTTGGCTCTGCTTCTTCAGACCAGCCGAAAGGCAAGGGTAAGAAGAGGCAGGTCCCACAACCAGCCAAGGGGAAGAATGGGACGAAGAAGATGAAAGGGACCCCGTCGAAATCTGAGTGCTTTCACTGCCATAAGATAGGCCATTGGAAGAGAAACTGCAAGGTTTACCTTGCAGAAAAGAAGAAGGTGCAAACTGATGTCTCTACCTCAGGTACAATAAATTAAATTCAATAAAACATAATTAATTCCATAAATGCTTTATCACATTGTATGAGATACTAAGACATCTGTGTAATGTATACAGGTAGCTGATATGAAGCAGAGGTTGGAAAAAGTTCCGAGGACGGTCGGCATCTGAGCAACGTTGCTGCTAGGGCTATGCGAGGACTTCAAGAGACATGAAGAAGAAGGAGCTGATACTTATTTCTTTGAATAAAATGTATCGTTCCTTAAGTTAAAACAATGATTGAGTGTTTAACACTCAAAGTTTATTTGATAAACAAATTATGATGCATTTTTATGAATCTGTTGTTTGAATAAATGTCTCGGGAAATGTGCCTTCTTTTGAAATTGTGATTTGTTGCGAGTGGCTTAAATTTCTGTGAATGTGGCTATCTGAGTTGGTTGCATAAATTCTCGAACTATGATGCAGAGCTTCAGAAAATTTTGATGGTTTGGAGCTGACCTAATGTTATAGTTAGTCGATAATTAAGTATAGTTCCAGAGCATATAAATTGTGTGCAATTACAATTATACACATATTAAGATTAATTCTTAATAAACTACATTTGATTCTTAAAGAGTTATTATTAAATGTAGTTAACGGAAAAAGTACAGTGTAGGACGCTTGACTGAGTAAGTCAATGTCAAGATTCCTTAAACCGATCTTGATATAACTCATTCGTCAAACCCAACTTAACACTGGTACGTTCCATCTAAGCACATATCAAATGGTTATGCTCTTCATATATATAGTCTAAATATGATTTAGATATATAATTGAAGTACTTACCAAATAATTCTTAAAGTCAGTGGGAGCTAGCTCATATACTTGGTTTCGGTTTCTCGGACTAAATAAAAAGGTTTCCAACTTATTTGAATTATCTATATAAAACATTGAATCAAAATAGTTTTGATTCAATCGAATATATAGAGACTTAGGGTGTCATGCATGTACTTGACATAGAGCTGAGACTGACTTATAGAAATGTTAGACCCTACATCTAGATTGTATGAGCTAATTGTTAGATATACAAAGAAAGGAAGATTGATCCAAATCATTTTAAGGATCAACCTTGTGTGATCAAGTGATGTATAAATAATCCATTAAAATGCATTATAGATACTCCTTAGTAAATCCACTCTTAGGTTTGTCAAATGAATGTCCAATGTGACTGATATGCTATAACGGTATGAGATACCGAGATAAATAGCCTAAGTGCAAGTGGGAGATGTAGGATGATATATGCCCATAAGGCGATTTATCCTAAGTGTACGTCTTGTTAATAGAATATATGGTGTCCATTATCCTAAGTATGAATTCGGATGAATAATATACTTAGATAATGTCCATAGACTTATAGTTAGGTCCTTACTATCTAGTAGGATCTCGATTATGAGTAGTAAGCGACTATATAGAAACTTAAGTCTTAAACGGTTTATGGTCATAGATGTGTCGAGAACTGGATATCGACACATTGGACAGACCACTATGTCTTTGTCTTACCTTAGGGTAATGATGATCTCATAGTCATTCGACTTGGTGAAGTCGGAGACAATACACAGGTGCTCATTGGAGAATGAGTTCACTGAACGACCAACTTAGAGTTATTAAATGGTTAACTTTAACTAAACTGCCTATAATAACTCTAGGGTGATGATAGGTAAGCTGGTCCTTAAGACCTGAAGTCATTTGTACGAACCTGTGAGTAAACGGTGTCTCTAAGACCTATGATCTAGCTTCGAGGCTAGGCCTGCTGAAAGATCCTAGGTTGGGTTACACCTGAAGCCCTCAAGGCAAGTAGATGACTAAGATGAGATTCGTCTCTTCCGCTAAATGGAAGTTAGTGTCACAGGTTCAGTGCGGTCTTTGTGTTAATCCTCGGCTGAGGTATGTTGTAAGATATACAACGTGAATACAACAACGACCGTCGTATACTGACCAATGTTGTCTAATGGGGTTGACAGTAAACCATACCCTAGACTAACAGGGACACAGTCTTGACGAAGGGACTATAGATAACAGTATTCATCACTGACACAGTCAATGTGTTCCCAACGATACTTTTGTCAATGGGTCAATCACGTTATTATGATTCTGAAACAGGGACGACAACTACTGCTCGTGGTGACCGTCGTCTAGGGGTTTCGAGCCCCAACCTGTAGTAAGGTCAAGTTGTAGGGTCTCACACCGAGTAGAGTTCGTGTCTTAGTAATAGGAAGATTAATAAGAGAAATTCATTCGATGAAATGGAATAGTTAAAGTTCACAATCCAGTTGTGAGACGAAGTCGTAGATTCAATAGGGACATTGTTGCATTTGATGCAAACAAAGATTAAATGTGTCGTAAATTGGTTACGAAAATATTTGTAGGAACAAAAGCATTGGAAAGGGTTATCTGGTTGACGGGATCGTCCCGGTCTAAACACAGGTTCAAACTGCGTCCAAATCAGAGCTCAAACGAGCCCATAAACGCAAAAACAGTCCGAGGCAAAGTGGGTTGGACCCACTTAGGCTAACTGTAACGCTCTGCTACCCAGGATAACCGGAAAGTACGAATCTGTCCCAGGTATTCCTAAGGCAACGAGTGTTACGGAGGAAAAGTACAAAAACTCTAGCAGGTCCACTGCGCACTGCTGGGATAGTGCCTGCAATGTTCCCAAAGCACAACCAAATAACCAAAAACATAAACACAGAAAGAAACACAGAAAGAAACACAGAGGAAAACTGTACAACAAATAAACCCAACGAAAAGTCTGTTACATATATACATCATCCATCTGTACATACATCCATCATAAACATCTCGTCGCTACCCAAACAAAACCCCAAACGTACAACACTCTCTCCTCTCCCCTCGCCATCCCAACGCAACTCATCCACAGAACTCCACTGCTCCACCTTATAGCCACCAACCAACTCCAACACCTGAACCTGAAAAATCAATGGTGGGACACGTCAAAACGTGACCCAGTAGGAATACCATACCCAACTAGCCCTTACATGAAGTGTGAAAAAGGTGCACGTGAGCAGGCAGAGGGTATGACATGGCATAAATATTTACTGCAGTAAAGGAAGTAACAACTATAGTTATGAGCATGTGGAAGCGTGCACGTGCAACACGCAAGGTGTACATACTAGCATAATGTACAAGTGGTAGCAGGAATAGGTACAACGTTTATAATAAGCAACTAAGTATTAATAGTAAAACAATAGAAATTAGTAACATGAAACCCATCTCAGTTCCACTTACTTAAGCTCCACAAATGAAAAGAAAACCACCTCAATTTTCCAATATGCACCAATCTCAAGCAATGCACGCATTCATGGCATCAATCATACATACAAGGCAACATTCACATCTATAACCACAAGTCACACATGATGCTCAATAATGCCATGATGCATATGAAACACAAAGCAATTGGTATGAGATGCAATGTAATGCAATGCAATGAGATCCCATGAATGAGCCGGCGTGCAAGTGTATCGTGCGCCTACTCCGTTATCACGTGGAGCCACCTAATGGTATTAAGAGGTTGCCTGCGACGACTTCACCCGCCTCCTACCGTGGCAACTTTGTCCATGCCCGTGCACTCCACCTTCGTGTCCCTAATATGAACATATCCAAAATTGCTTTCTTTTACCCACATCAACACCTTTTGGAGGCCAACATTGTTATCAACAGTTAATTCACTAAGATATTGAACATAAATGAAATGTAACAACTTTATGAACATGAGGTGGCAAAATAAATAACTGATGAATCATGTAACAATCATATAATGAAGCCGAAAAACATGAACATCCATAATTGAACACAAACAACACATTCATGCCACCCAGTTCCTGGAAATAACAGGACAGTCCCAAATAGAGGCATAATGCTCAAAATATTTGTATTAAACATCAATTTTCATTCTCTTAAGAGTTGTAGATATATGTGTTGTGGAGTCACATGTAAAATTTCAAGAGGAAATTCCCGCTGTGTGATTTATGGTGAATTGTTTGGTGAGAACTGTCAAATCTGCTTTTCAGACAGATTCTAAGGGCTGTAAAGATTGCTAGTTTCGGACATATTACAGTTAGAATATCGAAAATATGTACTCAGGGAAAGTTATAGAAAAAGTTGTTATATTTTCAACGATACCACGATCATCAATTTCTATGGAGTGTACATGGACTGATCTACGTTTTGCCAAACTGTGACCAGACTGGGGGAAATGCCGACATGTTGTAAAGATGGAATTTTTACTCCTAATTGCAATCTGAATTAACAAATGTTGTCAACATGAAGGTTATTGTCACGCCCCTCTTCCCAAAATGGACGGAGGCGAAGCGTGACAAGGCCCGCTTAGGCCAGGGCTAAGGAGCTCTGACCCAATAAGCGTCTGTAGGGGTACCATTTCAAAACTTCAGGTTCTTGCATTAATAAAATTCGGAACAATAGGAAGTACAGAAAAAGAATTGGCATTCATTTATTTCAAGATATCCAAGTACAGAGTCACAACGCCCGAAGGGCTACATCAACAGAAAAGTAAATCTAATGGTGCAAGCACCCAACCTAGAAATAATAACATCTCTGAAAAACTGCAACGAGGCGTCTCTAGCTCTGGTCCTCCTCAGGGTCGCACTCGGGATCGACGTACTCTGGCTCCATGTCAGCTGGCATGTCAGTCTCCTCATCGTACTCTAGCTCGATCCCTGACGTACAGCACCAAAAGAAGGAACTGTACGTCAGGTCAGGTCTACAAGAAAAGGTTAGACCAAACTACAAGTGTACCAATTGCTTAACAACATTTTACTGGTTGGTTAACATGCTGAGGTTCTATTACACGACAGTTTACTGGTTGATTAACATACTGAGGTTTAGTTACACAATAGTTTACTGGTTGATTAACATGCTGAGGTTATGACATGAGAACAAGGTAAAGTACACGTAGCAGGAAAAAGTAAACACGACAGGAAGTAAACAAGAAAAGTAGTAGTCATAGCGAGTGCTATGGACTACGGGACTAGCCTACAGGTGTCAAGACAAGACGGAACACGGGAAGCCAGACAAGACAAGACAAGACAAGACACGAAAGGGTTCACGCCTGTTCGGTTCGAGGGGGATCAATCCCTCTTGCCGCTTGCACGCTCAACCCTACCCCATAACCCCAAGAATCGTGACAAGACATGGGATCACTTGCTCTAGCTTGACAAGTGCCCAATTGCTCTCTGAGCTGTGTATCGGTACATGGGATCACCTGCTCCAGCTTGGCAGGTGCCCAATTGCCCATCGGGCTGTGAACTAATACAAGGGATCACTCGCTCTGGCTTGGCGAGTGCCCTATTGCCCAGCGGGCTGTGCAGACGGAAAGGAACAAGATACGACAAAACAGGAAGGGGTTGTACTAGGGTGTCCATAACTCACGCACACGCATGTCAATCATATGAGATCAGCATTTGTTGTTGTTGGACTCAGATTTCGTTGTCAAATCTGAGCCATCAAGGCGTCCCGGACGCTATCATTTCACGTCCGGTCCTCAAGTTTTTAAATTAACAATCCTAACAAGATGAAGGCCCAAAACATGGCCAAGAACGCAAGTGATACACATGCCTGTGGTGGCGATCGCGTCGTCTCCCTGGTACGCCTCGTCCAATCGTCTCGTCGGCGGAAAAGTGTCTGTAAATCGTGACACGGCGACGGTGTCAGATCACGATTCATTAATCCCTATTAGGGTCGCGTCTACATTATCGGGACTATCCTATTCAATCAAAAATCATTTTTTAATATAATTAACCTAATCGACGATCTATCCTACGTGTGCAAGCATAATGTCCATCCGTCGATTTCTACGGTTTGCACAACGTTTTAAAGATCAGCGGAAAATAAATTTAGTTTGATTAGGTTGCTAATTTTAATTAGGGTTTGGTCATTTATTGTGTGGGTTACTACGAATTTAGAGCACCAACCTGAAATTGACGATTGCACGAAGATCCGGCGTCGAATCTGGAAAGGTGGAAGCTTTGTGTCGTCCGGAAATTCGTAGGCCGCGGGTAGCGCAGCGAGGAATGTTGATCGCCGGTGTTGGTGAAGATCCCAGCGTCTCCCGGCGTCGTTGTCGCTAGATCTGAGTTTGGGGCGCTGCGCGAGGAGGAGATGGACCTCAAGAAGGCGGCCGGAGTTTGGCCGAGGGTTCAGATCTGGGGGGGGTGGCCGGTTGTTTGTGGGGAAACATGAAGGAGAAGGAGGAACATAAGTAAGAGAAAAGAGAAAGGAGGAAGAAGATGATGAGGGAAGAAAACCTTGAAGAAGGTGGAGGGTGCACGGGAGGAGAAAGCTTAGGGAGAGGGAAGAGGGAGATTTGGGGAAGAAGACAACTCAAAATAATAAGAAGAAAAGAGAAACAGCCGCTCGTTTTAAATAGAAAATGAAACGGCGGCTAGGTCGAATTTAGGGTTTCTGGGTCATTTAGTCGGTCAGAGAAGGGCAGTTGACCGACTAGTTTGGGAACTAGTCGGTCGGTCGTATAACTGTGACCGACTAAAACCCAAACCGTGAACAGGGTTGTTGTAGAATTTATAGAGTTAGTCGGTCTGTGAAGGCTCGTCGACCGACTAGTTTGCAACCTAGTCGGTCGGCCAGTGTTCATAGACCGACTAAAGGGTGAAAATGGTCAACAAGATATTTTGAAGATTAGTCGGTCAGAGATGGATACCTAACCGACTAGTTCGTCAACTAGTTGGTCGGTTTTCGTTCTTTGACCGACCAACGGTAAACAGTAACCTGGTGCGAAAAATGATCTCTGTACTTAGTCGGTCTGCGAAGAAGTGTTGACCGACTAGTTTGATAACTAGTCGGTCGGTGGTTGAACTTAGACCGACTAAGCGTAAACAGTAACTCAAGGAAAAAGCCTGACGGAAACTAGTCGGTCCATGAGGAGTTTTTGACCGACTAGATTGAAATCTAGTCGGTCGGTCCCTCAACGTGAACCGGCTAAAGAGCACAGGAAGTCGAAAATTGAGGCGTGAAGCTTCGGGATGGGTTCTAGGACTTCTAAGATGAGTCTGGCTCCAAGGTATGAGTGTTATGAAGCTAGCCATGCAAGACTAACTCAAGCTCGACATTCAACGAAGAAGAAGTCGGAGATTATGAATAAAACTTGGCGTAATGGTCAAGGTCATGACATTCTTAATCCGGTGTCAGAAAGATAATCCGAAATTATCGGGCGGTCACGGAGACGACACGCACAGGTCTACGGAGTCCGATCGTGCGTAACGCCTACCAAGAAGTTAACGTAAGGTTGGAAACGGTGTTTCGAGTCAAATGACTAAAACGCCCCCATCGTTCAAAGTCGTTTTGCGAGAAAACGAGCCATGAAACGACGTTCCCCAAAAATTACACTAAAACCCAACACTCCGCAACGATCGCAGCGGCACACCCCATCGTATATGCCGGAGCTCAGAAATAACCAAATAGAATACGTGCACGATAAGGTACGTGCACGTAGAAAATACAAACGGTCGAAAAGCGGCCGTTACATTCTACCCACCTTAGGAATGATTCCGTCCTCGGAATCACTCATACTAACAATAATAATATCTACATAACCTTATACCCACAACTCTCGTAACTACACATATAGATCGTAAATCTTATAACTTCAACCAATGTCCATTAATTAATCCTTCATAACCCTTCTTTTCACTGAACAAAGCCACGACCAAACTCGCATCCTAAAACTTAACTGTAGATCCTTCTCTGCTGTTCAAAATTCCTAACTCCAATTTCTCATAAAAATAATAATCTTCTCATACCATACCACTCTGCTAAACATCATCGCTCAATAACATCTTTTTAAATTTCTCCATCTCGTCCCAATTTTAATCGATCACTTAATAAATGTCCTAGTCAATCACCAATCCAAGACAAAAACTTTGTCTATCTCATATCACCGTTCACAAATTGACATTCGCCTTGTCCTTAATGCATTCCTCGTCATATCTTCTCATAAATCTATCCGCCAATAAATTTGGACTATCAAGATCACATCTCATCCTACTTATTATAATTATTTTCCACCAATATTAAATCCGACAACCTAACCATCCATTTCTCAACACGTCGTGTTACTCTCAATGTCTTCTCACGTCAACTCAACAATCAAGTCTCGATGCTAATAAAAACTCTACTCAATTTCATGATCATCCTAACTCATACCATACCCTGTAGCCATCCATATCCACCATTCGCCTAAGCCTCAAATACGATAAGTCCTCACCTTCACGCATATGATCTCATTCAACCAGAATTTCCCATTGAGTCCGACACACTTCGGGTTTATAAATAAGTCTTGGACTGCCCATTCTTTTCATCCAAAAGAATCTATTCCCATATCCTATTGTTCCAAAATCGGTTATTTAGTGCTATAACAAATCTCATCTCTTCCTAAGCCTACCCGCGAACAAAATCCTATAACGGTAATAGCTAGTCTTAAATAATGTAACAACCAAAACACGAAAATTTCTTTAAGGGAGAAAGAAGAGAAGGGACGGAGAGACTTAAGGTCAAAGAAATATTTTAAAACATTTGGAAAAATGTGTGGTGTTGCGAAAATGGATGAGGGAGGATATGTGATTTGTGATCTTGTGAGCTAGTTTCAAAAACCTTAAAAGGTTTGGTTTAAAAGAGAAACAAAGTTTTAATACAACCACACGCAGTCAAGGATTCTGCCATTATATAATCGCGAAAAACTACGTCTAAGGAAATTGCCGGCTAAGCCCCTATTCATATTCATCCAGACAACTTCACTCATATCATGGTTAACACCGAGTACCCATCCAAGACACAAAAAGGCCATTTCCAGGATCCTAAGGTGACACACTCGTACATGTCTACACACTCTACCTACGCTCATGCATCACGACCACATTATCTACCAAAGGGCCTACGCCTATATTGGAGGTAACATAGACAACTACAAGGACCAACGTCTAGGTAAAAATAAGAACTGAACTAGATCAAGAGCGAAACGAAGTAAGATCGGAAGGAACGAGTTTAACAAGACGGGATAAGGAGATAATTGGCTGGATGGGGCAAAGATTATTTCTCAAAATAATTTGATAAATGAAAGGAGAATTACGTGTAAAATATGGTATTATACACTTTTAAAAATATACATATATTTATATACTTAAAAGTGAGCTGATGTAGCAAATTAAAATTTTTGGAAAAAGTAAGACGAAGAAAGGATGGGCAAGATGGAATTGATTTGTTTTGCAAAAGAAAATGAGTTTACACAAAGATTTTGAAATGTGATCACGGAGAACATAGAACTGATATAATAATAATAATAAAATAATTAGAGTTCCCTCTAATTTAGAAAATATTTTAAAAGTATGTACAGTAAATGATTAGAAATAGTTCTCGTAATCCAGAAAAGTATAAATTGAATTATTAAAATGTTAACAAGGTTTTAAAACTGAAAATATGGAAGATACCGTTTAAAAATAATTACCAGATAGTAACATGATAATCAATGTCCAAGGAGATTCGAAAATCCAAGAAGGAACTTTCGACCGAAAAACAAGAAATTTTAAAGGGTTTTCAAGGGAGTTAAACCGAGCGAAGATTTTAGTAATGAGTTTCGAAAACACTTTTCGGAGGAGGCAGGATTTGCAACAGAGGGATTCGAAGAATTATCGACAAGTGTCATGAAATGATCAAGTGAATTTGGGAAATAGGAAAATGACGGCATGATGGATATACCTAGGATATGATTCATGGAAGCTTCGATGGAACTCTACGGTCGATAACACGAAAGGGTAAAGATCATGAAGACGCTAGAAGTCAGGATTCTAATTATCGGCCGTCTAAAGATCAGAAGAACTCGGCACTAAAACTTCCTAATGAGCTAAACTGTAACCCGGATTTAAGGGGAAAGGTTCCTAAGGAAATCAGGGTTAGTCCTGCTGGGTCTGAAGTTGGTGGGCCCGAGCGAACGACAAAAGAGAAGGGCCCAAGAAACTAACACGATCAGAGTCAAGTAGGGCTACTAAGGTATTCTAGGACAAGGATGACTTAATTCCTAACTAAGGCGTCAGACTATCACCCCGGGTGTCTATCTAAGTCTTCCTACCATCTAAGACTGGGAAACTAATTCAGACTTGTACGTGGATATTAAATGAATGCGGTACTTTTATTGTTCCGAACTTTTGCAAGACCTGCATGGGCCACCACTAAAACCTGTCACGCCCCGCTTCGCAAAATGGACGGAGGCGAAGCGTGACAAGGCCCGCTTAGGCCAGGGCTAAGGAGCTCTGACCCAATAAGCGTCTGTAGGGGTACCATTTCAAAACTTCAGGTTCTTGCATTAATAAAATTCGGAACAATAGGAAGTACAGAAAAAGAATTGGCATTCATTTATTTCAAGATATCCAAGTACAGAGTCACAACGCCCGAAGGGCTACATCAACAGAAAAGTAAATCTAATGGTGCAAGCACCCAACCTAGAAATAATAACATCTCTGAAAAACTGCAACGAGGCGTCTCTAGCTCTGGTCCTCCTCAGGGTCGCACTCGGGATCGACGTACTCTGGCTCCATGTCAGCTGGCATGTCAGTCTCCTCATCGTACTCTAGCTCGATCCCTGACGTACAGCACCAAAAGAAGGAACTGTACGTCAGGTCAGGTCTACAAGAAAAGGTTAGACCAAACTACAAGTGTACCAATTGCTTAACAACATTTTATTGGTTGGTTAACATGCTGAGGTTCTATTACACGACAATTTACTGGTTGATTAACATGCTGAGGTTTAGTTACACAATAGTTTACTGGTTGATTAACATGCTGAGGTTATGACAGGAGAACAAGGTAAAGTACACGTAGCAGGAAAAAGTAAACACGACAGGAAGTAAACAAGAAAAGTAGTAGTCATAGCGAGTGCTATGGACTACGGGACTAGCCTACAGGTGTCAAGACAAGACGGAACACGGGAAGCCAGACAAGACAAGACAAGACAAGACACGAAAGGGTTCACGCCTGTTCGGTTCGAGGGGGATCAATCCCTCTTGCCGCTTGCACGCTCAACCCTACCCCATAACCCCAAGAATCGTGACAAGACATGGGATCACTTGCTCTAGCTTGACAAGTGCCCAATTGCTCTCTGAGCTGTGTATCGGTACATGGGATCACCTGCTCCAGCTTGGTAGGTGCCCAATTGCCCATCGGGCTGTGAACTAGTACAAGGGATCACTCGCTCTGGCTTGGCGAGTGCCCTATTGCCCAGCGGGCTGTGCAGACGGAAAGGAACAAGATACGACAAAACAGGAAGGGGTTGTACTAGGGTGTCCATAACTCACGCACACGCATGTCAATCCTATGAGATCAGCATTTGTTGTTGTTGGACTCAGATTTCGTTGTCAAATCTGAGCCATCAAGGCGTCCCGGACGCTATCATTTCACGTCCGGTCCTCAAGTTTTTAAATTAACAATCCTAACAAGATGAAGGCCCAAAACATGGCCAAGAACGCAAGTGATACACTTGCCTGTGGTGGCGAGCGCGTCGTCTCCCTGGTACGCCTCGTCCAATCGTCTCGTCGGCGGAAAAGTGTCTGTAAATCGTGACACGGCGACGGTGTCAGATCACGATTCATTAATCCCTATTAGGGTCGCGTCTACATTATCGGGACTATCCTATTCAATCAAAAATCATTTTTTTAATATAATTAACCTAATCGACGATCTATCCTACGTGTGCAAGCATAATGTCCATCCGTCGATTTCTACGGTTTGCACAACGTTTTAAAGATCAGCGGAAAATAAATTTAGTTTGATTAGGTTGCTAATTTTAATTAGGGTTTGGTCATTTATTGTGTGGGTTACTACGAATTTAGAGCACCAACCTGAAATTGACGATTGCACGAAGATCCGGCGTCCAATCTGGAAAGGTGGAAGCTTTGTGTCGTCCGGAAATTCGTAGGCCGCGGGTAGCGCAGCGAGGAATGTTGATCGCCGGTGTTGGTGAAGATCCCAGCGTCTCCCGGCGTCGTTGTCGCTAGATCTGAGTTTGGGGCGCTGCGCGAGGAGGAGATGGACCTCAAGAAGGCGGCCGGAGTTTGGCCGAGGGTTCAGATCTGGGGGGGTGGCCGGTTGTTTGTGGGGAAACATGAAGGAGAAGGAGGAACATAAGTAAGAGAAAAGAGAAAGGAGGAAGAAGATGATGAGGGAAGAAAACCTTGAAGAAGGTGGAGGGTGCACGGGAGGAGAAAGCTTAGGGAGAGGGAAGAGGGAGATTTGGGGAAGAAGACAACTCAAAATAATAAGAAGAAAAGAGAAACAGCCGCTCGTTTTAAATAGAAAATGAAACGGCGGCTAGGTCGAATTTAGGGTTTCTGGGTCATTTAGTCGGTCAGAGAAGGGTAGTTGACCGACTAGTTTGGGAACTAGTCGGTCGGTCGTATAACTGTGACCGACTAAAACCCAAACCGTGAACAGGGTTGTTGTAGAATTTATAGAGTTAGTCGGTCTGTGAAGGCTCGTCGACCGACTAGTTTGCAACCTAGTCGGTCGGCCAGTGTTCATAGACCGACTAAAGGGTGAAAATGGTCAACAAGATATTTTGAAGATTAGTCGGTCAGAGATGGATACCTAACCGACTAGTTCGTCAACTAGTTGGTCGGTTTTCGTTCTTTGACCGACCAACGGTAAACAGTAACCTGGTGCGAAAAATGATCTCTGTACTTAGTCGGTCTGCGAAGAAGTGTTGACCGACTAGTTTGATAACTAGTCGGTCGGTGGTTGAACTTAGACTGACTAAGCGTAAACAGTAACTCAAGGAAAAAGCCTGACGGAAACTAGTCGGTCCATGAGGAGTTTTTGACCGACTAGATTGAAATCTAGTCGGTCGGTCCCTCAACGTGAACCGGCTAAAGAGCACAGGAAGTCGAAAATTGAGGCGTGAAGCTTCGGGATGGGTTCTAGGACTTCTAAGATGAGTCTGGCTCCAAGGTATGAGTGTTATGAAGCTAGCCATGCAAGACTAACTCAAGCTTGACATTCAACGAAGAAGAAGTCGGAGATTATGAATAAAACTTGGCGTAATGGTCAAGGTCATGACATTCTTAATCCGGTGTCAGAAAGATAATCCGAAATTATCGGGCGGTCACGGAGACGACACGCACAGGTCTACGGAGTCCGATCGTGCGTAACGCCTACCAAGAAGTTAACGTAAGGTTGGAAACGGTGTTTCGAGTCAAATGACTAAAACGCCCCCATCGTTCAAAGTCGTTTTGCGAGAAAACGAGCCGTGAAACAACGTTCCCCAAAAATTACACTAAAACCCAACACTCCGCAACGATCGCAGCGGCACACCCCATCGTATATGCCGGAGCTTAGAAATAACCAAATAGAATACGTGCACGATAAGGTACGTGCACGTAGAAAATACAAACGGTCGAAAAGCGGCCGTTACAGTTATAGGTAACAGTCCAATCTTTAGGCCATAAAAGTTTCAGAGAAAACTCAATTCTAGATTGGAACGACTAAGCAAAACAATCAGCATGCATAACTGTCCAGAATTGCTCACCGCGCACAATCATACAAAACTCAGGATTGCTCACCGCGCACACCCATACAAAACTTAGGATTGCTCACCGCGCACAACCATACAAAACACAGGATTGCTCACCGCACACAACCATACAAACTCAGGATTGCTCACCGCGCACAACCATACAAAACTCAGGATTGCTCACCGCCCACAACCATACAAACTCAGGATTGCTCACCGCCCACAACCATACAAAACTCAAGATTGCTCACCGCACACAACCATACATACTCAGGATTAACATAAAAAAGGCAAAACCACAACAACAACAACAACTATGAAACTAAGCATGCAACTCTAATACTAGTTGGAGATGGAATCCTACCTTAGGGGTGATGATAGATAAGGGGGTAGCACAAATCCATATGGCTCCTCCTTCTTCAAATTCTTCTCCTTCTCCTCCCCAAGAACCTAGAATGAGCAACAGTACCCAAACGACGACAGGGATGCTACGGGCAGGGGCGTAACTATGTGGGAATTGCCCTGGGCAGCTGCCCAGGGCAACATAATAAAAAACATGTAATTATGAAGTGGCATCATCACTTCTTCATAGTCTATTGGTTGATTCGTTGGTGCAGTTGGCCGCAGGTCCTGGGTTCAAGGCCCAGCAAAAGGCATTTTACAACTTTTTCTTACATATTTTGCATGCAATAAGCATTTATTTAAAAAAAGCTCTTGTAGTTTAACCATTTCTGTGTAACCCAATGTTTATGGCATCATATGTTTTGGCATCATATGTTATGGCTTCCAGTCTAGGTGAATAAATTTTTTATTTCTTATGTACAGTTTACATACAATAATTATTATGAATTTACCATAAAACTTGTTTAATATTAGATTTACTTTTGCTTCCTATGCTAATACATTGTCCTGTGTACAATTTGTCCTGGACAGCTCAGGTCAAGAAAAAAAATAAAGTTTATAATCATCATATCATATGTTTCTGACTTTCTCCTCACACACACACATTGCCTCTCACTTTTTTAAACTTTTATTCTCTTTAACTCTCAAGCTTCTCTATCTCGAAATTAATGGAAAAAAATTTATATCAATTATTAATTCTATATGCTTGTGTTTGCATGTATTAATGTAAAAAATTAATTTTTAATTATTATTTTGTTTATCAAATATTATTTTCATATGCTTGTATGTTTACATGTATGATACGATTTTTTCAACTTGAATATACATTTTATATATTATATATTATAGTTTAAATATATTTATAATACTAATTTATAGCTATTATCAATAAATAATTAAAGCATGTTAGCGTCCAATTTTTTTTGTTTTGATATTTTTCTTTAAAAAAATTTCTTTACTTCATCTTTTTTTCGCACAGGACAAAAAAAATTCCTGGTTACGCCACTGGCTACGGGTGTGTGCAGAGTGAGGGTGGCGTAGCCCTATGGGTGCTCAGCCTCCCCAAAGTCTAAGAGGGAGCAAGGGAAAGGGATGAATTCGGCCTGGTCTTTGGGAAGAGAGTGAGTTTTTTTAGAAGAGTTTAGAAACGAGGAGAATTTGGGAGAAAAGAGTAGAAGAGCTAAGAATTACGTAGAAGAGTCAAGAAGATATATGCACAAAGCCATACAAACTTCAGAATTGCTCAATGCACAAAACCATACAAACTTCAGAATTGCTCAATGCACAAAACCATACAAACTTCAGAATTGCAGAATTTGAAAGGTGATGATTTTACTAAGAATTTCAAAGGTAAATTTGTGAAATTAAGCCATGGCATATAAATTAGAAAGGTCAAGAAGTCATATTTACAAGTTTGCCATCCTCCACAAATATCTCTCCCACTATACGCACCCACCCAACCTTAATTACAAGTATGCCATTACTTCCCACACTCTCATGTTAATTACAAGAATGCCACTAACCTTAATCCCTTTCACACTAGCCTCTCTACACCAATTCTACACACCGATTCACACACATACACATACCATCAAATAACCTCCTTCATGCATTACATACCCATGCATGACCTCACTATTCCTGCATGTATACTACACCCGCATTACTAAACATACTACATTACCAATATATAAGCATTCAACAAGCATCCATGGCCAACCATGGAAGCGCCCAATAAGAATACACCATTAACATCAATTAGTAGCACTAATAGTAAGGCCAATTAATAGTACTGCTCCACACAATCATACAATAGTACTATACCACCTCATAGTTCACTGCACACACAACAGGCACAACCAACCATATAAAGAACACGCAAATGTGTACTCACTTGTATTCAAGCATATACATAATACATAGTACACAGGTATACACTCGATATCCACACAAAAGCATATGCCCTATGTATATGGCACTCTGGGCCAATACATAGTACACAAAAGCATAGGCCACACAAAAAGCAAATGTGTATTTAATTTCGTCGCAGTAGGATAGATCCCTCTTAGGGTGGTCAGATCCATCCCAAGTTGGCATAAATCGGGCTAGGTTTTGGCTTCCTCAGGGCCAAGCTAAATTGTTTAGCTAGCTTGTTTTATTTTTCCGCTGCGCTTTATGCCTCTGTGGTCTATCTGACTTAGGATGGACACAGATCCGAGCTCTAAGGCTCCGCCAAAACCCCTTCAGAGAGTTCCTTAAATTAAATAAGGAATCCTACTAAAGGTTGCTTTAGCATCTTTAAAAAGATCAAAGAAAATTATTTGAGATTATATTTGCAAATAACTCAAATCTCATCGGATCTTCTGAATAGAAAACTGAAATATCTGTTTAAGCCTTATTATCATATATGATATGAAAGACATAGACAAAAATAGCTTGGTTTACAGACTATCATCCAGAAGATGAACACATCATCCAGAAGATGAAACACACCAGATGAAACCATCATCCAGCAGATGACAACATCATCCAGAAGATGAAAATATCATCCAGCAAATGAAAATAACATACAGAAGATGAAAATCATGTGACATTTAACTTCATACATCCGAAGTTGATGAAGAAACATGGACAATTGTACTCCATTTAAATACACATATTGGTTGTATGTATATACATAATGACCCCTTTTGTTCGCTGGAAGAGGGGAAGGATATCCTAGGTCCTGAAGTGCCTTATTTGAGTGTCAATGGTACACTCCTTTATCTGGCATACTGCACACATCCCTATATTACGTTGGCAGTAAATCTGTTAGCCAGATACAGTGCAATGCCTGTAGCGCACCACTGGACCGGAGCTACGCAACTTCTGCGCTACCTCAATGGTCAATATTATAAAGGATTATCCTCCGTGTTAAATGTATTTGCAGATGCAGGTACTAAATTATCGCGATGACCACCTCGTAGGACATGCCACGTCCTGAAAATCTGCAAAGCATGCAACTAAGGCAACATCATCCTACATTCTGAGAAGCTCATCATCCAAGACGCAAATCGAGAGTATGCACAACTACACCCTGAAGTACCTCGCAGACACATCGACGACTGAGTTAGAGACTAGAGACATTGAGCTATCTACCCAGTCTGCAGACCATGCCATTTTTATAGCTCATCCTTGAGAAGGCTACATCAAAGGCGATGGGACGGGGCACACCTCTTCAGAGGAGCTCCCTTAGATTCAGTAGCTGCCATATATGAGTGATACTCGTATAGATGAGCATTTTGTATTTATTCTCGAAATGTTGTAGATAAGATTGATGTATAGATGCCTAAGAGATCTGCAAGCTTGAAGCTTGTACAGATCAGGGAGAGTCACTTGTGTATTATACTCTTTTTCCTTAAGTTGCTGGTTTTTCCACTGGGTTTTTCACAGCTAAGGTTTTAACGAGGCAAACACGGTAACTCTGGATCCAGCAGTATCCACCTCACATTAGCATATTGGATCCTGAAGAATTCATATACTAAGAATGGATGGATGTGTGAGTGTTATGAATGGGGGAGACATTTGGTCTCCACCCACTAACCATCCACCATTACACCCACTTAGTAGTGGTGTCCCTTGGGTTCTAGATGATGTAACCCATATATGAATGGTTATATGTATGGCTATGGCTTTGACCATTAGCTAGTTCGTCCGATTCTCTCAACTCTCAACAACTAGATTAATGGATGGATATTTTATGAACAACTAGATTAATGAGCAACTAGATTGATGAAGAGACTAAAAGTCTACCAGAACCCACTTATATCTAGTTTGTGCTGATAACGTGTTGAATAAACTTAAAGAAAGAGTAACCATGGCTCATAGCCAAGGTCCTCTATATATTCATATCAATGGTATACCAAGGGTCCCTACTACTAAGTAGTGGGGACTAATGGAGGAATACAGAGGTGGGGAGGCCAAATGCCTCCCTCACTCATAACACTCCCCCTTATCCATCCATTTCTTTGGTCTTTAGCGTATAAAGCTAAGTGGGTGGATACTTCTGGATCCAGAGCCACTGTGGTTGCATTGTTAAAACCTTAGCCGTGGAAAACCCAGTGGGAAAAACCAACAGCTTTAAGGGAAAAAAGTACAACCAACTAGTGACTCCCACTGATCTATACAAGCCTTATGCTTGTAGGTCTTTCGGCTTTCATTAGGGGTGGACACTTCAGGGTCCAGAGTTAAATGAGGTTGCCTCATTAAAACCATTGGCTATGGAAAACCCAGTGGAAAAACCCATATCTAATGGAAAAGAGTACAACTCTACTATCAACTCCTGATCTGTACAAGATTCATGCTTGTAGATCTCATATGTATCTATACAATCATTTCCTATTCGTTTATACATCCATCATGTTCTGAAATCAAATACAATCATCACTCATCTATATAAGTTTCACTCATATCTATCGACTACTGGAAAATAGTGGCGCTCTGGAGTGGTATGCTCTTCGAAGTTGGTAGACGACTCCACATATGTATTCTTTTACTCAGTATTCACTGTGTCTGCAAGGTTCTGCTGGACCTGGCTGAGCGTATTCTAGACTTGCTTCTTGGATGATGAGCTTCTCAGAAGATGTAGACTTTGGAGGATGATGTGTAGATCTTTAGGAGGTGGCCGGACATTTGTGCTTAGTCATCGCGATGATCTGTAAACCTGCATATGCGATATATATTCATTGGATGATGATGCTTGACCCTTGGAAGTTGCGCAGGAGCAGCTTATCCTTGGTCCAGGGGTGCTCTCCAAGGCAGCACTGTATCTGGCTAACAACTCTACTGCAGACGTTCTATTAGTGGCACACGCAGTTGGCCAAATAAAAGAGTGTAACTAGTACACTAGAACTAGGCTCTTCAGGACCTAGGATGTCCTCCCCCTCTTCCAGCGACTGGAAGGCGTCATAAATAAGCATCCATTTTTTAATAAATTGCAAATGGACATCTTTCTTCATAAACCCCTGGTGTATGAAGAATACGATACATATAAAAGGATTCCACCACGAAGGTGTTTAATCTGTAAGCCGAGACAATACCTTGTTTTGCCTAGGTATTTCATTACGAAGGTGTGCTTAAGGCTATCAGATATCTCAATGGTCTCTGCAGGAAATCCTATTAGATTTAAGTCGTCCACATATACGGCGACTATTACAAATCATGTCCCCGTTCTTTTGATAAAGATACACGTGCAAACTTCTTTATTAGTGAATCATTGTTCCGTAAGGAATTCGATAAATCTGTTATACCACATTTTTCTTGATTGCTTAAGATCATATAATGATTTTTGAAGCATTTATAGAGAATACATTCCTACGTCTCTCTTTCATTTCTGGGGCTAGAGTTTACCCTTCTGGAAGTTTCATATAGATCTCTATATCTATATTGCCGTATAGATATGCAGTCACAATGTCCATGAGCTGGATTTCTTGGCTTTTCCAGAGACAGTTAGGCTTAGTATGAAATAGGAAAATGATCATATTTCCTTCATTTCTTTTTCTTATGAAATCCAACTTATATTCCATAGGTTTTACACATTCAGGTGTTTGGACTACTGGTCCAAAGACTTTGCTTTTCAAGAGTGAGTCCAGCTCTACTCTTATTGTCTCGTCCCACTTTGGCTAATCTATGCGTTTACGCTATAGAAAAGTGGGTTGACGTCATCGTCGTATTCAGTGATATGAACGACAATAGCGAAAGCAAAATCGTCGACGACGAATGTGCTATATCTGTCCAGTACCTCTCCAGTACGTAAGTAATATAATGATGTTTCTCCTATTGTTTCCTCTGCAGGAGAAATCAGGAGGGGAGAGGTCCCTGAGGTTTGGAGAAGATTAACCATAGCAATAGCTCATGGTCCCATTTTATTTTATCATCATGTTAAGGAGGGAAGATCAATGGTCTCTAGTATACCAAAGGTCCACCCCACTACCATGTAGTGGGGTGTTTATGGTGGATAAATGAGGAGGGAGACCATAAGTCTCCCCCACTCATAACACTCCACCTTATCCATCCATTACCTTGGACTTAGCACATGAATACTTCAGGATTCATGATGCTAATGCGGTGGATACTTCTGGATCCAGAGTAAACGTGTTTGCCTCGTTAAAACCTTAGCTGTGGAAAATCCAGTGGGAAAAACCAACATCTTAAGGAAAAAGAGTACAACCCATATGTTACTCCCCCTGATCCGTACAAGCTTCAGGTTTGTAGGTCTCTCAGCTGTCTCACCCCAATGGATACTTCTGGATCCAGAGTCAACGTGGTTACTTCGTTAAAACCTTGACTATGGAAAACCTTGTGGGAAAACCACTAGCCAATGAAAAAAAGTACAACTCTACCGTTGACTCCCCCTTATCTGATCAAGCTTCAGGCTTGCAGATATCCTATATATCAATACATTGATCTCCTATGCGTCTATACATCCATATCATCTACAACATTCCGAAAGCAAATGTAAAGTACAAACATCACTCATCTATACAAGTTTCACTTATATAAGGCAGTAGATGAAACTAAAAAGGAGTGCTGCGAACTTGGTAGACAGCTCCACGTCTCAATCGTCATTGTCTGTGAGGTACTTCAGGACCTGACTTTGTATATTCTTGAACTGCTTCTTG
The DNA here is from genome assembly GCA_030789695.1 of Scilla litardierei. Lineage (NCBI taxonomy): Eukaryota > Viridiplantae > Streptophyta > Magnoliopsida > Asparagales > Asparagaceae > Scilla > Scilla litardierei. Next base: position 175,437,389 of record CM061139.1, on the reverse strand, counting down.
GATGATGCGCTTCTCGGGATTGTAGGAGGATGTAGACTTGTGAGGATTCTGTGTAGATATTCAGGAGGTGGACGTCCCTTTTATACTATTCATCGCGATGATCTGTAACCTGCATATGCAAATACATTTAACATTGTGGATTTTTCCTCGACCCTTGGAGATAGCGCAGAAGCTACATATCTCTGGTCCAGTGGTGCGCTGCAGGCGCTGAACTGTACCTGGCTAATAGCTATACTGCTAACGCTCAAAAGAGACGCATGCAGTTGGTAAGGTAAAACAGCGTTTCAAAGACACTTAATGTACTTCTGGACCTTATATATTCTTCCCCTCTTCCGGCTAACGGAAAAGGGGTCTTTTAATGTGTATCCAAACAACCAAATAGGTGTATTTAGTGGAGAATGATTTTCATTTCTTCATCAATCGCCATTGTATGAATTTTTCATCTTCGGGATGATTAATAATATTTCATCTTCAGGATGATAGTTGTTCATCTTCAGGATGATTAAATGTCATCTTCAGGAAGATAGTTCATCTTTATGATGATAGAACATCTTCTGGATGTTGTATTCTGTAAGCCAAGAATTTATGCCTAGCTAGGACTTTCATATCATATCATATCATATTTGATAGATAGGCTTTAACAGATATTTCAGTATTTTCTCTTCAGTAGATCCGATAATATTTTGAGTTATTAAAATAATCTCAATTCTTTTAATTTGCTCTCTTAAAAATAATACTGTTTTTAAGAGGTGCAAACAACAACCTTTGGAACGTGAAGAATATGATAGGTATAAAAGGATATGATAGGTATAAAAGGATTCCTCCACGAAGGTGCTTAAGCGGGACTCGTGCTGATAACGTGTTAGAACTCAAAGAAAGAGTAACCATGGCTCAAGGCCATGGTCCTCTATTTATTCAATATTATGGAATACTAAGGGATAAGAAGTCGAAGAGATCCCCCACTACTTAGTAGTGGGGTGTAATGGAAGATAATGAGGGGAGGTAACTCACAACAACATTTTTTTAAAAAAAACACTCGCAACACCTTCGACATAAATGGCCGAACGCGGGCATACCAAGCCCGAACATTGATGGGCTTGGGCCGATCGCCACCCATGGCCCGTAACCCACCCCACCCCTATTAAACATCGTTGCATCAAACATGGAATCGGTTGGGCCCGCCCCAACGTGGTACCACGTGCTTAGCACGTGCCCCCGGGCCCCTTCATCCCATATGCTTCATAGCGGAGGAACGATAGAGGAGATTTTATAATAATTTTGGGGGGGAGGAAAAAAAAAGTTCAGGGGAAAACATTGAGAAATGGCGAAGCTGTACGTGGAGGCGGCGCCTCCGCCGGACATGAATCGGAACACGGAGTGGATAACGTATCCCGGCGTTTGGACGACTTACATCCTCATCATCTTCTTCGCTTGGATAGTCGTCCTATGCCTCTTCCGCTGCTCCGTCGGCCTCGCTTGGACCATCGTCAACATCGCCCATTTCGTAGTAATCATCTCTTAACCCTAACCCTAACCCTAATCAATACACTTTTCCATTTATTCTTAATTTTCGCGATTATCTGTCTCGTGCATTGCTGATGCGGAATATACACAATGCCTTGCTTAGATTAACGCAGAATGTTTGATCGGTGAATAAAGTTATCATTTTTCTAATTGTTTGTGGAAAAGTCCCGAGAACGGTAGGATTTTTGATAAATGGACGACACCACGGTTCATCCGAAAAAATTTTGTTGGGGAGGGAGAGGAGTTATGGCCAGGCATTTTTTAAGAATTTAAATGAATCATCCATTACTTAAGTTTGATTTAATGGCTGTGAAAACTAAAACAAATTTTATTTTAGCTCTCTTAGATGGATGAAGGAGACTATTGTATGTATAAAATTACAGGCCAGCCATCTTCAACCGCAACTGAATAGTAGCAAGGTTACATATGTGATAGAATATCTTAAATGTTGCTGAATTTTTTGTTATTTATTTATTTATTTGTCAAAATTATTCTGTTTACAAAGGGCATAACCTGGGTTTACACTTGGGACATCCCATTCTAACCCATCATCTTACCACTGAGCCGCAGATTGTCAAAACTCATGTAAGATATTTCAGAATTAGCTTTTGCAATCTGTAAGAGATAAACAATCGGTCACGGCTTGTATAAGTTGAGCTTAATGATAGGGATGTTGAAACTTTATGGTTTAGTGGTGGGAAACTGAGATGTAAATCTAGGGATTTAATGGATCTGAAAAAAATAGAGGAACTAAGGTTAAAGATTGATAACTATAAGGTAACTAAAGATAATTAATTGGGTTTACATAGGCAAATGACTCACACATTCTAGGCATATCTCATGTAAAGAGATTCAAAGAAGAAAATAAGGTTTATTGCAAACCACTAATAATTCTTTTAGTTTTCAATTTTTTATTTCACTCTTCATAACTCTATTACCTTGAAAATTATGAGGGCCTTTTATAGGAAAACAGAAATTAAAGTCTAATATAACTTCTGTTCTTTCAATTAGAATTTAAAAAAATGAAACTTGTTATGAGCGGGCTTTTGTAGGCCCATTAATGTATTGGGTATCCACCTATTGTGTAACCCTAGTTCTATAAATACAAGGCTACGTGGTACCGTAGCCGCCAAGCTTACAACACGTTATCAGTACGCTCAAAGCTGAGCCGAACCTCTGTCGACGGACGAATCGCGACGCGAAAGGGCTTCCTTCACCGAACGTCGCTAGATCCGGATGGTAAGATCTAGTGGTAATCTTTTTTCATAGTTCTAAACTTTTATGCGCATACGATTAGTCCATGTTAGTTTAATCAGATCTAGATTTTTATCTTAAGATTTATATGATTGAATCAATGTTTGGTTACTATAGATCGAATTTTATCTCAGATCTACATGCTAAATCAACATTTGAATGATAACTCGACGTTTTATCACTAAAAATTAAATTTTTATGATTAAAAACGTTGATTTGAAGACTAAAAATAGTTTTTAAATAAAACTCCTGTTTTTTGATTTTCTTCCCCAAATCTTCAAACCCTAGAGGGGATTTTTCGTCGCCACGTGGCCGAAAGCAACGAACGCAAGAAACCCCCCATCACGATCTACCCGCTACCAGAAGCGGCGGCGTGTCGCGGCCGCTCCCCGCGGCAGACGCCGCTGCCGCCAGCAGCGACGGCCGCCGCCGCATAACCGTCAGAAGCCAAAAAAGAATATCCTGCGACCGCTCTGCCGTTGGTTAACTAATCTAACGATGTATGACGTTGCCCAGTGGTCCAATAATTATTAAACGAAAATTTCCATTTCCATTATAAAACTGCATGTGATGATTAAATGTCTGTGATGATTAATTGCCTGCGATGAAATAAATGCCTGCTGTATTTTCTGCGACGTATGTTTATATTTGTTGTGGTTTTGGATCGGCTAGCTATCACCATTATTTTCCTCGCATTTTTTTTCATTTTGAGAGAAATTGTAGTGATGATAAAATTGTATAAACTCCAAGACTGGCGCACGTCCCCATGAAGATGAAGATTTATTTCCAGAAGAATATGGGCCCCACGAGGGTTTCCGAGTTGTATTTTCTATTTTATGGGACTATGTGGACTTTATTTATTTTAAAATGGTGACTAGCCGATCCACACAACAAATATCTGTGTCTGAAATGCATAATTACTTGTTTTATGTTAAACTATCTAATTATTGCTCATTTTCAACATGCTTAGATAATGGCAAAAATCGCGAGCATCGACTGACTTTGACGTATTGGATGCTACATGCAAAAATTATCTGAGCTGGCAGTTGGATATCAAATTCCACCTGCGCCTACATGGACTGAGTTATGCCATTGCTGTAGGCGATACGGTTTCTGACATAGATAAAGCGAAAGCAATTATCTATATCAGACGCCATATCGATCGGACCCTGAAGGCCGAGTACCTCACTTAGGAAGACTCTGACGAGTTATGGACCGCTCTGGAGGATAAATACAAACATCAAAAAGATGTTATCCTTCCTTGAGCGCGATATGCATGGGAGAACCTCCGTCTTCAGGACTTTAGTCCATCGCCGAGTACAACTCGGCACTTTTCAGTATCACCTCACGCCTGAAGTTGTATGGTGAGAAAGTGACGGAGGAGTGCATGTTAGAGAAGACGTATACATCCTTCCACGAGAAGGATGTCATAATTATGCAACAATATCGTGAATGAAAGTTCATTAAATACTCGGAGCTTCTCTCATGCCTTCTGATGGCAGAACAAAATAGAGACCTCCTACTGACCACCCATAACTTGCGCCCTGCTGGTATTGCACCTGCGCATGAAGCGTACCTCATCTCCTCCCATAAGAAGAGGACCAATTTCAGAGGCAAACCCCAGAAGGGAAAGGCAATGAAGAAGCAGACTAGAGGACCCCCTCCAAAGTCCAACAATGAGGGGAAGAGGAAAAATGTGTGGAAGAGGAAAGACAACGGCCAGACATATTCCCCAGAAAAGACTAGGAAGACAAATGCCACATGTGTGGCATGATTGGTCACTGGTCCAGAAATTGTCCGACTCCACGCCACCTCCAGGACTTGTACAAAACTAGCCAGAGGCCAGCCGAAACAAACCTGGTGGAACATGAAGACCTGACACCAATCAGGTTCATCGCTGAGGACTTCTCAAACGATGACCTGCTCGGCTGAAGCCTTATCTATTTTTCTGCACTGCATTGTAGTTGAAACAATTTACCCTCCAGTTATTTGTTTTTCAGCATGTTGGTTAATTTTCAGACGTTGAATGAAATTTAGTTATCTTTGTGCCTTATACTGCTATGCTTTTTCTCTCTTGCTTTAGATGGATTATAAATGCTTAGTGGACAGTGCTTCTACGCACACGATCCTCCAAGATATTTGCTTTTTTCAAAGCATACACAAATATGATGGAATCGTAAATACCATTTCCGGTCCGTCAGGAATAATAGAAGGATCATGGGAAGCACATTTTCTGCTCCCCGATAAAACACAACTATTAATAAAAGATGCTTTTTCTCTCCAAGCTCACATAGAAACTTGTTAAGTTTCAAAGATATCCGTCTAAACGGATACCACCTAGAAACGGTGAACACACAAAACAAAGAATTCTTGTACGTAACGACTCTTAAAAACAGTGCTAAAACCATCGTTGAGTGTTTCGAGGGACTCCCGTCGGGTCTCTACCATACAAAGATACGAGCAATGGAAGCTAACACAATTGAGCACCAGAAGTGCAAGAATCAACCAGAATTCCAACTCTGGCACAATAGACTCGGACACTCTGGATCGGCAACGATGCACCACATCATATCCCAATCTCGTGGAATTAACTCGAAAAGCCTGAAGCTACTTCGAAAGGGTGCATTTTCTTGTCCCCTTGTCACAAAGGGAAATTGATTACGAGGCCATCTCCACTTAAGGTGGACTCAGAGTCCCCCAGCTTCCTAGAGAGAATACATGGAGACATTTGCGGGCCTATTCACCCCGCAAGTGGTCCATTTCGGTACTATATGGTACTGATAGACGCATCTTCCTAATGGTCGTATGCGTGCCTCCTGTCCACGCGTAACGTAGCCTTTGCAAAGCTACTGGCACAAATCATTAAGTTGTGGGCACATTTTCCAGACAACCAGATCAAGAAACTGCATCTAGGTAACGCTGGGGAATTCACATCACAATTCTTCTTAGACTACTGTCAAGCAACTGGCATTGAAGTTGAACATCCTGTAGCTCATGTTCACACCCAGAACAGGTTAGCTGAATCTCTTATAAAGAGACTACAATGGATTGCTCGTTCATTGTTGATGCAATCCCAGTTGCCTGTGACTGCATATGGACATGCCATATTGCATGTTGCATCGCTAATAAGATTACGACCGTGAGGTAGTCAATCTTATTCTCCGATGCAACTTGCATATGGAACTCCACCGGATACTCTCACTTGAGGACATTCGGATGCGCTGTCTACGTCCCCATAGCACCATCGCAGAGGACCAAGATGGGTCTTTAACGTCGCCTGGGTATCTACATAGGATTCGCCTCACCATCGATCATTAGATACCTGGAACCCCTAACGGGAGACGCTTTTAAGGCACGTCTAGCAGACTGTGAGTTTGACGAAAGTACCTTTCCCAAACTAGGCATAAACACAGAGAAGCCGGAAGCTTCAAAGACCATTTTATTGGATACCAAAACTTTATCCCACTTTGATCCGCGTACAAACCAATGTGAAGATGAGATCCTGAAGATCCTCCAAATACAGAATACAGCTCACATTTTACCGGACAAATTTACTGACAACCGGAAGATTGTCAGATCACACGTCCCTGCTGCAAACACACCAGCTAGGAATGACATACCCAAAGATAGATGCAATCCACCTGCAGCAGAAGCGGCCGTACCTCAACAAAAGAGAGGACGGCCCCCAGGCTCCAAGGATAAATTCCCTCGAAAGAGGAAAACTCCTGGAGAAATGATAACGATATCACCACAGGATGCTGAGCTTAGCCCAGCTACCTCTCCCCTCCTAAAAACCACCGAAGAGGAAAATATAGGAGAAATATCATTAAACTATGTACGTACTAGGGAGGTATTGGACATAAAAAGCACAATCATAGATGATAACTTCGCGTTCATTATTGCCAATCACGTCACTGAATATGACGATGCGATCGATCCATGCTCTTTAGCAGAATGTAAACGCAGAGAGGATTGGTCAAAGTGGAACGAGGCAATAGAAGTAGAGCTGGACTCACTCTCGAAACACAAAGTTTTTGGACCTGTAGTCCTAACACCAAAGGGTGTTAAACCTGTGGGATATAAATGTGTATTCGTAAGAAAAAGAAATGAAAATAATGAGATCGTACGCCACAAAGTGCGCCTTGTTGCACAAAGCTGTTCCCAACGACCAGGAATAGACTATGATGATACATATTCTCTGGTCATGGATGCGATCACTTTCCGTTTCATTATTACCCTAACTACTACGGAAGGCCTGGATATGCAGCTCGTGGACGTTGTGACTGCATATTTATATGGCAATATAGATAAGGATATCTATATGAGACTTCCGGACGGCTATAAACTACCGACGAAAATGACAGAAAGACTTCAGGACGTCTACTCTGTCAAACTCCAAAGATCACTGTATGGTCTAAAACAGTCGGGGAGAATGTGGTATAACAGACTCGGTGAATTCCTAGTGCAACAAGGATTCACAACTAACTGCGATCGCTCACAACTAATTCACAACTCAATTGAAAAACAAATAACTGGAGAGTAAATTGTTTCAACTACAATGCAGTGCAGAAAAATAGATAAGGTTTCAGTCGAGCATGTCATCGTTTGAGAAGTCCTCAGCGATGAACCTGATTGGTGCCAGGTCTTCATGTTCCACCAGGTTTGTTTCGACTGGCTTCTGGCTAGCTTTGTACAAGTCCTGGAGGTGGCGTGGAGTCATATTTTTCGTTGATCATATGCTAATTAAGGTTTTTTTTCTTATTGCTGCTTTTTTTTCTTATTGCTTTTTATAACCTTGCTCCCCTTATTTTTTCCCTTGATCATATGCTAATTAAGGTTTCATGTTTAATCACATCCATATTTTTCGTTGAACGTAAGTACACATGGCATCACGCGATGTTATATAATTATATTTCCTATCACAAGTCCCCCTTCTACCTTTGTACATGATATAAACGGGTTAGGGTTCCTTCCATCGTCTCTTGTTTCACAATGTGAAGAGAATAGAAGGGATTTGATTTCTAGGAGAAAATTGAGGTAGAATAGACGGGAATTGATTTCTAGGAGGAAATAGAGGTAAGTAATTCAATCTATTATAATTTTTTGAAAACTTCTTGAAAGCTAGAATTGGATTGGATTTGAAACATAGTGGATCAACCTCCCCTTGATATCTCTACCATTCTTTATGAAGATTTAACTAAACATTAATCTATAGAAAACAAGATAAAACATGCAAGTATTACAATATATTTTAGTATTATTAATCTTATATAATGATAATATTTTTTGGTACAATACTATAAAATAAATTATGAAATTCAACTGAAGAGTTGTCAAATAAAAATTCAGTTTACATATATAGAATGAAACAACAAACATACATCAGCCTATCAAGTAATTTGGAAGTGGTTGAATGAAACAATAAACCTCACTGAAATTAAATCCTCATCCTATCAAGTGATTTGGTTTTGGAATTGCTTACAGAATACATAAATTGAAAAATTAAAGGCTAGTTATCATTTTGCTTTTTGAACATACAAGCTACTAATCATTTGTTTTTAATTGAAACTTGAAAGAAAAAAGTAAAGTCAGATACCTTTCTAATAAAGTAAATAAGTAAGACTTCTGTGATTAGGCTAATTCATTTTGTCTTCGTTTATGACTTTTTACCTAAAACTTGTAAGCTGAATATTGATTGCGATGCTTTCTTGAGTTTTAGCTTAAATTACTTTAGGATACTTTAGGATATTTTAGCTCAGCAAGCCCTTTCTCATCTTTATTTATCCATGAGCCATTTTCATTAGTAGTTTTCATTCGTCATCAACTCATCGTTTTTTGCATTGTCATGGGCTTTAGGCTAAGGCACAAACGATTGGTCATGAAAAATGCAGTACTTGCTCAATCCTCTTGTCGCGGATGCAAAAGTGAATGGCAAGATTTTTTGGTGTTTTGGAGAGTGGGAAAATCCTTGCTTTAGTTTTGGTTCTTTTTAAACGGACGATACAATAAGTGGAAGATGTGTGTTTGTGTGTATTCTTCCTGATCTGTTGCTCTCATCTCTTTAGAATACAAGACCGACTCTTGACATCTAGGGTATTGTGTTTTTCCCTAATTGCATGGGTTTTAATGATAGCGGGAAGCTTTTTCGAAACATAGTTTTTGGTGTTAGTTTTTGGTGTCTTAAGGGATTATATTGTTTGTTAGTATTTCCTTCTTTACAATAGAGATATCCTTTTAGGACTCGTAAGCCTTACATCAAAGTGTTTCCAATTATACTACAAAATTTCCTAACAAATCTATTTATTATACAATAGCGGGATGTTTTTGAATGGAGTTACTGACTAGGATGGGTGTGTAGAAAGACGGTTGGGATTGAATCTTGAGCAATCAATGGCTAAATGAGAGTTTGCAAAAAATTAAGGGTTCCCCTAAAATTTGTTTGTTGGGGGGGGGGGGGGGGGAATTTGGGAGGAAAACCTAACATTTTAGGAAAAACTATATTTGAAGTGAACTAAATTTTGGGAAACTAAAATTTTAAATTTTGAGAGAAACTAAATCTAATGTGAACTAAATTTTGGGGTAACTAAATTTTTTAAGGGGAACTAAATTTCCCGGGGGAACTAAATTTCCCGGGGAACTAAATTTTGATTTAAAATTTCGAGGGAATTAAATATGGAGGGAACTAAAATTTTATATTTTGGGGGAAACTAATTCTAAAGAGTACTAAACTTTACGGGGAACTAAATTCTATATGGGAGCTAAATTTTAGTATTAATGTGGTTAAAAAAAATTGTTGGGGGAAATGTTTTGAAGGTGGCAGAAATTTTTTTGAGGAATTTTGAAGAGGTAGAATACATTGGGGGTATTTTGAATGCGTTGAATTTTTTGGGAGAATATTTTGAATGTCCCGTGACATATGGTCATGGGTTACGACTAGTATTACTATATAAAGTCACAATTTGTTATATTCCATTTAGATTCTATCTATCAAAATACCTAACATAGAATTTTATTTCCTTGACAACAAGACTTCACCAATGACTTACTATACATGGATAATTTGGTAAAACACTAACCGCTCCCTTAAATTTGGGAAAAATCAAAATGTGAATTAATTGTTTTTGCTATTTTTATCCAAAGTTACGTAAAATGACACTCTTAATTTCATGACATACACTCTATTTATGCATTCGACAAGGGTGATTCCATGTCCCACGTTCCTGAAATCTTTGCTAGCATTATTACTAATCATAATCAGCATGATTCGTAGCTCTATCTCATAATTAATATCCATATCCAATTTAACAGGAAACTTTTAAATCAATGTTTAAGTACCCTTAATTAGCTATGGAATTGACACTCAATTTATAAGAAATTGAGAATGCTGGCATATTCTTTAAAGGCAAAATCGATTTCAAAAATTTCTCAAAAAACAAACCAGTATTTATTTGCATTATGCAATTTGAATTCTATCCACATTCCTTTCCCTGAGTGGCTTGTAATCCTATCGGATCTAAACGACACACTTTTTCCTCATTGATCTGATACGGCCGCACCCTCAGAGGCGGGCACGGGTCCAAGCGGGTCCCGAGGCGGATGTGTCACTTACTATCGGAGGCGTCGAAGGGCAGATTAGTCTTTTGTTATGTTATTTTGTTCCTAGGTTTTCTCTATTTATATCTAGGGTTAGCCGTCATGAGAGGTATGCTTATTGTGTGAGAAACATTCTAAGTGTCTTTTGTGAGGGTTTTAGACTTTGATCCGTTCATCAAAGTTAGGAGAGCGAGTTCCTCTCGAAAGGGCTCAAGTTATCTTGCTATTAGAAGTTGTTTCTTCTCAAAAATCCAATAAAAATCCCATCTTTTCCAATTTTTATTCCTTTTCTTCGCTGATTTTCCATTGATACGATCCAAATCGTATCAAATTGGTATCAGAGCAATAGATCCAATGGCGGAAGGTACTAGATTCAAGACGGAGATGGAGGCGCTGCGAAAGGAGATCCGGGAAGAGGTCAGCAAAAAGGTGGGAGCTTTGGAAGTCACGGTCGAGATGCTTTCCAATTCCCAAAAAGAGATGGAAGCCCGTTTGATGAAGAAGCACGAGGAGTCGGACGCCACTCAAGTTCAGATCTTGAAAATCCTTCAAAAACTTGAGGGGAAGGGGAAGCATGTGGAGATCGGAGGAGAAGAATCCGCAGCGGATAATCATCATACAAAGGCGGACGATCCGAAGTTGATGGCGAACACCTCCGGGGCACATCCGGGAACCAAAACCACGAGGGAGAAGGAAGATCTAGGGTTCCGGGAGGAGTCGTGGGTGGAGGAAGTGCAACGGGAGCGGCGGCGGTGCGAAGGAGATCCCCTAGGGTTTCTTGCGGAGACGAGGGGACGCGGCGTGCAAGAGGGGGGCTTTCCGGAGGATGTGGGAGGCGGCGGCTGGGGGGGAACCCTAACCCCCCCCGCGCGGGCCGCCAGGGCCCCGCGAGGGCTCGGGGGGCCTCACGGCCCACGCCCGAGCCCGCGCGGGTGCCCAGGAGGGCTGGGCGGGCTCGCGCGAGGCCCTGGAGGGGTCGCGCGGCCCGCCAGGGCCCAACCTGGGCCCCGCCGACTCCCAGGGAGGCTTCGCAGCTTTCCCTGGGGCCGGCTGGGCCCCGGCGAATGATGGTGGGGCCCGGGGGGGGCCCAGTAAACCCCCGGGTCAGTTTTTCGGCCCCCCAAGCACCGATCAGGGCCCCGCAAGAGGCTACCGCGGGATTTTTGGGGCTAAAGAGGAGGAGCGCCAGAGGTGGCCTATGGAGGAGTACGCGGAAAATTTTGGGGGCCCGCGAGGGTTTCCCGAGGAGACCTACGGCAGAGGCAGGACCGAGTACGGAGGCCATGGAGCTCAGGGAGGAGGTCACCCGACCATGCACCCAGACAGGAGGATGGAGAAGTTGAAGATGCCCATTTTGAGGGGACAGACCCCGACGGGTGGATAGTGCGAGCGGAGCGGTATTTCCAGGTGATGCGGATCTCAGAGCGGGAGGTATTGGAGAACATCATCTGCTATCTGGAGGGACAGGCGCTGAGCTGGTATCGTTGGAGGATGTCTCGAGCCCCTTTTCGGACTTGGGAAGAGTTGTCAGCTTTCCTACTTGACCGTTTCCAGGCCAAACAGGGGGCGAATTTCTACGAGCAGTTGCTTGGACTACGGCAGGAGGGGACGGTGCTGGACTTCATGGGGAAGTTCGAGGTGTTGGCAGGCAGGGTGAAGGGGGTGTCGGAGGACGTATTCTTGGGGGCATTTATGCGAGGCCTGAAGCCCTCGATACGAGCCGAGCTATGGATGCAAAGTCCCAGGGACCTAGAGCATGTGATTCGTCTGGCATTGCGGGCGGAGGAGAAGCAGGCGGAGGAGCGGAGGATCAGAGGGACTTGGGGGGCACCACAGCAGAGGGTCCCATCTACAGCCGCCACCCCGAGACTACCGCCGGCCGCCTCAGCCGGAGCGGGGGAGAAGACAGGAGCAGCACGTCCTGCGGGACAAGGGCGGAGGATGACCGAGGCCGAGGTGCGGGACAGGAGGGCCAGAGGGTTGTGCTTCCGTTGCGACGAGAAGTTCACCCCGGGCCATCGGTGCGCGAGCCGGTTGCTGCAGATTACTATCGAGCCGGACGAGGAGGAGTACATCGACCCAGAGGAGGCCGAGGAGGAGGTCGTCTCAGTAGAGAAGCCGGTAGAGCTGGAGCAAGCGCAGGTGTCCCTCATCTCCGTGATGGGGTTCACACAGAACTCCACCATGAAGTTGGTGGGACAGGTCGGGGAGACAGCAGTTACGGTCTTGATTGATAGTGGGGCCACCCACAATTTTGTGTCCCTGTGAGTGGTGGAGCTGCTGGGGTTGCAGATGTCAGGTGGGAGGTTCACCGTACAGTTGGGGGATGGACGGTGCGAGGAGAGTACGGGGCTATGTCGAGGACTCTGCCTAGTCATTCAGGGGGTACAGATCGTACAGGATTTCTTACCGTTCGAGTTGGGGAAGGTCGACTTCATCCTGGGGGTCCAGTGGTTGAAGACGTTGGGGACCACGATGACCAACTGGAAACGGTTGAGAATGGAGTTCAAGGATGGCGAGCGGACGGTGGTGCTCCAGGGAGACCCGAGCTTGTGCTATGCCATGGTAGCGTTCAGTGCCATGACTCGGGCTATTCGACGGGCAGGGCAGGGGTACTTGGTGGAGTTTCGGGGGATGACCACAGAGGCGGAGCCCGAGCCCGAGGAGGGGCCACCAGAGGTGCAGTCGGTGTTGGAGCAGTTTGCAGAGGTGTTCGAGATGCCACAGGGGTTACCTCCACCCCGGGACCACGAGCATGCGATCGTACTGAGGGATGGCGCACCCCCCGTCAGTGTTCGGCCTTACCGGTATCCACACGTGCAGAAGGATGAGATCGAGCGGCAGATCAGAGAGATGCTGCTAGCAGGAGTGATCCAGCCCAGCGTCAGCCCCTTCTCGAGCCCAGTTTTGTTAGTGAAGAAGAAGGACGGGAGCTGGCGTTTTTGTGTGGATTACCGAGCCCTGAATAAGGAAACTGTGCCCGACAAGTTTCCTATTCCGGTGATAGATGAGTTGCTCGACGAACTGCATGGGGCGAGGGTGTTTTCGAAGGTGGATCTGAAATCAGGGTATCATCAGATCCGGATGCGAGCAGAGGACATCCCGAAGACGGCGTTCCGTACACACGAGGGCCACTACGAGTTCTTGGTGATGCCATTTGGATTGACAAACGCCCCGTCTACTTTTCAGGCCTTGATGAACAAGGTGTTCCGCCCTTACCTGCGACGGTTCATCCTTGTGTTTTTTGACGATATTTTGGTCTATAGCCGCACATTGGAGGAGCACACGGGGCATCTGGAGGTGGTTTTCAGGGAGTTGCAGGGGCACCAGTTATTCGCCAATCGGAAGAAGTGCTCGTTTGGGACGAGTCAGATCGAGTACTTGGGGCACATTGTCTCAGGCGCCGGGGGTGGCGGCAGACCGGGCAAAGATTGTGGCGATGTTAGAGTGGCCTCTACCACAGACACTGCGGGCATTGCGGGGTTTTTTTGGGATTGACAGGGTATTACCGCAAGTTTGTGAAGGGATACAACACCATTGCCTGGCCTCTGACGGAGCAACTGAAGAAGGACAGTTTTCGGTGGGGGGAAGAGGCGACTAAGGCTTTCGAAGCCTTGAAGACGGCGATGTCGACGGCGCCGGTCCTTGCTCTGCCAGATTTCAGCCAGCCATTTGTAATAGAGACGGATGCTTCAGGGTATGGTCTTGGGGCGGTGTTGATGCAGGAGGGGCGGCCGATTGCATACTTCAGCCAGGTGTTGACCACGAGGGAGAGGCTGAAGTCAGTGTACGAGCGAGAGTTGATGGCTATAGTCTTCTCTATTCAGAAATGGCGGCCATATCTGTTGGGACGAACTTTTGTGGTGAGGACAGATCAGCGGGCTTTGAAGTATCTGTTAGAGCAGAGGTTGGTGGCAGAGGAGCACCAGAAGTTACTGTCGAAGCTGGTCGGATTTCGGTTCGATATTGAGTACAGACCGGGGCTGGAAAATAAGGCGGCGGATGCATTGTCCCGGCGAGATGAGGGGAGCCAGCTGCAGGTGATGACGATACCAGAGTGGAGAGGTTTGGACCAGCTGTCGCAGGAGGCGGAGGCAGATCCAGAGCTGCAGCGGATCAGGGAGAGTTTACAGGGTGGAGGTGACGGGGTGCCAGGGTACACGGCAGAAGGGGGAAGGTTACTCTACCAGGGGAGGTTGGTGATTCCGCGGGGGTCAGCATCAATTCAGACTCTTTTCCAGGAGTTCCATGGGTCGGCGATCGGAGGGCATTCGGGCGTGCAGCAGACGTATATGCGGATGGCTCGAGAGGTATACTGGACGGGCATGCGGAAGGACATCGCGCGATTGGTGGCGGCTTGTGACGTCTGCTAACGTCACAAGTACATGGCGATGGCTCCGGCAGGACTGCTACAGCCTTTGGCATTGCCGGAGCAGGTGTGGGAGGAGGTGTCCATGGACTTCATAGACGGGTTGCCGCGTTCGGAGGGGTTCACCGTGATCTTGGTTGTGGTTGACCGGCTGAGTAAATATGCTCACTTCATTCCCTTGAAGCATCCTTACACAGCGGTATCGGTGGCGGGGTTTTTGTGCGAGAGGTGGTGCGGCTGCACGGATTTCCGAAATCTATATTGTCCGATCGGGACAAGGTTTTCACTAGTCACTTCTGGGAGGAGATGTTTCGCGTGCAGGGGACAGTGCTGAAGCGGAGCACCGCCTACCACCCGCAGACGGACGGTCAGACCGAGGTGGTCAACAGGAGTGTCGAGACCTACCTCAGATGTTTTGCTTCGGAGACACCCCGACAGTGGACCAGATGGTTGGCGTGGGCGGAGTATTGGTACAATACATCCTTCCACTCGGCGGCAGGGACGGCACCTTTCCGGATATTGTATGGTCGAGACCCCCCCTTCCTTGGTTTACTATGGGCACCGGGCGACACCGGTTTCACAGGTGGAGGAGCAGATGGAGGAGAGGGATCGGATGTTGGAGGAGCTGCGGAGGCACCTGACACGAGCACAGCAGGTGATGAAGGCCAAGGCGGACGGACACCGGCGAGATGTGACTTTTCAGGTGGGGGACATGGTCTACCTGAAGCTTCGACCTTACAGGCAGAAGTCTTTGGCCCACAGGAGGAACGAGAAGCTTGCGGCCCGTTACTATGTGCCTTTTGAGGTAGAGACTCGGATTGGAGAGGTGGCTTACAGGTTGAAGCTACCGCCAGGGACAGCGATACATCCGGTGTTTCATGTTTCCCAGTTGCGTCGGGCGATTGGCGAGCATGCTACATCCTCCACACTTCCTCCTACGCTCACAGATGATATGGAAGTGATGCTCGAGCCAGTTGATGTCCGGGCGGTACGGAGAGGTCTGGGGCGACGTCGGGAGGTCCTCATTTACTGGCAGGGGCTACCAGAGTGCGATGCGACGTGGGAGCTGTATGAGGCGATACAGGAGCAGTACCCTGATTTCCACCTTGAGGACAAGGTGGCTCTTTTAGGGGCGGGTATTGATACGGCCGCACCCTCAGAGGCGGGCACGGGTCCAAGCGGGTCCCGAGGCGGATGGGTCACTTACTATCGGAGGCGTCGAAGGGCAGATTAGTCTTTTGTTATGTTATTTTGTTCCTAGGTTTTCTCTATTTATATCTAGGGTTAGCCGTCATGAGAGGTATGCTTATTGTGTGAGAAACATTCTAAGTGTCTTTTGTGAGGGTTTTAGACTTTGATCCGTTCATCAAAGTTAGGAGAGTGAGTTCCTCTCGAAAGGGCTCAAGTTATCTTGCTATTAGAAGTTGTTTCTTCTCAAAAATCCAATAAAAATCCCATCTTTTCCAATTTTTATTCCTTTTCTTCGCTGATTTTCCATTGATACGATCCAAATCGTATCATGATCCTATCTAGCCAAGGGTCTACGAAGAGGGTTATTTAAGTGCAATGAAATGTGCCGATAGTTCATGGAGCATATGGCTTACCGGATTCACTTAACCAATTAAAAAGAAGAGAAATACCTTGCATCCACACTAAAGAGAAATATCACACCTCAACATTTTCAAAAGTACACACAAACGTACACAAGAGATGGATATGTGAAACTCCCTGCATTAGAAGGTGTATCTAAAGTATTTTCTAAAAAGAAATTTTGCTAGAAATACCCCTAATCATAATTATCATGATTCTTAGCTATTTCATAATTAGCATTCATATCCAATTTAAAAGGAAACTTATAAATTAATATTTAAGCGGGCTTAATTAACCATTGAATTTGTATCTTAATTTGAAAGAAATTGAAAGGACTTGTATATCTACTTAAAGGCAAGATGGATTTTAAAAGTTTTTAAAAACAAATAGAGAGTTTTTGGCATTGTGCAAGTTGAATTAACTTAACCAATTAAAAATAAGAGAAATATCTTACAGACTTACTTTTAAACTTACACACATACACATACGAGATGCACATGTGAAACCTATTGCATTAAAAGTATGTAAAGTATTTTTATAAGAAAAGAAATAACTCTTCTTATAATCTAATTATTATGTATCAACAAGTGTGAAGACAATCACTCAGAATTTTTATCAATAAATTTATTACATAGCTCATTTCACCCTACCATATTTAGTATGTTTTTTCTTTTAAGAGATTACATTAATTTTTTATTTTTAAATAGTCCCATAGTGTAGATTTACATAAGGCGAGCTTTCCATTTTGTTTATTATCATTTTGATATTAAACTAATAAATATATGTGATGTTTTTTTCTTGCAAAGAATTTTTATGCATTTTGGAACTTTAGGATGTTTGAATTTTCTTTTTACGGCATCTTGAAAAAAGTACAATCATGAAAAAACATAATGATGGCACCTCCTTAAAATGAAAAATTCTATCTCCACCCCTACTGTACGTGTTTACTATTAGGGATTAATGTGTATCATCCGCCATATGAGATGGTGACTCATATGTCCTCTCACATAAAGGGGGTCAAGTTCAACAAGTAGAAGCCCATGTGGGCTTGTACTTGCTCCTTTTATATGAGATGGCATATGAGACACCCTCTCATATGGCGTATGATACCCATTATTCTCTTACTACTAATGATATATAAATTTAATTATATCTTTTCTGATTTCATATACATATATCTTTTCGGAGATTTTTGTGACCTAAAAGAAAATTTGAAATCGGTTTTAAACAAATAAATTTTAAAAAAAATACTTCGCCTTTATCTTTTATACTCTACACATATATTTATAAAACAGATTTACATATGTCTTCACCATTTGGAAAGATTGAATGTGGAGCAGCCAAGTCTACGTGTATCTATCTTATGTTGAGATTGATGTAAATTATATACTTTTAGTCAAAGAAACTTTAAGAAATTTTTTACAATGCTTAATCCTTATTTATTTGTTTTCAGTTTTGAGATCATGCGAAATCATGTTTGAATCTTTCTTTCTTTGACTTATTTGCATATAAAAAAGTCTGAAGTAAACGTTTTTTTTGGGGAAAAAGATGTTTATTCTATATTTTTCTTATTTGATTTAGGATGAAATTCCCAATGATTTTATATCAATCACCAATTAAACACAATCATCATCTAACAACTAAGGACTGAATATAAGTTCTATCAAAGTTTAAATTACAAAATCAAACAAAATTTATTCCTTTGTTGTTTTAAAAGCTTGCATACCTGTACTTTTATCAACTACTACTTGCTTATATAATATGCTCACTAATGTTACAACATTATACTATATACCAATGTTGCAATTTTATTTTCATCTCGACTTGCATAGCATGTGGAGGCGACCAAGTCTCCCCAAAATTCGAATTCTGAATCCAACTGAATCCAACTTGAATATACCTCAGTTCGGATTCAGGCCGGATCTGGATAGCGTGAAATCCCCAACTTGTTCAGCTTGTAACCTTTTCATTTAATGTCTGATTCGTATAAACTTAGACTATTGTGATGCTAATGAACTGACTCCAACTAGTGTAGATTCATGGACAACTCCCTGCTGTGAAGCTGTCAGAAACTCTATGAACTCTATGATGTTGGACATTTGCTGCAGGAATTTGAAATATTTTTCGTTTTTTATGCATAGAGATATTGTTGAATCACACGTGGAAACAAAAATTGTTAGAAGATAAAATACACGCAAGTGTGGAATCTTCCAATCAATTTAGCAGCAATTATTTTTAGCAGTAGTATTTTAGGCCGTACTTCAATTTGCTGAGATTTTCCGTAATTAAAATCAAAAGAACAGCTACTTTGCTTTTGCTGCTATTATTCACTCTATGATGATTGCATCAAATGAACTCCCTAACACCAGAAGGAAAAATGTCATTTTGATTCACTGGGAATAAAATGGCAGAAGCAGATAGGAAACCATGTCATCATTTATGTAAAATTTAATCAATAATTGCCAAAAAGAAAAGAAAAGAGCAAGTACAAATATGCATTACTGTGGAACTTTTGAACATTATGTTAGTAATTATTCTTGTCATCTGGGTGAAATTTAACATACAAGGAGAGATCTCTTGTGAATTCTACTTATGAGAAGTTCAATTTTGCTGGGAAGTCTTGAATGATATGCGGGTGAAAAGAGTTGGTAGAACAAAAAGATAATGTTGGAATGTGGTTTCTGACAATTGAAAGTACATGCATTGGCAAAATTAATGTCCAACACCAGGGAGAGAGTGATCTTTTTGTTGGAGGCTATATTATTTATAAAAGGGATGAAAGCCATATGGATCGTTATATACGGTACTGTAAAGCTGGATGGTTGAAGTGGAAATTGTTTTTTCGGCGTTACATGAATCCCTGTCGGTGCATGCTTTTGCTGAACCACGGAAAACTAATGAAAGTGGGTAATTTGAGAATGCAAAGCTAGAGTTCAAGGCACAGCTAGGAACAGTGAGAAGAGAGTGCAAATTTTGCCCAAAAGACACGTATCACACCATCAATTTAGTACATAATACTAAAAACAAATACGTGCCTATACAGTCAATGTGTAAGGCTAAGGATAAGACGGATAGTAATAGGGCAATGCAAATTGGATACATGCAGAGATTTTATATTCTGGGGTTTTAGGGGCCTGGTTTTTTTTTGTGGGTTTGGTTTTGTTTTGGTTGGTTGGTTGGTTGGTTGTTTTTTCTTTTTTCTTTTTTTTGTTTTGGGGGGGGGGGGGGGGGGGGGGGGGGGGGGGGGGGTGGGGGGGGACCGACCTTGAGGTGTTGTCACAAATATATCATGCAATTTTACTGAAATAGATCGCACAATTGTAAGAAATCCAATGAACTTTGAAAATAGCAATAACGATGTCAAGTACCATTTTCTTCATAGCTGCAAATTGAAAGGATAGCATTTGTTTTTTTTTCTTTTTCTTTAGTTTTTTTTGTTTTTTGGTTTTTTTTTGGGGGGAGGGGAAGCATGTTTAAGCATCAATAAAAGACTGTTTTATAAATGTGATGAATATCTGTCCGTGAGGTTATAAAAAATGCAAGGAAAAGAAAATAAATTAGAATTTTTTTTTGGGGGAGGGAGCATGTTTAAGCATCAATAAAAGACTGTTTTATAAATGTGATGAATATATGTCCGTGAGGTTATAAAAAATGCAAGGAAAAGAAAATAAATTAGAATTTGGAGAAGAGAACTTTTAGTTGGATTATAACATATTTTCCCATCAAGTTTAATTTTTTTTGGAAAAAAAATACTTGCTTTTAAGAAAGCTATTGAAAATTTATGGTGATAGTACATAAATTTTGTACATTTTATGTTGGGTACTGAAAGGGGGGAAATAAAAGAAAAGGCTACATGATTTTCGTTTACATGAGAGTTTTAAATGGTACTAAAGACACATGCACATAAGGAAACCTTGAGCATTAATTTCAGGTGTACTAAATACTTACTGGAATAATTTTTGTGTGTGGAAAATTGGAAAATTTCCTTTTAAAGAAAAAAGAAGAAGAAAAACTTAGCCTGTATAAATAGACTAATAGGCAATTGAAAGTTGAAACCATGTTATGTGAATTATTTTAATTGGAGCTTTTGAATGAACCACTTTAAAGATTGTTGATTTTGGTTTTTGTTTGTTTGTTTTTGTTTTTGTTCCGTTCTGTTTTTTGGTTTTTTATTTTTTTTCGCGTGGTTTTTGTTTGTGTGTGTGTTTTGTGGTGGTGGTGGGGGGGGGGGGGGGGGGGGGGGGGGGGGTTGGTGGGGGGGTGGGGGTGGAGGCTGGAGGCTGGCTTCATGGGTCCATATGTGGCCCCGTCATTGGATACATGGAGCTGAACAAGAGGAATCATGGATAAGAAAAAACTGGAATTTGTTTCTTCTCCATGGTTATGCCATCGATGCCAAGCACATGTGCCTAACTCCCCGCCTCTGCGGCTGTCTGGCATGCACACGAGCACACAAAACCTCTAGAAACCACTGCCACAGGCATGCAACAACAGAAAGCGCTCCGAGTTCAGTTTAAATTGTTCGATTATGGTGTACTGCATTTTTATTTTTGTTGTTGTTATTCAAGTTTACTTTCTTTTCATTTTGGTTCTGTTGTGTGCCAAGTACAGAAAGGATAAGGTAAGAAAACTTTAAATCTGTCAAAACAAATTATGGGCCGATGATGTCTTGGTGACTTTAGAAAAGTTGTAATTGCAAATCAAACTGCAAATTGCAATTCTACGAATTACACTGAACCGAACCGAACAGGATATTATATCCGTGTTAAAAGATTCAAAACATGTCTGGAAATGCTGGATTTAAGACTACAAGCAGCCAAATTAAAGAGGCAAATGAGATCCCGTTTTCTAATATTACTTGTTTGCGCAGTTTTTATCAAACTACAAAAATCAACTCCTTGCCATTCCTCCACTAGAATTTCTATTTCTCCGAATATACTTGTGTTGATACCTTGCAATACCTAGCAAGACTATTGGTACTTAGTGTTCATTTGTCCATTTATGGTTCTCCACAAACCCGCTTATTATTCGTCTTTGCCCCTATTTTTATCATTACAAATTATACTGCGATAAAATTTCTGTTTTGGTGCTCGGTATGCAAGGTGATCTTTCAACGTATCTGTTTTTTAGGTGTATATTGTTTATGATTCCATGCATCGTACGACCATTTGACTTGGTGCAATTTTATTTGTGAAGATCACTGCTCACTTCTTCCATTGGAGGAAAGGGACTCCATTTGGTGAAGACCAGGGTGTGTATAATCGTTTAACTTGGTGGGAGCAGATGGACAATGGCAAGCAGCTTACTAGCAGCAGAAAATTTTTGACTACTGTACCTGTAGTCCTGTGAGTATATCTATCATCTTCTTGAACTGAAGCTCATAATTAAGCCTATGATTTTTTGATCCTGGCAAAAAGAAAGCTTTACAATTTTGAATGATACAAATGTTGAGGATGATATCAATTATATTTTATTTACGTGGATTCTTGTGACAATATATTTCTTTTTTTAATGCTTAGATAATATATATCTTAACCATGTGTAATGGCAATGCATGTGAAGTTAAATCCATGCGCAGCAATGCATTAAAAGTAACCATTGGAGAAAAACAGATGATTTAAATGGTCAGATGCAGAGAATAACAAATGGAGAGATGGAGAACACTCTGTAATGTTGATCTGGAGCGAAATCTCCTATCAAGAGTTTGCGAGTTTCATCTGAAGTGATGTATTCTGAAATCGTGACCAAAATAAACTGTGTCAACTACAACATATTCAAAGAACATAGAAGGCCAATGGTGAGTCGGTGACACATTTGAGGCAAGGAATCATATGTCACTTGCCTATTTTTTTGCGTGGTTTCCATATGCCATGGTGTCGCACCAAACTCATGGAAGGTTGATGCCATGTTGACAACCAGTCATGAAAGCCCCGTCAATACCTTATAGTAATCTCAATACTTCCTTGTATGCACCGCGTGTTTCATCAGATCACTCATCCAAGTGTGGTCTGCTGCCAATCCAGTTTGGAGGGCTGAGATCTTTTAACAGACTGGGAGATAAATAGGGGGGCTATCAGTATCTCACTTCTCTAAATGAAGGGATAATTATAAACCTTCTTGCCTGAGTTAATAGGGTCTGCGTCCCTTGATATTGCTTGCCAGTTAGTAATGTAGGTAGCATTGACATAGATAAATTTGACGAAAATGCATGAACTTATGCAATAATTACCTTTGTTGATTTGGCAGGTACTTGATTGCCTCGCACACGACAGATTACCAGCATCCCATGCTCTTCTTCAACACTTTTGCCGCTTTTGTGCTCGTGATTGCTAAGTTCCCGAACATGCACAAGGTCCGCATCTTTGGAATTAACGCCGACCTTTGAGGTATCAGCTGAGAGGGATTTTTTTGCATCATGCTTCTCCACAAGCCTCTACATGCCTCTCGAACATGATAAAACTTGTTCATGAAAAGCTCCAATTGAGAGGAGTGGAAAGTTTTGTACTCTTAACACGGATTACTCTGTTTTTGGCGAAAGCTATATCTCACTCTTCGTCATTTATTTTTTTTAACCAATGGGTTAATTCATGGCAGTTCATCAATTTGATAGGCATATATTGTCGTCTTACTTTCAAATGGTTTATTTGTCCTTGTGCTTGTAGATGTGAGATGTTCCATCATAGTTTGGAATTTTAAAATGTTTAGTTATGGGTAATGGTTTGTTCCTTTCTGAAGGGAAAATGATTATTGAACCTCGGTTCATCCCTTTTCCTTTCTAGGAAGAAAATGATTTGTTGAACCTGTGCCTGCTGAGGGTAGCTGGTAGGTGCTTTACAGACGAACCTAATGGCTAAATACACACATCATTTATTTCACATGTTTGTCGTTCCAAATTTACAAGTTTACCAATGAAAATCTTTCCTCTTTTACCCTCCGCTCTCCCTCCTGCCTGCTCCACTCTCTTCCTTTCATCTACCCTCCGCCCGCCACATTTGAAGTAGGAAGAGGAGAGGGGTAATGCGGGGATATGTTGTTGTGGATTATTTTTTTGTTCGGGGGTACAGCAATAATTAGGTCTGTGTGTATAGAATTACCCCCTTACTGACGGCGGGAATATTTGAGAGGAGGTGCATGATTTTGGTATTAGGTATGTATTGCATGTGTATGGAATTGAGATCACAATCTGCAGTTCCGTGGTCAAATATGGTAGAGTTTATAGTGATAATTGTAGGCTTAGATGGCATGGATTGTTGCTCAGATAGCCTACTTAGTCAATACATGCACAGCGGATAGAAAATTATTATAATTATTATTATATCTGCAATCTTTATATAATTTGGTAATTCCATACATGATTAGCAAACGTTGTTGGGTGACGTTTAGCCAAAGTTATCAGCAAAATGAGGGGAAAACTTTTTATAATTGCCAAAGTTTTTTGAGTAGATTGTATATATAACGTTATCCAACTGTCTTTTACTTTTTTTTTCCCTCTTCACTACGCGAGAGAGAGAGAGAGAGAGAGAGAGACTACAGCAGTCGATCTGAACTGATTATGCTATTGAAGATGGTCGAAGGGGTGATTTTGCTTAGAAATTTATCTGAGTTCCCCACAAAGCCTACAAAGCTACAGTCATATATGCTAATCTGATTGACCGGGCGTTGCAGTTACAAAAATAGAATAAATAGAGCGAAAAAAAAACAGAGCAATGGCCAAAATTTTGCACTTCAAGAAACAGTTTGTTTTGCTCAAAACATGCTTCTACTATAAGGTACATTATACATTCGAGTTTGAACGGAGAAAATAGCTACAGCTACTAATCCTACATATTGCTTCAGCGGGAAAGCCCAATACAATGACTACTTGTACACTACTACAGCCACACCAAATTTGCCCACTTACGATTCTTCCCGTTGAAATAGCCAGGCTTGTGAAGCTAATGGATTCAATCAAACGCTCGATGTCTGCCACGCGCACTGATGCTTCTTGAGCGATGGACGAGAAAGCAGAAAGACAGGTAACTCATAACCCCGTATGCAAAGTCATTTGAAAATCTGGAACCTGATAAAAACCATATGTCAGACATTTGAGGATACATAGGTGGTTCTGTGGTCTGCAGCATTCGAGGAAATAGGCAGAAAGGCATTCCCCTGGCTGCCACCAGCTAGAATCGTTTTGAAGATGAATAGCAAGCTATCTGGAGATGAAAAGTTGACATTGGTGGGGGCAAACAATAAAGAAAAACCAACGGTAAGAATAGGCATACACGTCGAGTGAAATCGATCATGTCAGAGCAAATTAGAGCGGTGTGACATTCGTCGACTCATTAAGAAAGAGGCACCCAAACACAAAATTAAAGAAGTCTTTGCCCCTCATGACATTTCGGCTTCCCACAATCGCTTCGGTGTCATACTTGCATGCCCTAGTGCAGTCTGGACAATAAGTCACCTGCATGCAGAAAGAGGGAGAGAATCAGATAAAAGATTTAATCTACAAAGCTTGAATAATTCAACGATATGGTTAACATGCGAGAGAAGAAGAACTTGATCTGGTCAATTTAGTTGGGAACATCATCCAGTTTTGTACATGCCATGCCTCGAGAATGTGATCTCTCACTTCTGCGCCCCTTACTATTATCCATCTGCTGACCTAGCCTTTATTGATTGCTACAGTAAGATATGCTTGAACTAAGCAAGAAACATTATTTACTTTTCACACTACCCACATTTATCTTGGATATAAGTTATTCTAACGTAAGAAAGCTTTTAAACATGTGAGCATGTTTCCTGTAAAACAAATGACATAAACATCTTTGCAAAATTTGTTGTTAAAAGGCTGATGAAGAAGGTCGATGCTTCCAAGAAAATGTTGGCATTCAAGGAATGGGTCTTCTTTAGGTGTTTTGGTTCTTTGACAGAGTCAATTCCTACCTTGATTTCATGTCAAGTCGCGGGGGATAAAGACAAACCAGGAAGGGTGCAGTTTCTGTACTGTGATACAATGCCTAGAGCATCAACTAATTGGGTGTTGCCTCATGTAGGATGTGTATGCGTGCATTACTGCAGATTGCTTTGCTCTAGCATTGGAAATGAACTTTACCCTGTATCTGTAGGGCTGAATATCATTCACTGAATTATTCATCTATGAACTTTCTATTTATGCACCCAACTGGTGGTGTTTTTTTTTGATTTTCTTTCTTTATTTTCTGGTTCTTGTGCATGCGTGTGGCTTAGGTTGATGGCCGCTGTTTTTTTGGGTGGGGGTGGGGGGTTTGTTTTTGTTTTGTTTTGGTTTTGGTTTTTCTTTTTTTTTTTTTGGGGTGGGGGGGGGGGGGGGGGGGGGGGGGGGGGTTAAAATTGTGTAATGTGACACGTGACCTAAATTTATTGAAATTTATTTCCTGTACATAATAATCAAAAAAATAAATTTGTTGATTGAATTCTACGGTTTGGAGCACTTCAAACAAACCGGATTCTGTTAATAAAATTACACTGCCAATGTCAGAGGATATTTCGTGGCATTTGCTAATTATCACGTTAAGATATTGATATAGCTATCTTCTTAAGACTAAGGATGATGTTCTAGATAGGTTCAATGTATATAAAGCTGAAGATGAAATCCAAAAAGATCACGATCTTTAGATCCGAGCGACGATAACAATGGTGGCAGTGAGGGGGTATATCTTAAATGAAACACCTAGATACATGATGCTATTGCCCCCTAAATATATACAACACAGTCCAATGAG
Source organism: Scilla litardierei (assembly GCA_030789695.1). NCBI lineage: Eukaryota > Viridiplantae > Streptophyta > Magnoliopsida > Asparagales > Asparagaceae > Scilla > Scilla litardierei. The sequence goes on along the minus strand of CM061139.1, from coordinate 175,411,313 downwards.
ATTACTGAAAGGAGGACTAGAACCCTCGTGGATATGATGAATTATATGCTTCTCAGCTCAAAAGCACCAAAAAACCTTTGGGAATATGCCTGTTATATCTTCAATATAATTCCTCGTAACCCACCCATATGAACTTTGGAAGATATCTCCTATAATTGATTATCTTAAGGTTTAGGGATGGTTGGCTAAGGTAGGGATACACAAACCAAAAAGAGGACAATATGGCCTACAATTGTAGATGCTACATTTATTGGACATGAAGTGGACAACAATGTGAACACATCTTTTTGATTAACTTTTAAATAAATAAGATATCAAATAATCATATGTTTGAGGCCCAAGATGCAATTTATTTTGAAGGCATCTTTCCTATCAAAACTAGGATTTTGAGTAAAATTTCAACTTCTATCTCACTTCCGTCTAGACCTGTAGAGCCTCCGTCCAAATGAATCTAGGAGCAAGAGAGGAAGGATTGAAAAAAAAAAAATTGTTGAGAAGTATAAAGTGAGATGAGTTGCAAAGGGGTAAACACAAAAGAAAGGGATTGCTTTTTTGATACTTCCTCAAAAGAAAGGGAGTGCTATTTTGATACTTCCTCTCGTGTTGCCAGGATCTCCAATAGTAGGTTCTTCTAGCCTGAGCTTCTAGGAATCACCAAATGGATGTGAGAACTACTTGCTTAAACTAAATGGCACTCTTGGAGAAGAAATACATATATATCAACCCACTGACTGCCAGTAGCAAAATGACAAGAGAATAAAAAGCACAAATTAGTGGAATCTCTATATGAATTGAAACAAGCACCACAAAGTAGCATCAAAATTGATAAACTAATTGTGAATTATTGATTTATTATTACTTTGTTTGACAAATGTGTATATTCAAAGAAGGCAAACGAAGTATGTGATCTTATGCATATATGTGAATGATGTCTTAATCTTTGGAACCAAACTAAAGCACAAAACCACAAAGAGTTTTAATATGAAGGACTTGGAAGAAGTTAAAATAATTCTTGGAATGGAAGTGTTCACAACTCCTAAAGGAATTTGTTGAGTATCCCAGCATTTAGAAAAGTTAATGTTTAATATCTATAAATGTTATAATACACCCTATGGCCCATCAAATGTGATAGGATTTTTATAGGTTTTTACGATAAAAATAGGATTTTTAGGGGTTTTCTAGGGGGTTGATGGATAAAGATAGGATTTTGGGTGGAAATGTGGGGGTTTTAGGGCTAGAAAGAGAAGATTGGGGGGTCGCTGTTTTATTAATAAATGCCTGAAAATATAAAAGATACAAGATGATGGCCACGTTAAAGAGGTGGACCGCTCTCCCAAGTCGCCAATTCTAGAGGACGACCACACCCGCCCGAAAGTAAAAGGAATTCTCAACCTCTTAATGGTTCTCTCAAAATATGCATGAGAATCCCTCATCCCATAGCCCCATATAAATACTAAACTGAAAAATAAGAAAATTACAAAAAAGACCCATAAACCGAAAATTACAAAAACGCCCCTAATGGGCCAACAAACAGATCTATTATTACTCCACCGAAAATTCACCGTGTCCTCAAGGTGGTGCATGAAGGCTATGGCGGCCTTACTCCAAGTGAAGATGCTCATCACCTCCTGGCTCTTCTTCCTCCACCTCATTGTCTTCATCCTCCTCTAGCAACAATGCTTGAAGTTTGCGTTCGTCACATCGATGTACTGGGGTAAACCTCTCATCGCATTGAAAGCATAACCCTTACTGTCTCTTTTCCCGCACCTTAGCATCACTAATCTTCCTAAACTGTCCTCCTGATCGTGACTCATTATGCTTCTCCTTGCTGGACTGATCTACCCAGGCCGATGTATGATGTCCTCCTATTGTCGACTGACTATGAAAAGAGGAGCCGCCTGATACGATCCGGTGGATCGAATCAATAAAGTTCAGATTTTTAAAAGAGGAAAATTAAAAGAGAAATTTTATAGAGAATGATTTGCGAATAACACTAGATAAATGGATCTCCTTCGAGACGAGATCCGGTCTCCTAGCTTTGGATGGACGGATCAAAGCCTAACAACCCTCACAATTGACGACTCAATGAGTTTTCACAAATCAAGCATGAAGAAAATAAAAGACGGCTAACCCTAATAAATAGAAAATAGGGGATTTACTAATCTAGCCGGAAAAAACTAGAATACCCCTAGATGACTAATTCACCAAAGCCTAAGCATCAAGTGGGACCTGGGTGCGGCTTGCGCCAAGTGGGCCGGCGGCTAGGGACCGTCCGCATCAATACCGCCCCCTAAAAGAGCCACCTTGTCCTCAAGGTGGAGATCTGGTTTTGAAGGCCCCCGAGGGAAAACAGAGGCTAGGGTCACCTGTCAGAACCACCGTGCGACCCCCCTCCTGGAATTCCATCCTAAGCTGCTTCCAATTCATCTTCACCTCGCCCAACCCCCTCAGACACTGCACGCCCAAAATCACATCGATATTGTCCAACTCTATGGGCAAGAAGTCTTCCATGATCTGCACTCCTGGTAAGGTTAGGCTCAGCCCCTTGCACATCCCACTGGTCTCCTCCCTCCTCCCTGTCCCGGAGAGGACCGTAAACGTCTCCAAGGTGCTCACCTGCAACCTATGACGATCCACCAAATGTCGAGAGATGAAGTTGTGGGTAGCCCCACTGTCTATGAGTACCGTCACTGGCGCGTCGTCCAATCGCCCTGACAACTTCATGGTATGGTTCGTGGTTACCCCTACCAAGGAGTTCAGGGACACCTCCGTTACATCCAGGTGTGCGTGCTCAACCTCGCTCTCTTCCGTCATCACCGGCTCTCTCTCGTCTGCATACTCCCCCTCGTCCGGCATTATCACAATCTGCATCAGCCTGCTCGCACATCGATGACCGGGACTGAACTTCTCATCGCATCTGAAACAAAGGCCTGCAGCACGTCTTGCCCTCATATCAGCCTCAGTCATCCGCCTACCAGGGATCACTGGTCGGGTTTCCTCTTTCTTCATCTCCGCGTCCCCTGATGCTATTGTAACCCCCGGAGGTGGGACCGGTGCTGTCTGGCTACGCTGGCTCTGGGCTCCCCAAGTTCCCCGAGTGCTCCTCTCCTCTGCATGCTTCTCCTCCGCCTTGTGGGCCAGGCGAAGGACATCCTCCAGTGTCCCCGGGCTCTGCATCCTCAGCTCTGCTCGTATCGACGGTTTCAGCCCCCTCATGAAGTTCCCAATCATCACCTCGTCGGTAACCCCCTTCACCCGGCTGTTCAGCATTTCAAACCTCTCTACATAGTCCCTTACGGTCCCCTCCTGCCTCAGGGCCGACAGCTGCTCGTAGAAATCCCCCCTGCCGTCTCCTGAAATCGGTCCACGATCATTGCTGACAACTCCTCCCAGGTCCGAAAGGGGGTCCGTGCTATCTTCCACCGGTACCAGGCCAGAGCCTTCCCCTCAAAGTAAATCCCGATGGCCTTCAGGACCTCCTGCTCCGTCAGACCCATCACCTGGAAATACCTCTCCGCTCGGTATATCCACCCATCAGGGTCGGTGCCGTCAAAGGTCGGCATCTTCAGCTTCATCAACCGCCGATCTGCGTTGATGTCGCCTAGCTGCCCCTTATCTCCGTCGCGGTCACCACTCCTGACCATCTCGCCACCCCGAGCCTCCCTCGGGTCTCCCCCGTCAACCCCGTACAGCTCCTCTGGCCATGCCGGTCTCTCCCACGCCTCGGGCTGGTAGTAGTGCCCCGGAAACTCTGGCGGCCGTGTAAAATGGGGCCTCGGCCCCGACGGAATGGTCTCTGCTCTCCAAAACTGGCCCGCTGGGGCCCCAATAGCTGCTCCTGAGGCCCATCCGCCTCTTGTTGCCCCCAAGGTTCCTCCAGAGTGGGGTACGAACCCCGTCACACCCCCAAAGGGTCGTAGCGAAGTCGCCGGGCCCCCAAATGGGCCGATCCAGCTCGTCGGCCCCCCAGAATGGGTGGCCGGCCATTCCGGACCCCCGCCTGGGGTCGCCGTGCCTCCCGCACCCCCGGAGGGGGGTGTCGCTGCCTCTGCGAAGCCCTCAGGGGCTGTCGGGGCTCGGAACAGGCCCGTCGGCCTGGTCGCACCCCCGGTTGGGGGTGCCGAAGGTTCCCCGCCCCCGTAGGGGGCCGCCGGTGGATCCCAATCCCCTCCGGGGTTCGCCGAGTGCCCCGGACCCCCGGAGGGGTGCGCCGGTGGCCTGAGATGGCCTGGCGGCCTCGCCCAGGCCTGGGGAGGCCTGGGCTGGGCCGCCGTGGCCTCGACAGGCCCAGGCGGGCCTGTCGTGGGGATTCCAGGCCCGCGCGGGTCTGCAGTAGGCCACGCAGACCTGTGCGGCCCTAGGGCAGGCCACGCCGGACCCCCCCCGCTCCCTCGAGTTGCCGTCTTGAGTTGGATTTGCCGCCGTCGTCTGCGTTTGCCCTAGGGAGGCTGATTCTAGGGTAGAATCCCCCCCTCTTGGATCTCCTTGCCGCGATCTCCCCCCTTCGCCATCGCGAGGGCTTGTATCATCTCCTTCAATTCTCGGAGATCTCGTCCTTGTTGCGCGGCATCCGTCCTCATCCCCCGAAGCTCGATTTGGATGTCTTCTTGTGAATGGGCGTAATCCTTGAGTGAATCCCCCATTGTTTTCTTCAATCCTTCGAATCGCTCTTCGATCTCCCGATTGAGATCCTCCCGTAGCCCTTGAATCTTCTCTTCGACCGCATCCGCCTTCGATCGAGTGCTCGCCGTCATCTGGATCTATTGCTCTGATACCAATTTGATACGATCCGGTGGATCGAATCAATAAAGTTCAGATTTTTAAAAGAGGAAAATTAAAAGAGAAATTTTATAGAGAATGATTTGCGAATAACACTAGATAAATGGATCTCCTTCGAGACGAGATCTGGTCTCCTAGCTTTGGATGGACGGATCAAAGCCTAACAACCCTCACAATTGACGACTCAATGAGTTTTCACAAATCAAGCATGAAGAAAATAAAAAACGGCTAACCCTAATAAATAGAAAATAGGGGATTTACTAATCTAGCCGGAAAAGACTAGAATACCCCTAGATGACTAATTCACCAAAGCCTAAGCATCAAGTGGGACCCGGGTGCGGCTTGCGCCAAGTGGGCCGGCGGCTAGGGACCGTCCGCATCACCGCCCCAGTCCCTGTCGACCTCTGCTCCTCTGTAAGGCGATCCTCCACCAGCTGTGTCAAATCCATTATCTGTATCAGTCCCCAAGGCGGATGGAGGTGAAGCTTTGCTCGTATGTTGAGCTTGAGCTCCTTAATGAAGCAATCTCTCAAAGTCTCCTCGGGTATCTCTGGCTCGTCCCAAAAGTGCCTCGAACTTCTTAATATACTCCCCGATGGAGCCATCTTGCTTTAGTGCCATCAAATGCTCCTTAAGGTTCTCCTACTGCGTATCCTGAACTTATCCACCAGACGGTCCTTGAGCTCATCCCATGATCTAATCAGCTCCCTCTGTTTCTTCTATAGGAACCAAGAAAGCGCATCCCCCTCAAAACACACAATGGCCGCCTCTAATCTATGTCCCTCCGTCATATGTGTCACCGAGAAGAATCTCTTTGTACTGTAAATCTAGCCATGTGGGTCATCTCCCTCAAATATCGACATTAGTAGCTTCATCACTCAACTGTCCACCCTAAATTGTCTCTGATTTGCTTGTCCTCCTGCATGTCGATAGTAAATATGATATTAATGGTCACGTCATACCTCCTGGTGACGCTCATAGCCCATCCATGGGCCTCCGCCTCTGTCTCCATGGCCGCCCTAGACATCCTCCTCCCGAAACTCCTCGTAAGCTAGAAGTACTTGACATCGTCGCCTCTCTGTGGCGTAGCGAGGTCTATGAGACCCCTGAAATTCTTCCACGGCATCATCTATTTCCGAAAGTCACTTTAAATCATCATCGAGGTCTCGGCGGGTCCTCTAGACGTCGCAGGGTCCCTGATGCTCATCCCAAGTCTTGACGAGCCTCTGGCGGGCTGTCAGGGGCACGCAAGGGCCATGTTGAGCATGTATGGCCCCAGCGGGGCCCTGCCCTGGTGGCATCGTAGGCCCCCGACCGGGCCTGACGGGGCTCACCAGCCTTAGGGAGGGCTGCCCCGCGGCCAGCGAGTCCCTGGGATCTCTAAGATTGCTTGTCATCCTCCATCTCGTTGTCTGTCGCATCCTCGAAGTAATTGTCCACGTCCGAGAGTAACCATTTGACAAAACCTTCCACTTTTTCCTTCCTTTTCTCCAAAGACTTTGCCTTTTGTCCTAAATTAGGGGTTCCTTTCTCATTGGCTTACGTAGCCGTCATGAGTCCCGAAATTAGTTGTGGAAGGGGTGCTAGGGCTTGCATCACGCCCTTGATCTCTTGCCCCATCGAAGCCATCTCCTTAGACGTCGCCTCTCTATCTTGTCCCGCCTTTGCCATAATTTCCTCCATGATTTTCCTATAGGCTTTTACCTTGCCATCAAATTTTTCCTCCAAAGTATCAATCTTGTTTTTAGATCTTATTGTCGCCTGCCATGGATCGTGAAAGCTCGGATACCACTTGATATGATTTTATGGGTTTTATGATAAAAATTGGTTTTTTCGGGTTTTCTCGGGGTTTGGTGGATAAATATAGGATTTTGAATGGAAAGGTGAGGTTTTTTGGATAAATGAAAGGTTTTAGGGCTAGAAAGAGAAGGTTTTGGGGGAAAGTCGATGTTTTATTGATAAATACCTGAAAATATAGAAGATACAGGATGATGACCATGTTAAAGAGGTGGACCAGTCTCCCAAGTCGCTGATTCTGAGGACGACCGCACTCTCCCGAAAGTAGAGGGAATTCTCAACCTCTCAATGGTTCTCTCAAAATATGCATGAAAATCCCTCGTCCACAAGCCCCATATAAATGCTAAACTGAAAATAAGAAAATTACAAAAAAGACCCCTAAAACTGAAAATTACGAAAACGCCCCGTAAAAAAAATTACAAAAACACCCCTAATTGGCCAAAAATGCAGATGTATCAAAATGCCACGATGAAAAATGATGGAGCTTGTACAACAACATAGATACTCTTAACAAGTTGGATCTCTCTTATACTTCTCCATTAGAACTAAGCCTGACATTGCTTTGCTATAGGTAGACTTAGCAGATAAACTAGTAATCCTAGTCAGGAGCGTTCGAGTATTCTAGAAAAAATCTTAAGATGTTTGGGGTGTACTGCGGACTTAAAATTGATTAATACTAGATACCCATATGCTTTGAAGTTCACATCTATGCCAACTAGGTAGCAGATTCAAATAATGTGAAGCCTGTTGTGAGATTTGTATTCATGCTTGGAGTGTTGTTGTGTCTCAAAGATATGCAAACAACTGTGATCACATGGAGTACTATGAAGCCTGCACTTGTAGCTTTAAATACTACCTGTTGAGAAGCTGAATGGTTACGGAACCTTATCTCTGAGCTTCCTACTGTATTTGACCCTATTCCAGCTATATCGATACATATTGATTAAAGCTCCACGATCAAGTTGTTCAAGCATGATTGAATAGAATCATGAAGACCATATTAGAAACGTGAAGATCAGATTCAAATCTAGTCTTTTCGGCAAATATTTGACTCTAAACTTTGTAAAGTCAGAGAAAAGTATTGCAGAGCAGCAACCGTCTACGATCAGTAATTGGTGAACTGATTTCGAGAAAACAATCAGCTTTCTTGCAAGGAAAGATGATCAATTGTTCTCTATTGGCTCATGAGATGACTAGAGACTTCAATAGTATAATGGATGCTAGAGCATGTGTTGAAGTTGATCTTCCGAACGCCTTTACCTGTGTGAATGGAGAATTTATCTACTATATCATGCATTATATGGGATTGCACATGAACTGGATAAGAGCTTCACAAAGGATCTAACTAGGAGTGTAGTCCTAGATTTATCAAGGGAGATGGGGTTAATCATATAGAAGATGTGACCAACAGTAGAAAACAAACATACTCGGTTGGTTTTTGTTTCTAGAAAGAAGGTTCAATACGGTAGACACAGGCTAGAGTGGTGATTATGATGTAAAGCAATGACTTATTTGTAACGTTTGATGCATTTGTTATTTGCACTATGTCAGCTACTATCTCATTTGCATAATAACAATGCTTTTATGATGTGACTAGGGACGGTGAGATTTTAACCCTTAAGTTCAACATACGAACTGTGGGGATATGATTACTAGTTACTGTACCCTTAAAAGACTTACCTACGTGAGAGGAATTGTGAAGGCCATTGTTGGAAAGCATAGGGTTGATTCTTAGTAACTCTCATGTGATGGTATCTACGAGAATGACCATTATTGCTTCAACCTGCTCGCTCAAAGAACATAAACTTATTCTATGCGCATTCCTTAAAATTTAATAACAGGGCCTAATTTAAGGCCCAGTTCATTATGCCCATCAGGTTGCAGCAATATAACTAAATATAGGTTCAAAGTCGTAAATTACACATACCAAATTCACAGTATAAGGTTGCTCAACCTGCATATCATTATCTATCACATTTTCATTTTCTTTATTCTTTAGACACTTAGTTTTTGGGAGAGACTAAGTTTTAAAATTTGAGTAGATTTTCTGTTGAGAAAATCTCTCAGATTTTTCGGTTGTAAGGGAGTTGATAAAATCTTTCAGGTTATGAATTGAGGAAGTTTGTGAAAATCCCTCCAACCCTGTGGAGGGGGTTTCTCTTCATTTCAGTTGCATGCTTCCATTCTTTTCTGCTGGGCAACGTGAAGCTTTTGTTCAAGTGAACAGACCTGGGAGGTTTTTGCGACTGATTACCAGCTATTCCGGGGGTTCCTCTCAATGCCAGAAGAAGGATCGCCTTGGCTGACTGCAAAAAGGCGATGACTATATAGGGCAGTGACATTGCCATTGGAACCACGGGTCAGCCTTTGAATTTTTGCCCTTATTTCTTTCTTTATGTTGAATTACTTGAAATGATTATTTGATACTTTTGGCACTTATTCCCAACATAAATGTCGCAACAATAATTATGTGTATAGTAAACATAAGGGTGCCTTAATCATGTTAGAGTAACATAACGATGAGGTTGCTCTATACGAAAATCATGTATCGAGTAACAATGAAGCTGTTACCAACATGATGCAACATTGATGGGCAATAAGAAATAAATTGCATAAACCATCTACCAAAGTTGATATCAACACAAGTGATGGAACATGGCATGATGGAACACCAATAAGCATCATAAGCAACTATGGAGACTGGATAGAATTTCAGGTGCTGAGCCCATATGTTTGACGAGAATAGGATAAATATATGGTGAAAAACTTGCAGATGAGACGCTAATATTAGTATACTTAAAGCAGAGTTTGCTGTAATAGGGGTAAAACACACGAAATTGAGAATGCAAACAATATTAATGGTGAGGTGATACCCTAACTTATGTTCTCATATCAAAGAAAACACAGATAAAAAAAGAGATTAAATATGATTTGGGCAGGTGTTCAGATTGTCATGTGGCTAACACATTTTTAATAACTATGGTAAAGTAGCGTATATGGCCTTGATTTAGTATGACAGAGGAAAGAATTTGCCATCGATATTAACCCTACGGAGATGAAAAAGAGTGAAAGCTTAAATAACTGTTTAAAGCATAAAATTTATGGCAATGATTAAACAGACCAACACAAACCTCCAGAAGCTTTGGCATAAATAAATGATCAAGCATGACATCTACACCATACATTGACCTGGATAAAGGGCAATGCATCTCAGGATGCACGGCTGCAGCAGAATCAAACACGGATCGAATCATCTTCCGGATTCTTTCATGGATATCCTGCCAATTCACTACAAAACAAGCCCATTATCGTAGCACTTAAATTATTTGCATTGTGCACTAAATGCTAAACGAAGATGATAGACAAATTACCTTGATGTTCCGCTTCGAATTCTTGCACAAAATCTGATATGTTCATGTGATTTATTCGTCCAATGTAATTCTGAAAAGGCAATGCAGTGTAAGTGCTCTGATATTGTTGATGGATGTTTTTAAGTTACATATAACCAAAAATCTGGGCAGTTAACTTAATAAAAGAAAACACAACTTTTGTCAATAACATTTGTTGGGAAATTCTGATACTCTTCACTGCAGGAGACAAGTATGAAATATGAACTCCTCTAGAATATAATTTTGAAATGTGAACATCTATAAAGCAATTTAAGTTATAGTATAATAGAATAAACTGCTCCTCATGATACTCTTTTATATAAAAACAAAAAAATTTAGACAGTTATACTCGATCTACTTGAAACTAACATGGCAAGAAATCTTCATACTCAAGACTTTGAAAGTGACAACCAGCAGCAAACTTACCATCACAGTAAAATGAGTTTCATACTCAAAAAGACTGCTCTTGTCCAAAGTGTACAGGTTGTTTGCCAATCTAACCTACAATAATGAAATGCACATTATGTCCATCAAGTCCTAAAATTATTTCAAGCAAAAAAAATATCAACAGAAGCTTGAAATGACAAATATGAGAGAATGGATAAAAGTCGGGATTAATAAAGAGAGACTGTAAAGCATACCCAAAATACATCTGCAAGAAATATTTCTACAGGTTTCATGCTGCGAACTAAGACAATAAACCGAAGGTCAAACTTCTTCCCTTTGAATAATGCAGGACGCTCAATATATTTCTGGCATATCTTTGGACCAGTTTCCATCAGTCGTATAATAGCAGATAAATAACCAGTAACTGTCGTATCAATTGTCCTAGCCATATTCCAAGGTTTCAAAATCCATAAATTATCATGGCCGTCTCTTTTCCGCGAGCAATAATCTCCAATTAGTGGTGATAGTTGTGTCTCTAAGTTATAAGTTGGCTGAAGCCAATCAGGAGAACCCTGCGCCTGCACAACAGATGAGGGAATTGTGAGTAAAGAACCATCATAGAATTATGAGTTTATAGGCAACAAAATGAATTTCATAATCTTTGCTGAACAGGTAAAATAGAAGATAAGGTTAACACATTCAAGGAGTTAATGTGTATCTCATTTACTAATACATAACCAGAAAAATTTATACATTTCCAAAGGACAAGGCTGTGCCATCGTTTGTTGATTCATATAGACCTCATTTACTGCATTGAAAGCCACCAGACATTTTCTTTGATTAGACCAACATCAATCCTAGCCATAATCTGGACAACTGAGGCTTTCCTTAGCAAGATCTTGTTATATGTTTCTGAGTATAAAAACCCCAATGATTTGAGTATATTTCATGTTTATCATAAAATGACAAGTATTGCCATCATTTAGTTTCTGCATTTTAATAGAAAAGTCTAACGGGGAAGACCCACATCCAGCATGACATTCCTTCGCCGTCCATCCCAAACCCCGCAAACTCAAGAAGATCCAAACTGAAGCTGACATGAATGAAGAGTGCAATAACTAATGTGTGATATATTATATTAAGAAATATCTGGAGATCAATCCATGACAGTCATAAGAGATTATGGTAGCGATTTATATGCATACTCTAGGAATAGAACTGCAGATAGGTATGTAACATAATCAGATTATCAAAATTTGATCCGTAGCTGTATCCTTTCAGATGGGGACAAGGATATCAAAATTCCATAACGGATTGGATACCGATATTGTTTTTTGGATATGAAAAAAGACACTCATATGGATATTCAATATGCTCATAATGTTCAATATATATGGCTCATCTGAACTTAAGTCAACCTAGGGATCTTATATTATATTATATATATATATATATGGGAAAAAGGGATCTAAGGTGCCTCCTTAGATGAAATCTAAGGAGGCGCCCTCATTTTCCCCTTTCTCCTATAATTTTTTTTGAAATGTTTTTTCATGGGGTTGTTGTTCACATCATGGATGATCAACATACCAAATTTCAAGGGATTCCAATACTTTTTGAGCCCCAATCTACCTTTTACAACTTCAACGGTCTACGGTCTGAAAACGTGCTGAAAAACCCACGAAGTTGCAAGGGGTAGATGTGGGCTCAAAAAATATTGGAATCCCTTGAAATTTGGTATGTTGATCATCCATACAATGAACAACGAACCCATGAAAAAAAAATTCAAAAAAATGTGTGAGATGGGGGGAAATGGGGGCGCCTCCTTAGATTGAATCTAAGGAGGCACCTTAGGATCCCTTTACCCTATATGTATATATGGATTAATGGTTATCATACGACATATGAGACATTGCCTCATATTCACTCTCACATAAAGCAACCAAGTACAAGCCCACATGGACTTGTACTTGGTTGTACTTAGTTGATTTATGTGAGAGGGAATATGAGGCAAGGCCTCATATGGCGTATGATAGCCATTATTCTCATATATATATGTGTGTGTGTAAAGTGTTCCTAGGGTGACTCCTTAGATTAAATATAAGGAGTCGCCCCCATTTTCTCTCATCTCCCACAATTTTTCTGGATTTTATTTTTCATAGGATTGTTGGTCACATCATGGATGATCACCATACCAAAAATCAAGTCATTCCAATACTTTAAAAGCACCCATCTACCCCTTGCAACTTTATGTGGTTTTCAGCACGTTTTTAGACCGTTGAAGTTGCAAGGGGTAGATGGGGGCTTTTAAAGTATTGGAATGACTTGATTTTTGGTATGTTGATCATCCATGATGTGACCAACAATCCTATGAAAAATAAAATCTAAAAAAATTGTGGGAGATGGGAGAAAATGTGGGCGACTCCTTAGATTTAATCTAAGGAGTCACCCTAGGAACACTTTACCCTATATATATATACAGAGATCTAATGTGCCTCCTTAGATTAAACCTAAGGAGGCACCCCCATTTTCCCACATATTCCACATTTTTTGGATTTTATTTCATGGGGTTGTTCACATCATGGATGATCAACAAACCAAAAATCAAGTGATTCCAATACTTTTAGAGCCCTCATCTACCCATTGCAACTTCATGAGTCTACCCCTTGCAACTTCATGGGGTCATGAAGTTGCAAGGGATAGATGTGTGCTCTAAAAGTATTGGAATCGATTGATTTTTGGTATGTTGATCATCCATGATGTGAACAACCACATGAAAAACAAAATCCAAAAAATGTGGGAAAACGTGGAAAATGAGGGCACCTTTTAGAGTTCATCTAAGAAGGCACCCTAGATCTCTTTTACCCATATATATACATACATATATATATATATATATGAGGAATATGGATGTGTGCTAACTAACATGAAAATTTCATATGCTATTAGCCTATTATCGATTTCAAGGGATAAAAAGTTTTTTGCAGTATATTCTACAAATTGTTGATCACACACCAAATTTCAAGCGAGTCCAACACTTTTTTGACCATCCATCCATCCATTTCAAAAAACCGCTCCAAAACTGGATCTGTCAGCGCTGTTTTTTTAATGGATAGATGAATGGTCAAAAAGTGTTAAATTCACTTGATATTTGGTATGGTGATCAACAAGATGTAGAACATACTGCAAAAAAATTTAAAAAACTTTTTAAACCCCGAAATCACTGACCGCACATGAAAACAGTCATGTGTTGTCAGCACACATCTATATTTTGATGGGACACGGGTCTATTCCTGCCAGAAGACCCGTGCCCAAGCCCAGACCAGCCGGCCCACTTAGCTCTCGCGCGCCCCCTTTTGCCTAGAAACCCTAATTTCTATTATTTATATGGGGGGCTAGCCGTCACTTTGGTTTTATGCTATCTTTTGACATTGGAGTGATTTCATAGTTTAGACGAGTGCGGACGTCCTCTATTGACGTCTTGGAAAGAGAATACACCTTTCTTGTATTCAATTATCTTACGATTGTTACTTTGTCTCTACTTTGATTATCAATTGTTAGATTTCTTTTTTCGGATCTATCAATTTGGTATCAGAGCACGTGACGATCTATGGTGGCGCCGACAACGAGATCGAATGATAAATTCGACACTTTGGAGGAAAAATTCATGGGGAAAATTGATGGGGTGAAGAAATCACACGAAGAGACGATGAATGCGTTGGCGGAATCCATCAATTTATTGGCGGCTAACCAATCTAAGCAAGGAGAACAATTGACGAAGCTCCTCTCCTAAGGGTTGACGAGGAAACCCGATGAAGGAAACCCTAATTTGACATCAAAGGCGGCACCTTTGAGGAAAGAGAAGGAGAAGGAAGATGATTGGGATACGGATCATCCCTACGAGGAGGATGGATCACACGAAGGGTGTGAGGAGGATCCGTAGAGGGAAGATTACTGCGAAAGCATCAGACGAAAGGCGGAAGAGGCAAGGAGGGGGGCCGGCCAACCTAGCTGCTGCCCCCAAGAGTGGCACAAGGCAGAGGGGCTCCCCACGGAGCCCCTGGACGACAGAAAGGAGGCGGCGGCACCACTCACCACTGCCAGGGGCCGGCGAACCCACGCCGGCCCCCGACAGCCCCCGTGGGGCCTTCCCCAGGCCGCAGGGGCCCGGAATTGCATCGCCAGGCCCTGGTGGGCCTGGGCGGCTACTGCCAGCCCCTGCGGGCCTGGTATAGGGCCGCGGGGGCCCTGGGCAGCCGCGCCCAGGTCCCGCGGACCCTCCGCCTTTCCGAGGCTCTTTTCTCGGGCCATTGCGGGCCCCCGACGCATCCGACGAGCAGCGTGGACGACATCAGCAGTTTGAGAGGGGATTTCAGCCCTATTTGGATGACCCGACGCGTGATTTTGGTGGAGGATTTGACACCGGGGAGAGACAGGGGTACTACGATGATGGGGGAGGGTATGTGGCTGAATTTGAAGATGACGCAGGATGGGACGACTTTGAGGGTAGGCGTGGAGGTCCTCGAGGGGACTATGGTGGTCGCAGAGGAGTGCCACCTAGACAGTACGAGACCCAGGATGAGAGGCGGCAGCACTACCGCACGCATCACCGTACTGAGGGGAGGCCCGATCAGGGGCACTTTGGAGGAGACTGCAGGGTGCGGAAGCTGAAGATGCCACGGTTCGCAGGGAAGGACCCGCATGCCTGATTGTTCACAGCAGAGAGATACTTCGCAGCGCACCACATGACCGATGCACAGAAGCTGGAGGCGGCATCCATTTGCATGGAGGGAAAGCCTTAGGTTGGTACCAGTGAAAGGAGAGGAGGCAACAGATTTGCTGCTGGGAGGAGCTAAAGGACCTCGTGTTGGAGAAGTTCAGAGATCACCGCTTGGGAAACCTCCACGAGCAGTTATATGCCCTCAAGCAGGAGGGACCCGTACGTGAGTACATTGAGAGGTTCGAGACCTTGGCGGGAAGAGTACACGGCGTCTCAGATGAGTCACTAGAGGACACTTTCCTGAAGGGTCTGAGACCCAGCCTTCGAGCTGCAGTGAGACCTTACAAGCCCAGGGGGCTTTCCGAGGTCATAAAGATGGCACAAATGGTAGAGTACTCTCAGACTGAGGATATGAGAGTCAGGAGCAGCTACAGTGGCCAGATACAGAGGGGCACCTCGTTTGGAGCTGGAGGAACTGGGACCACCACCGGGGCTGGCCAAACGAGCAGGGAGAAGACGGGGGATAGGAGTAGCGCTACGCCGACAGGAGGACAGTTCAGGAGGATACTGATGCTGAGATGAGGGAGAAGCATCAGAAGGGCTTAATGCTTTCGGTGTGACGAGAGGTTCACGCCAGGCCACAGATGCGCGGGGCGCAAGTTACAGGTTCTGCTGTTAGAGGATGACGACGTAGACGAGAACGTCGAGGACGAGAGCGCTGAGCAGGAGGAGGAGCCCGAGGGCCATCAGCTAGACGTGGCAGAGGTGTCCCTTAACTCCGTAGTAGGGTTCACACCGAACCACACCATGAAGTTAAGGGGGATATCGGCGAGCAGGAGGTAACCGTGCTGATTGACAGTGGGACGACCCACAATTTCATCTCCAGGAGAGTGATGGACCAACAGGGACTGCAGCTGACCGACTGAGAGAGCTTCAGTGTGATGATGGGGACGGGAAAGAAGGAGAGTAGTCGAGTGGTCTGCAGGGGGTTGGTGCTGACCCTACAGGGGATACAGGTGAGGGCGGACTTTCTACCGTTAGACTTGGGGAGCACATATGTCATCCTGTGCATGACATGGTTGCAGACGCTGGGGGAGATGACGATGAACTGGAAACTTCTGCGTATGGAGTTCTAGGATGATGGGAGAGCGGTCACCCTACAGGGGGATCCTAGCCTTTGCAGAGCAGTAGTGTCACTGAAGACCATGCTGAGGACCTTACAGACCGAGGGAGGAGGGTACTTGGTTGAGTTGTACACCTTGACAGAGAGAGGATGCGCAGATGCTAGTGTGGAGCATACCGTACCGGAGAGGTGCAGCAGATGTTGGCACGGTTTGAGGAGATCTTTCAGGAGCCTCGGGGTCTGCCACCATCGAGGGGCCATGAGCACGCCATAGTACTGCAGGAGGGTGTTTCCCCCATCAGTGTCAGACCCTACCGGTACCCCCAGCACCAGAAGGACGAGATTGAGAGGATGGTAGCCGAGATGGTGGAGGCGGGAGTGATTCAGCCGAGTGTGAGCCCGTTCTCCAGTCCCGTGCTCCTGGTGAAAAAAAAGGATGGGAGCTGGTGTTTCTGTGTGGACTACCGTGCCTTGAATAAAGAGACAATGCCAGATAAGTTCCCCATACGGTGATAGACGAGCTCCTGGTCGAGTTACATGGGGCAGCCTGGTTCAGCAAGATAGATCTCAAATCAGGCTACCACCAGATCAGGATGCGGCGGGAGGATGTGGCCAAGACGACGTTTAGGACCTATGAGGGCCACTACGAGTTCCTCGTCATGCCCTTTAGCTTGACGAACGCACCAGCGACCTTCTAGGCACTTATGAACAAGGTATTCCGCCCGTACCTGAGGCGATTTGTACTTGTTTTCTTTGATGATATACTAGTGTACAATCGCACCTTGAAGGAGCACCTGGACCATTTGCAGGTGGTGTTTACGGAGTAGCAGTACCATCAACTGGTGGTGAACAGGAAGAAGTGCCTATTTAGGCAACCACGTGTGGAGTACCTAGGACATGTGACGTCAGCCGATGGGGTTGCAGCGGACAGGAGGAAGATCGCAGCGATGTTGGACTGGCCGCGCCCCACCACTCTCAGGGGGCTGCATGGGTTTCTAGGGTTAACGTGATACTACCGCAGGTTTATTGAGGGGTATGAGACGATCGCCTGGCTGTTAACCGAGCTACTGAAGAAGGACCAGTTCCACTGGGGGAAGGAGGCGACGACAACTTTTGATGCTCTGAAGAAAGCCATGACTACAATACCGGTCTTGGTACTACCAGACTTTTCCAGGCCCTTTGTGGAGGAGGCAGATGCATTAGGGCACGGGCTAGGGGCAGTTTTGATGCAGGAACAACGGCCCATGTCATACTTTAGCCAGGTGTTGACAGCTAGAGCCCGACTGAGGTCGGTTTACGAGAGAGAGCTGATGGCCATAGTCTTGGCAATTCAAAAGTGGAGGCCGTACTTGTTGGGGCGGAGTTTCCTTATACGCACTGATCAGCGGAGCCTGAAGTACTTATTAGAGCAGCGGATGGTAGCAGAGGAGCATCAGAAGTGGCTACGAAAACTGATGGGGTACAGGTTTGAGATCGAGTATCGCCCGGGGCTGGAGAACAAGGCAACCGACGCCTTATCACGGCAGGACCGGGGGCCATTACAGCAGGAGGTGGAACAGGACCCTGAGTTAGCAGGCATACGAGAGGCTCTTCTGCAAGGGTCGACTGAGTTTCCGGGATATTCTCTTCAGGATGGACGGCTACTATATTGGGGGAGACTTGTGCTACTGATGACATCCGCATATCTGCCGACCATACTCCAGGAGTTACACAGCAGTGCCGTCGGAGGACATTCAGAGGTCCTCAAGACCTACCAGAGACTGGCGAGTGAGGTCTACTTGAAGGGGATGAAGAAGGAGGTGGCGAGGATGGTGGCAGAGTGTGACGTGTGACAACGTCACAAGTACCAGGCGATGTCCCCAGGAGGATTACTACAGCCGCTGTCCTTGCCAGATCGAGTATGGGAAGACCTCTCCATGGACTTCATAGAAGGGGCTCAGGCTTGTGATCTGGGTTCGCCGCGTATGAGAGAGAGAGGAAAAAAAGAAAACGTCGGGGGTTTCTCGCTGGGCTTGGCGCGAGAGAAGAATGAGAGTGGGGGAGAGAGAAATGAGAGTGGGGGGTTTATTAAAAAGGGTTTTGGGCTTGGGCCTTAAAAAAGAACCGGGCCTTTACACCTTATACATCTTCAAAGAAATTCTGTCCTCGGAATTCAAAGAAAAACACTAAACTGTGAAAAGGTACAGATACCGCTCCTTCATCTCTTCTTCTCGCTCCCAGGTAGCCTCTCCTGACAAGTCACGATGCCACATCACTTTGACCAAATTCACAGTCTTGTTCCTGAGAGCCCTCTGTCGACGATTAATTATCTCCACTGGCTGCTGTTCATAACTCAAATTTGGCCTCACTGTGATCTCTGAATGATCAACCACGTGGGTTGGGTCTCCCACATACTTTCGCAGCTGAGATATGTGGAACACATTATGCACACCCTCCAGAGATGGAGGCTGTGCAAGTTTGTATGCCACCTCGCCCACACGCTCGAGTATGTTGAAAGGCCCAATATACCGTAGGTTAAGTTTTCCTCTACGACCAAAACGGATCATGACTCTATTAGGTGAAATCTTGAGGAAGACATGGTCTCCAGGCTGAAAATCCAAATGTCACCTCTTCGCATCGGCCCAGTGCTTATAACGATCGTGTTCCACCTGTAGCCTCTCTCTGATAGTCCGCACAACATCCACTGCCTCTACAATCATCTCAGGCCCAACCATTTCTCTGTCTCCAACATCGTCCCAGCTCAAGGGAGAACGACACTTCCTTCCATACAAAGCAGCAAAAGGAGCCATTCCAATACTCGCCTGATGACTATTATTATAAGCAAACTCCATGAGATGTAGATGGTCTTCCCAACACCCCTTGAAATCTAACATGCATGCCCACAGCATATCCTCCAAAATCTGTAAAGTTCGATCTGATTGTCCGTCTGTCTGAGGATGGTAAGCTGTACTGAACTTTAGCTGAGTATCCAACTTCTCCTGCAGACTCTTCTAGAAGTGCGAAGTAAACCGGGTCTCTAGTTGAAACGATACTCACTGGGACCCCATGCAGCTTCAAAATTTCCTCCATGTATCTCTTGGCAAGAGTCTCTGTAGACTGTCCAACCCTGAAAGGAATAAAATGAGCCGACTTGGTCAATCGATCAACGATCACCCAAACGCCATCATGTTGCTTCTTGCTCTTTGGAAGTCCCGTCACGAAATCCATCGTGATATGTTGCCACTTCCACTCGGGGATGTGCATGTGCTGTAACAGACCGGCAACGCGGTGATGCTCAGCCTTCACCTGCTGACACGCCATACATCTGGCCACACTTTGCGCTACGCTCCTATTCATTCCATGCCACCAGTAATTTCGTCATAGGTCTTGGTACATCTTGGTGCCTCCTGGGTGGATGGAATACGGGAAACTGTGTGCTTCCTTTAATAATTCATCCCTGACATCTCCTAATGGTACACATTCTGCTACCATATCTCAATGAACCATCTGCATGTATCTGAAATTCTGGTCTTTGTCCTGCCAATGCCATGTTCCTGATCTGCTGAAGCTTTGCATCCCCTGTCTGAGCAGCATTGATTCTGTCTACCAACGTCGACTGTATCTTCATGTTCATAAATGACGAGATCAGCCCAGGTAACACCACGTCTATTTCCATGTCGCGGATCTCCTGCTGCAGTCTCCACTGCGTCGTAAGCGTCATCACTCCTGGAAGCCGACTCAAAGCGTCAGGTACCGTGTTAACCTTTCCAGGGTGATACTGAAGGTCAATGTTGTAATCCGTCATGAGCTCGCTCCATCTCCGTTGTCGCTGGTTCAGATCCTTCTGCGTGAAGATGTATGTTACGCTCTTATGATCCGTATATACCTTCAAGCGCTCCCCAAGTAGAAAGTGCCTCCAGATCTTCAAGGCAAATATTACGGCCGCCAACTCAAGATCATGAGTGGGGTAATTCTTCTAGTGATTCTTCAATTGCATTGATGCATATGCGACAACGCGTCCGTGCTGATGAAGCACATACCTAAGATCTTTGTCGGATGCGTCGCAAAACACTTCGAAATCTCCCATACAATCTGGAATTACCAATATCGACGCTGTCGTCAACCGCTTCTTCAGTTCTTGAAAGGCATCGTTACACGCCCTCGACCAAACATACATCACGTCCTTCCTTGTCAACTGTGTCATGGGCTCCGCGATCCTCGAAAAATCCTTGATGAATCTTCTGTAGTAACCAGCTAGTCCCAAGAAACTTCGAATCTCTGAGATCGTCTTAGGAACCGGCCAATTCTGAACTGCTGCATCCTTTTCTGGGTTCACAGAGATTCCTTCTCCCGAAATCACGTCGCCTAGAAATACCACCTTGTCCAACCAGAACTCGCACTTACTGTACTTGGCATATAGCTTGCTCTGCCTCAAAGTCTCCAGGACCGTTCTCAAATGCTCGGCGTGATCCTGTGCATTCTTCGAGTATACCAGTATATCATCCAGATACACCACTACGAACTTGTCCAGATACTCGTATAATGCTTTGTGCATGAGGTTCATGAATATCGCTGGTGCATTAGTCACACCAAACAGCATCACTAGAAACTCATAGTGTCCGTATCTAGTGTTGAATGTTGTCTTATGCACATCTTCCTTCTTGACCCGCAACTGACGATAGCTGTTCTTCAAGTCCAATTTAGAAAAGACACCTGCTCCTCCAAGCTGATCAAATAAGTCGTCGATACGGGGAAAGGGATACTTGTTCTTCACCGTAAGCTTGTTTAATTCCATGTAATCGACGCATATCCGTTTGGATCCATCTTTCTTCTTTACCAATAATATTGGAGCACCCCAAGGAGACACACTGGGACGTATACACCCTCTCTTCAAGGGTCATCCAACTGCATCCGCACTTCATACAACTCGGATGGTGACATGCGGTAAAGCTATCTAGAATAAGGCTGGGCACCAGGCATTAGCTCAATTGCAAACTCAACTCCGTGGTCTGGAGGTAACCCAGTAAGTTCATCCGGAAACACATCCGGGAATTCTCGAACTACCTCTGGCTTCTCTATCTCAATCTCCATGGCAGTTACTGTTGTCGGTTTAGCTCTGAACCTTGCTGGTCTCTCTGTCCTGACAAAATCAAAACTGGGTTGGTTTGGCATATCAAACACCACTATTCATTTGCGACAATCAATCATGGCGTAATTTACTGCCAACCAATCCATCCCGAGGACGACGTCGAAACTTGACATGTCGATGATGAAATCTGCTGGCAGTTTGTGTCCACATATATCCACGGGGCATGAAGGATATGCACTAGTTGTTGTAAGTACCACACTGCCCGTGTTAACGTCCCAACAAGAATCGAGCGGCGAAACATGAATGGTGTGCTGGTCGACAAAACGCTTGGACATAAAGCAATGTGAAGCTCCCGAGTCGAAAAGGGCGAGGACGGGTCTATTGGCAACTATTATAATACCTACAGTCACTGATACTAAGTCTAAGCATACATATACTATTGTATGAAAACATAATTAAATAAATAGGCAATAAGCTGTAAACTACATACCAGTGATAACTTGGCCAGTGGCCTCGGCCTCCTCCGCAGTCATAGTGAAAACCTGGCGCTTAGCTGGTGGAGCCTGAGTCCTCGCCTGCTGGTACACCTTTTGCTGAGGTGGAAGTGGAGTTCTACGCTGATTGTCCCCTGCTGGGGCTGGGGCTGGAGCTGGAGCGAAAACTGGTGCAGTAGTCTCAATCCACATTGAACTCTCAATCCACCTCCTTGAGAACTCTTTCTTTTGAATCTCTTTTATATATCATCCTTTAATTTTCACCACTTAATCATATGATCGATCTAGCTGTGTAGCTCTTTTGCTACTTCATAAGATGCACGTTTAAGATCAAAATTACAATCTCCTATAACATATCATGCTTCTTGTTTTGAGCGCACAAGGATTAAAATTAAAATTACAATCTCCTATAACAGATCATGCTTTTTGTTTTGAGCACCCAAGGATTCCAGCTATATCATATTATACTTTGTGTTTTAAGCACATAGACCACTTGTCGCATTATGTAAACCATGGGGGCCAATCTTGCTTGAGGCCGCACCACAACAGGTGCAGATCAGGCATAACCATAAAACACATGGAATCAATTTTGCATTCTCCCCGTGCTCCGTTAGGAAATGTCTAGTTTTAAGATCCACAAATTTCTAATTTTGAGCAATTTAATCTCAGAATGAAAAATCAATACCTAACGTAGAATTCTTCTGAAAGAGATGATTATAATTGTTTAATACAAATATACAAATGCATGTAATATTAGAGTCACTTGCTAACCTTATGAATAGTTTCTGCTAAATGATGTTTCATGACAAGGCAAGCTTCAAATGGGAACTGATTTGTGTACTGATTGTCTGTTAGTCCAAGAGCTTTTTTCACTTCTGCGTCAACTTGCACGCTTGTCCAAATAATATCAGCATTCTTTGGTTCAGTTGCTGCAATATAATATATATAAATATATATCCTCATTTCATTCACATCAAAATCACTAATTAAATAAATGGAAAAATACATGGATGAGGCTACTGTCAGAATGCTTGCCGGTGATGTGTGGGGCAATGTACTGAAAGGTTGCAAATACAAAAAATAAGGAACATTTGACTATAAAGTAAAATGAGCATATCCCTTTACGCTTTACTGGACCAAGAGATAAAAACTCAAACAAATGAAAGGATTTTTGTTTCTTGTAGCTCTTGACATGTACCATAAAACCAAGCAACCTACTAAATATCAGTGGTTGTAGATTTAGTTAATCATGATCTAATATGTGCAAACTTGATTGCTACAATGGTTAGGTTAACGCTGGCCTAGATTTTTATAATCACTCAGCCATCACATCAATCAACCAAAAAACAGTGGGATAACACAGCAATATTACATAGGTACTTCATCAATCATGATTCTTGGCCAGTTCCTGCTTTGGGGCATACCAACACGGTCCCATTTTTATAACAAAAGTCCAATCAGGTACTGCTGCAAAGTCATGTATGAAATTAATCTCATGAAACAAAATTGAAAGAGGCTTCTCCAAGAATGTGGTTCGATCTGGCTCTTTACATGTTCCCTGGCTTGACACTTTCTTGCTTTTTATTTGTTTTTCCATGAGAATGGTCATTTTCCTGCAAAGTCGAGCACAGGAGTATTCCCATGAACCAAAAGTGAATGGCTGCTCAAAATATGTGACTACATTTGAGTCTTTCCTGGTCTTGCATATTTGGAGGGATACTAACTCATTGCTTGAGCTTGAATTACATGATAAATGGTACGTCAACCTCCCACCAACTGACATTGAATTTAATGGCCATATCCCCACCCACCCACACACACCCCCCCCCAACACACAAATAATAATAATAATAATAAATTACCCAACCCCCCAAAAACTTCAAAATAAATAAATGACTGAATAAAATCATATCTTGAGATTGTTCCCACATGACCACACAAGACAATAGAGTTTTCAACAATTCCTCCCTCAAAGATTCTACCTACAATTAAATTTTTAATAGCAGAACTGTTTTCACATCCTAAGTTTTGAGGGAATAGTGTGATATTGAATACATCCTAGAAGGGTCTACGCATATAAGAATTTCAAGTACCTCGAGAATTACTTGCAGTTAACATTACGTCACATCCTAAATTATAAAGTCCCCTGATCAATGTATGCAAGAAGGGTCCCGGGTGTATAAGAATTTTTCGGAACCCCAGAATTAATTCTAGTTATCATGTCATGGTCGAAGTGAGGTCTGACAGAAGCAGAAATATTATGGCAGTGATTTGGTAAAGGAAAACGTTAGGAATTAGATAATTTTTCAAGCCTCCCATCTAAGAGTTCTAACGATCAGCAACTCACACGTCACACACACACGGAGATTTTCGAACCTCCCGCTCAGACAACTAAGCCCACTCTCACGCTCCAATGCAAAAGATTTAAATTTTTTGAGAAAACTAAAAGTTTACACCAAAATTTCTATTTAACTATTTATTACAATAATAAATCAGTTTGTAGCATTTATATAGGCTTACAACTTGGCTTTCAAAATCATATCCCATGTAGAACTAAAACTCTAAAATAACCATCCAAAATAAATAAAAGGCTCAAAAGAACTCAAACTCCATCCCAACCTCTGTTCCAAATAATATAACTAAAAAAGATTTAAATTAACTAGAAGGGGCTCAAAATCTATCTTTATCTTAAATATAAAATCAAAAATAAAATCAAAAAAACTCTATCTAGAATCCAAACAAGATGAATTCATGTCATTCTTCCCGTCTTGAAAACTTCAACACCCGATAAATAGTGATAGGAATAGCACAACCGGGTAGAAATCATGATCAGTCACATGGCGACACAAGTGAAGGGGGAATAAAAAAGTTGTTAATAACTGTCTCTCCTCAAACTCCCATGAAATACTAGACTCGGTTGTATCGAGATCATCACTTGGTAGAGCTCAACATGTATGATGCATGCAAAATCTCATTGATTCTAGGACGAACCTTTTCAAGCGAACTCTAATCATTTGGTCATCATAACTATAAATTTCTACAAATTTCTATTTTATTCTATAGCAAACTTATGAGTATCATTGGTAATTGCTAGAATTTCATAAATTTCGAAATGCGAAGCACTCAATTCATATGGAAAATGCTTGGTGAATGCGCTAGGATAAGATCAAAGCTTAACTTTAATAAATTGGCATTCACATATAAAATATTTGAGTAAGTGGATTATTAAGGATTAACACATTAGTTTGATTTTTAATTATGTTCTTAGGTTTATAATGGATCAACAAAATTTTGTTACTTCCAAATATAAATATGTACGTGTTAGTTCTCTCGGAATGTGCAACATCTAAGTCATATCTTCATCAAAAGTTTCCTTAGGTGGAATGTATTCTGCATTGATTAATACATTCTTATTATAAACCTCTCTCACAAGTAAGCTCCTATTAGAATACCAACTAACAAAATGATTTAAGTCATGACATTGGAAACATTACACCCTTTGGTTTACTAACTTAATCGTTTCATTTTTCTCTTTAGCGACTTTAGTTGTATGACGGTCTGAATCCATTAATACATATGATAAAATGTAAATATTTAAATAATTTTAAGGATGCTTTTGAGATTTTTATAACTAGTATTCTAAGGTCTAAACGACTCAAAACCGCAACCAAAAATCCATTAATAACTTTAGCCTCAAAACATGGCATTCTGTGGTCGGAAGAATTTAAAAAATTATTTTCATTAGGTTTTCAATTTTTCTAGATATATGGTATTTTAAAGAATTTTTCGAAAACTTTTTCGAAGCCGAAACCCGTTAAATTACAATAATAATAATAAAACAAATAAAAAATCCCCCGAACTGCAACCCACATTTTCACCGCCAGCTGCAATTCGGCGGTCAACACCCCCATTAACCCTCAACCAACTTAATCAATAAGTTAATTGCATTAATTAATTAATTAATATTAAATCACAATATAAATACACTCATCTCTCTCCCCCTTTCCACACAACCTCTCCCTCTCTATCATATCTAGGTTTCCCTCTCTTACGCATAAATGCCACCGTCCCTCCTCTCCGGTGACCCAACTCCGACAGCCTCACCCACTTCGAGACCCAACCCTGAGCCGCCATCTCTGACGACCCAAACCCCCATTCTTTCTTCTCTATTTTCCACTCCGTTGGCGCACGCCTCCCACCTCTGACGATCGTAGACGTCACTGTCGCCCCATCCCCTCGCCATCGTCTCAATCACCATCATCATCACATCATCCATCATCATCATTTTTATCCTCTGTCTCTCTCCCAATCATCTGTTTCTTCTCGCCATATGCATGAGCTGTTGCCACGCATGCCGCTCCGACGGTTACCAACCACCGCCGAGCCCCGCCAACCACCGTCTAGCCCCGCAAACTGCATCATCCCCCTCCATCGCTCTTAGTCACACGCTCGAACGAATGCACCCTCTCTAACACGTGAGAGGAGAGCAGGAAGAAAAAAGGAGGTGGGAGAGAAGAAAAAGAAAAAGAAGAGAGAAAAAATAAATAAAATAAAATAATTTTTTTGAAAAACAAACTAAAATTGCAGAAAAATTCTACATATTGACTGAAGCATATAGCTACCTCGTGCGTCAAAATCAGGCAAGTATTTTATCAGTAATTTATTTTTTTTATTTTTTATTTAGTAAAATAATTTATTTTTGTTGCCAATTATAAAAATTGAAAATACAAACATATGATGTGATTCTACAAGTCAAGTAGAATATTTTGGTATTGTATGCATCAAAATCTGACATACAGATTCCCAAACATTAAATTTAAAATCCTAATTTTATTTATCAAAATTTTATTTTTAGAATTGGAAAATTAGTCATTAATTGTTAAATAATTATTAAAATTAAATATAGTCGTAGAAAATTTTATCATACTCATTATTGTCCATCTTCATCCCTCAGCTCTCATTGACCTTTTGTTCCTCTTGCCACCATCCACTTGTCATCTCCGGCAGCGTCCAGCGACATTCTTCTTCTTCGGTGAACGGTATATCTCATTAACTACAATTAAAACTTGGACATTCTTAAGTTATGATGAAGGCGTGGAATCTTGATTATTGATTCCATTCATGTCATAATGATGATATGTAAGCTTTATATTTCTTATTTTTCCCCATTATCCTGAATGTTTTTGATTTGTTTTCTCTTGTTTCCCTATGTCCCTCCTCTTTAATTGGGTTAATTATTAGATGTAAGAAACAAAATTTTAAACTGAAATGTAAAAGTCTTGTTGCAAAAATTGGATTTTAAATTCTGCTTTTCATATTGGTGTCCAAGGTTTTAGGTATCGGTTTCGGAGAGGGTATCGCTCTGCCCAAAATTTAGGTTTCGGTATCGGTATCGCCCGTTTCGGCGGTATCGGAAGCAAGTTTCGGTATCGTCCGTATCGTCCGTATCGGTAGTTTCGTTTCGGTATCGGTATCGGTATCGGAGATATTTTATTGTATTTTCCTGTATTTTTGTATTTTTTTGTATTTTCCTGTATTTTTGTATTTTTTTGTATTTTATACTTTGATGTATTTTACTGTATTTTCTTGTATTTAACAGTATTTTCCTGTATTTTATACTTTGTTGTATTGTCCTGTATTTCGGTATCGGAGATACTTTGCTGTATTTTTCTGTATTTTATGCATTTTCTTTATTTTTTATGTATTTTCATGTATTTTTCATGTATTTTTCTGTTCACATTACTCATTTGTAACAACAATTAACTAATTAATAGATATAAAAGAACAATAAATATTGATGAACCATAAATCTGCCTTCATAATACAAAAGCTGAATAAAATACATCAAAAGATACAAAAATGAAGAAAATAAATAAAAAGATACAAAAATCTCATTCGTAGTTCTCATCATCCGGCTGCTGTGCATGGTAGTATGGAGGATATGAATACTGCATCTGTTCCGGGCCTAAAAAAGATATCATGTTATCATATGCTGAGGGCCGGCTCTGCTCGATGAAAGGCGTGTCATGACTGCCTTGACTGCTGGACTGCTCAGTCACGTTCAGACCGTACCTGTATTGACTATCATAGTCAGCATAGACATCAGAGTGTCTGTACGGTGCGCAATAATCGCCTTGGCTTCCTGAGTATCCACCGGAATAAGATTCATAACCTCCATAATAATCAGAAGCGCGTTGATACCCTTGATATTCAGAGTGTCTACCGTAGGCATCGTCCCCCCGTTCTTCACTGTGCTGCCTATCATGCTCTCTATACCCATGCGTATCATAAGTATGGTCTCCACGTCTCTCAGCAGGGCGAACGGATGCCAACGCACCACAACCTCCGTCTGTAGGACCTTGGTCATCGGGAGACAAACCATCATCGCTATCGTGCCGAGCCCGAGTGAGTGCCTTCTTTCGCTTGTACGTGATATTCGCAGGGGCGTGACTTGGCCGCGGCTGGTTGCTTCGTGTACGTTCTGCTTCCGCAAGCACCTCGTCCAACCAAGGATTGTCTCTGTCATCGAGCACCCTGTCTTCTGTCTCCCTGGTCCATTCCTCCAATGGATCATCCTCGTGAAAAATCTGATCCAAATCGATCAGCTGGTGATCGGCCTTCTCGCTCCTTCTCGCATGCCTATGTCGCAGTCTCATATTATAATGCACATAGACCAGCCTTTTAAGGTGTTCCATTGTTAGCCTGTTCCTGGTCTTTGTGTGAATGAGGGAGAAGGTGGTCCAGTTTCGTTCACAGTTGGACGACGAGACAGTTTGGCTCAACACACGCACAGCTAATCGTGTAAGCGTTGGAGCTTGCTCTAACCCAACACTATTCCACCATTGAGCTGCAACAAGTTCCAGTGGTCAGAAAAGATGGACCGTTTTATGGGGAACATATAGAAATCTAAGATCCATATAGATACCTGGAGTGACCCTTGTTATCGCCATTTCCGCCTTAGCGGAGCCGAAATAACCAACTCTCATCTTATAGGCCTCCAGCTACAATTATCAATCATAATTTTAGAATGTGAACTGCTACATCGAATCATATATCAAAATAAAAATACCCGAATTTCATTTACCTCTCTGTCAATCTCAATTTGATTCGAGATGTCTGGTTCAAGCCTCTCGATCACGCATCTGAGTCCAACCAGCACCTCGTTGTCATTTGTTGCATTGGAGGAGTATTGAAAGCGAGGATTCAGAAAATAGCCTGCAGCATGAATATCTTGATGTAGCTGCTTATCCCATCTCTTGTCTATCATGTCCCACCATTTTCAGTATCCCCTACCAACATTCTTCCGAATTTCCTCTTTGACACGGTCCATGGCCTCGTAGAGATACCCCATCTCGGCCTTATCATCGCTGTCGACCATTCGAAGAACCTTCACCAGGGGCTCAAATATGGCGATGACATTAGAGATACTCTGCCAGAATTCATCGCCGTGAATCAGATCGTACACGTTGTTTCCAACCTCCCTATCTTTTGGTTTAAGCCTTGGAAAGTTATCGGACCAGTCCCTGGATGTGATCATTCTCCGCAAGTCATCTCGGTGCGCGTACAGAGAGTCCAAAGCAATGAAGTGGGTCGCAAATCTTGTTATCGCGGGCCGGATCAACTCTTTTCCACCCGTCTCTCTTCTCATCAAGCTGAGCACCCATCCTTTGTTGTATATGAATCCTGTTACCATCTGACTTTGTGTGACGATATTTTTGACTACTTCTTTTGCCATGTCAGAAAATATCAAGTCGATACAATGCGCCGCACACGGGGTCCAATACAGATGATGTCTCTTTCGCATCAGCAGCTGCCCAGCTGACTTGTAGTTTGCCCCGTTGTCGGTAACTACCTGGACTACTCTATGCTCCCCAATTAGTTCTACATATTTGTCCATAAGATCAAATATGTAAGGACCGTTCTGGAATTGGTTGGTTGCATCCACAGAGTCCAGGAACACCGTCCCGTGGGTCGAATACACAAGGAAGTTAATTATCTTCCTTCTGTTTTGTGTTGTCCAGCCATCGCACATCAGTGTGCAACCGTACTCATCCCACTGAACACGAAAAGTTTCTACATAATTTTTCATCTCTTCATACTCCATGTCCAAGTATGTGTGTGACAGCTCCCAAGCAGTGGGTGGAGCAACGCCACGTCCCGATTCCGCAATAGCATCCACCATGGGCCTGTAATATGGGCTATTGGTCACATTGTATGGGATGTGGTTGAAGTAGAAAAATTTGGCCATAGCTCGGCCGACATAAGCCTTGGCATTCTTCATGAAGGTATTCTTTATGGTTGATTGGGATTTACCCTTCTTCGTTTGAGAAAAAGGGTCGGCACCGGGTCTGAGAGCTCCGGCTGGTCTACCGGTTGGCTGAACATCGCGAGCAGAACCGCACGCGAACATACCGGCCATTCGGGTGGCACGACTACCCGATCTGGCTAGCACAGGGGCTCCAGACCCAGACGATCCTGCTCCCATCCTTCTGCCCTCACTTCTAATCTCTTCTTCGACAAGTTCTTGTCTACTTCTTCTAAGAGCTCTTCTAAGGTCCATCGCCTCCTCGGTCTCATCCTCATCCTCATCTGAGTCATCTGATATTGCCTCCGTCTGCTTTGCCCTTATCTCCTCCTCTATCCTCTTCTTCTCAAACCTGGCATGTACCTTTTCGGTCTTCTTCTGAAATATGTGTGCTCTCATCTCTTCACGCACTTCTTTAGGTACCTCGGGGCATGTCAGCACATCCCCGGTAATTCCTGCCAAGTGATCCTTAAGGCGAGACACGCCTCCATGCATTTCTTTCCGGCAATAGTTGCACCTTACTTGTCTATGGTTCTCTGCGATCATTTTACAGTGAGCCCACCCAATATCCACCATCTTCTCCTTTGGAGTTCTTCGAGACATGTTAATTACTGCACCATAAACCAAGGGTTACAATTAATCTTGAAAAGATTATTAACGTATTAGACTTAGATATAGTCGACGGTGTCACATAATCATGATTTGCGTCCTTGCGGTCCAGCGGAACACGGTCAGGGAATTGACTAAGCCAGGATCACTTATACCCAGTCTAGCTAGGTTGATCCAGCAAACTTAGCCAAGCACATTGAGCCGGATCATGGTCCATTGAAGGAAACTTATCATTCATATGTTTGCCATCAACTAAAAGGCTTTTATTAAAACTAGTTAATCCTATCAACTAGTTGAATCCTAAAATTCGAATTTATTAGGATTTGTTAATAACTTTTATTAGAGTCCTTATCAACTATAAAGTTTTATTTGTTTCAACGTGCTATCCTAATCATGTATTTGGATTTTAATAGATTCACATTACGACAATTTAGAAGAATTTTAATGGCTAACCTAAGAGGCTTTCTTGAATTATCATATAATATGCAAGAAAATAGAATAAGAACATAAATAATATGCAGAAAAGCAACTTAAATATCACATAAATAATAACATGCAACTTAAAAATTTATCCCATAAATAATAACATGCAATTTGTCGTATTTATTTTATATTTTAAATAATTTTTACGTATTTTTTTGGTATCGGGCGAAACCTCACACCTTGGTTATAAGTTCTAACATATTTTTATTAGAAAATTTTAGTATTTTAAGTATTTCGTATTTACTGTTATTTTTATAACCAATCCCTTAAGTACTATTATTAGAAAATTTTAGTATTTTAAGTTCTAACATATTTTTAGTATTTTACGTAGTTAATTGATCATTAATTAATGTAGCTTCTCTTTTGTTTTTAGTATTTTTAGTATTTTAAACAAATATTTTTAGTATTTTTGTTTTAAGTAGTTAATTGATCATTAACATATTTTTTCCTTTAAGTAGTTATGAATAACAAATATGGTAATTAAATTGATGGTAGACAAATAGTAATTTTTAAGGAGCCCATATAGCATTTTAGGATTTATTTTGTATTTTAAGTATTTTTCTATATTTGTTATGCGTTTTCCGTATTTTTCCGTATTTATTTTGTATTTTAACTAATTTTTCTGTATCTATTATGTACTTTAAGTAGTATTTTTAGGAGTCCATGTAGTTTTTTAGGATTTATTATGTATTTTAAGTATTTTTCTATATTTATTATGTGTTTTCCATATTTTTCCGTATTTATTTTGTATTTTAAATAATTTTTCCGTATTTACTATGTATTTTAAAGTATTTTTCCATATTTATTATGTATTTTCCGTATTTTTACTTATTTTCCGTATTTCTTACGTATTTTACAATATTTTCCCGTATTTATATATATTTATTTGTATTTTACAGTATTTTCCCGTATTTATTTGTATATTTATAATTACTGTTGCTATTCATATCACACATTTTCCGTAAAAATACTCCCCCCTCAGACACACAATGGCATACTTGTAAATAAATTTATCAAAAACTATAGTGTGGATAGCACACTTAACCATTTTCATCATTTGGTCAAATCTATTACATTATTTACAGGTTTACCATTCCATTATTCCAGTATCATTGAAGTTAATGGCATTACTGTAAATACTTTGAAACTTTGGGCTGTTTAATTGCCCGTCACCCCCACTAGGATTTCTGGGTTAATTGTTTGCTCATCTAGTTTGATGTATTTACGTTTGTGCCATTAGAGTTAGTAATTAGGTTTTAGTTAGATGGCATTCTTGTAAATACGTGACTAACTGTGGGCTGTATTGTAATTACCTAAATTTAGGTATAAAATTCACTCACCCGTCGTATGCGCTGGCCCCTTCGCTTCGAGTCTTCGTCGCTTCGACTGCTGCCTCCTTCGATTTCGCCCGCGAGAACGGCGTGCCCTAGCTGCTGTCGACAGTGATTTCGCCCGCGATCCTTCGCCGCTTGTTCAGCTCCGGTCCGTAAGCTTCGCCGAGGGTCTCTACGCGTGGGTTGCTCCGGTCCTCCGCTAGAATCTCCGATGGCTAGGGTTGCTCCGGTCCTCCTCGAGAAATTTTCGCTTTTTTTTGCTCGATGCAAAGGTAAGGACCGTGACTTCTCCCCTTTTTAAAGCTTTTCGCCTTCCTATTGAATCAAATGCTTCCTTTTTCGCTGCTGTTCACTCACGGGGTCTGCTGTTCACTCACGGGTGCTGCTGTTCACTCACGGGGGTGGGAGAAATCACGGGTCTTCGTCTTCTTCTTTGGATAAGGGTGTAGGGTTAGGGTGTAGGGTTAGGGTTAGGGGTCCTGTTCCCCAACGTGGGATTTCTGTTTAGGTCACGGGGCTTCGTGGGTTTTTTTTTTAATTTTTCATTACATTTTTAAGCCGGAACCCTAGGGTTCCGGCCAGTATCGCCCAGTATCGGGCGATACTGGCCGGAACCCTAGGGTTCCGGCCGAAACCGATTTCGTATGTCAAGTTTCGGACCGGTACTGGGCGGTACCGGTCCGAAACGCCCGATACCAATCGGTATCGGGCGAAACCTCAATCTATGTTGGTGTCTAAGAAATGCGTATTTTAAAATGTTATTTGATTAAAGAACATGATTTGGGTCACGAAAAATCATCCTCTCGTTATTCAGCTAGTCTAACCGATTGATTATCATAACTTATGTATATGACTAAGTTTTTCAATTGTTCCATGGTATGTTGGGTTTTGATTATGGACTTGCGCTATCTTTACATAAGTTGGAAATTATAATCATTGATTTTGAGGTACATTGATCTAATAATTGGAAATTGAAAATTTATAACATTATGGGAATTACATCAGGTGCATAAATGATTATAGACTAGATTAGATTTTCCATCAATATCTAAAATCGACTCATGAGCCATGCTATGATTATATACTGGATTTTGATTCATCTTGCTCACATGAATATTTTGTTAACATGATATTGATATTGCTCATGACTATAAAGGCCATATACTTGACGTGTGGATTGTCTACCGATATTGCCTTTGAGTTTATTTTTGAAACTTAGTTTCTTATACATTTTTTTGAAAGATAATTAAATTTCATTAACTAACAAATAATGTACAATATGCACCTCAGTAAAATCGTAGACATCTAATCTAATCTTGGACGTAGAGGAGAGAGAGGACACAAGCGTCGTCATCCCCTACTAGCCAATCCTGGAAAACAAACTAAGCTACTGAGACATCAAATAAATACAAGTTAGGACCAATTCTCCATGGCAATACAAAAGTTTTGTCTTCCTTCCAACTGATGGAAGCACTGATAACGCGAATATCTTCGTAAATATCTCTGAAAATGAGAACTTTATGCTTGCCAGAGTTGTGGAACACTCTTCTATTCCTTTCATGCCATGTATGCCATATCACTGAATAGATAACCAGGCGTTGTCTTGCTCCTGAAGCGATCATGTATAAGGGTCACTTCATCCAATAGAGTCCCAATAGGCCCAGGGGAAGACCCAGCTTCAGTCAGTATAATGTTAGATCTGGAATTACTTTGCGCACAACAAATCATGGAGGAATTACTTTATGCACAACAAGTCAGGGGGGTTGCTTTATGCATTACAAGGATGGGTTTCTTATTTAAACTAGGTCTAGCCATCATTTATTTTCATGCTTGATTATCGAATTGTTATTGAGAGTTCCTGGTAGATCTTAGATTAGACGAGTGCGGACGTCCTCATAACGGCGTCTTGGGCGGAGGGTACACCTACTTTTGTATCCAATTATCTTCATTTTGCTATTATTTTATATAAAAATCAGATCTTTCTTTCGGAGCCTATCATTTTAGTATCAGAGCACGTGACGATCCATGGCGGCGCCGGCGACGAGATCGAAGGACAAGTTTGACGCCTTGGAGGAGAAATTCAATGACGAAATTGAAGGGGTGAAAAGATCGGGAAAAGAGGAGGCGATAAAGTCGTTAGCGGATTCCATCAGACAATTGGCGGCGAATCAAGCAGATTCCATCAAACAATTGGCGGCGAATTAATCAAGGCACGAAGAACAATTAGCAAAGTTCATCTTCCAATGGTCGGCGAGCACCCAAGGCGAAGGAAACCCTAAATCGATATCAAAGGCGACACCTTTGAAGAAGGGGAAGGAGAAAGAAGATGGTTTTAACCCGAATCGGCCTTACGAGGATGAAGACGAGGAGCCAGAGAGGATTGAGTATCGCGAGGAGGTGCGGCGAAAGGCGGCGGAAGCTCAAGGGGGTGACGGCCCTAGCCGCCCCTTTCAGGCGGCGCAACAGGGAGAAGAGGGGCGGCCGAACCCCAAAACCAGCGAGGGACTCGGCCGCTGCCAGAACAGGGCGGGGGACCCTCCCCCGCCCTCGGCGACTTCCGGCAGGGTCGGCGAAACCCTGCCGGCCCTCGACAGGGCCCGCCGGCCCCTCCAGAGCAGCGAGAGGACCCGCCAGGCCCCAGCAGCCTCGGCAAGGCCCGTCGGAGGACTGGCAGGCCCAGGCGGCCCCCTGGCAGCCGCCAGGGAGGAGCGGCGAGCGCGGCAAGCCCTTCGGGGGCTTTTTGGGTGTTTCGGGACAGCGGCAAGGGTTTGAGGGGCAATTTCAGGGCAGATCTGAGCCATTCGGTTTTTCTGGACAGCGACGAGGCCCTGAGGAGCATTCCAGGACAGGTCTGAGTTTGTTGAACCTCGGAAGGGAGGGGTTCCTTATTACAATGATGGAGGAGGAGGCAGAAACCATTATAACGACGGTGGGGGAGGCTATGAGGCTGAGTTTGGCGATGATGCAGCATGGAATGACTTCGAGGGAAGGCGTGGAGGTCCTCGAGGGTACTATGGTGGCTGCGGAGGAGGGCCACCTGGAGGATATGAGACACAGGGCCAGAGGTGGCAGCATTACTACCAGCCCGACGCACAGAGGGTCGGCCCGACTAAGAGCACTTTGGAGGGGACTGCATGGTACGGAAGCTGGAGATGCCACTGTTCAGAGGGGAGGATCCGCATGCATGGCTGTTCACGGCGAAGAGTTACTTTGCAGCACATCACATGACAGATGCTCAGAAGCTGGAGGCAGCGGCCATTCGTATGGAGGGGAGAGCTCTGAGGTGGTACCAGTGGAGGGAGAGGAGGCAACAGATTCGCTGCTGGGAGGAGCTGAAGGATCTCATTCTGGAGAAGTTTAGGGATCCCCACATGGGAAACCTTCACGAGCAGTTATTCACCCTCAAGCAGGGATCGGTGCGGGACTACATTGAGAGGTTTGAAACCTTGTCGGGACGAGTACACGGGGTCACCGATGCGTCACTAGAGGACACCTTCATGAAGGGCTTGAAGCCCAGTCTTCGATTCGCAGTGCGATCATAAAAGCCCAGTGGACTGTCCGAAGTCATAGAGATGTCGCAGATGGTAGAGGATGCCTAGACAGAGGATGTGAGAGTCAGGAGTGGGTACAGTGGTCAGGTACAGCGGGGCACCTCGTCTGGAGTCGGAGGGATGAAGATCAATACTGGGACAGATCAGACGAGTTCTGAGAAGATTGGGGAGCATAGCAGCACACCACCAGCTGGGGGGCAATTCCGGAGGATGACCGACGCAGAGATGAGAGAGAAGATGCAGAAAAGGCTCTGTTTCAGATGCGACGAGCGCTTCACCTCCGGACATCACTGTGGGGGTCGCAAGCTGCAAGTGTTAATAGCGGAGACAGACGAGGATGATGACGTAGAGGATGAAGGGATCGGAGGGGAAGATGACTCCCACTCGGAGTATCATCGCCAGTAATGTCATGCACCACCTTGAGGACAAGGTGGATTTTCAGGGGCGGAATAATGTTAGATCTGGAATTACTTTGCGCACAACAAATCATGGAGGAATTACTTTGCACACAACAAGTCAGGAGGATTGCTTTATGCACTACAAGGAGGGGTTTCTTATTTAAACTAGGTCTAGCCGTCATTTATTTTCATGCTTGATATCGAATTGTTATTGAAAGTTCCTAGTAGATCTTAGATTAGATCAGTGTGGACGTCCTCATAATGGCGTCTTGGAAGGAGGCTACACCTACTTTTGTATCCAATTATCTTCATTTTGCTATCATTTTATATAAAAATCAGATCTTTCTTTCGGAGCCTGTCACATAACTCTCATAGATATAATGTGAAGGGACATTCAAAAAGAGATGTTTAACAGATTACATGTGATGCTGACATAAAATATAGTATACATTAGTAACTGAGATGTTCCTCTTTGTAAGATTGTCAAATGTCAGCAACTTATCATTCAACGCCCTAAGAAGACTGGTAGACATTTTAGGGCAGCATTTAGGGAACTAGACCACATCATGGTAAGGGACAACATGAGACACATGGCGAATAGCTTCCCAGGCTGATGTAAGTGAAAACTTAAGGGAAGATGTCCAGCGAAGAGACGGGGACAGATGATTATTATTGACATCATAAAAGGGTGCTGCTAATTGCTTGGATACCAAAATAAATTTCCAGGTACCTGATTGAGCTGGGGATGAAGGAAGATCAGTACCATTCAGGGTGTTGGTGCTTCTTATAAACTTGGCCCATAAAGAATCAGAGTACGTAAATCTCCAGAAGAGACGAATCCTTGCAGCTTTGTTAATGTCAGCAAGTCTACGAAGTCCAAGCCCACCTTCCTTTTTGAGCTTGCAGATACTAGACTAACTCCAAACATGCATCTTGTTATTCCTGAGAAAATTAGCACAAAGCTGCTCAATAATACGAATGTCAGAGAGAGGAAGCTTGAAGGAAAGGCTCCAATAAGAAGATAAGTTATATATCTGTCACGCCCCGCTACCCGGGACGCGACTGTTTTCCACATGTGATGCATGTCCTGCTAGATACCAGTGAAAACAATATAGGCTACGAGCAGAGATATTCCAATATACTCATGGAATTTCTCGTGAAAATAAATAAGAAACTATAAAAACTTACAATTTGAAGCCAGGGTTCTACAGTTACTATGACGAAATCTGTCTCCTCGTAAACTGTGGGCGTCTTCTAAATCTGACTCATCACCTGGTGGTGCAACAAAAAGAAGACCCACCCGGTAAATCACAATGATTCAAAAAATTTGGAATTTAAAATATGTGAACATGGGAAAACATTAACTAGGAAACGGTAACTGAGAACATATAACAAACTAATTAATATTTTATAATTACATTGGCATTTAAGACAAACATGCAACTCAGTTAGCAATTAAAAATGTTACTTTCATAGTTTTAACATTTTATGCCAAACCTAGGCCGTAAATCATATTGGAGAGCACAGAAGCAAACATGAAGTCCACCTCAGTGCCCGGGGCGCTCACTCAGGTCAGGCCCAAAGTAGGAACGGTAGGAGCCATGAGTCAACAATGTGGAACTCATTAATTAAGTCCGGCGGTACACTATGGGTCAAATCCTGATTCAATGATATAACCCTGGCCGGAACAACCTGATGTGGTCAAGTCAATAGGAGCGTGGCTCCAGTCGCTCCTGAACTCTCTCTAACATGATTTACCCCAAACCCAGTGAGTCCGCAGTGCCAAGTGCAAGTCAACTGTACAGCTCTCTGTGCCTCAGTGCAACAGTATATGTGTTGATCTATATTGATGTCATTTTAAAACATGATTTCTAAAATAAAGCTTGAATTAAATTTACGGCGACATTGGAATTAACCCATATAATGGTGTGCTGTCATTCCAGACTCAATCATACTTTCACGTTCAATTCTATCAAATGTGTTTCAACGGTAGAGTCACAATACATATATTCCGATGACTTTTCATTTCATTTTGGTTTCTATAGAACACTTCACATATTAATTATTCCCAATGTCAGGGGCCACTGTGCCTGATTATACTACCCAAAATCATGTAGCAATCAATAACATGGAACAATAAAACATTTAGCATGTTATATAATAACTAACATCTAATCATGTGGCATTTCTATATGACTGTCAATAAACAAAATATTCCAACATGTTAGATAGACTAAGCTGGAGAATAAAAAGCTATGCAGTTAAGTCGGTGAGTCGGCAACGAGTCGGCCAAGTACCGACTCATGACTAGTCGAACGAGTCGGCGACTAGTTGACGACTAGTCGCACCCAGATGTTAACATATTTTATTTCATGTAACAGATGTTGCTCCTTTTTTAGGTTTGTACTGGGTATATAATTTTCCAGCTTAGATAAATTCTTTGAAAATTCACAATTTTTTTAATCTTTTTCCTACATATTATTGCAGATACTGTCATATTAGAATTCAATCAGTATACACCTGGTTCGCGATGGAGGCAAACAACCATCAGTCGAAAGGATCATAGGGAAGCAGGCAATGAGACAGTTGAATTCATGGTAGAATCAGAAAACTATACGCCAAGAATGAGATCTCTACATGGAAACGGATGTGGCCAGCCGTAGTTTTAGAGTGAACATTTTCTAGAGTTCATTACTGATGGTCATCTGCTGAAAATCTCTTGGTGGGGAGAGTTTCAAGGCCTTCTTGGCTTCCTCTTGGAATTCAACTTGATCCACTTTGAATGTTTTGATTACCACGAAATTAGAACAGGAGACAAACAATTTTCCCTCTTGTATTTTGATTGTAGAAGCATGCTGAAAAAGACGGCCCAAGTCGGACCAAAAGTCGGACCAAATCGGTCAAAAAGTCAAACCAAGTTGACGCCTAGTCGGTGTCCGACTCACCTCCCGACTTTTGAAAAATTTCAAGTCGATCATCCACCGACTCTCAACTAGTCGGCGACTAGTCGACGCCTCGATAGCATAGATAAAAAGTAACATGCTAAACAGGCTAATGCTAAAAGATATATAATTTTAACATATTAAACAACCTGAGCTAACCTGCATGTCGAGGTAACGATCTGTATCGCACCTTTAGAAATATGAGGGGATGGACAATGGAGGAGTGACAATATAGTGATCTCAGATAAATTTCATCATTGATCATTTCGGGACTTAACCATGTGTTCATGGTTTTTGTATGATCCTTCAGTCAGTGTTTTATGATCCCACGGACAGAAATGTATGATCCTTCAGTCAATGTTTTATGATCCCACGGACAGAAAACTTAGATCATTCAGGCAGTAGCCTGGTTTATGATCTAACAAGCAGAAAATCACATACTTGTCCAACGGCCTTTGAGGCCAAACCCTCATTTTCAATCATCGGGAAATTTTTAAGCCAATCTACGGCCTTTACCAAGCCTCAAGTGCAATAAAAATTATTATCCGAATATGGGCAACTATGAAAAATCCCTACAGATGTGATAAGGGAATAATCCCTTAGGTCAGTCACAAATATTTGGCCAAGGTGACCATTTTCAGTCACGCTTCAGTCATGGGGAGGCACTACATACTGAAGAGGAAGATGGAAAGCTAGATAGTCCCAGTCAAGGGCAGAAAATCACCAAAACAGCCCGCAGACAAGGGAAAGAGGCTCAACGGGTCACTGTCAAGAGGGAGTCCCTCGGAGTGTCATTTCGAAGGCATATGGGCTGCAGCGAGAGTCGCCGCCATGCTCAGAGCTCAGAAACATCATCTCGCAGGAACAAGAGAAACACAATCCACAAATTTAAAAATAAAAAATTAGAGAATCAAAGTGTTATACCTAAATTTGTGAACTGACGAAGAAATCGGAAAGAAATCCAACTCCAGAGCTCAAACCAAAACCAAAACCAGAAGAAAACCAGACTTTTCTTTGAAAATATCATTTTACACAAAACCGAAAACCGTATGGGCTCAATCAAGCTTAAATAGAGGGTAAAGAAGACCTGAGAAGCTCAGAGGGAAGCTAGAGTTTCGCCACGAAGCATTCGGCCTCGAATCGAGGCGTTAACGCGTCAAACCCTAGGAAAATTAGGACGCGAAAGAGGAGGGAAAAGCCACGCGTGTCTCGTGACGTGGAGAGACAAGAGGGGGGCCGATGGCATATCCTTTGGGTTGAAGGAACGAAGAAAGGAGTCGCCGTCGGGATTTTCCGCCGACTATCATTGCTTAGAAGCGATCGCGAGAGAGAGAAAGAGAGAAAGAGGGACGCACGCATGTGGGGGATGAGTGAATGTGCTGTGGGTTTTTTGTTTTTACATTGGGCCAAATGGGCCTTTACAATATCACAGTGCGAATAAGTTCAACGTTCAACTCTGCCAGCTAAAGACAATAGCATGGAAGACCAGCCTGCCAATTTTTTTCCTGCATTTTATCAATAAGGGGAGAGTAGTGCCTCGCCTTGGGGTATGAAATAGATAGGGGCAAACCAAGGTAGCGAATTGACAGGATACCAAGGGGAACACCAATAATAGCTGCAATCTTTCGAGTGTTTTGGCATCCCTTACTACAGAAAAGTTTGCTTTTTTCCTTGTTAATATGTAACCCCACAATA
Source organism: Scilla litardierei (assembly GCA_030789695.1). Taxonomy (NCBI): domain Eukaryota; kingdom Viridiplantae; phylum Streptophyta; class Magnoliopsida; order Asparagales; family Asparagaceae; genus Scilla; species Scilla litardierei. The sequence goes on along the minus strand of CM061139.1, from coordinate 175,370,242 downwards.
TTACTAAGGGAAGCAAAAATATCAGATAGATTTTCTGCGGACCTAATATCTCCATGGCAGAAAACAAGTAGATCATCAGCAAAAAGAAGATGCGAGGGGGTCACAATGGAGTACATCTTCATAGGTTTGACCAAACCATCTAGAACTGCCAGATCCATCGTAATTGAGAAAAATTCCATAACCAAGACAAAATGTAAAGAGATAGATGGTCATCTTATCTTATGCATCGCTTACTAGAAAAGAACCCAGAAGGGGACCCATTAATATGCACGCCTTTATCCAGACGATCCAACGATGAGAAAAAACGCATGGGATGCATCATAAAGTAGATAAATTCCTTGTTTACCAAATCAAAAGTCTTTGTCAAATCTATCTTGAGGCATAAGCGGCTACCCATGGACTTATTGAAGTCCCTAACCAATTCATGGACCAAAAGGGAGCAGTCACTAATGAGACGACCCTTCAAAAATGCAGCTTGATCGGAGGATATAATATCAGAAATAACCTTATGCAACCTGTTATAGAGAACCTTAGAGATAAATTTGTAGAGCACATTGCAGCATGATATAGGCATATAGTCATTGAGTGTGGAAGCTGAATCAGACTTAGGCACTAAACAAAGAAAAGTATGGTTGAGTTCTTTAAGGAGTCTGCCTGAGGAAAAGAAGGATTTCACTGCCCTTATAACGTCGCAGCCTACTGTCCCAGTTCATCTGAAAGAAATAAGCATTATAGCCATCAGGACCTGGAGCCTTATCAACACCCAATTGAAATACCGCATTCTTAACTTCCATTGAAGAAATCGGGCGAATAAGCCAATCCGCACTAGTTGATATCATCTACTTCTTAACAGGGAAATACGAAAACACATTCCAATAATCTGACTGATTGAAGAGATTTTCATAAAAGGAGGTGGCGGTGTTCCGATTATCTGTGATGTGATCAGAAGGAGAACCGTCACCATTAAACAAATGAGTAAGCGAGTTCTTGGAATACCTAGCCTTAGTAGCAGAGAAAAAGAAAGATGTCTTAATCACCATCAGAGAGCCAAGATATTCTACTCTTCTGTCTCCATTTTGACTCCTCCAGCTGCAGCCAATGATCTAGTTCGCCACTTAGCTGACCTAAAAGATTTTTGCAAGCTGAATCAGGATATTCATCATCATTAGCTAGTACATCCGCATGTCTTCTTCTTAAGTCTTTGATGTGGGAGGCAGGGTCATCCATTAAACCATGTGACCAAGATTTAAGAAAGTTCTTCAGCTTCTTGAGTTTATAAGCTATCTGATATTGGGGAACTCCAGAAATAAAGTTACTCCAAGCTCTAAGAAAAACTGCATGGAAATCAGTATGACGAGACCAGTAGTTAATAAACCTGAAAGGTTTAGTGCCCAACATAGAATTATCGCCCAATCGAAGCAGCATAGGAGAGTGATCACTGGCAGAGGGAGGTAGATAACAATAATGTGAAGATGGGAGAGAGTTAATCCAGCTAGAGTTACAGAGAATTCTGTCTAGTCTAGCAGAAATATGATGCTTCCCTTCGGAATGATTATTCCAGCTCCAAGTACTACCAACATATTTAAGATCCATAAGGCCACAGGTCTCAATGCAATTATTGAAAGGAACCAATGGAGATTGGGATGTAGACCTGCCACCAAGCTTTTCCTCAACAAATCTTACAGAATTAAAGTCACCCATGACTGCCCAGGGGGAATTACCACAAGAGGACTGAGTGTAGATTAGATCTGACTAGAGGATGGTACGAGATGGCAATTGATTTGCACCATAGACAAAAGAGACTATGCACTTGAAGCCACCCTTATTAGAAGCAGAGATAGATATTACATGATCAGAGCAGTGAATAAGCATGCAAGACCAGATCCTGACGTCCCACAAGATCCAAATTCTGCATCCATTTGAGCTCGCATAATTATTAAAGCAGACCATTCACTTGGGAAGCAAGATAGAACACGTTGAGAGCTCGCTCTAATATTGGTTTCCAAAAGACCAACCATAGAAGGAGAATAATGCTTAAGCAGTCCCCGAAGATCATGACGTCGTGCTGCTTTATTCAATCCACGGACATTCCAGGTGAAGATAGACATATTAAAGCAGGAAGGCGCCCTTCATACCACGCTCACTCCTCATAGGGCCAACTAGAGGAGAGGCTTTCTTTGGGCTAGAATCCCTCTTTGGATTTATAGATTTCTTTGGCTTAGTTTTGGCTTAGTTTTCTGTTGAGGTCGAATACTAGGAAGACGTTTCTTTAGTCTTTTATGAACTTGCACCTGCCACTCCATGGTATCTTCAGCAACAGGGTCAGGTGGCGTTTCATCAATGGCAGTGGCAGTATGACTAGGCCTCTCATGAGGGGTTATAGAGACCGCAGAAGCATCAAAATTTCCAGGACAACATACACTAGAGTCGCATTGATTTCTATATCCAAATTCTATATCCAGACAAATCATACAAGGCAGAGAATGAGCCGCATTGATTTCTACAAAGTATCTAGCATATGCAAGTCTTTCTCCCTTAGCTGTGTCTTTATCCATATATAAAGGCCTGACAATAATGATTGTTGCCTTGCTGATAATACTCTTGGACCATAGTTTTAAGTGCAAGGCCGGAAACCGTACCCAAGCAGAGACAGAAGATAGAAGATCACGACCAATACCAATATCATCACTCCACTTCCGAAGGACAATTAAGCGACCATCAAATAACCAGAGGCCCTCCTGTAGTCTTCTATTACAGTCTTCGGCTAGAGAGAATTCTAGAATTTAAAGAAGAACTCATTTTCTCTAGAGAATACCTCAAGCCCACCAGCAGGTTTCCACATATGTATAACACAGGCTTTCAAGTGCAAAAAGAGCGGTCTGCTTCCCAGAACATAGCCCAAAAGGGTGTTTTCCCAATGACCCGCATTAGCAGCAATCTCTTCCTTAGTTATACTTGCAACCAAACGTCCTCCAGAGTCGATCTTAGGGGCTATGTAGTCTAAACTACAATCATCATCCTTCCTTTTACCCATAGCACAAACATTTTCCAACGCTTCTGCATAGCTCCAGCAGTAAACTTTAGAATGAAGGGATCACTGATACTAGAAATTTTGGGATTACCCACAGGGGTAGGCCTAACACCAACATTCACGTCCCTAGTATTGTTACTCTCAATAACTGGCATCCACTGTTTTTGAAGCCGTCCTTTACGATTCGGCACCGCAGTCCATCCTAATTCAGAATACAGATCTCTTAGAGTAGTGCCCTGCTTAATCTGCGCATTCCCCCTGTCATAGCGTTACCCTCTGCGTCACAGGAATTCCTTAATGTTCTCTGTGAACCAAAGCCCACTTTTGATGCAATAGACTGATGCACAATCAACCCTGCATTACTAAGTTTTTTGTTAACCACCGCAGCTGAGGCTTTATAGATTCCTGTCGTTAGCAGATTGGTCGATACACCCTCACCTCCAACGACTTTGCCATCATACAGATTTAATAGCGATTGAAAATTGCTGGAGAGGGGAATTGTACTTTGGTCGGCGAAGACTGACGCCGGACGGCTTCGCCCACGTCCTTCGGATGCATGGAGTTCCGCACTTCCACCAACACCATCATTGTCGACGCCCACACCCTCCGTGCCCGTTGCCAAACCCCCCTGTCTCCTCCTTCCCACCCGTGCTCCAGGAACAGAGATCCTTCCGGCAGCTCCGACTACTTCAACCTTTCTCCATGCTATACCAACCCCAACTCCTACCGTATAACGATGGACACGAGTTCCTACACCGCCATTTGAGCCCTGACGTGGTCCTCTGATAACCATGCCCCTCACAACCTCTATCATCAAGCCCTCCATGGAGAGGGTTTCGAAACCAGCGCCGGTGATTAACACGTCACCTTCAACCATCGATGCAGCTCCGGTGGCATCACCAAGATCGCCCGATGAACACCCTACGTCACCAACTCCTGCAGAGCAGTGTCCGCCATTGACCCCTCCGAGATTCTCAAGTGACCCCCCACCGACACCACCCCCAAGCAGAACATCGGCCTCTGCCAGCGCCAGCCACATACAGTGGTGTTCCTCCTTCGACAGATCCCACCCCCACAAAGCCCTCCGACTACCTGGTCTCCTCCTTCCTCCAACATCACGCTCCATATGGCTAAGTGCCTGCCGACGGTGGACATGTGCCTCTCCCGACCCACCTCTCCTACAAACATCTGTGCAACTCCGGTGCCCTCACCTTTAAGCTTCATAGATCCATCGTCTCCAGCAAACTCAGCTGACCCTGATGCCGCTCCACCCCTCGCTGATGACAGCTTGGTAGGGTTCCCGTTCACTTTGCCATTGACATTTTCTTTGTTCCCGTCGGGAGGACGGCCCGCCGGAGGGAGGCTAAAACCCCTACTATGGTTCCGCGCCGCCAGCAGAGATTCACCCTCTCATTTTTTGTTTATATATATATATATATATGAGAATAATTAGTTTCTTATACATATATATACATACATATATATATATATGCGCCGAGTAATTTCTCATAATGACACATGAAAAGAAACTGCCTTTGAAACTGGTGATTTTCATACATGTGTTGCATCTATCATACTATCACCATACACTAGACACTGTATACTACATACATGACATGATTATTTAGGATTATTGCGATTGAGTAACCAATATTAGATAGGGTGCGGGAGCTATTGAAGCAATTAATTGAGTCTGATTAAGCTCACATCGTTGGGTCACGTCTATTGTATCGGATAGACATGTAACTGATTTCGATTGGGTCCTACAACCATGGGATCCATCTATTATATCGGACTAGATTCTACTACTGTATCCATTTGGACCCAGGATCCCATTACTGTATCTATTTGGACACGGCCATGTTGAGCGCCCTTGTGACACAGGTGGTCTCGTATATTACATATTGTAGCATGAATCATAGCATAAGTATAGAATTCATTGTTCCATCTACATAATCATATAAATCACTTTATTTACCATGCTACATTGTATTCATATTACTTGCTACTGATAGTTCCTCTATTTTTATTGTGTTCGTTGTCATAATATTGCTTTTCTACCATGCTCTATCTATCATGTCTTATATGCAAATCTAGCCCGCCTTATTTTGTAATTTTTCTGATCTACGACTACCCTGACAGCCGCTATTTCTGCTTTCGTTAGATACTGAAGCCAACTACAGTGATAAGTGCAGACCTTATGGATCTAAAGTACCCAAAGCACCATTCAGATTGCTAGTGGATAAGTTTTTATTAAGGTTTTTGTAATATTCTTAAATAAATTATATACTTGCAATCCGTGTATTCCAGATGTTCTGTTTCCTCCTGATGGAGTTGTTATCAAGTATATTTACGTGTTGGTATATCTTGTGCATATATATATCGTTCCCTGGTGACTTGCATATCATACCTTTAATACACTTAGGCATATTGATCTTAGGGGGAAAATGCCGGTTTTTTCTTTGGGGTCAAAATACGCTGCGACTTTCTTGTGTCATTTTCCTCATATTTGGAAAGTGGGGCGTAACATGTTTTAAATTTAGTCATGAAGTTATCTGGCAGCTTAAGTTGCTTCTTGACTTTAAAAGTAGGCTTTCTGCATATGTGAGCTCTCACATATTCCAAATTTTTAAGGATAGGTTGAACGCTTGTTGCACATTATCTATAGTGTATGAAATCATCTCGTGTCAATGTCTGCTATCAATACAAAACAAAACCTAATAAGGATATATATCGAGGATCTTCTTGTAGTTTACTCCTAATGAACAAGGCATTGAACTTAATCATGTATTCTTCCAAAAGCATGCTTCCTTAATATAGGTCATTTTAGTTTTTAAGAAGCGATCTCTATATGTTTAAGACATTTAAACTTTATTTTTATTTCCATATCTGTATATGTCTTAGATGGTATCTTTCTTGTTGTCCATTTATAGATGTCTAGAAAATTTTAGCAGAACCTAATAGTTTGATCAAAGCAAATTGAACTTTTCGCTTGTTTGATAAATGAGAGATTTGGAAATTTTGGTGAATATTTTGGAAAAGAACAAATAGATAAGGTTCATAGGCTTCTCACCAAGGATTAGGACCTTTCACAGGTTTTACGGATTTTAAAATTTTCAAGCTTTTATTCATTCATTGATTTTAAATAAACTAGTATAAAGGCCTTTTATGCTTACAATCCAATACTCTCTCTTCTCCCAACATATGTGGGATTAAACTCTAAATTACTTAAAACACTTAAAAATAAATAAATAAAGACTCAAAATAACTAGACTCAAAGAACACTCGCTCCAAATAAAAATAAAAAATAAAAATGGATGCTATTTCGATTGGACCCCTATCATTTTCCCGGCTTGAGAACTTCATCATAGATGAATCACGATATGGGTAGCACAACTGGGTAGAAATTAATAGTCTCTTGCAATTGGAATAGATACGTCCACGAATTTTGAAGTGTAGTAAGATGCGGATCTGCAGATGAACGTCTTCCGAAAATCTCTTCCAATTTACAAAAGTAAGAAAAACAAATTGAACCTGTTTGTTGGTAAAGTGTGGATGATCTGTGATAACAAGCTCGATGTACTCAATTAGATTCAGTAGCGCTTCTGTCTGCAACTCTGGTGCAAGTTCAACAAAATGGCTCAAGATAAGGCTCTAGCTCAGATTGCGGTGCTAGATCAAGCTTTGACTTAAGCTCTGATTTTGGCTCAGGCTTGGGCTCTTTCTCTAACTCCAATTCGGACTCGGGCTCTTGATCGACTCTAATGTTGACTCAAGCTCCAATTAGGACTCAGGCTCAAGCTTCATCTCAATCTCACGGTCAGGATCACATAACTCATGTTCGGGCTCACACTCTGTCTCAAGTTCTGGTTGAAGCTCAATTATGGGCTCTGACTTAGATTCAATCACTTGTTGACTGTTCATTCGTTCGAGCACTTGAAGAAATATGTTGTGGATCCCACGTATCTCTTCAAATGGATCATTCTCAATCTTCAGACTTGAGAATTGATGGGATGTCTAGGGAATTAATCTATGCTTGGAAAGATACCGACTTCACAGAGTGGTTTTGAACACTGACCATCAATAACGATGAACTTGAAGTTGTCTATACCAAGATAATGATTCTCCACATAACTTATAATATGCATATGAATACTTAGTTTCGTTTGAAAAATCAAAACTGGCAAAAAAATATTTTAAATGATACGCTAAATCATCATATCCATACCTATCATCGAAACCACAAAAATGAGACTTATTCGAATATCTCGGGCTCGTAACTTGTTGGAAAAGAATAGTTTTTGTGCTAATCATCGTAGACCACATAAATTAGAGCAGATCTTCCCATACGAAAGATGATCAGTTCCACAAAAGGTAGCTACACGTATGAGTTAGCTAGTGACTGGTGTAAACGACACTGAATTTAAACTTGAAACAGATCCAAAAATTTCAAAACAGGACTGTGCAAAAATTCTAGAAAAATCGACCGAAAATCACCAAAAATTGACACGGCTGCCCGTGCGAGCCCGGCTCGGGCCAGCTTGCCAGCTCAGTCGACTTGAGCCAATTTAGTTCGGCTCGGGTTCGACTCGAATGGAGCCGATGAATATTACCGGCTCAGTGGCTTGGTTTGGCTCGAGCCGTTGACAATGTCAACGCGGCTCGGCTCGAGCCCGCTTGTGATCGGCTCGATGGCTCGGCCAGCTCCGGTCGGTTCTGGTGGAACAGATGAACAGTGATGGATTAGTCGACGGCTCGGCTCAGCTCGGGTGGCGGCTCGGCTTGCGTCAGGGTTGGCTTGCATGAGCCGAGATGGTAGTGAATTGGTGTGATCGTCACCGAGTATGTTTTCCGACGAAATCGTTGATCGTTCACTACCAAATTTTGTCTAGGAGTTTGATGGATCCGGTCATTAGAGGCTGATTTAGGGCATTTTGTGTTACTTTAATAGTGTAGGGGTATTTGGGTAATTAAGTGGGTTTATTATAAAGGGGATGGAGCCTGCCGGCCCTAACTCATGCATTGTTTGATTATTTTCATAATATAGAAAGAATTCTCTTAGTTCTTCAGGAAGGTGTGGACGTCCCTCAGCAATCGACGTTTTAAGCGGGCGATTACCCCTAAAATTGTAATCTCTTATCAATTTATCTTTAATTTATTCTAATAAAATCGCAAATTTTCTTTTGGTTCCTATCATTTTGGTATCACAGCACGTCGATCCATGACGGCGGCTACGAGATCCAAAGATCGGATCGATGCGGTGGAGAAATTTACAGTGGAGATCGCGGGCATAAAGGAAACACTAGCCGCACATGATGAACGATTCACAAAGGTGGAATCGAAATTGGATCAACACAATAAAGCCCTAACAAAAATCATCTTCCAACTTGAGGAGATCTCGGCGAAAGTGAACGGAGGCGACGCAAACCCTAAAACAGCGACACATGAGTCACCTTTGGACAAGGTGAAGCACATAGTTAGGGATTTGAAAGACAGGAGGATCACGGATCTCGATAGCAGCGACCTAGAGGCGGGGCACAATCGAGAGGCCGACGGCCCTAGTCGGCCCCTCCACAGGCAGCAGCGGTGGCGACAGAACCCCTGGGCTCCTCCCCAGGGTTCTGCGAGCCCCCACGGGCCTCAGTGTGGCCACGCGACCCCCGTCCGGGGTCGGCAGCCCCAGGCGAACAGGCAGGGGCTCTCACCGGGCCCTGACGACCACCAGTAAAGCCCCTAAGGCCCCAGCGGCAGCCGGCAGGGCCAGGCGGCCCTTCCCCAGGGCCTCCCGGGCCCCACCGACATTCAGCGAACCCTCCATGGGGTTTCCGGCATGCAACGATGAGGTGGGGAGTCTTTCGGATGATTTACTGGTGCGTGGTTTCAACAATGATTTTGATCCGAGAGATTTTAAGAGTATGGCGATGATTGAGAAGGGTTTCGGGACCCTTCCGACCATCGGTATGGCAATGACAGACGAAGACCTCCACCCCGCACCCACGAGGGACGCCCTAGAGAGTTTGGCAGAGGTTACAGAGACTTTCAAGAGGACCACGAGGGTAGGTTTGGAGGCGACGGCTGGGGTGGGCATGGCGGTCGAGAAGGAGGCCCACGTGGGGTCACTGAGTCCGTGATGGAGGCCCACGGGGGCCATGAGCGACACAAGAAGAGGTGTCAGCACTACCACCAAACCAAGCATGACAGGGGACGAGGAGACCAGAGAACATACACGATGGACATGCTTCAGAAGCTGAAAATGCATGTATTCGAGGGAGAGGATCCAGTGTCGTGGATTTATAGGACGGATAGATTTTTAGGGTCTCTCGCATAACAGATGAGCAAACGTTAGAGGCGGTTGCTATATGTCTGAATGGGAAGGCCCTCGCGTGGTACCGGTGGAGGGATAAGAGGCGTCCCTTTCGCTCGTGGGAGGAGATTAGGGACCAGATGGTGGAGAGGTTCGGAGATCCCTATATGGGGAATGTGAGGGAGCAGCTACTGTCTCTCAGGCAGGATGGCACCGTGAGGGACTATTTGAAGAGGTTTGAGGCACTGTCAAGACAGATGTATGGGGTTGTCTGACGAGATGATAGAGAGCACCTTCATGAATGGGCTGAAGGTTACTATTCGTACAGAAGTCTGCATGCAGAAGCCTCGAGACCTGATGGAGGTCATGGAGTATGCTCAGATAGGGAGGACCACCAGTCGGAGGAGAGAAAGACGAGAGGTGGTTGGAGTGGACCTGTTTCCCGCAGCCAGACATCGACAGGAGAACAAAAGGCAGCTACATGGGCGGATCGGTCGAGTATTGAGAAGAGTGGAGAGAAGAGCAGCGCACCGCCAGCAGTGGGTCAGTTTAGGAGGATGCATGACACCAAGATGAGGGAGAAGTGGCAGAAAGGGCTGTGTTTTAGATGTGATGAGAAGTTCACCCCAGTGCACCATTGTAGAGTGCGCAAGCTGCAAGTGCTGATAGCCGGAGACGACGAGGAAGACGTAATGGATGATGAAGAGCCCAGAGAGGATGGCGACTTTCCCTTGGTGTAGGACCGCCAGAGATTTCATGCACCACCTTGAGAATAAGGTGGTTTTTCGAGGGCGGAATAATGATAAATCTGGCCATTAGGGGCGGATTTGGGGGCACTTTGTGTTATTTTTAGTGTAGGGGTATTTAGGTAATTAGACAATTGGGGGATTATTATAAAGGGGATGGAGCCGGCCAGCCCTAACTCATGCATTGTTTGATTATTTTCATAATAGAGAGAGAATTCTCTTAGTTCTTCGGGAATGTGCGGACGTCCCTTATCAATCGGCGTCTTGGAAGGACGATTACCCCTAAAATTGTAATCACTTATCCATTTATTTTCAGTTTATTCTAATAAAATCACATATTTCCTTTTGGTTCCGATCAGAGTTCTCCTAGTGGTGTGGAGTCTTTTGGTAAGGTCGATTTCCTCGACCATCATCGATGGTTATGCTGGTTAGCTTCAAATTGATTTTGAGCGACGATGTAGCGGATTTTCATCGACAGGGATGGTGTTGCTGAGTTTAGGTGGTGTCGGCCGGTCATTTTGTTTCAGTCTCGAAGGCAACCGAGACCGAAACCACTACAGTTTCTCGGTTTCAGCCGTAACCCTAGGGTTTCAGCTTGAAAACGATGAAGAATTAGATGAAAAGGAGGCAGAACCAAGAAAAAATTGTTGAACAAAAGAAAAAAGAAAAAAGGAAGATGATGAAAAAATTGAACTCACCGCATCGCCTCGCCAAACCCGCCTCCTGCCTCGCCGCCCCGCCTCGACATCTACCGTGTGAGAGAGAAAGAGAGCGAGGCCCGAATCGCTACTGAAAGGGATATGTTGTGTTTTTTAATGGCAAACTTGTAAATAAGTGGTATGTGCGTAGAGTAAAACAGTCGGTGCGTACAACAAGCAGATTTTTTGTGGCAAACCTATAAATAATTGGTATGTGCACAAAGCAAAACGGTGAGTGCGCAAAGCAACGCCCAGCGATTTTTTTGGCAAACTTGTAAATAAGTGGTATGTGCGCAAGGTAAAACGGTGGGTGCGCAAGGCAAGCTTTAGGAATCTATTCGTTTATTTAATATTTAGTATTTAAGTACCAAACTTTAAGTATTTAGTATTTAATATGATTACGAACTCAAATTTAGTTTATCTAATTAGTATTTAGTATTTGATAGTATATGATTAATATTTTAGTTTTTTAAATAGTTAATAGTATTTGATAGGTTTAGATTTAAAAATCTCTGAAATCATCATTGTGTGTATATAGTATATACATATTTAAAGTATCTCCGAAACCAAACCAAATATCTGAAACGAAACTGTCTAAACTAGCGATACGGACGAAACCGAAAATTGCTTTCGAACCTGCCGAAACAGGTGATACCAATACCGAAACCTAAATTTTGGGAAGAGCGATACCGAGACCTAAAACCTTGGTGTCAGCAAAGGCGGTGGAACTTCATGGAGGTAACGACGTGGGTCAACGGTGTAGGTTTGACAGCGACGACGGCAAGTGTGAGGGTTTTGAGTTTTGTTTGATTTTTTTGCAGATCTGAAATCAAAAAATGAAGGGGGATCTTTCAGATCTGATACCAAATTTGATGTAGGATGAGAGATAAATGAAAATTTTGAGAAAGATTTTGGTGAAGAACAGGTAAATTAGGGTTCCAAGACTTCTAACCAAAGATTTAGATCTTTCATGGGTTTTGGGGATTTTAAAATTTTCAAGCTTTCATTCATTGATTGATTTTAAATAAACTAGTCTAAAGGCCTTTATAAGTTTACAATCCAATGCTCTCTCTTCTCCCAACTGATGTGGGGACTAAACTCTAAATTACTTAAAACACTTAAAAATAAATTAGGAAAGTCCAAAATAACTAAAGACTCAAATTTCTTTTACTCAAAATAAAATAAAATAAATTTAAAAGATGATATCTCGATTAGATCCATATTATGTTGCCATTCAAACAAATATTCTATCTCTGCTAGCTAATCTGAGAACATTCGAGAATCATATGTTTCATCAAAATTAGGAGCATCTATCCTACTCCAATGTGTAATGTTATTTTGCTCAAAAAATTATCCTCAAACTTATCATATTGTCTCATATTATTTCGATTGTTTCTATTTCTGATCATTATAGGTTCGTCATCGTACGTTCTTTGTGATTCATCTATAAACTTTTGTTCTTTAGTCAACTTGTTCTCTAGAGCATCTAGGCAATCTCATGTTCGATTCATGTCTATTTTTAGTTTTAGATATGTCTTTTGAAATTGGTTTTCTAACTTCTAAATTGCAGTATTACCCATGTCTAATTCTAAAATTTTGCAACTATGAAATAACATACAATGTCAATCAATAACACAAACAGAAATGAAGATCATAAACACAACTAATTATGTAAATAAATAAAATTTAAAATGATAATATCCAAATCTATATGGAGAATACAATCCTATTTGGTAGAATACAGTTTTAAATATGATAATGTAAGCACCAGATCTAAACTAGAAAATGATGTAATTATTAGTGATATCAACTAATTTAAGAAAAAATATATAAAGAATTTTTCGAAATCTAACAATTAAAGAGTTGATTGGATTAGATGTTATCTTAAGTGAAAATTAGCTTTGTAGCATCAGATAAGGTCTTTAAAATTTGTAGAGATTTACTCCAGACGATACGGACTGAAACTTTCATGTAAAAATTTTGGAAGATAGTCAAAATATGCTGAAAATATAGCTGAAATACTGGAAAAAAATCATGAAAAATGGGCAGTTACACCAGAGCAACAGCTAGACTTGACTGGTTAATGGTTGGGCTAGACCTCAATCGGCTCCGTCGGTTCAGGCTCAGGTCGGCTTGGCTCGGCTGAATTGATGAATATGTTCGACTGAACCAATGAACAGTGTGGGCAGCTTATTGTCTGCGCAACTTGTCAGTGCAACTCGAAGACGAAAATGGCTCGTCAAAGCTGTTATAATAGCAGATCGGTACATGCATCCTTTTGGTCAATTCCACCGGAGTTTGTCATCGATTTGTAGTGCTTTGTGTTTGATGATGATGAAAAAAGTAAGATTTTTTATCTTTGATCTAAAACATAACTAGAAGAAAAGAAAGAAAAAAGGATTTTTGATGATGAAGAAAATAGGAGGAAAGTTAGGTTTTTGGTATATAAAACCTAACAAGTAAAAAAAGAAAAATGGGGGGTTTTATAACGAAAAAGAAGAAAAGAAGGAAAAAAGAAATGTTTTAGCTTTAATACCAAGTTTGACACATGGCGAAAATGGAAAGATTAGGGTAGGAATTTGGGAAAGAAAAAGTTGACAATTTGTTAAATTTTCGGGTCTACCACCCTGAAAATCTAACGATCATCGACTTGCACGCTTCAAGAATATAATATTCAGACCTCTCGTCCAGGCAACCAAGCACGACATCGCAATCCAATGCTAAAGATTTAATTTTTCTGAGGAAACTAAAAGTTTACATCAAAATTTTCATTGAACTCTTTATTGAAAAAATAAATTCGTTTATGGCCTTTATATAGGCTTACAACTTGACTTTCAAAAAATTACATCCAATGTAATATTAAAACTTTAAAATTACAAAAAGACCCAAAATAAATAAAAAGCTCAAATGGTGTCACGCCCCTCTTCTCATTCTACCGGGAGCGAAAACGCGAACGGGCTCGCGATGTGCTTAAAACAAGGAGTATTTTTTTCTCTTAAAATCTTTCTTCCTCCTTGGTTTAAACACACTAACGCGTCTGTGAAAAAACGGCAGGTTCTTTCATGATAACTTAAGAAATAGTTCAGATAACATTATTACAAACCAAAGCGTCAGAAAATAAAGTACAACATATGCCTGGTATGGCCAAAACAACATAGCACACTAATTACATTATTCCAAATTTAAAAGTGCAGTCACAGGTTCGAGCGTTGGCTCGACTTCTGCAGGAGTATCTTCAATGAACTCACTATCAAGACCAGACGAACATTTCATAAAACAACAAAATGAAATGCCCGTCAGCAAGGGTTACTCGGTAAATATTCTCATAATAGAAAGGTTAACACATATATAAAATCAATGGTATCATTCAAGATGCATGTAAAGGTCGAAGTATCTCAATTAAGTCTCTAACATAGCTAAAATTAAGGTACTTATAATCAATGTTTGCATATGATGATAATTGAAATTCTTGTTTGATCCAGACGAACACGACCAGTCAGGTTTAGCCAAAGAGGACCACTATCCCTAGGTAGGACAAGCCCTACTAAGGTGATCCAGACTTGACACCAAACGATCCTAGACACCGGCTCGAGTATCAATTTTAAGAACACCGATTAACTTTTGCTCCATCGATATAGCTATGGATTACATGTATGGTAACTTGTGTATGAAAAATAATTGGACAGGGGGCATGGTATGAGTACAACATGAGCATGGTAAGGAATTAACAGGATAATGGTATGATTTAAAAGAGCATGAATAAACTAACAAACACATAGAAATGAATTAAACAGCTTATGGCATGAATAGAGTAAATATTGAATTTAATGAAAAAGCATATATATGACTAACAGATGAATATTTTAACCAATGCATATGTAGTACTGGTAATGGTTGAACAAATAATATCGTTAACCAATAACTTCATTATTATCCAAGTAATGACAGTTGATCAAAGGAAGCTGCATATAATATTTCAATAGCATCACTAACATGGAGGCATATTAAGTACGAGATAAATATGATATGAAAGGATAGTATGTAATTTTAACTAGCAGTCATTATTATTGCAACCACCTGCTCTAGTGCCAAGTCCATGTCCAAGAGTACGAAACGTGGCTAAAATGTGCCCCGTCACGGGAGCTACCCGTGACGCTACTTAATGACCTTATATGGTGACGGTCAAGTTATTAACCTCCATTTTATGTGTTGGAGGTATTTGTTGGGTGGATCCAGTCACTCCCGCATCCTCTATGACTATGAACTACATCAATCCCACGTGTCAAATAAGTGGCAGGTCCACATTTCAAGTTATCTCAACCAAGGTTTTATGTATCGGTTTCGGAGAGGGTATCGCTCCGCCCAAAATTTAGGTTTCGGTATCGGTATCGTCTGTTTCGGCGGTTTCGGAAGCAAGTTTCGGTATCGTCTGTATCGGTAGTTTCGTTTCAGTATCGGTATCGGTATCGGAGATATTTTCTTGTATTTTTCTGTATTTTCCTGTATTTTCATGTATTTTTGTATTTTCTTGTATTTTATACTTTGCTGTATTTTACTGTATTTTCTTGTATTTAACAGTATTTTCCTGTATTTTATACTTTGTTGTATTTTCCTGTATTTCGGTATCGAAGATACTTTGCTGTATTTTTCTGTATTCTATGCATTTTCTTTATTTTTCATGTATTTTTCATGTATTTTTCTGTTCACATTACTCATTTGTAACAAAAATTAACTAATTAATAGATTTAAAAGAACAATAAATATTAATGAACCATAAATCTTCCTTCATAATACAAAAGCTGAATAAAATACATCAAAAGATACAAAAATGAAGAAAATAAATAAAAAGATACAAAAATCTCATTCGTAGTTCTCATCATCCGGCTGCTGTGTATGGTAGTATAGAGGATATGAATACTGCATCTGTTCCGAACCTAAAAAGATATCATCATTTTATCATATGCTGAGGGCCGACTCTGCTCGATAAAAGGCATGTCATGACTGCCTTGACTGCTGGACTGCTCAGTCACGTTCGGACCGTATCTGTATTGACTATCATAATCAGCATAGACATCAGAGTGTCTGTACGGTGCGCAATAATCGCCTTGGCTTCCTGAGTATCCACCGGAATAAGATTCATAACCTCCATAATAATCAGAAGCACGTTGATACCCTTGATATTCAGAGTGTCTACTGTAGGCATCGTCCCCCGTTCTTCACTGTGCTGCCTATCATGCTCTCTATACCCATGCGTATCATAAGTATGGTCTCCACGTCTCTCAGCAGTGCGAACGGATGCCGACGCATTACAACCTTCGTCTGTAGGACCTTGGTCATCGGGAGACGAACCATCATCGCTATCGTGCCGAGCCCGAGTGGCTGCCTTCTTTCGCTTGTATGTGATATTCGCAGGGGCGTGACTTGGCCGTGGTTGGTTGCTTCGTGTACGTTCTGCTTCCGCAAGCGCCTTGTCCAACCAAGGATTGTCTCTGTCATCGAGCACCCTGTCTTCTGTCTCCCTGGTCCATTCCTCCAATGGATCATCCTCATGAAAAATCTGATCCAAATCGATCAGCTGGTGATCGGCCTTCTCGCTTCTTCTCGCATGTCTATGTCGCAGTCTCATATTATAATGCACATAGACCAGCCTTTAAGGTGTTCCATTGTTAGCCTGTTCCTGGTCTTTGTGTGAATGAGGAAGAAGGTGGTCCAGTTTCGTTCACAGTTGGACGAAGAGACAGTTTGGCTCACAACACACACAGCTAATCCTGTAAGCGTTGGAGCTTGCTCTAACCCAACGCTTATCCACCATTGAGCTGCAACAAGTTCCAGTGGTCAGAAAAGATGGACCGTTTTATGGGGAACATATAGAAATCTAAGATCCATATAGATACCTGGAGTGACTCTTGTTATCGCCATTTCCGCCTTAGCGGAGCCGAAATAACCAACTCTCATCTTATAGGCCTCCAGCTACAATTATCAATCATAATTTTAGAATGTGAACTGCTACATCAAATCATATATCAAAATAGGGATATCCGAATTTCATTTACCTCTCTGTCAATGTCAATTTGCTTCGAGATGTCTGGTTCAAGACTCTTGATCACGCGTCTGAGTCCAACTAGCACCTCGTTGTCGTTTGTTGCATTGGAGGAGTATTGAAAGCGAGGATTCAGAAAATAGCCTGCAGCATGAATATCTTGATGTAGCTGCATATCCCATCTCTTGTCTATCATGTCCCACCATTTTCTGTACCCCCACCAACGTTCTTCCGAATTTCCTCTTTTACACGGTCCATGGCCTCGTAGAGATACCCCATCTCGGCCTTATCATCGCTATCGACCATTCGAAGAACCTTCACCAGGGGCTCAAATACGGCGATGACATTAGAGATAGTCTGCCAGAATTCATCGCCGTGAATCAGATCGTACACGTTTCCAACCTCCCTATCTTTTGGTTTAAGCCTTGGAAAGTTATCGGACCAGTCCCTGGATGTGATCATTCTCCGCAGGTCATCTCGGTGCGCGTACACAGAGTCCAAAGCAATGAAGTGGGTCGCAAATCTTGTTATCGCGGGCCGGATCAACTCTTTTCCACCTGTCTCTCTTCTCATCAAGCTGAGCACTCATCCTTTGTTGTATATGAATCATGTTACCATCTGACTTTGTGCGACGATATTTTTGACTACTTCTTTTGCCATGTCAGAAAATATCAAGTCGATACAATGCGCCGCACACAGGGTCCAATACAGATGTTGTCTCTTTCGCATCAGCAGCTGCCCAGCTGACTTGTAGTTTGCCCCGTTGTCGGTAACTACCTGGACTACTCTATGCTCCCCAATTAGTTCTACATATTTGTCCATAAGATCAAAGATGTAAGGACCGTTCTAAAATTGATCGGTTGCATCCACAGAGTCCAGGAACACCGTCCCGTGGGTCGAATACACAAGGAAGTTAATTATCTTCCTTCTGTTTTGTGTTGTCCGGCCATCGCACATCAGTGTGCAACCGTACTCATCCCACTGAACACAAAAAGTTTCTACATAATTTTTGATCTCTTCATACTTCATGTCCAAGTATGTGTGTGACAGCTCCCAAGCAGTGGGTGGAGCAACGTCACGTCCCGATTCCGCAATAGCATCTACCATGGGCTTGTAATATGGGCTATTGGTCACATTGTATGGGATATGGTTGAAGTAGAAAAAATTGGCCATAGCTCGACCGACATAGGCCTTGGCATTCTTCATGAAGGTATTCTTTATGGTTGATTGGGATTTACCCTTATTCGTCTGAGACAAAGGGTCGGCACCGGGTCTGAGAGCGCCAGCTGGTCTACCGGTTGGCTGAACATCGCGAGCAGAACCGCACGCGAACATGCCGGCCATTCGGCCGGCACGACTACCCGATCTGGCTAGCCCAGGGGCTCCAGACCCAGACGATCCTGCTCCCATCCTTCTGCCCTCACTTCTAATCTCTTCTTCGACAAGTTCTTGCCTACTTCTTCTAAGAGCTCTTCTAAGGTCCCTCGCCTCCTCGGTGTCATCCTCATCCTCATCTGAGTCATCTGATATTGCCTCAGTCTGCTTTGCCCTTATCTCCTCATCTATCCTCCTCTTCTCAAATCTGGCATGTACCTTTTCGGTCTTCTTCTGAAATATGTGCGCTCTCATCTCTTCACGCACTTCTTTAGGTGCCTCGGGGCATGTCAGCACATCCCCGGTAATTCCTACCAAGTGTTCCTTAAGGCGAGACACGCCTCCATGCATTTCTTTCCGGCAATAGTTGCACCTTACTTGTCTATGGTTTTCGCCGATCATTTTACAATGAGCCCACCCAATATCCATCGTCTTCTCCTTTGGAGTTCTTCGAGACATGTTAATTACTGCACCATAAACCAAGGGTTACGATTAATCTTGAAAAGAATATTAACGTATTAGACTTAGATATAGTCGACGGTGTCACATAATCATGATTTGCGTCCTTGCGGTCCAGCGGAACACGGTCAGGGAATTGACTAAGGCAGGATCACTTATACCCAGTCTAGCTAGGTTGATCCAGCAAACTTAGCCAAGCACATTGAGCCGGATCATGGTCCATTAAAGGAAACTTATCATTCATATGTTTGCCATCAACTAAGAGGCTTTTATTAAAACTAGTTAATCCTATCAACTAGTTGAATCCTAAAATTCGAATTTATTAGGATTCGTTAATAACTTTTATTAGAGTCCTTATCAACTATAAGGTTTTATTTGTTTCAACGTGCTATTCTAATCATGTATTAGGATTTTAATAAATTCACATTACAACAATTTAAAGTGTATTCTTTTATCAAAATTATTATTAGAACGTTTAAAATAATAATCGTTGGATAAGACTACACTAATCAGGAATTAGGTATTTCATAGTTGTAACAATTTACTAAAAATAACATGTCAATCTAAAATTCATCTCATAAGTTTTAGAAGAATTTTAATGGCTAACCTAAGAGGCTTTCTTAAATTATCATATAATATGCAAGAAAATAGAATTACCATTAAAACATATCAACTAAAGTTTATCTCATAAAATTTAGCATGCAGATACGCAACTTAAATATCGCATAAAATTAAGTTTATTAATCTCTAACATTATTAATATTTTAGTACCAATAATCAACTAATTTAATTATTCTCCGAAACAAATTGTGCACTAAGTGATGCAAGTCATAGAGACGAAAGCAAGAATTTTTTAAAAAAATAAAAAAAATTAAGTTACTCTAAACACGTAATGTGCAAAATGCATCTAGCTACAACCAGACGTTTTATCAGACTAAAGATTAGTGGAATACAACTTCTCATTTAAAAAAATAAATTAGTGTTAATCACGCTATCAATGGTTTGTTGAAATGATAACTACTTTCTTTCTGTACATTCAAATCCCACACTAACTACTTTGGCCATTGACAGGGTTAGGTTTTCCATTAAAAGTGGGTCCCACTCTCGCTTAAATTTGAAATTTAAGAATAATTTTGGCAAATAATCGAACAAAATAATGTTAATTAGGATGTTAAGTCAAAGCAAGGTGAACATTTAATGAAAAAGTTAACCCCGTTGGCAGCCAAGGTATTCATTTTTAAGGATTTAAAACATAGGGTGTTAGTTAGAAACTATGAAACTACAAGAGGGTTTCAAGTAATCAACCATTTTTTCTTGGAATAATAGAATTATCAAGATAGTGAATAAAACTATAAAAGTCCTTCATTTGCACCTACACCCGTAACAAATTTTCTAAACTTCAATTTTCTATATTTCTAATCTCTCAACCAATTTTCTCCTAGCACAGACCCGTATTTACAAGTTTGCCATTTTACTCTACGGCGCTCATGCAAATGGGATGGCAAAACTGTAAATAGTTGGGTTTTTTTTAGTAAAACGGTCAGTTACTATGAACTCAATTATTAAACTATCCCCGAGCTCATCAACTATTTACAAGACTGCCATTGTTCTATACGGGTCACGTGATAATGGGATGGCAAACTTGTAAATATCTGTCTTTGTGTGGGGGTAAAATGGTCGGTGCTCTAAAATACTCATTAAATTCCCTTCGCGTGCGAGAAATCGATTGAAAAAAACGAAAACAAAAATACCTAAAAGGCGATGGCGCCTCCGCTGCTATCGATGACGTCAATCTTCCCCTTTGCTATCGCCTCCGCTATTATCGACGCCTTCGAGCTTCCTCTTCTCCGATCACGTCTCCGATCCTTTGTGCTGTCGCCTTCGACTCCGACCACAACCGAGGCCACCGCTACGTGGTGTTTTCATCGTCGACTGAGCTCAGGCTCCTCGACGAAGAGATCAGGAATTTCGATGGAGCTAGGGATGGAGCTGGGGACTTCGACCAAAGCTCATGAATTTTGACAGCAAGATAAGTAACAAATCTCCCTCATCTCTTTATAGCCTTTTTTTCTCGTTTCTGTTCAATCACGAGGCCATTCTGCTCACTCACGGGTTAATTTTTCTGTTTCCTTTTCGTTTCTGTTCAATCACGAGCTATTCTGCTCACTCACGGGTTTACGGTTGTTGTCTTCTTCCTCCTTTTGCTTTTTTCTGTCTGTTCCACCCTAGGGTTGCCGGAACCCTAAGGTTTCGGCCAGTATCGCCCGATACCGGGCGATATTGGCCGGAACCTTTTGCTTTTTTCTGTCTGTTCCACCCTAGGGTTACCGGAACCCTAGGGTTTCGGCCAGTATCGCCTGATACCGGGCGATACTGGCCGGAACCCTAGGGTTCCGGCCGATACCGATCACAGTAGGTGGTTTCGGTACCGCTATGGGGCTGTACCGATCCGAAACGCCCGATACGTTGAGGTATCGGGCGATAACTCAATCCTTGATCTCAACGATAGCACGTAAATCCGTATAGTTTCACAGTCATATAGTTTAATTGTACAATTGCATCATAGCAGATGCATCTAACATGTCCATGGTGTTTCTTAGATTCATGCAGCAATTTACTCGTAGTTTCGTGACAAGTGACAAGTAGCCAATTCACAATACAATCATTTTACAATTTTTATATAGCTCAAATAAGGCAATTACTGTAAGAAACTGTATCAGAAATATTTAAAACTAAGCATATGAGTACATTTAAGCAAGAAATATTTTCTAAGTCTAACATGTATTTTTCAGAATTTTAAACAATTATTAAGAATTTTTCTCAATTTAAATAGCCAAAAACTAATTTTTAAATTATAAAAATGATTTTCCAAATGTGTTCAACGAATTATTCAGAGAAAACTACACATCGAAAATTTTAAAATAAGATGTCTAATTAATAGTCTCAACTAGTAGTATAACATATATTTTTTGTGTATATCAGTTTACGTGAAAATTGATGGGAATAATTTTTTTTGCGAAAATGGCATAATAGCATTTAACTTCAAAATTTTACTACAAGAGAAATACTTGCCTGGTCACAACGAAACTGGCGCCAATGTGTTAGTTGCGACGCGCTGGATTTTCTGGCGTTTCCTATTAAATTTTTTGAGGTCTATATTTTAAGTTTATCAATTTTTTAATTAAAAACTCTTTCTCTCTAGCTTTCTCTCTCTAACCTATTTCTCTCTAACCCACGCACGCAATAGCAGCAGGTCGCGGTTTTGGGGGGTCCTCGTCACTGGCCAGCGGGTCTAGGGCGAAGGGCCGTCAGAAAAGCTGGGGCGTGACCGCAGGCGTACGGCGGCTGAGCGGCGACGGAAACGAGGCAGCCAGCGGTGGAGCACTGGCGGTGAGGTGGAAAACTCATTTTTCAATGGGTTCGACGCGTTTCTGGCGACGACGAGGGAGGGTAACTACGGAGGATGGTGGAGTGAGGTCGTGGGCGGTCGATTGAGGTGGTGGCACATCAAGGCGAGGCCGGCGGAAGGAGAGGCGGCAGTTAGAGCTCGAGTGGGTTGTTTTTTGGTGTGGGTGGTTGTTTTGTCTTGGGAGAAGAAGATGTTGGTGGACGTGAAGGATGAGGCGGAGGTGGAGCAGCGGGTGGCCTCGTCGGAGTGAGGAAGAGGAAGAACAACAAGGGAGAGGGAACGTAAGTTTGACCTTGTGGTGGTTGTGTGAGGGAGGAGGTGGAAGATTAGGGGGTTTTATAGGATTAGTAAATATTAGTTTAATTTAGTTAGTCAAAGCATTAATGGTGGTGGGTGGGGTTTTTGACTAAGTGATTATCATGTAACACATGGGGTTGCCGTCGACATAGGGTAGGGTAATTAGGATAGGTAATTAGTATATTTAGGTTAATTATTAATGGTAATTAGTAAATAGTATAGTATTATAGTATTATTATAATATTAAAATATCATTTTTCACGTATGACTCCGAAAATTCCAAAAAATGTCACGAGTTCGTATTGTCGCGAGAATCATGAGAATGAAGTCCGTTTCAAAGTTTGAGCTATGAAAATATAAGTTTTGGGCCAAAACGTTTGTGTTGTAGGTTTGCGGGTTGTATGTCGATTTGACTACGTAAAAATACGTAAAAATTATTGAGAATACTAAATGACCATAGAATCATATTGCAAAAATTTGAAATCATTTTGATAAAATTTACATAGAAAAATAATTAATAAGGCTATTTTAGTGATATTTAAATAGAAAATATCATATAAACTATTTAAAAATATTTGATGATACTTGAAATTACTAAAATATGCTATAACAATTTTGATGATACAAAATATTTTCTTTATAATTGATTAGAAACTATTTTTGATATTATAAACTTGACAAACCATTTTAAAATCACATAAACGCATTTAAAAATACCTTTAAAATTATTTATACTTAAAACATGTATTGATGGATACGAGTCGTTATAAAAGGACTCAAACTCTATACTAAATAAAATAACCAAAAATTGAAAATAACTAGAAGACTCAAAGGACTCAATCTCTATCTCTATCTCAAATATAAAATCAAAAATAAAATCAAAATACTACATAGAATTCAAACTAGATGATTCCCCCATCACGAAGTTACTAGGGAATAATCACATGATCAATATGTGCTAGAAGGAGCACTTGTATATAAGAACTCTAATGAACTTTAGAATTAATCATAGCTAGCATTTACCAAGGAATCGTGAAAAAACCTTCTTGTAAGTGTGCTCAAGATGGATGACCTCTTGGAAAGTTATAGCTATGAGCTTTACAAATGGTACCAGAGCGAAAACTGCCCAAAAGTATATGGAACTAAGTACCACACGGAACAGTGGAAAAATGTGTGGTAACTGACACATAGATGTGGAGGAAGTCCACTCATATAAGCCACCTGGAATTCTGCGTAACCTGCGAATTGAGTATTGAGATGAAACCAAAAGTTTGGTCTCTGGCATAGAAGAACCCATATGAACCAAAGAAGTTAATGTTACCTAGAATTTTTCTGGGAGGAATTGTGAAAGAAAAAAACTATATTGGTTAATGTGCGCAAGCAGGAGAAATCTCAAGATGGATGACCTATTGAGAAGTTTTTGCTCGGGGGATTACATTTGTACACACAAAAATAACAACAAAGGATCATAACAATAAGATTGTCAACCATATTATATCTTCCCTCGAGTCCCACAACCATGCATTAACCAACCATGGGATTTGAATGTGTGTGATGCATGATGAGGAATGTTAAATAACTTAGAGAGGCCATTATGTTAAATGGGTTTCTAAAAAAGTAGAGGAGAAGGTGTGCTATATATAATAAAATATTACTGCAATAATTGTATCTAGAAGAATAGCAGTTATTACTAAGAAGGATGATGTGACAGAGAGTAAATCAGGATGGTGTGTGTTATGTGATCAAGACAATTCAAGCTCC
Organism: Scilla litardierei; assembly: GCA_030789695.1. Taxonomy (NCBI): domain Eukaryota; kingdom Viridiplantae; phylum Streptophyta; class Magnoliopsida; order Asparagales; family Asparagaceae; genus Scilla; species Scilla litardierei. The sequence goes on along the minus strand of CM061139.1, from coordinate 175,346,123 downwards.
AATAAAGTAGGCATCAATTTGTGAACAAAGACTGGTACAAATGAACTTAGGCACACCTACATAGATGGACCTAAAAAAGGGAACAAAATTAAGTTGAGAGATGTCAACATGAGAATGCTCCGTCAAAGATCTATTCGGTCATCTTCAGTTGTCAGTTTGTGATCCAAAAGGTTGACAAAGACTAAGGGCATGATGGGTAAATAGTACCTCATTATACAAACAATTATTCGTGTTTCAAATTTACAGACAAGAATAGGTTCAACCATGTGAAGGCATCTCCAAGAGAATAAAACTAGCCCCTTACCATTTCGGATTAGAAGTAAAAAGTCATTTAGGAAGATTGCAAAGGCTCGACGGGCTATACACTATTTGCATGAATAAAACAACAAAGCACTTACTGAGAACAAATTCAGGTCGTGTTAGATTTTCTTCCACTTGCGGTATGTCTGTATAAACCAGAAGGGCGCGCCTGTCACATGGGAGTATACTTATAGTTGTAGGGGGCCCCGAAGAAGTTGGAGCAGGATTCACTGACTTGAGCAGCCGGTAGTAATTTTTGAACTCCTAAGAATAAGCTCATCATTAATTCAATGAATTTAGGACATCTTATGCATTAAAAATATGAAAATCACCTCAATGAAGTAACTTTCTGGTGTATGGAACCAGGCTGTAAGTCTAGCAGAACGCTGTTTGTCCTCTCCAATGCCCAACAAGAAATCACGTGTACATTCCTCTTCATAACAAACATCCTTAGTCGGCCATAACACTGAAAAGCTGAAATGATCGAATTTCAAATTTCAATATTAACGCTGCTAAAGTGTTAATATGTAAATCAGTTGGGCTAATTTCACTAAAATACCATAAACTTTCATAAATTGTCTCTAAACTACCATGAGAATTTAAAATTCCTTTCAAATACCAAAAAACATTTCTCAATTTCTCTCTAAACTATCCTCCATCAATATGTAGTTTGATTTTTTGTCACTTGCATGTCACATGATTTTTTCGACAAAAATAACCTTTGAGTTTTAAAAAATATTTTTGGCATGTGTTTTATTTTTATTTAAATTTAAATTTCTTAATTTTTATAACCCCCATGTTAGATTTAGGAGATGGTTTTTCTTTGTTTTTACTTTTTTTCATTATTATTTTTTTGGGCCCATAGGTCAATCTCATATAACTCATGTAAAAATATCATTTTAACGGCATAGTTAACGTCGTTTGGTAGATTGCGGATAAATAAAAATTTTAAGGGGTTTATAAGATTTTAGAAAGTTCGGATAATTTAAAGATAATCGATAAAAGTTATTGGTCGTTTAGGGATATTCAGCCAAATCAATTGACTTTTAATAAAAGTAGTCTTTTTGTGCCATGGAAATAGTTGAAACCCAAAACGGCTACATCTTCAAGTGAACAAAAAAGAACGCAATGATTTTTATTTTCAGAAACAGTATTGTGTCCCTCCCTGGCAATACGGATATTATATTGATACCCTCATAACTCGGCATATCCTTGATCCCAAATTTTCTGTGCTATTGTTCCATAAATCAACCTAAAAGTATTGATCATCAGACCTACTTGCATCCTATGCTACCAGGATGTGGAAAGACTGCTTTAAAATGCTCACGAAAAGCCTCCTTTAAGGAACATCAAAATGCATCATAACTCTAACTGTTCTAAATTGTAGAAATATATATTCATAAGATATGGAGCAAGCAATGTGAAACCATCATCACTATACTGCGAAAAGGATGTACTCAAATTGTCTTAATTCACTTAAACTACACACTTGCATGGTACTATAACTGATTCCTAAAATTCTAAAGATGCTTCCACTGAGTGCAGGTCTAATTAATTTTGTACAACAATGTAATTCCAAAGGATCTCCCTCATTTAATACTGCATTCTCTTATTTTAATCAATAAATATGTGTTATTTTTCCGTGAATACTAAAGATGGCAAATTTAGATTCTGAGATCACGAATTCTCACAAGACCACGATAACATTGTTTTTGGGTTAGACCCTCCTATCATGGCATAGAATTGGAAACACCACACATTGACATTTCATTCCATGCTGATTAGTGAAAAGGAAAAATCAACAGATATCCCAAATCAAAAAGATAAACTTATTCGAATATACAACTAGAAAACCAGCTTTAAATGTTTAAGACGGCAAGTGATAGGAAATACCTTACAGCTGATGCTAATGTCCCCTCCGGCATGAACAGAAATGGGGCAATCCTAAAGTTTGCCTCATCGCTATGTCGCAAAGCTGAACCCAGTTCATCCATTACATACCTACATATTAAAGCCAAGTAAGTTACGAACAGAAAGAGATATTAATGCGCAAATTGGTATCACATATTTCCACCTTTATTATAGAATTATCAACAGTTCTTTAGGACGAGCAAATAATCAGAAATGCTTGTTTTGGTGACAATCGAGGAGGGGAAAGAATTATTTTATGCGCATAGAATTGAGTATTAGGACAGCAGCGTGTTTCTGATGGAAGTCACTTTTCAGAAGGTTAAACCAGAGGTAATATTGGAGAACAAGATAGTGTTATTGCATAGGCTGGATGCTTCAAAAATAAAACTAAAAATTTCTAATTATCTACTCTTAATTCTTACTTCTTTTTTTAAACTTTTTGATAGAGCGTACTGAGTTTACAGCCCCCTGGAACTGTCCCGAGAAATGTAAGTCCACAGATAAATGAATATTATTCGCATTTCGTCCATAATATTTAAGGATGTTGCGGTAATCTATTATTCTAAAGATAGTTAAACTAAAACATGTAGTTCTTTTGGTACCAATACTTTTTAAACCATAGTGAGAAAGATGTACCCGTGAGTATTTACTGTTGGATTCACAGATCGTGCAATACCAATACTTTTTAAAACCATAGTGAGAAAGATGTACCCGTGAGTATTTACTGTCGGATTCACAGATCGTATATAGCAGTTGGTTTCTAATGGCTTCTTTCACCATTGCTTGCTGATTATCTAAATGTGTGTTACCATTTTATCCATGCCATTTAATAGCCTAAAGATATTCATTTACTTTCAGATTGAAACCCAGCCTTCCATTTAATCATATTATCTTTTTGCCAATATTGTGTCCTGCTTCGTCTGTCGCATACCACCTACTTCTAGATCTCACAAATCCTCAACTTGCAAAGGTATTAGTTGCTTCTATATGCTACAACCAACTTGCCATTCTCATTTTGTCCATGCCATACCCCCAATATTATATAAAATAACAGGGTGAATTCTCGTAGCACTGTGCTATAACCAACTTGCCATTCTCTTTGATCCAAACAGTCAGTGTGTAAGGACTATACAGTAGCTGATACACTACCCAGAAGAGGAAACTCATTCAGTCAATATATATATCTCAAAATGACTGTACAGTGGGATACTCTATTACTTAAAAACTACACCATAAAGCCAAAGAAACGCAAATCCTAATGTAAATGCATACCACACAGATGTCTCGTCGATCTTTTCCTCATCAGCAAGTCTATATGTCATTAAATATAACCACATTGCAGCAATAACCCTTTCTTCAAGAGGTTCATCATGTGTCCATTCCGGTAGGCGTGGCTGGAGAGCTGAATCAATAATATGGTTTCCATGTTCTATAATATTTGATCTATTGACACCGTTAAGAATAGATACACTGGGAAGAGATTCAAGAATTTTTATAGCACTGGTTCCCAGGGGACCAGGAATATCAACCTGCAAGAAATATATTTGGCTGGAATTACAGTGTTGCCTTTAATTTTCCGTTTTCACTAGAAAGAACGTAGCAAGCTTAGTAAGGATACCTCCAACATTTTTAACGAAGTAAATCCACTTAGAAGTTCAAACAGATCATCAACTGAAGTTTCACCCAACTGATTCCCTCGGAAGTTCAGATGTGCAAGGGATGGCATTGCAGTGGGTAAAAATGCCTAGCAAAGTAGATCAAGAAAAACGCCAGTCAGTCTCACCATAAAAATTATTCAGTATTCCAGTAGATATTATTAGATTAGAAGCATGAAGATAATCGAAAAACAGTATTACACTAGAAGATGAATGCAAGCAATGGGCACGCGTAACGAGATAAAGCTTCATCACTAAGACATCAAGTTAAAGAAAGAAACCAAGTAAGAAACTGGTGCTGATAAATAGGACATATCCTACCTTAGGTAGCCCGTGGATACATCTATTTGACAGATCAAGCATGGTTATGTCCTTCAATGGATTGGTATCATCTGCAGGAAAGTTGGGATTTTCTGATCCAACAACACCTCCGCAAAAGCCCAATGCCCACTCTGAGAAATTATGAGTGAAACGTGAATTATAGATTTCCAGGCCAGGAATACCATTCAGAATTGCTTGTTCAATCTCATCACCACTGAAATAATTTTAGAAGAGTTAGTAGGTGATCCAAGTAAAAAGTGCTAAATTTGACAGCAACAGCTGGGCAGAAATATGGTTCCACTAATTAGACAGGGCATATCAATGTTTCCCCATGAAGGCATACATTTCCACGTTAATTAGAAATTTCAATCATGGATTACTTTTATATTCTGGAGATACGTAGTCTACATTATATGACAGAATTTAGTTACTGATTAAATTTGATCCATATTTGTTTTTCCTGATCAATAAACATTAACCATTAACCAAATTCCATTGATGTGTGTATATCCAATTTTGCATAGAATAGTATGCTTCTCCACCAATAATTAATTCCAGAAAAGATTCGGGATGATGGTGGACACAACTGTAGGAGTAAAATAAGCAAGAATGACTAAAGAAATGAAATATTTGAAACAAGAAGACTGAAGATAGCAGAGGAGCTGTGAATGGTAAAGAAAATTTTTCAATAGCTACAAACCGTGCAGAAGAAAAATAAAAGGTCCACAGTTGAAGGAAGCCAATTGTGTGGATACGTACTGCTTTGACAGAACCGGGTTCTCGTTCAACCAAACAGCTTTTAATTGTGTGCATTTTGTGACTTCCCGCACAACTGTTTCTACACTCCGAAGCTTGTTTCCCCAAAGATTGAGTGCAACCAGATTCTGAATATAAGTCAAGAAACAAAAATTGCAAAATACATCAAGCAGAATAAAAGAAGGGAGCAGGCTAAAAGAATGACCAAAGAAGACTAAACAATAATACCCGTCACCCATTACACCCATTCTCATGTGGTTTTAAAACATTAAAAATATTCATAAATGCAAATAAATTTTTCTATGATTTTTTTGGAAAAATTTCTGTGTTTTTATCAATTTTTCCAAGCTCATTTCTAACTCAAACTCTTTAATTAAACCTGCAACACAACCCCGTTTTCGTAATTAAACCCGCCCTGCCTTATTAAATCTCATCACTCTCTCTCCCTTCTTTAATCTTTTCTATCCTTTTCTTTTTCTTTTCCCATTGTTTTTCCCAGACCCTCTCCTCTTGTCGCATGACTTCGCCGACTCGCCTCATCTCACATGTGTGTCACTGCAAGAGCACGACGATGTGGGCGACGACATGCCAACATCGTGACTCATCTCCCTCTATCAATGTCTCTCTCCTACTCTCTCTTTCCCATTTCCTCTATTTAGACCATAATCTGAATCCTTGTCGAGTCCATGGTGCAGCGATCTCTCTTCTCTCTTTCGCCGGAGTTCCCTTCTCTCTCCCGATCATCCTCTCGTGGAGGCAACCGCAGCTACACGGCTACAGCGAAGATGGCGAGGCCTCCAGCTGCAATCGAAAATTTCCTCTTTCAGCTCCGTGACCAATAGGTCCATTAACCTCGGTTTCGGCCTCGACAATTTCCCCCTTCATTATCTCTCTTAATGCTTGGTTTTGTTATGGGATTTTTGGTTAGGTTTTGACCCGGTTGGCTGTGAAAATTTATGTGGTTCTCTCCCGTTTACCTTTTGATTATTGTTGAAATTTCTCATGTTGCTATGATGACTTGACTGGGTATAATTCTTTTGGGTGTGTTTGTGTTTGGTGTGCAGTTCTGCTCCTTGTTGCATCTATATTTGCCTATGTATTGGTTTCTGCCAGCTGATCATGTCTTGCTTCTTGTTTCTAGCAGGGTGCTGGCTAACTTGTGCCTTGTTGATGGCTAGTGACCTTACCTTCCTATTTACTGGCATGCCTTCCTGTGTCATAAGCCGGTGCTGGCTGATATTATTCCAATTACGGTTGTGCTCTGCTCTTTCTTTAGCTTGGCTTGTTTCTATTCGGACTTGTGTGGCTGACCATGTGATCCTTGTGGGTATTGGGCCTCACTGTGATTTATGAGGGGCTCTTACCCGAGTTCAACAAAAATGTTCCAAGGTTGGTTGGTATCGGACTTTGTTGGATAAAATTAGGGTTGTAAAATTTATATTCGATGATGACTACTAAGAATAACCGATAATCAAAAATCCATAAGCAATAATCATGCCATGAAACTAATGGTTTAATCAATAATGATGTAGAAGACTGAAACGAAACTCGATTAGAAATGTATTTGTAATTAGTTTTAGGTCATGATAAAATTATGTCGTTAGTAATATATTACATTGATCTATTGGTTACATCCACTTGGATATTATGCGAGATTTGGCTTGACTTGGAGATTGGTGTGATGAACATCTTGATATTGTCCCTTGAGCTTCACTTGAAGATCTAGTCCATGCTATATGACAAGTGCAAAGTAATCAACTGCTACAATTTTGCCTGGATAACGGTAAGTGGTTACGTTTATTTCCTGAAGTGTAATTATTCATATTATCCATAACTACCGTGATATGAATTTTATATGATGATGTGCATGATGTTGTTCACTATGCATATGATGCTGCACTTGAAAATATTCTCTATACATGTTCATATTATGCACAATCACCGTACACATTTATATTATACATAATGTCATTGCACCAGATTTCTGATACCATACATGATACTCGATTATTGTTTCTGATTACATGTTCTTGATATTTCGTATACCATAACTGATGCTCGATTATTGTTCCCGATTACATGTTCCTAATATTGTATATGTTATTGTTCCTGCTACATGTTCTTAATGCTATACATTTTACTATTCGCAACTAGTTCACTTGTTAGCTCACCTAATATTGTACCTAGATAGAATAATTATGGATGTGAAACTCATTGTCTCAAATGGTGCAGGAGCGACGAGTGCCCGAGAGCGAAAACCACGGATATGTATCTGGATATGTATCTGTGTTTTCTGCCTCCAAAAAATGGATGGAATTATTAATATATTCGTGTTTTTCGCTCTCCACGGTATGGCGGTGTTGTATTTCAAGGCCCGTATTCCATGCCTATGTTGCATATTGTATTCTCGGACATGAGTCACAACACTAGACTAGGAACACTGATTTCACCTACCTAGGCATGTTGACAGTGTTAGCACATAGCACGTTTTACTATTACCATGACATATGTTGTCGCGTTCTCACATAATCTCACTATCGTTGCTATTTATATGATATTATTCATGCACTTGCACGTTGTTTCATATGTTTATTTTATAAGCAATTTGTATGCTTTATTTTCATGTTACAATACTATTTTATCTAGGGATCTACATATGCTTACTTAGTGAAGAATATTTTCTTTTACTTTGGAAAACATTCATCAGGTGATCGTTAGGGGGATATTCGTCGGGTGATGTCCTTAGGATCATTTGGCAAGCTTGGAGTCCCCTATTTGTCTGCTCCTCGGTATGCCAGTTTTATAGTTTTTATATTTCACGCCCGATTACCTTTTCATCATATATGTTACTTGCTTTCTTATCCCTTGCCTATTTAGTTCATTGTTATATCTACTGTTTCTAGAATTATTTAGAACATATTATTGTTAATCATTATTAGTTAGAATCAGATAAACATTGATACCATCTGAATGCATTCGTATTTAAGCTAGAGAGAGAATTCTCAGTATGCATAAATGTGTGTGGGATTGTCACCCATATTTTTGCTAATCTTTTGGAAACAAGACGTGATAGGTTTTTTAGGGACACATGCATGTCTGCATAAAACTTCTAATGAGCAACATCCTTTCTTAATCTGTCCTTGAAAACTCATTCGCTCGACTTCTGGATCACTCCAAAAAATTTCCTTCGAATCCTTAACTCCATCATTGAACTGTAAGTAATCTTCAAGTTGACCACCCAAATCCCTTTTTATATAGTGTTGCAATATGTTTCAACGCATCTACGACGAGAGGGAGCGTGGTGACGTAGCATCTTTTACCACTACCAATGATGTAACGGCCGGTATTTTCTAGACGTATGATTATTGTATGTCCGTTTTCCATCCGGATATTTTTGTGCGCGAATTCCTTCGTACGTCAACGCGAGCGCGTATCCGTTTCGTTTTACCGTACCATCGTTAATTGACTATTAATCTTAATGAATTATATTAACTTAATTATTTCGCTAATTACAAAATTACTAATCACCTTTTAACTTTCACTAATTACTTTATGTATTTTAATAATTACATTTTTTTCTTAACAACTTAATTACTTAAATTAAAAGGCTAATCAGATTTTAATTAATTAACCTACATTGAACTCCACCGACTGAGGGCAGTTCAGATCCAACAGGCCTCATCAAAATCCCCCCACCTCCAGCTACCTCCTTCAAGGTGTTCCCTGCACTGTTTTTATAACAGTGTCACCGTCGACACAAGCCAACCTGCAAACGAATCCTGCAAGCAAATTAATCAACAACCAGTTTCATCCCCAAACCAAATCAGCCCTCCCCAAATCAATTCCACCTGCAAAGTTCTCCAACCCAAAACACGAATCAGAAACCCATCTCCCTGCAAGATTCATCTCATCTCGCAAATCAACCCAACAACTTCAAATTGAAACCAAAATTCAGCCTTCCAAAACCAAATTCAACAAACAACAAACCCAAAAATCTGAAATTTAGAGGAGAAGCAAACACAAACTCGAATCTGAAAGCAATTTCAGATTCAAACCCAAAAAAATCAAGAAACCCAAACCCTCTCTTCATTTTTCTTCCTCTTCTCCTTCCCCTCCTCCCTAGGCCGGCACCACCCTCAGACCCTCACTCGAAGCCGCCGCCCCCAGCTCCTGCGCCGCCGCCCGGAAAAACGCCAGGCCGCCGCTCGCATCCGCCCGCGCCTCCAGCAACCGCCGCCGCCTGCACTGCTCAGTCGCCGACCGCCGTGAAGCCCGACCGTCGGAACCCTCTGCTGGCCGGAAGCCGCCGCCGCCGCCTGGAGACCCCTCCCGTGCGTCGCTCCTCTTCCCCGTGCGTGAGTGCCCTCCCTTTTGTTGTGTTTGCTGCAACCGAATGAATACAAAACAAAAAAAAAGGAGAAAGAGAAAGGGGTTACAGACTGAGAACAGAGAGGAGAGAAGGGGAACACAATGGGTCAAATAAAGACCTGAGCCTTAGTAAATGAGAAAGAGGTTGGTTTATTAATGTTGGCATCCTTTTGTTTAAACAAAGCAAGATAACATTATTAAATAAATGAGAGTGGCAGCCATTATTAAATAAAATGAATGTTACATCACGTTTTTAGTTAGCCTATATTATATTAGGTGTGTGTGATAAAAATAGGTGCCAGCCTTGGGTTATTATGGAAAGAGAGAGAGAGTTATAAGAGAGAGACTAAAATAATAATAATTTTTAACATGATGCTTTTTACCCATGGTCAAAGTTAGTTGGTGGATTAAAAAACACCACCATGGCCAGCGAACCTGATAAAAATTAGGCGAATCCAATTCGGGCGTTATTTTAATATTGCACGTATTTTGCAATAGATCTAATCCAGTGAATTGTTTAACCAAAACAGCGAACCGGACATACCGACACGAAGTACCCGTCGAGACGAACCCACGACAACCAATATCACCGGAAATAGGCAAGTGATACTTGCCAGTAATTGTTTAGGCCATGTTTTAGGCCAATTTGTAAAATTGTGTAAAAGAGACTAGGCGGTGAAATGATAGTCGCCTAGACGCCCTATTTGATCTAGTTTGACAACGAAACTAGATCCGACACTTTACCTGCTTTCATTCATGCTGTCATGCCATGTTTAATTTCAATTAACGGTACGCAATTTATCTGCTCATTGCCATGTCATTGCATGCATTTAATGTTCATCGTGATTAAGTGATTGAGTAGCACACGCTACAAATGTTATTGTTATTGAGGCTAGGCACCTGCTTTGCGGGCACAACCCTATGCCAATAACACTTCCTGGCTCGTGATCCAGAAGATGGGCGCCAGTCCATATACACGTGGAGGGGTAGGGTTAAACGATCGCTTGAGCGTAGAAGTGAGCCCGTACAGCCACTTCAGCCAAAAGACGGAAACTCTGTGCACAAAGTGATAAATCAGTGATTCGTGAATCGTGAAATAGTGAATTGTAGCTTTCTGCTACAACGTGCTTGTTTGTATTATTTTGTTCATTTAAATGTTGCATTCTTAAATGTCATGTCATTTCATCATGTTAGAACTGCTAGTCGCTTTTCTATATTTGTATCCTTGCACAAAAGTTCTCCGCTTCCCTTGGGAGACTTTTGCTGACATGTGCCCTTTTCTCTTTGGGTGTCACATATCAGGATTTGAGACAGAGCAGGTTGCTGAGGACGAGCAGTTCGTTGACGCCGAGTTTGAGGTCCCTACTGAGACCGAGTTCGAGGACACAGGTGACCAGTCCTAGACTCGTTTGGAGTCTCCCCTTAGTTGTTATCTTTCCTTAGTTGTTGTTAGGTTTCGGTGCGTAGCACCTATCTCTCTTGTTTTGTTTGGCCATGCTTTAGGCCTATTGTTCAAACTCGTACTTTTGTGACTATTCTGTGATGTAATATTTGTTGGATGTTGTTGGTGGATATTTTTCTTATCTGCTTTATTATTGTTGTTGTTTCGTCGCAATGCAAGGACCTGCTACCTTTCGAAATTTTTACAGACGCTTATCAGACTGCAGCTTCACAGCTCCACGTCTGAGCGGACCTTCTCACGTCTCGCCTTCCATATTAGGGAAGCGGGGCGTGACAGGTTTTAGTGGTGGCCCATGCAGGTCACTCTCTTTGCATCAGCGAAATATCGGAACAACAATAATGATAACAACATCCATTAAATATTCATAACATTCGAGTCATGATTAAGTCTAATCTGAGCATTTTCTTGTCTTAGATGGCCGGTAGACGCATTACCCGAGGAGCTGGTAGTGGACCTGGAGCTGGTGGTGGAACAGGACGTGTTACGGATGCTGATAGAGAACCCACCACGGCTGAGATGATGAGGATGATGCATCAGATGATGCAGGTTCAGCAGGGCATGCTTCAGAATGCCCCTCGCTTCGAGTCGGGAGCGAAACAATTTCGGGAGTTGGGCCCGTCATATTTCACTGGGTCAGAAGGAGCATTAGCTGCGGATGAATGGATGAAGAACACAGAGGATAATCTGCTTCTCTCGAAGGTTAACCCGGCTGGATGGGTTGACTTAGTGAAGAAGCAACTGAAGGACAATGCCCGCAGTTGGTGGGAGTCAGAAGAGCAGATGTTGGCGAAGCCTATCCCCTGGGCCACCTTTAAGACGAGATTTAATGATGAGTATTTCCCTCGAGCTGCCAAGAGGGAGCTGATGCAGCAGTTTATCAATCTGAAGCAAGGGAATCTGACGGTGGACCAGTACCACCAAGAGTTCATGAGACTGAGTCGCTTTGCGCCGAAGATGGTGGAGACTGCTGAGGATCGAGCTCAGAAATTCTTACAGGGTTTATCTTTGGAGCTGCAGAGTCTGATTTCCTCTTCGGACTTGGATTCTTACCAGAAGTTGTTGATAGCTGCCAAGAGGCAGGAGCTGATTGCCAATCAGAGGAGAGGACAGTATTCAGGTGCTGGGAAGAGGCCTATGGAACAGGCCAGAGCTGTGGTTAGGCCTGGGTTCAAGCCTAATCAGTCCGTGCAGTTTAAGAGGCCAGGTGGGCCTAGTCAGAAGACGTGCAGTCATTGCGGCAAGACTGGTCATGTGAAGGAGCAGTGCAGGAGGCTTCTGGGCCAGTGCTTGGTTTGTGGTGACGCTACGCATGCATTGAAGGACTGTCCGAGTGCTAAGCAGCCGTGGAAGGCACCAGTCGGAGTTCAGCAGCAGAGAGCTCCGGTAGTCACTGGACGTGGAGCGCCTCTCATTCCCCAGAAGCAGGCTTTCCAGCAGGCCGTTCAGCCTAAGAGGCAAGCCTTCACGATGACTGCAGTGGAAGCCGAGACTGAGGACGGAGTTATTGCTGGTAACTTCTATACTAGTCCTCCTTATTTATGCATTATATTTGATTAGTTGTATCCATGTTAATTTAGTTGCATATTACCCTTAGGTGTCATCTTAGTTTCATCTCACCCGGCCTTGACCCTGTTCGATTCTGGAGCTTCCGTGTGCATTTTATCTCGGAAGTTCGTAGTCGAACACTCTATACCCACCTATACACTTCCCAAGTGTTGGAACATTACAACTGGAAATGGTGTAGTGAAGGTTGCACTGGGATGTAGACCGTGCCCGTTGGTGATTAGTGGACACGAATTATATGCTAATTTCATCGTCCACGACCTATCCAACTTTGATGCTATTCTTGGCATTGACTGGTTAGGAGCTTTTTATGCCACGATTGACTGTCACCGGAAGAAAGTGGTGTTCGGAATTCCTGACCATCCAGTGTTCGAATTTGTCGGCGGAGGATGTTCGCTTGGACCTGTCAAGTTCCGAGCCCAGCCTTACCGATTGACCGTTGCATCAATGATTGCTGAGCCAGAGAAGCCTGCAGAAGTGAGAGATTTCGAAGACGTCTTCCCTGAAGACATTTCTGGACTGCCGCCCGATCGAGCATTGGAGTTTGGCATCGATCTTATGCCAGGAGCTCAACCAATTTCAAAGGCGCCGTACCGTATGGCTCCTGCAGAATTAGAAGAGTTGAGGAAGCAGTTGGATGAACTACTACAGAAGGGTTTCATTCATCCCAGCGTATCTCCCTGGGGTGCACCCGTCTTGCTAGTAAAGAAGAAAGATGGCTCTAGAAGAATGTGCATTGATTATCGGGAGTTGAATCATATCACAGTGAAGAACAAGTACCCACTGCCCCGTATTGATGATATCTTCGATCAGCTTGGTGGATCGAGAGTATTTTCAAAGTTGGATCTCCGGAGCGGATACCATCAAGTCAGAGTCAAGAAGGAAGATGTACTCAAGACCGCTTTTCGGACTAAGTACGGGCATTACGAGTTCGTTGTCATGCCGTTCGGTGTGACGAACGCTCCTGCTGTGTTCATGAATCTCATGAACCTTATCTTTTACGACTTCCTTGACAAGTTCGTAGTGATCTTCATAGACGATATCTTGGTGTACTCGAAGAGCTAGGAAGAGCATGTAGAACATCTGAAGATAGTGTTGGAGACGCTCCGTCACCATAGACTGTATGCCAAGTACAGCAAATGCGAATTCTGGCTAGATAGAATTGCATTTCTTGGGCATGTAGTATCGGGAGCTGGTATCTCAGTGGATCCGGAAAAGGTCAAAGCAGTCAGTGAATGGCATGCACCTCGATCGGCATCGGACATCAGAAGTTTTCTTGGATTGGCTGGATACTACCGCAGATTCATCAAGGATTTCTCAAGGATAGCTGAGCCAATGACGAGATTGACGAGGAAGGATGTTAAGTTCAGTTGGTCAGACTCTTGTGAGCAAGCTTTTTCTACCTTGAAGGAGAGACTGACTACTGCACCAGTCTTAGCTATTCCGGACCGAAGCGGAGGCTTCGAGATTTTCTGCGACGCATCAGGCAAGGGACTTGGATGCGTTCTGCACCAGCACAATCATGTGGTCGCTTATGCTTCGCGACAATTGAAGGTCCATGAGAAGAATTATCCGACTCACGACTTGGAGTTAGCTGCCGTCATCTTTGCTTTGAAAATTTGGCGACATTTCTTGCTGAGTGAGAAAGTGAAAATCTTCACTGATCACAAAAGTTTGAAATATATATTCACCCAGAAGGAGCTAAATATGAGACAGCGTAGATGGTTGGAATTGATGGCAGACTACGACATCGATCTTCAGTATCATCCAGGGAAGGTGAATGTCGTACCGGATGCCTTGAGTCGACTGCCCGAAGTGATGATTCTCACATCTCAGTGGAGGTTGCAGCAGGATCTGCGAAGGATGAATGTTGAAGCTATTCTACCGGGAGTCACATCGTCATTGATGAACATGCAAATTCAATCGACGATCGTGGATCGAATCAAGATTGCTCAAACTGGAGATGCTAAATTGAAGAAGATCAGAGAGCAAGTTGAAGTAGGGCTTCGAACAGATTTTCTGATTCACGCGGATGGATCTTTGAGATATGGTAGTAGGATCTGCGTACCTGCCGGAGATATCAGAGAGGAGTTGATGAATGAGGCTCACAGTTCGCCTTATTCTATTCATCCTGGAGGTACTAAGATGTACAAAGATCTTCGACAAAATTTCTGGTGGCATGGAATGAAGAGAAGCGTGGCACGGAGCGTTGCCAAGTGCCTCGTGTGTCAGCAAGTGAAGGCTGAACACCATCGCATTGCCGGGTTACTACAACCTCTGCCGATTCCAGAGTGGAAGTGGCAGCACATCACGATGGACTTCGTGACTGGCTTACCTCGGAGCACCAAGCAGAACGACGCGATCTGGGTCATCGTTGATCGATTGACCAAGTCAGCGCATTTTATACCTTTCCGAGTTGGGCAATCCACGGAGATATTAGCAAGGAAGTATATGGAGGTAATGACCTAACTCATACCTTAATAATTTCCTTCTAGTACTAGTCGTAATGTGAATTATGTCGTGTAGGAGATCGTGCGCTTGCATGGAGTCCCTGTGAGCATCGTTTCAGATCGTGATACGAGATTCACATCTCAATTCTGGAAGAGTCTGCAGACCAATCTGGGTACCAGTCTGAAGTTCAGTACCGCGTATCACCCGCAGACGGATGGACAGTCGGAGCGCACTATTCAGATCTTGGAAGATATGTTGAGAGCTTGCATGTTGGATCTCAAGGGTTCGTGTGAGGATCACCTGCACCTGGTGGAGTTTTCCTATAACAACAGCTACCAGGCGAGCATTGGCATGGCGCCTTTTGCTGCTCTCTACGGGAGAAAATGTCGATCGCCACTGAGTTGGGATGACGTAGGTGATAGAGAGCTCTTGGGGCCAGAGATGATAGTGGAAGCGGTTAATGTTGTGCGAGATATCAGAGACAAGATTCGGATCGCCCAGGACCGTTATAAGCATTGGGCAGATGCTAAACGGCGTCCTCTGGAGTTTCAGCCGGGAGATCATGTGTTTCTGAAGATCTCACCGAATCGAGGAGTGATTCGATTTGGGAAGAGAGGCAAGCTTAGTCCGAGATTTATTGGACCCTTCGATGTGTTGGAGCGAGTTGGAGAGGTAGCATATCGCTTAGCTTTGCCACCGTCCTTAGTGGGAGTACATGACGTCTTTCATGTGTCCCAGCTGCGTCGTTACGTCAGCGACCCTTCTCATGCTGTGGATTACTCAGAGATCACAGTTCGACCAGATCTGACATACGAACAGCAACCGGTGGAGATCTTAGATCGACGTCAGAAAGTTTTCAGGACCAAGACTGTTGATCTAGTCAGGGTGATGTGGCGTCGCGACTCGCCAGGAGAGTCAACCTGGGAGCGGGAAGATGAGATACGGGAGCGTTACCCATATTTGTTCCCTACTCTTTAGTTGATGAGAATTCCGAGGACGGAATTTTTCCTAAGGTGGGTAGAATGTAACGGCCGGTATTTTCTAGACGTATGATTATTGTATGTCCGTTTTCCAACCGGATATTTTTGTGCGCGAATTCCTTCGTACGTCAACGCGAGCGCGTATCCGTTTCGTTTTACCGTACCATCGTTAATTGACTATTAATCTTAATGAATTATATTAACTTAATTATTTCGCTAATTACAAAATTACTAATCACCTTTTAACTTTCACTAATTACTTTATGTATTTTAATAATTACATTTTTTTCTTAACAACTTAATTACTTAAATTAAAAGGCTAATCAGATTTTAATTAATTAACCTACATTGAACTCCACCGACTGGGGGCAGTTCAGATCCAACAGGCCTCATCAAAATCCCCCCACCTCCAGCTACCTCCTTCAAGGTGTTCCCTGCACTGTTTTTATAACAGTGTCACCGTCGACACAAGCCAACCTGCAAACGAATCCTGCAAGCAAATTAATCAACAACCAGTTTCATCCCCAAACCAAATCAGCCCTCCCCAAATCAATTCCACCTGCAAAGTTCTCCAACCCAAAACACGAATCAGAAACCCATCTCCCTGCAAGATTCATCTCATCTCGCAAATCAACCCAACAACTTCAAATTGAAACCAAAATTCAGCCTTCCAAAACCAAATTCAACAAACAACAAACCCAAAAATCTGAAATTTAGAGGAGAAGCAAACACAAACTCGAATCTGAAAGCAATTTCAGATTCAAACCCAAAAAAAAATCAAGAAACCCAAACCCTCTCTTCATTCTTCTTCCTCTTCTCCTTCCCCTCCTCCCTAGGCCGGCACCACCCTCAGACCCTCACTCGAAGCCGCCGCCCCCAGCTCCTGCGCCGCCGCCCGGAAAAACGCCAGGCCGCCGCTCGCATCCGCCCGCGCCGCCCGCGCCTCCAGCAACCGCCGCCGCCTGCACTGCTCAGTCGCCGACCGCCGTGAAGCCCGACCGTCGGAACCCTCTGCTGGCCGGAAGCCGCCGCCGCCGCCTGGAGACCCCTCCCGTGCGTCGCTCCTCTTCCCCGTGCGTGAGTGCCCTCCCTTTTGTTGTGTTTGCTGCAACCGAATGAATACAAAACAAAAAAAAGGAGAAAGAGAAAGGGGTTACAGACTGAGAACAGAGAGGAGAGAAGGGGAACACAATGGGTCAAATAAAGACCTGAGCCTTAGTAAATGAGAAAGAGGTTGGTTTATTAATGTTGGCATCCTTTTGTTTAAACAAAGCAAGATAACATTATTAAATAAATGAGAGTGGCAGCCATTATTAAATAAAATGAATGTTACATCACGTTTTTAGTTAGCCTATATTATATTAGGTGTGTGTGATAAAAATAGGTGCCAGCCTTGGGTTATTATGGAAAGAGAGAGAGAGTTATAAGAGAGAGACTAAAATAATAATAATTTTTAACATGATGCTTTTTACCCATGGTCAAAGTTAGTTGGTGGATTAAAAAACACCACCATGGCCAGCGAACCTGATAAAAATTAGGCGAATCCAATTCGGGCGTTATTTTAATATTGCACGTATTTTGCAATAGATCTAATCCAGTGAATTGTTTAACCAAAACAGCGAACCGGACATACCGACACGAAGTACCCGTCGAGACGAACCCACGACAACCAATATCACCGGAAATAGGCAAGTGATACTTGCCAGTAATTGTTTAGGCCATGTTTTAGGCCAATTTGTAAAATTGTGTAAAAGAGACTAGGCGGTGAAATGATAGTCGCCTAGACGCCCTATTTGATCTAGTTTGACAACGAAACTAGATCCGACACTTTACCTGCTTTCATTCATGCTGTCATGCCATGTTTAATTTCAATTAACGGTACGCAATTTATCTGCTCATTGCCATGTCATTGCATGCATTTAATGTTCATCGTGATTAAGTGATTGAGTAGCACACGCTACAAATGTTATTGTTATTGAGGCTAGGCACCTGCTTTGCGGGCACAACCCTATGCCAATAACACTTCCTGGCTCGTGATCCAGAAGATGGGCGCCAGTCCATATACACGTGGAGGGGTAGGGTTAAACGATCGCTTGAGCGTAGAAGTGAGCCCGTACAGCCACTTCAGCCAAAAGACGGAAACTCTGTGCACAAAGTGATAAATCAGTGATTCGTGAATCGTGAAATAGTGAATTGTAGCTTTCTGCTACAACGTGCTTGTTTGTATTATTTTGTTCATTTAAATGTTGCATTCTTAAATGTCATGTCATTTCATCATGTTAGAACTGCTAGTCGCTTTTCTATATTTGTATCCTTGCACAAAAGTTCTCCGCTTCCCTTGGGAGACTTTTGCTGACATGTGCCCTTTTCTCTTTGGGTGTCACATGTCAGGATTTGAGACAGAGCAGGTTGCTGAGGACGAGCAGTTCGTTGACGCCGAGTTTGAGGTCCCTACTGAGACCGAGTTCGAGGACACGGGTGACCAGTCCTAGACTCGTTTGGAGTCTCCCCTTAGTTGTTATCTTTCCTTAGTTGTTGTTAGGTTTCGGTGCGTAGCACCTATCTCTCTTGTTTTGTTTGGCCATGCTTTAGGCCTATTGTTCAGACTCGTACTTTTGTGACTATTCTGTGATGTAATATTTGTTGGATGTTGTTGGTGGATATTTTTCTTATCTGCTTTATTATTGTTGTTGTTTCGTCGCAATGCAAGGACCTGCTACCTTTCGAAATTTTTACAGACGCTTATCAGACTGCAGCTTCACAGCTCCACGTCTGAGCGGACCTTCTCACGTCTCGCCTTCCATATTAGGGAAGCGGGGCGTGACAAATGAAAATATTATAACTGTGATCAATCCCAAGACTGGGGATGTATTGAGGGGATTGTTGGAGCAATGGAGCTTCATTGACAGTAGACCATACTTATCCAGCATGGGCTTTAGCATGACTCTCGAATTAATCCTACAGTTAGTCAGTTCTGAGCACTCCGCCCAAAGTGCTTCTCTGGCAAGAAGGAACCTCTTCAAGCTGAAGCGTGATTCCAGAGTACTGAGGATAACTTACGAGCTGCTCGCATCTTAGACAACTATTGGGTGGACATGACCAAGCTCCAACTCACAGACAGTGCTAGAGTCTGGTGGCAATCAGAGGAAAGATGACTAGAGCTATCTATTGTGTGGGATACCTTCGATGAGCGCTTCAACACCAAGTACTTTCCACCTGATGTAAATTCTTCAACTTAATCCAAGATTTCATGACTGTGGAGTACAACTGAGTTTTCTATGCTCAACCCGGTGATGCATTCTAACATAACTGATATTACTCCGACTTGCTTACTGTTCAGTATTAATTGTCAAATTGTGATTGCAAGTTTGCTCATGAACTGATAGCTAACCTCTCGCTCGAGTCTGACGCTTTTAGCAAGGTCTGGATATAGCTATCCAGCAAAGGTTGATTGTCGTAGACTGACTACCTATGATGCAATCCTATCAATGGCTAGGTGATATAAGGTTATAGAGGAGTTGCGAAGAGGAGCGCCCGAGCGCCAAAGGCGCCATCAAACCAAAGAAGCATGTTATTTAGATGATGCACACTACACAATTTACGGGAACCAGGACTCCATCAAACACTCAACTATCGGTATTTTGCAACTACTATCACAGGCTAAGACACGCGAAAAGGGACCGTTGTCGCTGTAACAAGTTGTGTCTCATTTGTGACACGTCGAAGCATTCTATCAAATATTGTCATCGATGAACGGACAAAAAGACTACTATCAATATCAGTCGGCAAGGGCAACCTATACCATCTCAGCAAGAGGCTTACCAGCATGCGTAACAAAATCCTCAGAAGCGCCATGCATACATCATAACAACCGAAGAAACAGGAGCCACCACCTCATAAATAGTATTGTTCTTGTTTGAAATGTATTCTTTTGATTTATCCCTTTTTTTAATTTGTTTTGAGAAATTCCGAGAACGGAATTTTTTATAAGGTATGTAGAATGTAATACCCCTCACCAATTCTCAGGGGGTTTTTTAACACTAAAAATATTCTTAAATGCAAATAAATTTTCTATGCTATTTTTTGAAAAAAGATTCCGTATTTTTTATCAATTCTTTCGAGCTCATTTCTAACTCAAACCCTTTAATTAAATCCGCAACCCACATCTGTTTTCTTAATTAAACCCAACCCGCCTTATTAAATCTCATCACACTCTCTCCCTTCTTTTATCTTTTTTTTCCTTTTCTTTTTCTTTTCCCCTCATTTTCCCCCAACCCTTCCATCTTGTTACGTCACTTCGCCAACTCGCCCCATTTCGCATGCGCACCGCTAGGGCTGTTGACGAACGAGCTTGAACGAGCTTGAACAGTGTGTTTGGTTTTGTTCATGAACAAAATCCATGTTCAAGCTCTGTTCGTTTACTAACCGAGCTCTAAAAACATGTTCAAGCTTGTTTGTTAAGCTTACCGAACAAACGTAAATAAACATAAACGAACGTAAACCGAGCTTACCGAACGAACGTTCTGTTCATTAACAAGACTTATCGATCTTGTTCGTGAGCTTGTTCGTGAACATGTTCGGGAACGTGTTAACGAACACACAATCAATCTTGTTCATGAACAGATTTGCAAACGAACGAACGAACAATGGCAATGGACCAAAAGAGAGCTGGGAGCCTATGAGTTTAGGAGTGGGAAGATGGGAAGTTGAAGAGGTGTATGTGTTTAATTCAATTTGAGGAGGTGAGTGTTTAATTTTAATTTTAGTTCACTCAAGCCCTTGTTCACGAACACTTAACGAGCTTATTCACGAACATCACTTAACGAGGTTGTTCACCAACACTTAACGAGCTTGTTCACAAACATCACTTAACGAGCTTGTTCACGAACACTTAACGAGCTTGTTCATGAACACTTAGCGAGTTTGTTCACGAGCTTGTTTACGAACACTTAACGAGCTTATTCATGAACATAAATAAACGAACATAGCTATGTTCAAGCTCTGTTCGTTTACTAACCGAGCTCTAAAAATCTGTTCAAGCTTGTTCATTAAGCTTACCGAACGAACGTAAACGAACATGTACCGAGCTTGTTCACGAGTAGTTCGTCGAACGTTCTGTTCGTCAACAGCCCTACGCACCGCTGCCAAAGCATGATGACAAGGGCAACTATGTGCCCACATCGGGCATCATCTCCCAGTCAGTGTCTCTCTCATACTCTTTCCCCTTTCCTCTATTAAACCCTAGCCGAATTTTTGCGGAGGCCACGATGTGGCAATCTCTTTCTCCCCTCTTTCGTCGGAGTTCCATTTCTCTCTTCACACCACACAGGCTCAATCATTCTTGTTGTTGAGGCAGCCACAGCTACACAGTGACGGCGAGGACCTAGGTGGTGATCGACGGTTTCCACTTTTAGCTCCGACGATCGGTAGATCACCTGATCTCATTTTTGCCCTCGATAAACTCTGTCATTCTCTCTCTTAATGTGTGACTTTATCATGTATTTTTTGGTAGGTTTTACCCGGTTGGCCGTGAAAATTTGTGAGATTCTTCCATGTTTAGCTTTGATTATTGTTGAAATTTCGCATATTGCTATGATGATTTGACTGAACATAATCCTTTTGAGTGAGCTTGCGATTGGTGAGCGGTTCTGTTCCTTGTTGCCTTTGTCGTTGCCTCTGTCCTGGTTTTCATATTATGACCCAGTCTTGCGTCTTGTATCTGGCCGTGTCTAGCTAGCATGTGCCTTGTTGATGACTTGTAACCTTGCACTTCATGTTTACTGGCTTGCATTCTCGTGTCTTGGGCCGATGTTGGCTGCCATTGTTGTACTCACGGTTAGGAATGGCAATATTGCGGGGCGGGGCGGGTATTTAACTACCCAAACTTGCCCCGACCCATCTATAGGCCGGGACGGGGCGGGTCGCGGGCTGGGGCGGCGCAGGTTCTTTCTTACCAAAACCAGGGTCGGGCCGGTCGGGTCAAGTTATTAATGCCATCCATATGAATCCCAAATAAAAATTTTATTTTGTGAATTGGGAGAATTTTGATTTATTTGGTAATTTGGAATTGGGAATTGGCCCAATTAGGATAACCGTGGAATAGAGTATGAGTTATGGGTTATTCGCTGAGTGCATGGTCCGCATCAAAATAGTAAACCTCTATAGTTTACCGGGGCGGGTCGGATCGGGCCGGGGTGCATACAAAGCCCAAGCTTGTCCCGACCCGGCTGCGAGCCGGGTAGGGACGGGTCAAAACCAGGTCGGGCCTGGCGGGTCAGGCCATTACTGACATCCCTACTCAGGCCATTACTGCCATCCCTACTCACGGTTGGCTTGTTTCTATTTGGGCTTGTGTAGCTGACTTTGTGACCCTTGTAGGCCTTAGGCCTAACCGTAATGTTGTGAGGGGTTCATACCCGAGTTCAGCAAGCCTTAGCACGTGCCAAGGTTGGGTGGTGTTAGACTTTGTTGGATAAAATTGATGATGCAAACTTTATATTTGATGATGACTTCATCCTAGAAATAATCATAATCTATAAATAATAATCATGTCATGGAACTAATGACTTAATCAATAATAACACGAAAGACTGATATGAAACTAAATTGGAAATGTATTTGTAATTATTTTTGGATCATGATCAAATTATGTTAGTAATATACTACACTGATTTATTGGTTCCATCCCTTTGAATATTATATGAGACTCGGCTTAACTTGTAGATTGGTCAGATTGATATCTTGATATCGTCCCTTGAGCTTCACTTAACAATCTAGTCCCTGTCATATGACAAGTACAATATAATCAAACAGTAAGTGGTTGCATTTATTTCCTGACATGTGATTACTCATATTATCCATAACTTACCTTCGGTGTTATGATATGGATTTTATATGATGTGCATGATATTGTTCATTATACATATGATGCTACAGTTGAAACTATTCATCATACATGTTCATATTATGCACAATCACCGTACACATTTATATTATTCATGATGTCATTGCACCAGATTATTGATATTGTATATAATATTCAATTTCTGTTCCCGATTACATGTTCTTGATACTATACTTATTATTGTTCCTGACTACATGTTCTTGATATGATACCAGTTTGTTAATATTCCCGACTACGACATTTGTTACCTCACCTAATATTGTACCTAGATAGAACACTTAGGGATGTGGAACGCATTGTCTCAGCTGGTGCAGGACGACTAGGGACAATTTCTTATATCCATGTTTTCCACCTTAAGAAATGAGGGGTGTTATTCCTGCATCTGTAACTTATGTTCTTCATATTAGGTGCAAGGTTAGATTTCAAGGCACGTGTTTCGTGTCCGAGTTGCATATATTATCCTTGGATATGAGTCACGACTAGACTAGAAACACTGATTTCACCTGTCTAGACATGTAGATAAAGTCAGCACATTGTACTGTTACCATTACATACATTGTCCCGTTACATGATCTCACCTCTACTGTTGTTTATATGATATTATTTCTGCACATACATGTTGTTTCACATGTTTATTTTATGTGATTCTTATACTTTATTTTCATATTGCAATATTGTTTTATCTAGGAACCTATATATTCGTACTTACTGATAAATATTCTTTTTTGTTTTCTTTAAGGAATATTCATCGACTGATCATTAGGGATATTCATCGGGTGATTTTCTTAGGATCACTCGGCAAGCTTGGACTCCCATATTTGTCTGCTCCTCAGTATGTCAGTTTTATAATTTTATCCTCAGTATGCTAGTTTTATAGTTTTTATATTTCCTGTCCAATTACCTTTTCATCATATCTATTACTTACTTTCTAGTTCATTGCCTACCTTTTCATCATATCTATTACTTACTTTCTAGTTCATTGCCTACCTTTTCATCATATCTATTACTTACTTTCTAGTTCATTGCCTGTTAGTTCACTATTATTCTATTGTTCCTATAATTATATAGACCATCTTATTGTTGATCGTTATTTAGATACAGACGAACCTTGATATTATCCGGACGCGGATGCGTTCGCATTTCCTTTTAGGAAGTAGGGTGTGACATAAACCTACAATGATAAAATAAAAAATGCATTGTTTCTGAACCTATTGCATAAGAAAAATTCAATATATGCATATGCTGTATACAACTGCATTTTTAGCCCATAAGATAAAGGTCGATACTCCATTTACTTATTGGTTATGAAAGGGAAGAATTAAGACATAAGAAGCACACCGGTCTATTAGTGAGAAAGGTGCCCAAGGCTAGCAACAAATAAAAAATGCAATAAAATGACAAGCGCTCTTAAAACAAAAACAAAAGGCATGCAGTAGCAGATTCTCAAAAATTCTTTATCCATCTTGTCTTTGTAAATATATTTAAAAAATGTTTGGGGGGGGGCATAAACAGTCACAGAAGGGCACAAACTAGAGCAAATATTAAGTAGACCAAGGAGATTCGGCTAAGACACATGCAGTTGAAATGATTGTCCTGGCATTCTAATGAATATGTCATTGTGATAGGCGGTTATGTAAACTGTGAGTCTACACTGTTGATTATAACCCACTGACCTATAACACATGCAGGAAAAGCTAAGATGATCCACAGAAGCATTAATCGAAGACATATGTCTATTGTTACAATACTGTTTTATCTAGGCTGAATGAAAAGCTAATTGCAATACTGTTTTATCTAGGGATCTATATAGACATACTTACTGATAAATATTCTTTTATTGTTTCCTTCAAGGAATATTCATCAACTGATCATTAGGGGATATTCATCGGGTGATTTTCTTAGGATCATTTGGCAAGCTTGGACTCCCATATTTGTTTGCTCCTCGGTACGTAAGTTTTATAATTTTTTCTCCTCGGTATGCCAGTTTTATAGTTTTTATATTTCCTATCCAATTACCTTCTCATCATATCTATTACTTACTTTCTAGTTCATTGCCTTTTAGTTCATTATTATATCTATTATTATATCTATTGTTCCTAGAATTATGGTCTTATTAGTTAGATACAGATGAACCTTGATATTATCCGAACGCGGATGCGTTCGCATTTAAGCTGAAAGTGAGAATTCTCAGTAGGCCTAAATGTGCGTGGACTTGTCACCCATGTTTTTTCTTACCTTTTAGGAAGCGGTGTGAGACAAAAACCTACAATGATAAAATAAAAAATGCACTGTTTCTGAACATATTGCTTAAGAAAAATTCAATCTATGCATATACCGTATACAACTGCATTTTTAGCCTATAAGATAAAGGCCGATACTCCATTTACTTATTGGTTATGAAAGGGAAGGATTAAGACATAAGAACCACACCGGTCTACTAGTGAGAAAGGTGCCCAAGGCTAGCAACAAATAAAAAATGCAATAAAATGACAAGCACTCTTAAAAACAAAAACACAAGGCATGAGGTAGTAGATTCTCAAAAATTCTTTATACACCTTGTCTTTGTAAATATATTTAAAAAATGTTTAGGGAACAGAAACAGTCACAGAAGGGCACAAACTACAGCAAATATTAAGTAGACCAAGGAGATTTGGGTAAGACACATATGCAGTTGAAATGATTGTCCTGGCATCCTACTGAATATGTCATTGTGATAGGCGGTTATGTATACTGCGTGTTTACACTGTTGATTGTAATCCACTGACCTATAACACATGCAGGAAAAGCTAAGATGCTCCACAGAAAAATTAATCGAAGATTATCATAGTATTACATACCCTTCGGTTGAGAAACAAAAGATACAAATGCAATGAGTTTCAAACCATATGATTTTTTTTTCTAGGAATTCTAAATGTCAAATATGATCATTAGTGGTGAGGATTTCTGCTTTAAGGATGTGTCATAAACTTGCCACTGTTTGAGCTTCGAACTGAATTTATAAATAGGACCATATCAAAGAACAAATGATAATTATATATATATATCGACATTACTATTAATAAAGTTCATCATACCGGAAATTTACTCGATAAATCAAGCGAGCATAGCATGTTATCATCTATGTCAAGTTCCTCAAGCTCCAACCAGGCTGCAGCATCACTCCCCCTATCCTTCAACCTATCCATTTCCTGCCGCAATATTTCCAAAACTTTTGCATCGATTCCATTCTGATGCTCCCCATCTGGCTTAACATCTCCCTCTATAGAATCTGATTCAATGTCAAGATCAACACACATCAATGCAGCCATCCTTTGCGCTAATCCTGCGACCTCTTTCAACTGAATAGCCAGACAAGATGAAAACTTATCAAAAAATATTAAAATAAGAAATTTTCTAAGAATCGAATGTGTCAGAATCAATCAAATATATTCTTTTTATAGTACCCAATCCTACACACCCTCATACTCTTTATCTAAGTTATTACATTCATTTTTAACCTATTGCCTGTTAGTTTTAACTACTAATAAAAAATTAATAATTTCAGTAGTTGTTTATGTTTCAGCATAACGTAACTGATCATTCGAATCATAAAAAGGTTATGAGGGAATAATCCAACTAAAATCAATGTTTGCATACTAAGAACGTAAAAATCAATTAAATCTCATAGGATGTGTTTGGATTAAGAGAAAATGAATGAATGAAAAATGAAATGAAAAGGAAATAGAAAAAGAAAGAAAAGTAAAATGAAATAAGATTCTTTCTCATGTTTGGTTACCAAAGATAATTGGGAAGAAAGTCAAAAGAAAACAGTGGAAATTACTTTTATTAGGTTGCTCATTGAAAATAAAAAAAATAAGAGGTATCTTTTTTAAATTATTTTAAGGATTTAATTCATAAATAATATGTAGTCAACAGTTCTTGGAAATAACTTCATATCAAATTCTGAAATAGTTATGGCTAATATAAAATAATAATATTATTGTAACTTAGTTATTTAAAATAATTTATGAATATATCATCAACAAATACTAGTTGCCGATTTCTAATGTTGCTTTCACCTTTCAAGCAGACGAAGTGAATTCAAATCCTTTTACCCTCATAACAAATTAAAATTTTATTTTTAAATTAAAAATGTGTTAGTTATTTTGAATAATTCGTTAAGTTAGTAAATAATCTCTGAATTGTAACGAATGATTCGCTAACACAATAAATATTATGACTCGTAAATAATATGTTATTAAATAACACATGAATAATTTGCAAATTTTGTTAAACAGTTTGAAATAATTCGCAAGCAATTTGAAAAATTCGTGCAAATGTGTGTATTTTTCAAGCAATACATGAATAATTTGTGAATTTTTTAAAAATTCGTGAGGATTAAAAATTCGTGAATTATTCGCTAAGTTTTGACCAGTTCATGAATGAATGAAAATACATTAAAGATTCAAAATTTATTTGGAAAATTTGAGAATTATTCACAAGCTATTTGAAAAATTCATGAATTATCGGAATTTATTTGGAAAATTAGAGAATTATTCGCGAGCTATTTGAATAATTCGTGAATAATTCACGAATTTTTCGAATAGCACGTGAATAAATCACGAATTTTTCGCTAATTGTTCGAGCAATTCATAAATGAACATACATTGAAGGTGTTTCTTGAAAAATTTGCCAATTATTCGTGGCTTATTTGAACAAGTCATGAATAATTTGTGAATTTCTCAAATAATTCGCGAATAGAAATTTGGTAATGTTCATGATTTTTGAAAAAATTCCCGAATTATTCGTGATTTTTTGAAACAAATTTATGAATAATTCATAAATTCTTTAAATATAGCAACTAATTATGTTTGCTAAAAATGTTAATACATGAATGGGAGAAAAATTAGTTTACCTCTCCTTTACTTCATTTTCCTTGGGCCAAGAAGAGAGAAAACTCAAAGAAAAGTTTTAACATGAATTTTCATTTGTTTTCTTTCATTTTTTTTCCTTTTCTTTTCTTTTTTCTTTTCAACCAAAGAATGGAAATTGATTTTTCTACTTAATTTCTTTCCTTTTCTTTCCTTTTCCCTCTACCCAAACACATCCTAATGAAACTTGGATTCAATCAAAACTTGGAATCTTTCTCCTCTTACGCAAACTAATACCACCAAGTCAACCCCAATTTTTAAGTCCCTTGCCTGCTTGAGGGCGTCCTGCAATCGAAAGGTCCAAGCGTGATCGATCAAGAAGACATCGGACTCCTTCTCCATAGACACTGCCGAAAGCACGAGCCTCCGCTGGCGGCCTCCCTCGCATGGCTCGACGGTGAAGAAATCGCCGCCGTCGAAGGTCTCCGACGCGAGCTTCCTGAAGAGCTTCTCGTAGAGGGATGAAGGGATACCCGATGCTGCAAGGAGAATCGAATGGACTTTGACGAAGTCATCAAATGTCTGGATCTTAGAGGAAACAGCAGCATCAGCCATAGCGATTGTGGATAAATTTGGCGGCAGGGTTTAAGCGAATGGGCAGTGGGTGAGGGTTTTGGGGAGGGAGAAAGCGTGGGGCCGTGAGTGGGAAAATTTTGAAGATGGGCCTGGCTTTCTCTTGATTTTGCTGCAACGAGCTTAATAAGAATGGGCCGGGACAAGACTGGACCTCAGCCCAACTCTGAATTCATTCAACTCGCTGCTTCTGTTGTTACGTGCACATCCTCGGAATCATCCGGCTATATACTTTAAAATAATAATGTGCGAATAATTTGATGCATGCAACATGCCATGCCAATCAATTAAGCAGCGACAATCCAAAAGGTGGGAGTTGTTGGGTTGCCCAACGAGCAACGACGCATGGTGGTCCAAGTCAAGAACCACGTGAAACACGTGCTCGTAGAGACTACTGGACAAGAGAGCAAATGGGAAACGATGATGAGCGTATGGGAGTCCACAAGGAAAAAGACAATATTCTTAAATTAAAACACACCAACAACAATGAATTATGTGATCGAAACTCAAAAACAGTATAAGAACGCCAAGACCACTCTCACTCGACTATTGGGAAAACTATGAATCCCGTCCATTGTATGAAGTGCAGTTAGAGATCAGATGTTTGTGAACTACATGTTTGATGAATGGTGATAGCAGCCAATATTAAAAAACAACACTATTTGTAGCATCCCAATCTTACTGTTTTTTTGGGTACAATTCCACTCTCGTTGCGTTTGTTAACAAGTGTTGTATTGGACTTGCGGTTTACCGTTTATCCCAACTGTTACGACCTAAAGATCGTGATAGTCCGACCTTCCATCCCAGACCGCCTAAATACCCCGTCGGCTCGTCCCTCCCTCTGGAAGGACGGCCGACCCAGCGACAGGGTGCTCCACACCCGAACTATAGAGGGCCACAGGGCGCCTGTCGATTCTAGAGTCTGACACGACTATGGGAACGGCGCACTCTGCCTCGACCGCTGATAGCCAGTGACGACCTCTGGTGAGCTATGGGGGCCGAGCTACGGTGACGGGCCGAGCTACGGTGACGGGCCAAGCTAAGAGGGCCAAGCTACGGTGACGGGCCGAGCTAGGGGGGCCGAGCTACGGTGACGGGCCGAGCTAGGGGGGCCGAGCTACGGTGACGGGCCGAGCTAGGGGTGCCGAGCTACGGTGACGGGCCGAGCTAGGGGGTCCGAGCTACGCTGACGGGCCGAGCTACGGTGACGGGCCGAGCTACGGGGGTCGAGCTACGGTGACGGTCCGAGCTAAGGGGGACGAGCTACTGTGACGGGCCGAGCTAAGGGGGACGAGCTACGGTGACGAGCTACGAGGCCGAGCTAAGAGGGCCGAGCTATGGGGACGAGCTACGGGACTGTTCTTTGGCACATTGGACACGACAAACAACCTAGTACAAGGACGCTACTGACACTATCGCCGCCCGACCATCTGACAAAGCACCCACTAGCCGCTGCGCCCCCCTGACACTTAATGCTTTCGACCCTGACGCCCTGACGCCCTGACAAAAGCACCCCAGACCGCTGCACCGTCTGACAAAAGCGTGGCAGGCACTCCTGTTCCTGACATCCTCGTCCGAAGCTTCCGCTGACAGCAGGGCCAGCTCAGCATGCCAGGTCAGCCCTACCAACCCGCCTCCCATCAGGTATAAATACCCCCTCACTTCTTGCGGTGAAAGGGGGAGAAAATTCACTCTCAATCTCCTTATTCACACACAAGAGGCAAGAGCAAAGGTCGTCCACATCTTTGTTCTTCTACTTATAGCTCGTCACGTACGGTTGACTCACCCTCAGTCCGACCTGCGTGCCTAGCCCCCGCTTTAAGTCCTATTACTGACTTAGGCATCGGAGATGCTAAGGGTTGGACCCCAACCCGGCCTTTCTGACGAGTTTCTCCTTGCGCAGGTTAGCTCGTCATCACCAGTCGTGCTCACCCTCAACCTAGGCAGTTCGGCCCCTTCTCTGCATCCTGTCGGATTCGATTCCATGGTCTGCTCCAACGACAAGCTTATCTGCATCACCCCTCTAATCACCTGTCAAATAGCCTACCATAATCCCTTCCTTAACATAATCACCGTGCCCTTGGTTCCCCCTAATACAAATTCATTGTACGCGAGTTCTACCCCGCAACACCAACCAACCAAGAAAAATGTATGAGCTGAGATGAAATAAGTCATGGATATTCATGTCATTTATAAATTCTATTTGTTTTGGGAAATTTTATCTACTCCTCCTCACATTCTCCTATTTATACTACTACTTGTTGAATGTGTTTATATCTGTTTCAGAGTGTTTTCTCACTACAATGCGTTGACCGTGGAGAACCCGGTCAACGTGGTCAAGGGACCCGCTTTGGGTCCCTCGGGGGCTTCGAATCGGTGCAGAAGGGGCGAGGGGAAGCCTCGGCCCTGGTTGAGACGCTCGGCCTCGGTCAGACGCGCTCGGCCTCGGCTGGGAGGGGGACGAGGGGTAGCCTCAGTCGCCCGGGTAGATGCACGGCCGTCTGGTGGCGAGAGTGAGTCTCAGACCCGATTTGGACGCTCGGCCTTGGTAGGGCGTGCTCGGCCAAGGAAGGCTGAGGGTGAGGGGAAGCCTCACCGTCCGGTGGATCGAGTGGTCGGAGAGGGGCGAGGGGTAGCCTCGGCCCGTTGGTCTGTTGTTCACCTGCGTAGAAGAGGACGCTCGTCAGGGGGCCGGACCTTGGTTCCGGCCAAATCCCCTCCGATGCCTAAGTCAGATAGAGATCTGAGAAAGGAGGCCCGGCGGAGACGGTCCGACTCGTGAGGAGATCGTGACGGCGTCTCTCGGCACGAGCAGGGGAGGAAGGAGATGAATTGGGGGAACGAGGTCGTTGATGGAGTACCTTAGGTTTTGTTACCTGAGATGCGGTCCTCTTCTTCGTCGTCTTCCTTGCCCTTTTGTAGAGCCCCGGCGTGATCGCCTCTGACCCACGTCCCACGTCCGCCATTGATCGTGCCCCATCAGTCCCCCATCGCCGCCGCTCCCTCCGCCTTGCCAGCACCTTCCCATTATCGCTCTTTCGTGGTCGCGCGTTCTGGGGGAGTGGTTTTCGCAGGAGTGGGCGAGCGACTAACGGGTTATTGGGGCTGGGTCGGATCGACGTTCGAGGAGGCCTCTTGTAGGGCCTTTGTCGAATGGGCTTTGAGGACGCAGATGGGCTTTTGACCAGTAGTCGGGCTCCTGGGCTCGTGCTTTACGGGTCTCGGCCAAATAGGCGTAACAATTGCCCCCATCGGTCGGGTCGATCGGCCTCGGCCGGTTCGGCTCGGCCGATGTGACCTCTGCCGATTTTGACGAGCTCGCCAGTCGATGCCGACTCATTTATTAGTCGTCATCATGAGTTGGCCCGTTCGATGTTTTTAAGGCGCGGGTTCCGAAGCGCCGTCGGCCTTCAGATGCTGCCACGTGTAGCGGCAAGCTTATCCCCGCCACTCGCGTAGTCGCCTTAAGCTTGGGAAGCAGAAGGGTTTGTGAGCCGCCATTGGTGGGGTCGATCAGCCTCGGCTCGCTCAGATCACCCGTTATGTCTCCTGGGATCCCGAGCGGCGCTTCAATCGAGGCGAGGCCATAAATGCAGGTCATGATGAGGCGGATCGATTGGTCTTCAACTGGCGCCAGTTTCGGAACGCCGCCGACTCTTCGAGCCTCGCCACGCATTCTTGTCAGGCGCTTCGAATTCTCCCATGGCATATAAGATCCCCAGTTGTGTTGATCTCCACTTCTTCTTCGCTCCTCCCGATATTCAGAGCCTTCAGCAACCCGGAGTTCCCCGTCGCCTTCGCTTCTTTGTCCCCTCCAAAAATAGTTGAAAATAGGTAATTCCTCTCTTGCTTTCATCTTATGGCTGCTCTTAGGATAGACGGTTCTGGCAGGAGGACGAGGGGTCCTCCGGAGTCCGGGCGGGGCGAACCCCGGCTAAGGGAGTCTGGTTCCCCCGCCGGGAGTCGTTCTATTCAAGATAAGGGGAAGGAGAAACTTTTTCCAGACTACGCCCGTGATGACGTGGCGTTGGCTGCCGTACGGCTTAATGTGCCCCCGGTTGTCCTCCGTACGCCGTCGAGGTCCCCTCCTTCGGTGGCCGCGGAGATCCGGGAAAGATATCTCTGCTTTCCATACGAGGTTTGGGTTCCTTTTGTCGACGAGCGGATTTGCCTTCCGAGGAGCAATGAGGTCGGTGTTTACGTCGAGATGTTCCGCCTGGGTCTTCGCTTCCCGCTCCATCCCTTCTTCATCCAGGTCATGGAACATTTCACAGTGTCCCTGTGTCAGTTCACCCCGTGTTCGATCGCGGTACTGACGGGCTTCGTAACGCTCTGATGTACCCGTGGTCTGGAGCCGACTCTCCCCCTTCTCTTCTACTTTTACCAGGCCCAGACGGTCGGTCCGGGGTCATGGCTGCTACTCCGAGCTCGTTCGAGGAGGGAATGCCTGATCGGGTTACCCCGCTGGTCAGGGGATTGGAACCTGGATTATGTCTTCGTGGTCTTCTTGGGCGAGGCCCAGATTCTGACAAGTTGGGGCAGTTCTGTCCATTCTCGCCCGTCGTTGGTTCTCTCAGACGCCGACCGGGCAGCCGCTACGCTTCTGTTGGCTCTTCCTTTGGAAACGAAGTCCATTTGGTCTTTGCTGGACGACCTACTCTTGAAGGCCGTCTTGTGGTCTCCGGGTAGGTCGCTTTTTCATCCCCGGATCGCCCTATGACTCATCCTGATTTCGGTCTCCTTTGCAGGGATGGCTGGCCGCGAATTCGTCCGTGACGTTGACGAGCTGATCCGTCGTGGAGCCGCTCGGAACCGAGGTAGTACCTCTGGAAGGGCGCCTCGGAGGACCATTGAGGAGGAGGTGCGCCGAGCCGAGCCTGCCGTGGGTAAGGTGGTGGCCGCGCCTCCCGCCTCTTCTTCTGGCGATCCCCTTCCGGGGGGTGAGGATGGTGCGAGGCGGAAGCGTTCTCCTCCGGCGCCTTCGGAGCTTCACGGGGGAAAGAAGAGGAAGGAGGACGTGGATCCCTCCTGCCCGGCAGGTTCCGCGCTTCCCGTGGCGACCGCCGGGGATCCTTCGATAGCCTTGCCAGCCACTTCCCTCGCAGCGTCTTCGCCCGTATCACCAGGGGTCGGGGCCTTATTGGCGAGCGACTTGGCTTCGATTGTCTTCCCTGGGAGCTCGATGTTTGCTGACCGAGCCGTGGCCCAGCAGGTTGCCGAGGTCTCCGTCCCTCCCCGGGACCGCAGCCTCCTCACGAAGATCCCGGCCGACAAGATGTCGGATTCCTTGGTCTGGATCCTCCAACAGGTTCGGTTATCTTGCTATCCTCTTTTTCTCTTTATCCTCTTCTTAGCACATGCCTCGTCTTTTCAGGGTTCAGCGCTCGCTGTGGAGTTGCAGTGTCGAGCCGTCCGCTTGAGGGAGATGGAGGAGTCTTCCATGAGGGCTCAGGAGCGGGCCGGGGCGGCCGAGGTGGCCATGATGGAGGCCCAGATGGAGTCTCGGCGCCTCGCCCTCCGTGTGGCTGCGTTGGAGGGGCAAGTGGGTGATCTTGAGGGAAAGCTAGGGGATGCTCATCTGTAACGACCCGCTTTCGGGGGCCCGTTACTTATTTGATAAATGCGCAGGTTCTGCAGTTAACCAGTGAAGTCAAAATAGCCACGATGCAGAGATGTACAAAGATACCCAAATAGTGTCCAATTATTACAATCCAACCGTACAAATATTCCAAGGATACCTGAAAGAAAGAAAATACAGTACACAACCGAAAATAGCTCTGGAAGCTGCGGTTTCATGGTCGAAGTCTGGCGCTATTAACTCTAGAGCATCTGCCTCCATATGTACGTCGTCTGCGGTGCCACGGAGATGGAACCGTAGGTAAGTCACAACAATTCTAAATAAAGAAAGAGAGGTACTGTACAAGTATGACAAAGCAGACCAAAGTGAAAGTAAAGTACGGTGCAATGTCTGTACAAGTGTAGAAAGTAAAAGTACGGTAAGTAAAGTGCGGTGACTGTACTGGCAAGGAAAGTAAAGTGCATGTACTGTAAAGAAAGTAACTGTAATGCGTAAAGTAAAGGTGACTGTGCAAAAGTAACTACGTGACTCAAGTCGGAGAGTACAATATGTGACCGTTCAGTTCATCTCTTGCCTGGGTGCTACCCAGACGAATGCCGGTACCCAGGCAGCAGGATGGTTTGCCGAAACTCAGGCAGCTAGACAGGAGGCCGAAACTCAGGCAGCTTGACATGTAGATCGAACTCTAGTCACTCCCGTACTCTCGCAAACTATGAGTTACCCCAATACCCCAGTGACGTGTCAATTACAAGTTCTAGACAGGATTGTTCCACAGGATGTTCCACACATGATATTCCACACGATGTTCCGCATGTTAGTCACACCAGGTTAACTGGTTGACTTCCTCATTGAAAACCAGCAAGTAGGATAAAAACAAGTCCAACACCAAAAGCTGTTACTTCCGTGCTTTGAGCACGTGGTAGTGTGGCTTAGCACACAATTTACCCAAGTTGGTAGTCGTGTGCTACAACCACCAAGTTGAAAGTTGGCAAAGTAATCTTTAGTCGATTACTTTCATTTAGTTCTCTAGTTTGGTTCAAGTCAAATAGCCGTTCGAGGCTATAAGTGAAGTGTCACAAGTTCACGCAAGCACAGTAGACTAGTTTTCTAAACTTAGAATATGTCGTGACTTACTATTTTAGAGCTCGTCGTGGCAAGACGAGGTTGGAGCTGGAAGAGCTGGTGCACGAAGATTGGTACCTGAAATCACAAGAACAATTGGTTAAAGCGTACCCTATTTTCTATTTATTAAACTCGATCGTTTTGATTTTCAAAACTAGTTGAAACGTTGTCGAAAAGCGTTCTAAATTTTTATATAGACTATATATGGTGAAAATAATTTTACTGCAGGAAGGAATATTTTTCTGAAGATTATAGTAATTTTTAGGATTTTTAAAAGCTCAAAAACTATTTAAAAACTGTTTTTCAATTAGTGACGTATTTATTCCACAATTTCTTCTGGGTGCAGTCTACATCGGAATGTTGCAAATGAGGTGTCAAAATGACCGTTACAAAGAGCTCTTTAACATATATTTTTCTCAAGTATTAGTTTACGTAAAAATAAGAAGATACGGATTTTTGAACGAAATTATCGGATTTAACTTATAGGCTTAAAAATTAATTCTGGAAAAACTAAGCGTCGGATTGAGATGAAACTAGCGCCATTGGGTCCAGAATGTCATTTCTGATTTTCTAGAGGTAGTCACACATTTTTCTGGGCCCTATATTTTTAGTTATGGATTTATAACCTTAAAACCCATTTATTAATTAATAAAAATTACGAAAAAACGAAATATTCGTTATATTTACAAGTTTGCCATTCGAGTAACTTACGCTGCCGTTCGTTCGCATGCAGCGAGAGGGGGCTTCGGGGGGGATTCGACGACGACGGCGATCGACGGTGCAACGGCGGGCGACGGCGGTTGCGGCGGTGGGCGAGCACCACGGCGGCGCCAGCAGGGCTTCGAAGAGCGGGGCGCTTGGGGCGGACTTCGGAGGAGCAGCGGCTTTCGGGGCGAGCTCCGGTGGGTTCCTCGAGCAGTCGGAGCATCGGAGAGCAGTCGGAGGCGAGCAGCGAGGTGGTTGTGGGGCGGAGCATGGGAAGAGGAGGAGACGAAGGAGGGGAGGCCGCTGCTTGGGTTGATGGCGGAGGATGGCGATGGCGGGCGCTCGGGGTCGCCGGAGCACGGGGATGGCGGCGACGTCGGATCGGGCAGCGGCGGCGTCGGATGTGGCGACGGCGGGGGCGGGGCTGGGGTCTGACGGTGGAGGCAACGTCGAGAAGACGACGCCGGCGAGAGGAGGAGGTGGGGGAGAGGGCGTGGGTGAGAGCGGGGAGAGCGGTGGTGGCGGGCGGCGGTCAGCCCGTCGGTGGCGTGGGTGAGGGAGGGAGAGTGAGAAGGGAGAGAGCGGAACGAGGGAGAGGGTGTGTGAGTTCTGTTCGGGCTTGGGGGAAGGGGAACGAAGGAGATAGGCCCTGTGGGTGGGTGTGATCCTGAAGAAGAGAACGAGGGAGTGAGAGATATTGAGAGAGATAGAGAGAGGGTCTGTGTTCGAAATTAAACAGGGGGGAGAGAGGTTAATATATAGGGTTAAATGAAGGGGGTAGTTGGGTTTTGGTAGATGAGGAGAGGGGGTTAGATGGGGATGAGGGTGATACGGGTAGGTTTAGGTAATGGGATTAGATTAGGTGATTAAGTGGGTAATTTAGGAAGATAAAACTCCATTATCGAAAGTCATTAGTGATAATACAAAAAGCGAAAATTACGAAAATGCCCCTACCAGTAAACGTGTCCGAAAAATTACGAAAACATACCCACAGGATCGTATCGTCACGAGGATGGCGAATACGAAGGCCGTTCTAGAGTTTGGGCTACGGGGATACTAGTTTTTGGCCAAAACGTTTAGAAAGCGGGTTTGCGGGTTTCCTATTGAATCGATATCAGAAAATTACGAAATTAATGTGGGAAGCCCCAAATGATCATAGGATGCTACTGCAGAAGTTTGAAGTCATTTTGAAAACGTTTGTATAGAAAATAAATTCATTGACCCAAAACTGCAATATCTGAAAATGAATTTTTATCAGATCTTTTAGAGGTATTCGATGAAATCCGACCTTACTAAAATACTCCATAACTAGTCTGGTACTCCAAAATATTTTTATAGGAAATTTTTGAAATCAGTTTAAGACTGCTAACAAACCATTATAAAATACAATTAAAAATTGAATTTTCTTTAAATACTTAATATGAAAGTATTGGAAAAATACAGGCCGTTACATTCTACCCTCCTTAAAAATAATTCCGTCCTCGGAATTTAAAATATTTTTGAAACAAATAATTGATATTACAAAGAAGCTCAAGCAAATAAATGATAGAAAAGATAGTAATCTTGTAAATCAGGTTGTAAATAACATGAAATGTGATAATAAAATAACTGATGTGACTAATATATATTATCACCATAGCTGCTTCAGATTTATCAAGTAGGCAAAACATAAAATAATGGCATTACATGAAAAAGATAGTGAGGATGATGATGACATCTGATCGAACTTAGGACATAAGGTGACAAGTCAGAAGCAAGTACACCAAAGAGAAGAACGGAGCGTCTAGAATATATAAACGATGGTTACATGGTCTCAATCATGTAAATTATCGCCATAACATACAAAAACGTGAGGACTAATCCAAATGCATGCAAGCTGTTACAACGTAACCAGCAGAGCACCAAAGACTTCATCTGCCATGCTACCAAATTACAATCCAATATCCAGATCGTTACCAAAAGGCAGATATAAGGCCAACTCTCATGGATCAAGATCATTGTCACCACTGCTTCCAGCAATCTCCACCACATCCAACAGTAAGCCAGCATCAAAGCTGTCCTCCAAATGAGAGCACAAGACTGGCATCTCATCTCAACACCTAAGGCCAAAAGGAATCCAATACACAATCCTAAAGATACTCCTTCCCAACACCATTGTTCGATATCCACGGCTAACACCATCAGCCCTAAGCAATTTAATGACCAAAAACTCACGAACCCAAAAACATCAAGGAGCGCCCCTAAAAAGCAATCGAGGCTGGGCAGCTCAAGGGGGAAGAACCAGAAAAAGGAGCTCCAAATAATGCCAATAGCGGCGGGTTCCCAATATCCCGACCACACGGCCATAGCGAGGGAGGCGGCGAGGGTTGTCGCCAAGGCCAAAAGTCCCACAACGGAACGTTGATGGGCCATCGGCGGCTGCGGGTCTGCGGCGACGAGGGCTCTGACTGGCTGGCGATCCATGGCGGGGAGCTAGGGCCAACGGGATGGAGCGAAGCGGAAGCTGGCGGATCTTCAGGTGAGGCTGGCGGATCGGAGATCGGAGTGGCGATGCGGGGGTCCGATCGAGCTCGCTTGGGGGAGAGGCCGGGAGGAGGAGAGGGCGATGTCGAAGCGAAAGGGGGGAAGCACGGGGAGGCTTGCGGAGGAAGGAGCGGGGTTAAAAACGGGGGGAGGGGCACCGAAAGTCGGGGTTAGGTAGGGTAGGGTTCGGCGGGCACGTATCTCGAGGGGGGAAACGGACAAAAGAATTAAAGAGGGGGAGGAAGGTGGTCGGTGGGAAAGGAAGTCAAACCCTTGGAGAGAGCAAGACGGGTACAAGATAGAAGTAGGGGCTAGAAGAGAAACACTAGCTCAAAAGACGCAAACAGCCTACACTTACACGTCAGGTTTGGCTCGTCTCAAAATCTCTAGCACCATCCTCCAATACTTCTGAGCGTCCTTCGATTCGCTTCCGTTGTCGAACTCGAACTTCTGGTGATCGAAAATAGAATGCTACCCTCCTTAGAATAAATGTAACTAGAGTTCAGGCGAACTAAAAGCGATTTAGGAAGAAGAAAAAATAATCAGGAGGCCATCACTAGCTAAAGAAAGGGGTGCTAGTGATGAAGATCGATGGTGTTACATAATCATGATTCACGTCCTTGCGGTCCAGCGGACACGGCCAGGGAAGTGACTAAGCCAGGATCACTTATGCCCAGTCTAGCCAGGTTGATCCAACAGACTTTAGCCAAGCACATTGACCGGTATCATGGTCCATTGAAGGAAGCTTATCATTTAAATGCGTGCCATCATCAACTGAAGGAAGGTGATGAAGTGTGTAGATAGTTCAACCTATGGAAAATCACTATAACTGCTAGCAAAAGAGGGTACTAGAGAGGTATAATCAAGAATGGAACACGAATTCCTAAGCAAGGGTTAAGAGTTCAAAAGAAGTGATGAGGATCAAGGAAGACCTAATGAAGATGGTAATAAGGACATTTTACCCGTATATCCAATACAGGTGAACACTCGAGACAACCAGTACTCGAGAGTTCAATTTGAGTATTTTATATTATACATCCTGATCTTGCTATAATGTTCACGAGGTAGTTAGCGAGGACCTGCGTAGGGCCACCAAACTTGTAACGACCCGCTTTCGGGGGCCCGTTACTTATTTGATAAATGCGCAGGTTCTGCAGTTAACCAGTGAAGTCAAAATAGCCACGATGCAGAGATGTACAAAGATACCCAAATAGTGTCCAATTATTACAATCCAACCGTACAAATATTCCAAGGATACCTGAAAGAAAGAAAATACAGTACACAACCGAAAATAGCTCTGGAAGCTGCGGTTTCATGGTCGAAGTCTGGCGCTATTAACTCTAGAGCATCTGCCTCCATATGTACGTCGTCTGCGGTGCCACGGAGATGGAACCGTAGGTAAGTCACAACAATTCTAAATAAAGAAAGAGAGGTACTGTACAAGTATGACAAAGCAGACCAAAGTGAAAGTAAAGTACGGTGCAATGTCTGTACAAGTGTAGAAAGTAAAAGTACGGTAAGTAAAGTGCGGTGACTGTACTGGCAAGGAAAGTAAAGTGCATGTACTGTAAAGAAAGTAACTGTAATGCGTAAAGTAAAGGTGACTGTGCAAAAGTAACTACGTGACTCAAGTCGGAGAGTACAATATGTGACCGTTCAGTTCATCTCTTGCCTGGGTGCTACCCAGACGAATGCCGGTACCCAGGCAGCAGGATGGTTTGCCGAAACTCAGGCAGCTAGACAGGAGGCCGAAACTCAGGCAGCTTGACATGTAGATCGAACTCTAGTCACTCCCGTACTCTCGCAAACTATGAGTTACCCCAATACCCCAGTGACGTGTCAATTACAAGTTCTAGACAGGATTGTTCCACAGGATGTTCCACACATGATATTCCACACGATGTTCCGCATGTTAGTCACACCAGGTTAACTGGTTGACTTCCTCATTGAAAACCAGCAAGTAGGATAAAAACAAGTCCAACACCAAAAGCTGTTACTTCCGTGCTTTGAGCACGTGGTAGTGTGGCTTAGCACACAATTTACCCAAGTTGGTAGTCGTGTGCTACAACCACCAAGTTGAAAGTTGGCAAAGTAATCTTTAGTCGATTACTTTCATTTAGTTCTCTAGTTTGGTTCAAGTCAAATAGCCGTTCGAGGCTATAAGTGAAGTGTCACAAGTTCACGCAAGCACAGTAGACTAGTTTTCTAAACTTAGAATATGTCGTGACTTACTATTTTAGAGCTCGTCGTGGCAAGACGAGGTTGGAGCTGGAAGAGCTGGTGCACGAAGATTGGTACCTGAAATCACAAGAACAATTGGTTAAAGCGTACCCTATTTTCTATTTATTAAACTCGATCGTTTTGATTTTCAAAACTAGTTGAAACGTTGTCGAAAAGCGTTCTAAATTTTTATATAGACTATATATGGTGAAAATAATTTTACTGCAGGAAGGAATATTTTTCTGAAGATTATAGTAATTTTTAGGATTTTTAAAAGCTCAAAAACTATTTAAAAACTGTTTTTCAATTAGTGACGTATTTATTCCACAATTTCTTCTGGGTGCAGTCTACATCGGAATGTTGCAAATGAGGTGTCAAAATGACCGTTACAAAGAGCTCTTTAACATATATTTTTCTCAAGTATTAGTTTACGTAAAAATAAGAAGATACGGATTTTTGAA
This sequence comes from Scilla litardierei, assembly GCA_030789695.1. Classification (NCBI taxonomy): domain Eukaryota; kingdom Viridiplantae; phylum Streptophyta; class Magnoliopsida; order Asparagales; family Asparagaceae; genus Scilla; species Scilla litardierei. The sequence continues at coordinate 175,305,360 of CM061139.1, read as the reverse complement.
CGAAATTATCGGATTTAACTTATAGGCTTAAAAATTAATTCTGGAAAAACTAAGCGTCGGATTGAGATGAAACTAGCGCCATTGGGTCCAGAATGTCATTTCTGATTTTCTAGAGGTAGTCACACATTTTTCTGGGCCCTATATTTTTAGTTATGGATTTATAACCTTAAAACCCATTTATTAATTAATAAAAATTACGAAAAAACGAAATATTCGTTATATTTACAAGTTTGCCATTCGAGTAACTTACGCTGCCGTTCGTTCGCATGCAGCGAGAGGGGGCTTCGGGGGGGATTCGACGACGACGGCGATCGACGGTGCAACGGCGGGCGACGGCGGTTGCGGCGGTGGGCGAGCACCACGGCGGCGCCAGCAGGGCTTCGAAGAGCGGGGCGCTTGGGGCGGACTTCGGAGGAGCAGCGGCTTTCGGGGCGAGCTCCGGTGGGTTCCTCGAGCAGTCGGAGCATCGGAGAGCAGTCGGAGGCGAGCAGCGAGGTGGTTGTGGGGCGGAGCATGGGAAGAGGAGGAGACGAAGGAGGGGAGGCCGCTGCTTGGGTTGATGGCGGAGGATGGCGATGGCGGGCGCTCGGGGTCGCCGGAGCACGGGGATGGCGGCGACGTCGGATCGGGCAGCGGCGGCGTCGGATGTGGCGACGGCGGGGGCGGGGCTGGGGTCTGACGGTGGAGGCAACGTCGAGAAGACGACGCCGGCGAGAGGAGGAGGTGGGGGAGAGGGCGTGGGTGAGAGCGGGGAGAGCGGTGGTGGCGGGCGGCGGTCAGCCCGTCGGTGGCGTGGGTGAGGGAGGGAGAGTGAGAAGGGAGAGAGCGGAACGAGGGAGAGGGTGTGTGAGTTCTGTTCGGGCTTGGGGGAAGGGGAACGAAGGAGATAGGCCCTGTGGGTGGGTGTGATCCTGAAGAAGAGAACGAGGGAGTGAGAGATATTGAGAGAGATAGAGAGAGGGTCTGTGTTCGAAATTAAACAGGGGGGAGAGAGGTTAATATATAGGGTTAAATGAAGGGGGTAGTTGGGTTTTGGTAGATGAGGAGAGGGGGTTAGATGGGGATGAGGGTGATACGGGTAGGTTTAGGTAATGGGATTAGATTAGGTGATTAAGTGGGTAATTTAGGAAGATAAAACTCCATTATCGAAAGTCATTAGTGATAATACAAAAAGCGAAAATTACGAAAATGCCCCTACCAGTAAACGTGTCCGAAAAATTACGAAAACATACCCACAGGATCGTATCGTCACGAGGATGGCGAATACGAAGGCCGTTCTAGAGTTTGGGCTACGGGGATACTAGTTTTTGGCCAAAACGTTTAGAAAGCGGGTTTGCGGGTTTCCTATTGAATCGATATCAGAAAATTACGAAATTAATGTGGGAAGCCCCAAATGATCATAGGATGCTACTGCAGAAGTTTGAAGTCATTTTGAAAACGTTTGTATAGAAAATAAATTCATTGACCCAAAACTGCAATATCTGAAAATGAATTTTTATCAGATCTTTTAGAGGTATTCGATGAAATCCGACCTTACTAAAATACTCCATAACTAGTCTGGTACTCCAAAATATTTTTATAGGAAATTTTTGAAATCAGTTTAAGACTGCTAACAAACCATTATAAAATACAATTAAAAATTGAATTTTCTTTAAATACTTAATATGAAAGTATTGGAAAAATACAGGCCGTTACATTCTACCCTCCTTAAAAATAATTCCGTCCTCGGAATTTAAAATATTTTTGAAACAAATAATTGATATTACAAAGAAGCTCAAGCAAATAAATGATAGAAAAGATAGTAATCTTGTAAATCAGGTTGTAAATAACATGAAATGTGATAATAAAATAACTGATGTGACTAATATATATTATCACCATAGCTGCTTCAGATTTATCAAGTAGGCAAAACATAAAATAATGGCATTACATGAAAAAGATAGTGAGGATGATGATGACATCTGATCGAACTTAGGACATAAGGTGACAAGTCAGAAGCAAGTACACCAAAGAGAAGAACGGAGCGTCTAGAATATATAAACGATGGTTACATGGTCTCAATCATGTAAATTATCGCCATAACATACAAAAACGTGAGGACTAATCCAAATGCATGCAAGCTGTTACAACGTAACCAGCAGAGCACCAAAGACTTCATCTGCCATGCTACCAAATTACAATCCAATATCCAGATCGTTACCAAAAGGCAGATATAAGGCCAACTCTCATGGATCAAGATCATTGTCACCACTGCTTCCAGCAATCTCCACCACATCCAACAGTAAGCCAGCATCAAAGCTGTCCTCCAAATGAGAGCACAAGACTGGCATCTCATCTCAACACCTAAGGCCAAAAGGAATCCAATACACAATCCTAAAGATACTCCTTCCCAACACCATTGTTCGATATCCACGGCTAACACCATCAGCCCTAAGCAATTTAATGACCAAAAACTCACGAACCCAAAAACATCAAGGAGCGCCCCTAAAAAGCAATCGAGGCTGGGCAGCTCAAGGGGGAAGAACCAGAAAAAGGAGCTCCAAATAATGCCAATAGCGGCGGGTTCCCAATATCCCGACCACACGGCCATAGCGAGGGAGGCGGCGAGGGTTGTCGCCAAGGCCAAAAGTCCCACAACGGAACGTTGATGGGCCATCGGCGGCTGCGGGTCTGCGGCGACGAGGGCTCTGACTGGCTGGCGATCCATGGCGGGGAGCTAGGGCCAACGGGATGGAGCGAAGCGGAAGCTGGCGGATCTTCAGGTGAGGCTGGCGGATCGGAGATCGGAGTGGCGATGCGGGGGTCCGATCGAGCTCGCTTGGGGGAGAGGCCGGGAGGAGGAGAGGGCGATGTCGAAGCGAAAGGGGGGAAGCACGGGGAGGCTTGCGGAGGAAGGAGCGGGGTTAAAAACGGGGGGAGGGGCACCGAAAGTCGGGGTTAGGTAGGGTAGGGTTCGGCGGGCACGTATCTCGAGGGGGGAAACGGACAAAAGAATTAAAGAGGGGGAGGAAGGTGGTCGGTGGGAAAGGAAGTCAAACCCTTGGAGAGAGCAAGACGGGTACAAGATAGAAGTAGGGGCTAGAAGAGAAACACTAGCTCAAAAGACGCAAACAGCCTACACTTACACGTCAGGTTTGGCTCGTCTCAAAATCTCTAGCACCATCCTCCAATACTTCTGAGCGTCCTTCGATTCGCTTCCGTTGTCGAACTCGAACTTCTGGTGATCGAAAATAGAATGCTACCCTCCTTAGAATAAATGTAACTAGAGTTCAGGCGAACTAAAAGCGATTTAGGAAGAAGAAAAAATAATCAGGAGGCCATCACTAGCTAAAGAAAGGGGTGCTAGTGATGAAGATCGATGGTGTTACATAATCATGATTCACGTCCTTGCGGTCCAGCGGACACGGCCAGGGAAGTGACTAAGCCAGGATCACTTATGCCCAGTCTAGCCAGGTTGATCCAACAGACTTTAGCCAAGCACATTGACCGGTATCATGGTCCATTGAAGGAAGCTTATCATTTAAATGCGTGCCATCATCAACTGAAGGAAGGTGATGAAGTGTGTAGATAGTTCAACCTATGGAAAATCACTATAACTGCTAGCAAAAGAGGGTACTAGAGAGGTATAATCAAGAATGGAACACGAATTCCTAAGCAAGGGTTAAGAGTTCAAAAGAAGTGATGAGGATCAAGGAAGACCTAATGAAGATGGTAATAAGGACATTTTACCCGTATATCCAATACAGGTGAACACTCGAGACAACCAGTACTCGAGAGTTCAATTTGAGTATTTTATATTATACATCCTGATCTTGCTATAATGTTCACGAGGTAGTTAGCGAGGACCTGCGTAGGGCCACCAAACTTGTAACGACCCGCTTTCGGGGGCCCGTTACTTATTTGATAAATGCGCAGGTTCTGCAGTTAACCAGTGAAGTCAAAATAGCCACGATGCAGAGATGTACAAAGATACCCAAATAGTGTCCAATTATTACAATCCAACCGTACAAATATTCCAAGGATACCTGAAAGAAAGAAAATACAGTACACAACCGAAAATAGCTCTGGAAGCTGCGGTTTCATGGTCGAAGTCTGGCGCTATTAACTCTAGAGCATCTGCCTCCATATGTACGTCGTCTGCGGTGCCACGGAGATGGAACCGTAGGTAAGTCACAACAATTCTAAATAAAGAAAGAGAGGTACTGTACAAGTATGACAAAGCAGACCAAAGTGAAAGTAAAGTACGGTGCAATGTCTGTACAAGTGTAGAAAGTAAAAGTACGGTAAGTAAAGTGCGGTGACTGTACTGGCAAGGAAAGTAAAGTGCATGTACTGTAAAGAAAGTAACTGTAATGCGTAAAGTAAAGGTGACTGTGCAAAAGTAACTACGTGACTCAAGTCGGAGAGTACAATATGTGACCGTTCAGTTCATCTCTTGCCTGGGTGCTACCCAGACGAATGCCGGTACCCAGGCAGCAGGATGGTTTGCCGAAACTCAGGCAGCTAGACAGGAGGCCGAAACTCAGGCAGCTTGACATGTAGATCGAACTCTAGTCACTCCCGTACTCTCGCAAACTATGAGTTACCCCAATACCCCAGTGACGTGTCAATTACAAGTTCTAGACAGGATTGTTCCACAGGATGTTCCACACATGATATTCCACACGATGTTCCGCATGTTAGTCACACCAGGTTAACTGGTTGACTTCCTCATTGAAAACCAGCAAGTAGGATAAAAACAAGTCCAACACCAAAAGCTGTTACTTCCGTGCTTTGAGCACGTGGTAGTGTGGCTTAGCACACAATTTACCCAAGTTGGTAGTCGTGTGCTACAACCACCAAGTTGAAAGTTGGCAAAGTAATCTTTAGTCGATTACTTTCATTTAGTTCTCTAGTTTGGTTCAAGTCAAATAGCCGTTCGAGGCTATAAGTGAAGTGTCACAAGTTCACGCAAGCACAGTAGACTAGTTTTCTAAACTTAGAATATGTCGTGACTTACTATTTTAGAGCTCGTCGTGGCAAGACGAGGTTGGAGCTGGAAGAGCTGGTGCACGAAGATTGGTACCTGAAATCACAAGAACAATTGGTTAAAGCGTACCCTATTTTCTATTTATTAAACTCGATCGTTTTGATTTTCAAAACTAGTTGAAACGTTGTCGAAAAGCGTTCTAAATTTTTATATAGACTATATATGGTGAAAATAATTTTACTGCAGGAAGGAATATTTTTCTGAAGATTATAGTAATTTTTAGGATTTTTAAAAGCTCAAAAACTATTTAAAAACTGTTTTTCAATTAGTGACGTATTTATTCCACAATTTCTTCTGGGTGCAGTCTACATCGGAATGTTGCAAATGAGGTGTCAAAATGACCGTTACAAAGAGCTCTTTAACATATATTTTTCTCAAGTATTAGTTTACGTAAAAATAAGAAGATACGGATTTTTGAACGAAATTATCGGATTTAACTTATAGGCTTAAAAATTAATTCTGGAAAAACTAAGCGTCGGATTGAGATGAAACTAGCGCCATTGGGTCCAGAATGTCATTTCTGATTTTCTAGAGGTAGTCACACATTTTTCTGGGCCCTATATTTTTAGTTATGGATTTATAACCTTAAAACCCATTTATTAATTAATAAAAATTACGAAAAAACGAAATATTCGTTATATTTACAAGTTTGCCATTCGAGTAACTTACGCTGCCGTTCGTTCGCATGCAGCGAGAGGGGGCTTCGGGGGGGATTCGACGACGACGGCGATCGACGGTGCAACGGCGGGCGACGGCGGTTGCGGCGGTGGGCGAGCACCACGGCGGCGCCAGCAGGGCTTCGAAGAGCGGGGCGCTTGGGGCGGACTTCGGAGGAGCAGCGGCTTTCGGGGCGAGCTCCGGTGGGTTCCTCGAGCAGTCGGAGCATCGGAGAGCAGTCGGAGGCGAGCAGCGAGGTGGTTGTGGGGCGGAGCATGGGAAGAGGAGGAGACGAAGGAGGGGAGGCCGCTGCTTGGGTTGATGGCGGAGGATGGCGATGGCGGGCGCTCGGGGTCGCCAGAGCACGGGGATGGCGGCGACGTCGGATCGGGCAGCGGCGGCGTCGGATGTGGCGACGGCGGGGGCGGGGCTGGGGTCTGACGGTGGAGGCAACGTCGAGAAGACGACGCCGGCGAGAGGAGGAGGTGGGGGAGAGGGCGTGGGTGAGAGCGGGGAGAGCGGTGGTGGCGGGCGGCGGTCAGCCCGTCGGTGGCGTGGGTGAGGGAGGGAGAGTGAGAAGGGAGAGAGCGGAACGAGGGAGAGGGTGTGTGAGTTCTGTTCGGGCTTGGGGGAAGGGGAACGAAGGAGATAGGCCCTGTGGGTGGGTGTGATCCTGAAGAAGAGAACGAGGGAGTGAGAGATATTGAGAGAGATAGAGAGAGGGTCTGTGTTCGAAATTAAACAGGGGGGAGAGAGGTTAATATATAGGGTTAAATGAAGGGGGTAGTTGGGTTTTGGTAGATGAGGAGAGGGGGTTAGATGGGGATGAGGGTGATACGGGTAGGTTTAGGTAATGGGATTAGATTAGGTGATTAAGTGGGTAATTTAGGAAGATAAAACTCCATTATCGAAAGTCATTAGTGATAATACAAAAAGCGAAAATTACGAAAATGCCCCTACCAGTAAACGTGTCCGAAAAATTACGAAAACATACCCACAGGATCGTATCGTCACGAGGATGGCGAATACGAAGGCCGTTCTAGAGTTTGGGCTACGGGGATACTAGTTTTTGGCCAAAACGTTTAGAAAGCGGGTTTGCGGGTTTCCTATTGAATCGATATCAGAAAATTACGAAATTAATGTGGGAAGCCCCAAATGATCATAGGATGCTACTGCAGAAGTTTGAAGTCATTTTGAAAACGTTTGTATAGAAAATAAATTCATTGACCCAAAACTGCAATATCTGAAAATGAATTTTTATCAGATCTTTTAGAGGTATTCGATGAAATCCGACCTTACTAAAATACTCCATAACTAGTCTGGTACTCCAAAATATTTTTATAGGAAATTTTTGAAATCAGTTTAAGACTGCTAACAAACCATTATAAAATACAATTAAAAATTGAATTTTCTTTAAATACTTAATATGAAAGTATTGGAAAAATACAGGCCGTTACATCATCAGTCGGCTGAGGAAGCGGCGGAATCGTTCCGTCTGGAGAGGGAGGAGCTTCAGAGTGAGCTGTCGGACCGGCGTCAGGTAATGCGGCTGGCGGAGGAGGTCGAGAAGGGCGTCGTCGAGACCCTGGGGAAGGAGATCTTCGAGGTTCTCAGGGGGGCCTTCGGTAAGTATATAGACATCATCGCCCCCCGGATCGTCGAAGTCGTCCAGTCTTCCTTCCGGGAATGTGCGGAACGTGTCCGGCAAGCCCCTCCGCCAGTCGAGTCCCCTCGCTCCGAGCAGGGCGAAGTGCCCGAGGATGTGTCCTCCCGAGCTCGGGCTCCTTAAGCAGTCCCTCCCAGCCTTATCCTCAAATTTTTAAGCATCCGCTTCGCTTTGGGCCAGTCTACTTGAAATGGATCCCCGGCCCCCGCCCTCTCCTTCAGCCATGCGGCCAACAATTGCTGGTTGCATGGCCGCTGGCTTGGGTCACCTACTCTGGGTCTTTTGTCAACCAATTTTGCTTTGTCGGTGTCGATCTGAACTCTGTCATTTGTCGCGAGTAGACTGTTTGTAGGGTGTTCCCTTCGCCTTGATCCCCTGTAGATAAGGCGCATTTTTGTACTCGGGTTAACTATTATAAATGAAATCGACTTACTTGGATTTTTTGTGTACTTGGCGTTGTTGCCTTGTTCTTGGCTTGGGAATGGACGAAACTGGCGTTGGCTGGGGGTATTCTCCCCGGACTTAGGGGCGCAGGAGTCGGTCAGCGAGGGCGGAGCTTCTCGACTTAGGACCGGTTGGCGTCCGTGCCTCCTGGGGAAACTGCCCCCCAGACTTATGAGCGCTGGAGTCGGTCGGCGAGGGCAAAATCTCCTCGGCTTAGGACCGGTCGGCGTCCGTGCCTGCTGGGGGAATTGACCCCAGTCTTATGAGCGCTGGAGTCGGTCGGCGAGGGCAAAGCTCCTCGGCTTAGGACCAGTCGGCGTCGTGCCTGCTGGGGGAGCCGCCCCCAGACTTATGAGCGCTGGAGTCGGTCGGCGAGGGCAAAGCCCTTCGGCTTAGGACCGGTCGGCGTCCGTGCCTGCCGGGGGAGTTGCCCCCAGACTTATGGGCACTGGAGTCGGTCGGCGAGGGCAAAGCTCCTCGGCTTAGGACCGGTCGGCGCCCGTGCCTGCTGGGGGAGCCGCCCCCAGACTTATGAGCTCTGGACTCGGTCGGCGAGGGCCAAGCTCCTCGGCTTAGGACCGGTCGGCGTCCGCGTCTGCTGGGGGAAGTGCTCCCAGATTTATGTGTGCCGGAGATAGTCGGTGAGGGCAAAGCTCCTCTTCCTCCTCCAGTGAGGCGGCGGTCCCCGGCCTTTTGCGTTACTGGCGACATGTCAACTCCGTCGGAATTTTAAATAAAGACAATAAAAAGAAGGCGTTTGTACTCTCGCGGGCCCAGTTGGACCGGTACATTTGGAGGAAACGGAAATGGGGAAATGAAGCTAAACAGAGGGATGTAAAACTAGATATCTCCCTCATACTTAGGCCGCCCCCCGGGGGGAAGGATGTTGCCTGCTCACTCTATGATGCGGAGGGGGCCTTGGATGGTGTTGATCTTCTTCCCCTTGTCCGGCTGTGTGGAGGTCCCTTCTCCGTGGGCCGGCTCGTCGGCCTGATTCCTGGCGTGCCCTCGGATCATCAGCTTCTTAATGTCCTTCTTCAAATGCCAGCAATCTTCCGTGTCGTGACCATCGTCCTTATGGTACTTACAGTACTTCTCCCTGTTCTTCCCGCATCTTTTAGCCTTCGGCGGGGGGCGATCAGCTCGCTCTTCCTTCTGTACTTGGGCGAGAATGGCGTCTGGGGTGGTGTCCCTCGCGCTTTCTCCCCGTTGCCTGTTCCTTTGTCTCTTTTCGGTCCGGTATCCTTCGGGGCTTGCTCGTCCGCCGTCGCCACGCTTGTTCCCTCGAGCGGTTTTTCCTGCATCCTCGGCCAAGGCCTCCTCAGTCAGCATAAAGCGCTCGGCCCTTGCCATGATCCCGGGGAGGTCCTTTGGGGGGTCGTTGTGCAGGGACTTCTTAAGGCCCCTGTGGCGAAGCCCTTTCTTAAGAGCCGTCTGGACCACCAGGTCGGGTGGGTTGTTCACATTTAGCCTTTCCGCATTGAAGCGGCGCATGAACTGTCGAAGTGGCTCGGCCGAGCCTTGTACTATGTTGAACAGATGTTCAGCACCAGGTTTGATCAGCCTCCCCGCCATGAACTGTTTGCAGAACAACTGGGCGAGTTGTTCGAAGCTGTCGATGGAGCGGCCGGGCAGGCTGTGGTACCAGATCCTCGCCGCTCCCCTGAGAGTAGAATAGAAGCCCCGGCAAAGCAGGTCATCGTCAGCTCCCTGGAAGGCCATGTCCCCCTCGTAGTCCATCACGTGGTGCGCCGGGTCTCCTATTCCATCGTACTTTCCCAGCACCGGGATCCGGAATCGGGAGGGGACCCGTGCGTCGGTTATTCTCCGTGACAAGGGGCATCGATCTCCGTGGATGCCTCCGGGGATGCGGTACTCGCCTGCCTCTGGATCGACCGGGGGTGGGGGTGCCACCGGCGCCAGCGGGGCTGGCTCCGCAGCCTTCGCCACACTGGGGGCCGGGCTGTCCCGACGTTCCCGACTCCTCCTGCGGGAGCTCCTGCTCCGCCGCGATCGGTCTCTCGAGTGGTGTCGTTCGCTTCTCCTGCGGCGGGACGACCGCGATCGATGAGACGAGGCCGTCCTTGATTCGCCGTCCGTCCCTTCGGTCTCTCTTCGGCTCCTTTCATGATTGGGTGAGGAGGCGCGTGACCTCGCCTGACGAGAGCCAGACAGCGTGAACCGACGCTCCATGTTCGGTTTCCGGGTCCCGTGGTCGTCGACCACGGCGGACCGCAAGTGTGGGGGACCCCCCGCCCATCGATGGCTGTCGTCCAACGTGCCCCCGTTGGGTGGCGCAGGGCCGACGAGCTGCTGCACCGTTGCGACCAACGTCTGGAGGCTCGCGTTGGTCTCCTGAGCTAGGGCGCGGAGCTGTCCCTGCGTGGCCAGTTCTGAGCCGCCGGCTTCTTCGGTGGAGAGGGTGGGGTGGCCGCTGACGGGTGTGTCCTCGGGATTGCCGTTTGTTGTGCCATTCCCCTCCTCTGGGATGGAGGGCATGCGCTTCCTCCCACTGCTGGCTCGTGCCATTGTTGGTGTGGTTTGCTTCTTCGTGGGACGGTTTCTCGTTCCCACAGACGGCGCCAGATGTTTCAGAGTGTTTTCTCACTACAATGCGTTGACCGTGGAGAACCCCGTCAACGTGGTCAAGGGACCCGCTTTGGGTCCCTCGGGGGCTTCGAATCGGTGCAGAAGGGGCGAGGGGAAGCCTCGGCCCTGGTTGAGACGCTCGGCCTCGGTCAGACGCGCTCGGCCTCGGCTGGGAGGGGGACGAGGGGTAGCCTCAGTCGCCCGGGTAGATGCACGGCCGTCTGGTGGCGAGAGTGAGTCTCAGACCCGATTTGGACGCTCGGCCTTGGTAGGGCGTGCTCGGCCAAGGAAGGCTGAGGGTGAGGGGAAGCCTCACCGTCCGGTGGATCGAGTGGTCGGAGAGGGGCGAGGGGTAGCCTCGGCCCGTTGGTCTGTTGTTCACCTGCGTAGAAGAGGACGCTCGTCAGGGGGCCGGACCTTGGTTCCGGCCAAATCCCCTCCGATGCCTAAGTCAGATAGAGATCTGAGAAAGGAGGCCCGGCGGAGACGGTCCGACTCGTGAGGAGATCGTGACGGCGTCTCTCGGCACGAGCAGGGGAGGAAGGAGATGAATTGGGGGAACGAGGTCGTTGATGGAGTACCTTAGGTTTTGTTACCTGAGATGCGGTCCTCTTCTTCGTCGTCTTCCTTGCCCTTTTGTAGAGCCCCGGCGTGATCGCCTTTGACCCACGTCCCACGTCCGCCATTGATCGTGCCCCATCAGTCCCCCATCGCCGCCGCTCCCTCCGCCTTGCCAGCACCTTCCCATTATCGCTCTTTCGTGGTCGCGCGTTCTGGGGGAGTGGTTTTCGCAGGAGTGGGCGAGCGACTAACGGGTTATTGGGGCTGGGTCGGATCGACGTTCGAGGAGGCCTCTTGTAGGGCCTTTGTCGAATGGGCTTTGAGGACGCAGATGGGCTTTTGACCAGTAGTCGGGCTCCTGGGCTCGTGCTTTACGGGTCTCGGCCAAATAGGCGTAACAATATCTATATTACATTTTATCACTGTTTTTAAATTTTATGTCTGACAAGGACAAGCTGATTAGGACAAACAGATTGATAGAAAGACGACTTGAATTTAATCTTGATGAATGAATGGTTGAGATGAGATTTTGTGGGAAGTTTGTATGGAAAAACATTTCTATGGAAATGAAAGTTTCTCGGGGAATGAAACTTTTTGGGGAATGAAATTTTCGAGGGAATGGCATAACGCACGCAATTAATGTATTTGGGGAAAAAAACTTTACTTGCACTTAATGCTGCAGATAGAATGCTGCTGCAGATCGAATAATCTCTTCCTCAACGCGGAGCCCACCGTCTCTTCGACGCACAGGATAATAAGATGAGAATAATTTCCTGCGCAGAAGGCGCCCGCTAAATTTTTTTTACGTTAATTTGTTGTTCCGCTCCGAAATCGTCCGCACAGAATTTGTTGTTCTACACCGAATTTGTTGTTCAGCGACGAAAGTGCCTGCGTCGAATTTGTTGTTCTGCGGCGAAGGCGATGGCTAAATTTTTTTACATTAATTTGTTGTTTCGCGTCGAAGGCGCACGCGCCGAATTTGTTGTTCTATACCGAATTTGTTGTTTTGCGCTAAAGGCGTCCGTGACGCTAAATATTTTTATGCTAATTTGTTGTTCATCGCAATTTTAACTGTGGAAATAATTTTTTGGGAAACAAAGATTTCGCGTAAAAAATCATAAATAAATCGTGCCTGCAGGCACGAGTTACGGTTAGTGTGCACGAGTTACGATTAGTGTGTGTTATACAAATGTTTTCCGAGAGTAAAAAGGAAAATTTTAAAAATAATAAAAGTCTGCTTACAATGGTAAACTTGTAAATACTGATATGCAGGTAAAGCTAATTTAGGTGTGCGTTTAGAAATACCTATTTATTTTCCCCATTATTCATGAACTAACCTCTCCCACCCCCAACTCTAAGCCCTTTTGTCAACCCGCAGCTTGCAGGTTCTGTAGTCTGATGGGGCATGCAGTATGCGTGATAGACAAGGGGAATGGGACAAGAGACACATTTTCAGTATTCATTTGCCATGAACTAATCAGCCTTGCCACTGAGTTTTGCCTAAAATGTACATTTTTCATGTTAACTGCCAGGCATTCGCTCTATCTAAACTGTAGCTAACATTTTGGGGGCACGGTTATGTCAAAAACATTATCTTTAGTTTTTGTATTGAGAAAATGTGACTCATATAACATATAAAAGATATATCTCATATACACATCCATCGTCATAACTTATTCTTTTTCACATAGCATAACTTATATTTTTGCTCACTATATGGGTAAAAACATGATAGCATATATAAGGACAGTTATTCTCGTTTAGATGTATAAAATATAGACAGTCGGTATAGTTAAACGACTATTATCGTATCTAGGGGACGACTATTATCAGTATCTCGTTTGGATGTATAAAATTTAGATTTTTTGTTGGAAAGTGGAGTTTGATTGTGGAGTTGGAAAGTTGAGGTGGGGTTTACTCCATGTAAAGCGTTCTTTTGGTTGAAGAAAGTTGGAGGTGGAAAGTGGTATGTGGTCGACTCCAATTTAATTTGTTCTATTTAAAACTAAACTAAATACTAAAAAACTAAATTAATTAATTAATATATTATTAATTAATTACTTATTATAAGTAAATGAGGACGAAAAGATTAAAACCATGTTTTTATAGCTAAGGGCCCACACTTTGTTTGTTGCGTTGCAAAGAAATAAAAAAAATAAAAATAAAAAAGAACACAAGCTGTGTTACGATTGGCGCAGGAGAGGATGAGTCCAACAACCATGTGGGATTACAAATGCATTCGGGATTCCTTCTGACACCCTCCACGTCGGACAGTATTGCCAAAAATCCCAAAACACAAAAGAACACTGTTTAAGAAAGTGAAGGAGGAATCCATGCAATAGTGCATGAATAGTAGAGAAATTGGGATTCCTCTCCAAGAATCGGAGAAAAGTACAGTCCCTAAAGTTAGTTAATTTCGAATTTTTTCCTAGTTTGTTGTACTCATCATTGATGATCGGCACATTAAAAATCAAGTGAATCCAATACTACTTGAGCAATAGAACTTTTTGCAACGGACGAAGGAGTGTCAAATACGCCTAGGTTTTACATATATTTAGCGTTTTGGTGTTTTATACCGTGTACACCAACATAAAAAAAAGGAAATTGCTACATACACCGAGTACTTCGGTGTATGGTAGCTTTTTTTCCATTTTTAATAAAAACATCACATCAGATGCAATAATTGGCATCTGATGTGATATGTTTTTGCTAAATTGGAAGGAGAGTGCTATTTAAACCGAACGGCATTCGGTGTGTGCACGGAAGTCAAGGAGACAGCTGGTTCTCTTCAGAGTGATCGGAGTTGTGGGCCCCGCAACAAAGAAAAAATCGCAGAAGATTCCTTTAGCAATGATCGCAGTCCCATTTCTTATTATGACCGCGGGCCCTCCCTCTTCTTTCTCCTTTCTTTCTGTTTCTTTCTTCCGGCTTTTCTCTCTCACCCATTTCTCTGTGTGTTGGGCGCATGGAAACAGATGAGGGACAGATTGGGTCGGAGGCGGGAGGAGCGACGGGAAAAGAGGGGAGGCGGTGTAGCGAAGGCGGGAGGAGCGCAGGGAAGGGGAGAAGTCGCTGGGGCGGATTTCCCTGACAAAGTTGGAAGGAGAGAATGGTCGGATCTCCACGACATCGCCCTCCACGGAATCGTGATGAAGCTCAGCAGCCCATACGCCTTCCTCGCGTTTGCCAGCGTCTGCAGATCGTGGAGGCCCGTCAAAAAATCATGGAAGAATGACTTCATCTCTTCTCAACCCCCCCTGCTCTTGCGTCTTTCTCCTCACCCCTCCAAAAGTTCCCAGTTCCGCATCTACAGCGTCTCCGAGTAGAGATTCTACAAGGCGCGGTCTCCATTCCTTGCTCGAGTGTTGCAAAACTTCAGCATCTGGGGACACTCCCATGGATATCTCATCGCCGTCGACAAACGAACCCGTTCTCCGACCCTCGTGAATCTTTGCACACAGGAGATGATACGCCTCCCAAATAACCCTCCTCTCGTCCGTCCGCGAGGCCTATTCACATCTTCAATCGTTTCCGGCCTTGCATGCATGATGCATGCGTTTGGTGGCGACCAATTCGACGAAAACGATCCGGAAGAGCAGGGGCGGTTTATGGCAACATCGCAAATTTAGTGGAAGTTAAAAAAAATTTCATGCCCAGTGAATTTTCAAAACAATTTTTCATGCACAGTTACTTGTCACTTTTTGGTTCATTTCTCAGAACAACACCGTTGAAGAGGGAGGGATGCAGCCTGTACCCTGTTTTGATCACCACAAACTGTCGTGATCATCCGCCGAGAATGATTTTTGAGTTTTTTTAATGTCGTAGGAACCTGTTATATGCGATGGAACCAGTTAGGGGGGGAATCACCCTTTGACCTACGTGTGTGTACCATATAGAATCAGAGGATTACTTATAGCAGGAGTCCTCGGCCACAATGTACACCATTTCTTTTATTTCAACACTAGTGATATCCATGGTCTCAGTTGGTGTATTGAATGCTGTCTAGTTTGGTGGAACCTAGGCTCTCGGTTCTCCTGCAGGTTTGGTTGCATTACGAAGCTCAACAAAATTCAAGGTGGCAGACGACGAGGTACGCTTATGGCTCATTTTATCTGGTATGCTGCCAGGCTTGGTTCTTATTACCAATTGAGTGTCTATAGCCATGTCTTCTGGTTGAATCTTTATTTTGCGATAAATTCTCTCCTTTTGGAATTGTTTCCATCTTCACTGTAGGTCTTGTTGACGCAGTGGTTGTGCGTTCCATGCCCAACGAATGATCACGACTTCGATTCCTTTTTGTGCTAATAGTTTTAGGTTTTTTTTTGCAATGTAATGGACCTGCAATTCATTATAAATCATCATCATATTCTGATTTAAAAAAAAATCTAATGTTTGAGCAGGTTAAGAATAATGCTAATAGTTTTAGATTTTTTTTGGAATGTAATGGACCTACAATTCATTATAAATCATGATCATATTCTGATTTTAAAAAAAAAATCGAATGTTTGAGCAGGTTAAGAATAATGTAACGAATTTGAATAACCTCAAGGCAAAAAATCTAATGTTTGAGCAGGTTAATAAAAAATCTAATGTAACGAATTTGAATAATACATAGATATATACTAGAAGGATTCCCATCACAAGTCCAACCACAAAATTTGCAGACCCAGCACAAAACCCTAAACCTCAAATATTAAACACTCGGTAAAATCCTCACGAACATAACACATACCCCACAAACTTAGCACAACCAATATTTTGTATACTGCTTAACTTCTTTTGTAGGCTACCCAGCTTTTTTAACATAAAAACCCACACACCCCTAATTCCAAACTAGTTAATTATTGAGACACAGACACGATGGCAGCGGTTAGCGGATACTCATCTTGCAAGACAACTTCACCTCGCTGAGGTCCACCGGGCGACCCCGCTGACTGGACATTTTCCTCATTCAATAGAAAACATTTTCCTTATCACATTATAAAGCGAGAAAGTGTCAATCTCAATCCAGGCTGAAGTGCCAATTGGATGCGCAATAACCTAAGTAATTAATGAACATAAATTTGTTAGAGAAGTAAATATATATATTTGTGAATATAAAAACTTATAAAGCTAAAAATCTATTTACCTTATTTCGAGGGAGCGTTTGCCGTTGTGGTTTGTGAACCCACTCAAGCTCAGCCAAGAATAGCTTCCAATTCTATATCGCAAATATTAGTAGGATATTCAAAGAAAAAGAAATTTTGAAAAAAAATCTCAAATTTTTTATGTTACATCTGAAAAACAGGTTCCTTTTTTACCAATCATTGTCGTATTAGCTTGTACTGTTCTTTTTTCTATTTTCTGAAAATAATAATAAGAAATATTTATTAATTAAAATATTTTTAATATGAAAAGTTAACTTTGTAATGGCAATACCTTATCCCACCAAATTCTCTTATAAGAACGTAACTTAACATCTATATTATGATTCTGAAGAACGGTAACCTATAATTACAAATATGATTAGAAAATAAATGAGTGCAAAAAATATTTTAGTAAGAAGTGTGATTAGTGCCTTACAGTTTTACACAAATCAGCATCCTTCGTAGCATCCGTCTGTATAAAAATACAAAGCCATATTTTAGAAAATTATTCATTTTGGTAACAATACAAGAAATCATAAAATGATATTAACTAAAGTTAAAAATTACTTACATAACCATAAAAAATAATGCGTGTCCACATTAGGAATATCAGGATCGTATGATAATGGTGCACCTGTATGGTAGAAACCAACTGATAAAAAAATTTCTAAAAGAATTTCGCAATACGAACCCAGCCAACACATTTCTAAAAGAATTTCTAAAATTCATTTGATTATCTGTTAACGTTCATGCATTAAATTTTATATAAAACTGCTGGATTAAGATAAACACGAAATTGTCATATTATACATTAATCTAAATTTATAAATATATCTTGGGTTGCTACATTTGTATTCATAGGTAATAACGATCTAAACTGAAGCATCCTTTGTACGTAAGGAGTCTCCCATCCGCTAGCATATGCATAGTGATATCTTTTCCATTGCAGAGAAACAGGTGGTATTGGTGAGCCTTCATGCATGGTGACCTACAAACATGATAAAACTATTATATATAATTGAAAATAAAATCCTTAATAGTCATAAAAATAATAATATTTAAAAAATACCTTTACGAAATGGTTATTCTGAACGAATCCGATCCCGATAATTTTTTGTTGGTCAGGTGGTTGCGGTGCATCTCTTAATGGAAGAAATGTCAAGCATATATCTTTAGATAAAAGGACGACGACGACATTATATCTCGAAGCAATCAAATGACCCATATCTGGCATGGTCATCCATTTATTCACGGGTGTTGCTGTGGGTTTGGGCATATAAAGTATATTTTGAATCGTGTTGGCACGATCAGCCCCAAACAATTCAATGTAATCATTGTGCCAAAGGATCAGCTCATCGAGTAGATCCTGCCTTATTTGAAACCAGTTGTCCGCACCGATAAAGCTTACCCACTCTGCAACGACTCGAAATCCGCAATTGCCATCAGGCACTACATCATCAATATTGTCAATGTAAGGAACAACTTGTTCGGGAAACCATTCATGTTGAATATTGGACTCCCCGGATTTGGTTTTGGATGATGAGCAAACATAAATAATTCATGAACTAACAATTTGTGAGCGCAGTATTGGAGATCGTCGCCAATTTCACGAGAATATTCAAAGCGACATCTCAACACTTCCAAAAGCTCGTATTCAAGCCTAAAGCTTCGTTGAAGCTCATGCAACGCTTTGGAAATAATGAAGATTCAATCGAAGCTCTCAAAGACCGTTTATTAAGGTTTTATTTATAGTCTTTTAGTTTCGATTGATAGAATGTTAAGCCTTGAGTATATCTTACGTTTCTATCTTCATTTCGCTCATTTCGTAGCTCTAGGATTCTTGCACAAGTTCACTCTAATTTCCTCGAAGCGTCGCGCTTCGATTCGGACCTTGTTGTGCATGTTAGTTGGTACAAGAACAAGTACTGACCGACTAGATGGAGATCTAGTCGGTCGGCCACTGTTCTTGGACCGACTAGTTTCAGTCAGTTAAATCTTTGTTCTTTACTGTTTACAGTTAGTCGGTCTACGTTGACTCACCGACCGACTAGTTTGTGAACTAGTCGGTCAGTGATGCTTCTTTGACCGACTAGTTGTGATTTACTGTACATGCCAAATTTCTCCTAAGCTACTGTTTTCCGTTAGTCGGTCTAAGAACGTTTGATGACCGACTAGTTGACAATCTAGTCGGTCAACTTTTGTTCTTGGACCGACTAAGTCAACTTGCCTTCAGACTAGTTTTCTAGGTCTGAAATTCTATCTCTTCTCTGATCTGCTCTTAGTCGGTCCATGCTTTGTGACTGACCGACTAGTTGATGAACTAGTCGGTCAGTGATTGTTCTTTGACCGACTAATTCTCCCAGATTTCTTTCCGTTGGAGATTTCTCCCTCAAATCTAAAGCTCTCTTCCTCACAAGAAAGCCATTCTCTCTCATTTCTAGATCTAGAGAGAAGCTTGTTCTTGGTGAGCTCTCAAGCTATTGCTTGATCCAAGTCTCCAACTCTTCCCTAGGCACCCATTGCTGCTCATTTCCTTGGTGCTAGGGCTTGGTGACTTCATCTTCCTCAAATCCTCATTCCACCTATTGGGTAAGAAAACTCAAGGTATAGGATTTTGTGGTAAGAGTATTTATTTCATTTAAACTCTTTATATTGCTTATTGGCTCTCTCGGTTGTGAGAGAAGTTTGTGATCCCAGGTTGTGGGATTCACTTTGCCATTGCATGTATGATTTGATCTTGTGAGGTTTTTCACAAGATATTCATAGTGGAAATCTTGAGTTAGGGTTTCTAACTCAAGTATCCGGAGGGGATCGGGTGGTTGGGACGTAGGATCACCGGGGAACAAGTCGGGGAGACTTGGGTGGATCCGGAACCCATTAACATCGTTTGTTAGCTTGTTTATTTCATTGTGTCAATCAATTTAAGCTTCCGCAAATTGATTTGGTGGTGTGTTTGCAATTTAATTTGGAATTATACGCCTTATTATTTTAAAGTACAATTCACCCCCCCCCCCTCTAGTACTTGTGCAGTAGCTGGTAGGGCATTACATTTGGTATCAGAGCCAGATTCTCAGCTATGTCTGCCAACGACAACAAGACCGTGCGTCCACCTTCCAACTATGACACCTTCAGGAACCGTGAAGGAGCATCTTCCGTGATGGAAGGACATTCCTCCTACGAGGCCTCCATTCTTCAACGGTACCAACTACGGGTACTGGAAGTGTCGGATGGAAACCTTCCTCCGAAGTGCATCTTTATGGAGAACTACAATGAAGGAGTATATTGAACCCGAAGAAGAAGATTTTGAGAAATGGACTACCGCGGAGGTCGCCGCGGAGGTAAGCAATGCCAAGGCAATGAACGCCTTGCAATGTGCATTGGAGCCCGAGGATTTCAATAAGATATGCACATGTAAGAGTGCATATCAAATTTGGAACTCCCTCCTCATTCTACACGAAGGGACGAGTAGGGTAAGAGACTCTAAACTCGTAGTCGTAACCAAAGATTACGAAATGTTTCATATGCAACAGGGCGAGAAGATGAAAGAATATTACGCTCGTTTCGTTGACATAATAAACGAGTTAGAGGCCCTCGGCAAGATCTACACTCAAAAGGAGAGTGCTTAAAGCTTATTGAAGGACTTCCCTCTTCTTGGAAAAAACGTACCTTCGCCATCGAGGAAGGTAATGACATGGACAAATATACCGTAGTTCAACTAATGGGTACTTTGATGTCATATGAGGTACGCAAAGATAGCAAGGTGAAGCTACAAGAAAAGATGAAGTCATATTTGACCTAGATGCGCCTAAGAAAAAGGCGATTGCATTCAAGGCGGCTTCATCCACCTCTACCGATGATGAGAACTCGGAAGAAGAAATGGATATGGAATCCATTGCACTCATGGCAAAGAAGTTCAATCGCTTCTTCCGAAAGGGTAACTTCAAACACAAATCTAAGTTTACATCTACTAACGCCTCTCCACCTTTGTGCTTTAAATGCAATAAGCCAGGACACATCAAAGCGGTATTGTCCTCAAAACAAGCAAAAGGAGAAGTGGAAGGCGCCAAAGTATGACAAGTCCAAGAAGTACACGAAAAGGAAACAAGAAGGGACTTGTCGGAGCTACTTCACCGACTCCGAGGATTCCTCAAGCGGAGAGTCGGACGATGAGCACGTGGAGCAAGCACACATGTGTTTCATGGCAAGAGAGGAGCACGATCAAGGATCCTCCTCTTCCGATGATAGTGATGAAGAAAGCGATGAGGTAACGATGGATGATCTTAGGGATGCTAACACTCAACTTTGGTCAAAATATACTAAGTTAGTAAATAGATATACTAAGGTAAAAGATGACCTAGCTCGCATTCAAACATCGCCTAAGACTATCATCACCAACAACGACACCGTTGTTGAAGAGTTAAGAAATGAGATAGTAAATCTCAAATCTAAAACTTGAACATGTTAGCATTGAGGATGCGGAAGAACATGAGATAGCGGATTTAACTTCTCAAACTCGACTTTGAGTATTGAGAACGAGAATCTTAAATCTCGTGTTTATGTGCTCACTTCGCAAATATCCACTTTGGATACTTCCTTGCGTTCTCTCAAAGAGAAATATGAGGACACATTGGGGCCGAATCAACAAATTCAACAAGGGTAAAGGCCATTTGGATAATATCCTAAAAGATTTACTTCCGGCCAAGCACCACATTGGCTTGGGGTATATGATGGAAATTCTTCCAAGTCGGGTCACTACCTTTGTTAGGCCAACTTCCGAAGCCTCAACGAGTGGGAGCAAACACTCTATTGGTAGTTCATCTACCAATGGTGCTTCCACCTCGTCCACACCCTCTTTCGGAAAGAAACCCACATTGGGTGGACCTCCAAAGAAGGGCATGCTTATATGTACACCAATCCATGCCACGTAGGAACACACGTCCTACTCCACCATCTCACACTATGATGATTTTTATGCAACACATTCTCGGGCACGTGCACACCAAGTGAGACACTCTCACGCACGTGTTCCCACACATGCATATGTACACCCACCTCTTCATATGAATAATTCTCATCGTGCACCATTCCATCATGTCCCGTATGCCTATCCACAACATTGCATCACGTAGAAATCAACGTCGCATGCATGCACCCAATAGGATGATGGCTCCCAAAGTTTTCACGATTTGGAGCCCAAAGGACACAAGCATGACGAAAAACAAATATATATGAATGCTTATTTTTCGGATGTTGTGCATAGTAAGAATTATGTGGGGAAGTCTAAGTCCACTTGGACTTGGCTTCCAAAGGTCTAATCCCTTGGACCCAATGACCTTGGTACCATGATATGAAACTTATCTATCTTTAGGTACTCAAGGAAAAGAAAAAGAAAAGGAGCAACAAATTTAAATTTAGCTCCAAAGGGAATTGGATACTCGATAGCGGGTGCTCCAAACACATGACGGGAGACGCTCGATTGCTCTCCGGAGTGGTTCCCATTGTGAATGGAAACCGCGTCGTATTTGGAGGCAACGAGAGCGGAACCATCATAGGTGTTGGTAATGTCGGTAACCTTCTAAACCATTAATTAGTGATGTGTATCTTGTTAGTGGGTTTAAAGCATAATCTTATTTCAATAAGTCAACTTTGTGACAAAGGTTACAAAGTTAGCTTTGCGAAAGGATTGTGTCATATTTTAAGAAAGGATAATGAAAAATTATTATTTCCGGAACTCGTCGTAAAGACATTTATATTTTGGATCTTCCTAAGTCATTATGAACAATGTCTCGTTGCCAACACAAGTGAACAACACTTATGGCATCGACGCTTTGGACATGTGAACTTTGGAACACTATATAAGCTTTCAAAATTGAATTCCTATTAAAGGTTTTCCCGAAGCTTGTTTTGAAAAGAAAAGTTTTTGTGATTGTTGTCAACGCGGCAAGCTTCCTAAATCTTCATTTAAACCTAAGAAAAGCATCTCTACAAAACGGCCACTAGAGCTATTACATCTAGATTTATTTGGGCCAACTAGAGTAGCTTCCTTAGGAAATGCAAGGTATGGACTTGTCATCGTAGATGACTATTCAAGATTTACTTGGGTATTTTTCTGTGCAATAAAAATGAAGCTTTTGAAAACTTCACAATTTTTGTTAAGAAAGTACAAAATCTCTTAGGAAACACCATTGTCACTATTCGTAGTGATCATGGAGTGATTTGAGGAATGAGTCTTTTGAGACATTTGTGATGAAGTTGGTATTACTCACACCTTCTCTTTCCCTCGTGCACCGCCTCAAAATGGTGTAGTTGAGAGAAAGAATAGGACGCTAGTGGAGTGTGCTCGCACTATGCTTGATGATAGCCAACTTGGCCATCAATTTTGGGCGGAAGCGGTACACACCGCTTGCTATGTGTTTAATAGAATACTTTGAGGCCCGGCACTAACAAACTTGTTATGAATTGTTGTTTGGTAGGTTGCCTCAAGTTAAACATTTTCGTGTTATTTGGTTCGAAATGTTTTATTAAGAAACACATATGGTAGTTTGGACAAATTCGATCCGAGATCGATGAGGGGATTTTTGTGGGGATATTCTTCGCGTAGCAAAGCCTACCGATATTCAACAAACGAACCTCGACGATCGAGGAGTCGCTCATGTCTCATTTAATGAAGGATTTGTTCCAACTAGAATTTCAAATGATAATGATTGCTATGGATGTTTTATGTGATTCATTTGATAATTCTAAGTCTATTGATTCTATTGAGACTAACCCGACTAATGAAGTGTTAAGAATGTTCCAAGTGATCAAGGTATTCCCAAGCGACTTCATGTCATTCGCGACATCCCCATGAGCAAGTAATTGGCAATATTCAAGATAGTGTCAAGACAAGATCACAAGTTCACCACTTCGCCAATTGTGCCTTTGCCTCATCGATAGAGCCAAAGAATATAGTTGAAGCATGCGAAGATAGTGCTTGGATACTTGCCATGGAGGAGGAGCTCATTCATTCGAGAGGAATGAAGTGTGGGAGCTTGTTCCATGCCTTCGAAGAACCACACCGTCATAGGGACAAAGTGGATTTTCAAGAACAAAACCGACGAAAAACCAAGTCGTCGTCCGGAACAAGCTCGGTTAGTAGCTCAAGGCTATCGACAAGAGGAAGGTATTGATTTCGAGAATCCTTCGCTCCGGTAGCTAGATTAGAATCAATTAGATTACTTTAGTCTTTTGCATGCCATAAGAATTTTAAATTATTTCAAATGGATGTTAAAAGTGCTTTTTTAAACGGAGATGTCGTTGAGGAAGTTTACGTTTCTCAACCTCCGGGCTTCATAAATGAAAAATTTCCAAATCACGTTTTTAAACTAAAGAAAGCTCTTTATGGTTTGAGACAAGCTCCTCGAGCTTGGTATGATCGCCTAAAGAATTTTCTTTTGGATTTGAATTTTAAAATGGGCGAAGCCGATTCAACTCTTTTTGTTAAGCTTGCGAATAATGATATTTTATTAGTACAAATTTATGTTGATGATATCATTTTCGGTGCTACTAACTTCACTCTTTGCGAAGAGTTTTCTAATGTTATGAAGGAACAATTTGAGATGAGCCACATTGGGCGAACTCAAATATTTCTTAGGACTCCAAATTCGCCAAATGAACGATGCAATCTTCATCCACCAAACGAAGTACACGGTGGAGTTGCTAAAGCGATTGGAATGGAGAATGCCTCCGGAAAAAGACTCCAATGAGCACGACTACGCATCTTGACAAGGATCGGGCGGAAGGATGTAGACATTCGTTTATATCGAGGTATGATTGGTAGTTTGCTTTATCTTACCGCAAGTAGGCCCGATATTATGTTTGCCGTAATGTATATGTGCTCGTTATCAGTCTCACCTAGGAGTCCTCACTTAGTAGCGGTAAGCGTATTTTTCGCTATCTAAGTTACACTTTAGATTTGGATTACATTATCCGAGATCTAGCACATATGAGTTAATCTCATATAGTGATGCCGATTATGCGGGATGCAAATCCGACAGGAAAAGTACTAGTGGCACTTGCCATTTTATAGGAAATTCTTCTTGTCTCTTGGGTTTCCAAGAAGCAAAATTCCGTATCACTTTCAACCACCGAGGCGGAATATATTGCCGCCGGTGCCGCGTGTGGCTCAAGTTCTTTGGATGAGACACACACTTAAAGACTTTGGTATAAATTGTGATACTTGCCCTATCATGGTTGACAACCAAAGTGCAATATGTCTTTCCAAGAACCCGGTACATCATTCCCGTTCGAAACACATAGATGTCCGCCACCACTTTTTAGATGACCATGTGCTAAAAAGGACATCATTCTAGTGTACGTTGAAACCCAAAAGCAAATCGCCGATATTTTCACGAAACCCCTAAAGGAGGACTCTTTGTGCGGTTGCGTCGAGAATTGGGGATTATGGGTGAATCCGAAATATAGGATTCATGTTTCATTCAATAATTTTGCATGCTATTATTCTTGACAATATCTCATTCATGCTAGAATCATTGGATTTTTTCGAGAATTTTAAGTGTTATCTTAATTTTTCGTTCGATTTGTGCGTTAATCGTCAAATTTCTGTTTTTCGATGTTTAATGGGGTAGTTTAGATGTCTATTGAGAGTTTGAGATTTTCGTCCAAGCGTATTATGGAGAGAACTTAATTTCAAGTTTTTGACTCTTTAGTCGGTTCATGTTCAGTGACCGACCGACTAGATTGAGATCTAGTCGGTCAGTAATCGAACGCCAGACCGACTAAATCTTGTCAGTCTTCTTGGATTCAGCCACTGTTTGCACCTAGTCGGTTCAAGCTCATTTACCCGACCGACTAGTTTGTGAACTAGTCGGTCAGTTGCTTGAACTGTGACCGACTAGTTGTGCAGGGGCTGTTTGGTCATTTGGGAAATCGACCGACTTAAACTCAGTTTAGTCGATCGATTTCCATTCTAATCGATCGAAAACTCAGTTCACTCCGCTCAAAACCCCGACCCTTCCCCTTCCGATCGACTTCCGGCCTCTTTCCGATCATCTCCGCCGTCGCCGGCCGGCGTTCTTCCTCCTAGGGTAAACCTACCTCCTCCCTCTCCTATCTAGGGTTTCGTTTTCAGCTCTAGGGTAGGTTTCTCTGCCTAGGGTTCTAAATTTCTTCCTCTAGGGTTTCGGATTTCTAGGGTTGTGCTAGGATTCGTTGATTTGATCTCGTGTCTTGCTTCGACTATGGCAAGAACACGCATTCCGATCCCTTCCTCTAACCCCTCTCCGATGACCGTTGATCCAACCTCTTCGGATCCCGAGCATCCAACCCCTACGAAGCGTAGAGCCAAGACCACCCATCCTTCGTCGTCTTCGCCTCCTCTCAAGAAGAAGAGGACGACGACCGCTAAGCCTAGAGGTCAACCCAAACCCAAACCCAAACCTAAGCCAAAGGCCAAATCTCTTTGCCTCTCCCTTCTTCGTTCCATACTCCTACCGATTCCGATACGGAGTATAATCCCGAGACCGAGACTCATAGGGAACCCACTCCTCCTATTCATCCCGAGTCTAGCACCCACCCTCGTACGTCTTCTCGAAAGCCTAAGGGAAAGGCTCCGATGCCGGTGGGCGGTGTCGATATTTCCTTATGTCGCGATGACCCTTTGTGTCTTGCGGCATATAATCGTCTCGAACATTGTCCGCTGCTTCTGGTGCATTTCGTCCAGTTCAGCGACTTCATAGGGCTAGCTGATCTTCTGTCGTCGTCGGGTCTTCTCGATTACCTTCGATTTGACCCGAAGGCGAATCCTCGGCCCCTATCCTAGATTAGTGAAGCTTTTCTATGCCAATAGGATCCGGGGGTCAGTACGATCAGACCCACCTATTGAGACGACCGTTTTTGGGACTCCTATAGTCCTCACTGCGGAAATCTTAGGAGAGATTCTGGGTATCTCTTCGTCTGGCCTTCTTCCTTCTGATATCTCGGTAGATGATATTTCCTCTCTTGACCAGACCATCCTATCAGAGATTTTCCATCAGATTCCTCCTGCTATGATTGGCGTGCCCTCTAAATCTTTTAAGCCAAATGCTTGGGTCCTTAATTTGATTCTGAAGTCGTGCTTGCTTCCCAAGTACGGCTCCTCACTTTGCCATCCCAGCCATTTTGAAGCTTATCTATGCGATCTTCATGGGGAGCTCGATTAATTGGGCTCGAATTATACTCGACAAGATTGATTCTTTCGAGTGTATTCGAAAGTCCAATAAATCGGCTCATATTCCTTTTCCTTGCATGTTGACCCTCGTGTTTCGTCACTTTCGTGTCACATTGCCTCGTGACGATGAGCGTCCCCTCGGTCCTCCGCTGAATGCGACGGCCGTCAAGAATCTCTTGCGGCGCTTCGTCACGTCAGAGGACGACTCCTTCAGCGTCTGTCCCTGCCTCTGCCACTGCCTCTGCTTCTCCCGTTGCCACCCTTGATGACGTCGTCCGATACTTCTTCGTCACGAGTCCCGCTTGGCTCGTACCGAGGATGGTGGTTTGCCGTATGGCACGTCAGATGGGTGTTGAGCTTCCTCCTTCCGTGTCTGAGGGAGAGGAGATGGATGAGATGGATGAGGAGGACGTTGAGGAGATCTGTCGTGCTTCGACTCGTGCCCCCAAGGGCACTTCTGCTGCTGCTGGTACTTCCACTTTCTGCTCCTGGAGTTGCCACCTCTTCCGGTGTTCCAGAGCCATCTGCTGCTGATCCAGTTTCCGAGCCTGCTCATGTATCTGCTGCTGCTTCTGTCGAGACTCCTGCTGCTGTTGAGCCTGTTGCTGAGATCTCGACTCCTGCCCCGACGATTCCATCTGTTGAGACACCTCTGCTCCCTGCAGATCCTGAGTCCACTCCGTCGACTGGACCCACGGACGCTGCAGATCCTGCCTCCTCCTCGTGATCGTGTTCCGAGGGACTCTCCATATACACTTTGGATGATGTATTCTAGTGAGAGAGTTTTGGGTTAGGATGGGGTTGAGAGTTGCCTTGTTGTATTGCTTTTGTGCTTTCTGATTGTCGGTGTTGGATTGTATGATATGTTGATGATGATGTATTTCTTTTTGATGATATGTAGCACATGATATGATGTATCTCTTATATCGATGTGATATCTTCTGGATGTACTCATGTTGTCTCTATGTATATATATGTTCATCATCGACCACTTTATCTTTTATTCGTCGTGCAAATTTAATATTCGTTGAATATATTTGAAATGTGATATCGATCGACGCATAAAAAGTTGGTTAAATGGATTTTATAGAATTGTTTTCCATGCTCAAAATTAACCAAGAATATTGAATATTGAAGAGTATGTTTCTTTATTCAAGACATGAATAAACATTTGGTATTTTTTTGATGATTTTGATTATCGTTGATTTTTATTGATAATGGAAAATTTGACACATCTTGTTTTGATTTCCACATTTTTCCCTTGGTGTCAAGTTGGTCCATTGTCTTCGTCTACGACTCCGATGTTGGATTTTACATTTCCTAATTGTTGTCGTTGTATGCCCCCATTTTTGGGATAATGCCAAAGGGGGAGAGATAATGATAATAAATAGCGCAAATGAAAATTTAACTCAATTTCCAAGAATCTAGTTTGATATGTTAGATTCAGGGGAGTTAAGATACAAATAAGGATTTCAAAATCCGATATTTCAAAAATCAATTCACTTTATTTATCTTACTCGTCTGCTTGATACAAGTCATTTATATTCATTTTGGAATTAACGTGTCATCAATGCAGGGGGGAGTAAGTATTTTACATTTGAATTATTATCTTTTGATTATTATTTATGTGTTTGGGTGTCATCACCAAAAAAGGTGGAGAATGTTGAATATTGGACTCCCCGGATTTGGTTTTGGATGATGAGCAAACATAAATAATTCATGAACTAACAATTTGTGAGCGCAGTATTGGAGATCGTCGCCAATTTCACTGAGAATATTCAAAGCGACATCTCAACACTTCCAAAAGCTCGTATTCAAGCCTAAAGCTTCGTTGAAGCTCATGCAACGCTTTGGAAATAATGAAGATTCAATCGAAGCTCTCAAAGACCGTTTATTAAGGTTTTATTTATAGTCTTTTAGTTTCGATTGATAGAATGTTAAGCCTTGAGTATATCTTACGTTTCTATCTTCATTTCGCTCATTTCGTAGCTCTAGGATTCTTGCACAAGTTCACTCTATTTCCTCGAAGCGTCGCGCTTCGATTCGGACCTTGTTGTGCATGTTAGTTGGTACAAGAACAAGTACTGACCGACTAGATGGGAGATCTAGTCGGTCGGCCACTGTTCTTGGACCGACTAGTTTCAGTCAGTTAAATCTTTGTTCTTTACTGTTTACAGTTAGGTCGGTCTACGTTGACTCACCGACCGACTAGTTTGTGAACTAGTCGGTCAGTGATGCTTCTTTGACCGACTAGTTGTGATTTACTGTACATGCCAAATTTCTCCTAAGCTACTGTTTTCCGTTAGTCGGTCTAAGAACGTTTGATGACCGACTAGTTGACAATCTAGTCGGTCAACTTTTGTTCTTGGACCGACTAAGTCTACTTGCCTTCAGACTAGTTTTCTAGGTCTGAAATCTATCTCTTCTCTGATCTGCTCTTAGTCGGTCCATGCTTTGTGACTGACCGACTAGTTGATGAACTAGTCGGTCAGTGATTGTTCTTTGACCGACTAATTCTCCCAGATTTCTTTCGTTGGAGATTGACCTAACTTATGTTTTTGGGTTCCTATAAATACGAACCTAGGTCATTTCTATCTTCAATAGAGCTGCCATTAAAAGATTCATTGAGCCCTAAAGAGATAGCCATTCTCCCTCAAATCTAAAGCTCTCTTCCTCACAAGAAAGCCATTCTCTCTCATTTCTAGATCTAGAGAGAAGCTTGTTCTTGGTGAGCTCTTCAAGCTATTGCTTGATCCAAGTCTCCAACTCTTCCCTAGGCACCCATTGCTGCTCATTTCCTTGGTGCTAGGGCTTGGTGACTTCATCTTCCTCAAATCCTTCATTCCACCTATTGGGTAAGAAAAACTCAAGGTATAGGATTTTGTGGTAAGAGTATTTATTTCATTTAAACTCTTTATATTGCTTATTGGCTCTCTCGGTTGTGAGAGAAGTTTGTGATCCCAGGTTGTGGGATTCACTTTGCCATTGCATGTATGATTTGATCTTGTGAAGGTTTTTCACAAGATATTCATAGTGGAAATCTTGAGTTAGGGTTTCTAACTCAAGTATCCGGAGGGGATCCGGGTGGTTGGGACGTAGGATCACCGGGAACAAGTCGGGGAGACTTGGGTGGATCCGAACCCATTAACATCGTTTGTTAGCTTTGTTTATTTCATTGTTGTCAATCAATTTAAGCTTCCGCAAATTGATTTGGTGGTTGTTTGCAATTTAATTTGGAATTATACGCCTTATTATTTTAAAGTACTATTCACCCCCCCTCTAGTACTTGTGCAGTAGCTGGTAGGGCATTACAATTCAGAGTATGGTATTTTCTTGCGTTTTGATGATTTCACCGACACGTTGGGGACAGTACCCGAACCACTATCATACACCTCATCGACGTGTTCGAAGTACGAAGGATTCCGTTTGGTTGAACTTTCTACTTTAGAACGTGGACGGCCTTTTGTTTTAACCCTTTCCGACGGCGGTCGCATTGATGTGGTATCAGGATAAGCTAATTCACGTCCTTTGCCATGAAGGACTCTTTTGCCTGATATATCACAACTATCAAATCGCCTCTGAACAGCCTCTAGGTCTTGAGCGAATGACCAGTGTTCATATTCGTCATCCATGCCTCTATTAATGGCCATTTTTTTCCACAATGGATGCACAGATGATATAGGAATCGCCCATCCAAACCTATAATACTCAGCAAGCATATGTGCACATGGCAAACCATATGTGTATCTTTTTTCGCAACCGCAAATAGATGGATCAATCCCAACCTTGCTGACTCTGTGGTTCTCCTTGCTGATGTGATGTAGTGCTTCTTTTGACACAAAACAAATCAAATTTTGGTATTGCACAGTGTTAAACTGGTGCTCCACATGAATAATGCTTTTTTGAAATGATCGCGAGATTTCAGTGTGTTGAAGTGTGATTAAGTTGTCAATTGTTTCCCAAGAATGACAGAAATCACCTGTGCGTGCTAGAAGCGCGCATCTTCTTTAATGTGTTGTGAGCACCCTCGGCCCTACATGTGCAAGCATGTAAAATAAACTTGTTAAAATATTACAATTTAAATTTGGGTTTAATGTGTTAAAAACTTTAAACATACCGGTTTGTTGTTATGTTGCCGAGGTGCATCACTCTGTTTATCCATGCAGACACAAATCTCTCCTTATAGGGCAGCCATGTGACGGTAATGTAATTCAGCACCTTTGGAAACTCGGCATATTTTTCTACAAATATGCTCCAACAGCTTTCAAATTCTTCCTCAGTTGAAGAGTTCAACACAGCGTCCCATGAATTAGTCATCGACTCCCACAAACTTTTGGGTTTAACATATTTCTTGATTCTTGCTTGGACGTTTCTACAAATATGCCACCGGCATAGTAAGTGTGTTGCTGATGGAAATACTATTTGCACTGCGGTCAATAGAGCTAGATCTCTGTCGGTGACAATCACAAGAGGGAATCGATCGGCATTTTTAATCAAAGATTTTAACATCTCTAGTGCCCAGACAAAGTTCTCAGCCCGCTCTGCCTGCATGTATGCATGTGCCACGGAGAATGTATACTCTGTTGAAGTCACTCCAACAATCTCAAAGAGTGGGGAGTCATATTGGTTGGTTTTGTACGTACTATCCATAATCAGTACATAAGGAAATGTGTTTAGTAGATGAATGGCCTCTGGATGTGCCCAAAAAATGTCTTTTACAACCTCTGTTTCTGCATCCTTTCTGTGCCATTCAACATAGTTGCTATCGGTTATAAGTTTCAACAGGTACTGCATTTCAGATCTGCCTTCTCGGATTTCACGGCGATATTTTTGCCTAGCATTGTATATTTGTTTTAAGTGGGTCACATTTTCACTGTTGTTTCTCTTCAATGTGAGTAAAATGTTTTTCGGGGGGACTGCATTCCTTGTCATATCAATCATCATGTTTCTCTCCTCATTACTCAAAATACCAACTAGAGAGTGGCCCTCTAACCTCTCCGCCGGTGGGTGATTGTGCATTCCACTGTTTACAACAACCACCCATTCACCTCCAATTGCCAATTGATACCCTTTCACTTTAAATGGGCAATCACATTTTTTTGTTCCCGTCCCTTTCCTTCTTAATTCGTCCGGAATATTTTTGGAGTTATTATACTTTATATACTTCCCACTCCTCTCACACACCAATGTCACATTACCTTTCCGCCCCGGTTGTGGCGTATCCGACCTCTTTATAACATTGACAAATCCATTCCGTTTTCCAGTATCTTTCACCCAATTAATGAGATCATCACGAGTATCAAACACCTAAGATTGTGTTAAATCAAATGTATTATATTGCGAATGAATCTTCTTAATGTTTTTGGTAATTATAAAGAGTCAAAATAATTACCATGTCGGTGTTGAAATCCTCTGTACAGTCTACGTTTTGATCACATGATTCAGGCTGGTAATTCGTTTCAGTTATATCATCCTATGATTTTCGTTAAACAGGGATAAGTTTCATTAACACAATTATAAATAAGTAAATACAAAATTATACTTACCGAAATGTGACAGCAAGGAGGCTCATTCAAATTAATTTCATTATATTGTTCATAATAATTGCCGTCAAACAAATTATTGTATTCCATATTCCTTAATTAACAAACCCTGCAACAACATAAATTTATTTATGTAGGAATGTTAATACTTTTTTGCGAGTAAATAACCATTCTTTAGAAGAAAAGAACAAATCATGCTTTGGATGCCCTTTAAAGACAAATCATAGGGCTTAGCAAGAATACAATAAAGATGCAAATAGAATACATTCCCCATTAATAAGAAAATGAAACCAAGATCAATCTAAACAAAAAGGAGCAATACGATGTAAATCCAAGAAAGTTCATGACGTATAAACCAAGCCCTCAATAAAGTGGTTGCAAATTCAGGTCGAAACATCTTTTTTTTGACATTCAATTTAAACTCGTGAGGATCAATCCTTCTAAAATAATATAGTTACCGGAAATAATCTAGATGAAGGTTTGAGATATATATTCTGAGGAACTAATGAGATCCATATGGCTGTTTAACTAGCAATGGTTGTTTTACAAATTAAAGTTTCAGCTAAATGGTTAGGATCCAAAAGCCCATATCTTCTGGCAATAGGGCAATCATGCAAGTATATAGCTCCCAATCATTATGGTGCCAAAACCTCATTTAGTTCATGTAAAAAACTATTGATCCTCCCATTAGAACACACATTATATACTCATATTAATTCCTAAAGCATCAAAAAACTTATCTGCACAAAATTAAGAGAATATATAAAACCCAATTTAAACTTAATTGGATATGGTTTTTAAATGTTGGAATAAATAATCTCAAAAAGACAGCTAGTATTCAAACAGCTCTAGCTAGTTTTTACATGTTGAAGAGCTCTTGCTTCAACTTCTATTTAAGCCCCAGGTTGGCCTACAATTTGCATGGGATTACACTAATCTTGCTACCTACAACATAGTGCTTTGTTAAAATTAAATGAAGTGAAAACAAGCATTCTACTCCTACTTACGTTATATCATCAAAAGTGAATAACTTAAAACATGGGAAAGTCTTTTCATACTAAGTTAATATGAAGGGGAGCCTACCTTGCCTGATTGTTCGGGGGGGGGGGGGGGGGGGGGGGGGGGGGGGCGGGGGTGGGTGGGGTGCACGGGTTGGAGTCGGTGAGACGTGGCGAGCTCAGGAAGCTCAGGGAGGTGCGGCAGAGATCTTTGGATTGTTCCGAAGAGAAAGCGAGGTGATCGAAGTGCCCGC
The DNA here is from genome assembly GCA_030789695.1 of Scilla litardierei. Taxonomy (NCBI): domain Eukaryota; kingdom Viridiplantae; phylum Streptophyta; class Magnoliopsida; order Asparagales; family Asparagaceae; genus Scilla; species Scilla litardierei. The sequence continues at coordinate 175,272,286 of CM061139.1, read as the reverse complement.
GAGAGGACCGAAGTTGCTTCAAGAAATAGTGGAGGAGGATGGAGCTCGGCCTCTACGCGTCACTCGTCGGAAGGAGTGGGAAGAAGGCCGGAGGAGAAGCCGTGGACAAACGATGTTGTTCTCGTTGGTGTTGGAGCTCTCGGTGCAGACGGAGGGATGCGTGAGAGATCAGCCGGAGGGATGTGAGAGAGATCGTTGTTAGGGAGGGGGGGCATATATGCACGTTCGATGCTCATAAAATCGCCATTCCCTTCTCGTTTTATTTCAGCTGGCTGTTGAAATATGATGGTCAAAAGAAACATCTTATCACTTTTGCTTTTGGCGGTTGAAGTTCGAAATTAAAGGGTCTCACTCTTGGATTGTTGCTTGTTGAAGTTGACGTAAAGCGTCGTGCACCCGTGAACTTTTGAGTGACTGCAGTGGCTTTCCGTCACATCACTCAAAATTGTCCAGCCCGTGACATAAAGACCAGCCCGTGCAAGCTCAAATTGTCAAGTTGGGAGGCAACTGTCTCCTTTCGTCGCGTCACATCGTTTCCCATTCCGTGCACACACCGAATGCTATTCGGTGGGGATAGCACGCGCCAATTGGAAAAAAGACTCACCCCACACGGGCCACATCGAACCGTACTCGGTGTATTTAGTCCATGTCATTTCTTTAAAATTAACCGGCCTTAAGGGATTTTGAGTGAGTGCGCGCAGCTCGGTAAGGGCCATTTTGCTCATACGATATTACAATAGGGGCTAATATGAAAAACTAAAAAAACCCCAATGTTCCGCTCCATCCATTTTATAAAATCCCGTCAGAGTCTCCGACATATCGGAGAAACCGCCAGCTCTCCCTCCACATTTCCAGCGCTCTTAATCTCACCAAGTTCGGCGCCCAGATTTACACCCTCTCACCTCAAAATGGACACCACCACCAACACCGCCAACACAAGAGCCGCAGCAACAACGCCCAGATCCTTCCCATTCAACCTCCTCCTCCTCATTCGCCACCTCATAATCTCCTTCGCCGCCCTCCTACCCCTCCGCCGCCGCCGTTTCTTTTCCTTCGTCGCCGTCCGCGACCTCCACCTCTCCCTCTCCCTCCTCTCGTCTGACCTCACCCCGACCTCCCTCTCCCTCCCAAATTACCATTCCACCATCCACTTCTGGATCCCATCCCCATCCAAACCCAAATCCAAGCCCCCACTCCTCCTCATCCACGGATTCGGCGGCAACGCCAGGTGGCAGTTCGAGAAGAACATCCCCGCCCTCTCCGCCGCCTTCGACCTCTACATCCCCGACCTCCTCTTCTTTGGCGACTCCGGCACCTCATCCTCCAACCGATCCGTCGAGTTCCAATCCAAATGCCTCGTGGAATCCATGTCTCGACTTGGCATCGGGAAATACTCGGTCGCCGGAATCAGTTACGGTGGGTTCGTGGCGTATCGGGTGGCGGAAATGGCGGGGGAGGAGACGGTTGATAGGGTGGTGATAATGACGGCGGGGGTTTGTACGGACGAGGAGGAGAGGCGGCGGCTGGTGGAGAAAGAGGGGAGGGACGTGTGCGACGTGCTGCTGCCGACGCGGCCGGAGGATCTGATGGAGCTGGCCAGGAGGTCGATGTACCGGCCGCCCAGATGGATGCCGGAGTTCTTGCTCAGAGATTTCATTGAGGTCAGTTGGAATCAAGAATATTTTTTATTTACTTGTTTTTACCCTTTTAATTGATAGCTTTTAAACTTAAATGTATTTGATTTATTTAATCATGTTCAAATGATATTGATAGACATTCATGAAAACGTGGTATTTACAGTGAAATTCTTTTTTGAATTTGCTCTGAGATTGATAGGTTAAATTTTGAAAATGTTGTTGCATCGAGATCTCATATATGTTATATGATAGTCATTATTCTCAGCGGAAATGATTAAAATGCAGCTAAAGTTTGAAATTTGAGGGTTAAAACAAATTTTTGGATCTTGAGTTGCCAGATGCTGGGGGATGCTACTTGGTGTTTCTAGCATTTTGGTTGTTTGTTTTTTAGTGGAAGATTTTGCGTCTTTGCTTGTTTTTCGTTGGGCCCCATACCAGAAGTGTTTTGTAATATGGTACTGTATTGTTATTAGTCGATCTGGATTTTGGGATCTGTATCATACAAAATGGGCAACTATATAAATTAATGAGATGTCAGACCTGTAATATTTAATTAAAATTATTTTAAATATGTACATAACTTTATTAGATCTGGCTTGATCTCTTTCAGTCTTTCAGATCCTGGTCGGATCTAACGGATCATGTAGACCGATTATGTAATTTCATGTGTCATGTTGGAGGTCCCTGTTGGCTTATGATCACCAACTGTCACCGCATCTTCCTTTCTCGAACCTGCAGCCAAAATGGCGGGAAACCCAACGCGTGAAACAAATAGCGGTCCCGAACAAGCAAGTACGTGACTTATTTTGTGACTCTCCCGACCTTTTGGACGTAACAAATTTTGTCACATTAATTAATTATTAATAAAAATTTATTCCGCTACCTTTAAAAAGCCAGAAATTAACCCTCAGAGTATGACATGGAACGGCAGAAGATCTCTTTTATATGGAATCGGTTTAGGGCCTGTCCTTTTGCTAAGAATAGGGGCAGGAATGAGAGTATGGACACTATTCCTGCACTATTCACCATATTCCAAGTTTGTATTCCAAACGGTTGTTTTTTTGGGTGTCGAATAGAATCCTACGTGGCTATTCCAATTTGGTAATGATGAGCACTTTTGTATTCCAAGCTTTTTGCTTGGAATACAATGAAATCCTTGGGAATGGTGGGCCCCTCTCTCTCATCTCTCTCTCCTCCCTCCAACTTATCCTCTTTCCACTTTTTCATTCAAACTCTCCAATCCCAAAAGAACACAAGAATAGAAAGTGGACCCCACTTTCTATTCCAAACCATCATTCCATACTCTATTCCACCGAAAAGAACACAAAACTACATTTTCTCTCTCCTGAGAATACAACATTTCCCTCTATTCCATTTTTCCTTTTCCTGGAAAAGAACATGCCCTTAGCTCTTATTTGCTTTGGACCATTTACTGGTCTGTTGGGACGGCAAACGGGTCGGGTCGGGTCGGGTCGGGTTCGGGTCGGGTCGGGTTTGACCCGACCCGAATAAGGGTAACCCGAACTCGACCAGAATTAAATTCGGGTCAGGGTTCGGATACCCGTACCCGATTCGACCGTAACCCGGGTGACCCGCACCTGACCCGGTTTGTCTTACGGATCGGGTACGGGTCGGGTTCGGTGTGAAAGAGTGATTATTTTGCAAAAAAGGTCGGGTTTGGGTCGGGTTTGGGTCGGGTCCGGGTCGAGTTCAGGGTGAAAAGAATGAAATACGGGTCGAATTCGGGTCAACCGGGTCGAGGGGTCAAACCCGTACCCGACTCGGATTTTTATCCGGGTCGATCGGGTTGACCCGAATTCGACCCGACCCGGATTAGCCCCTACCCATACCCGACCCAAGAGGCCGGGTTCGGGTCGGGTCGGGTCTATTTTGCCACCCCAGACGAGCGAATTGAATCAAGATTCGCATGAGCTTGATTAGTCAAGTTAATAAAAAGATGAGAAAGGAAGAAATAATTTGATATACTTTTTTAAAAGAAGAAATTAATATCAACATTTTTCATTTTTCATTTTCTTAACTCATGCATGCTCGCCGTCAAAATTAAGCCTCATATTTCTATATTTATTGTTTTTATTTTTGTGATATAAATTAGAGCATCAGCTTATTGATTAGTACTGCTTTAAAATTTAATTTTGTCCAAAAAAAATTAATTTCAGTAAAAGATATTTCCTTTTCTTTTCTCTCTCTTTTTGGAAATCATTGGTAATATCTCCTTTATAGATTCAGTAAGTACGTCTTATTACAAGTTTGATAAATCTATATATAAGTAAATATAAGAATGAGATATAGTTTTGTTTTTTATTTTTTTATTTTTTTCATAATATTTGTTTTTCTATTGTCAGAAGGTGTTCTTTGTTATATTTATTTTTCTATTTTCTTTATTTTTCCATTTTCCGCATCATGAAATTAGCGTTGGACCATCAAAGGATGCAATACAAGTAGGAAGCTAAGCCAGTTCCCTTTTATAGTTTTACTAGAAATTGCCCGTGCACTTGGTGCACGGAGCAAAAATAACCACCAACGAACATGGCCGCAATGCATGCGCGGAACCGGGAAGGAGCGAAAAGCGTGTGTGTGCATGTCGGCAACGTCGGATGGTAAAATGAGAGTGAATGCACGGACCCCCAAAAACCAACCCACACAGTAAGGACGCGGGACCCACACGGGTGTTTCGATGAGTGCAAAAACGGGTGAAAATGAGAATAGTCGGTTTAAGTGTGTGTAGTGTCTTGAGGTTTTTTGGTTTTTTTGCTTGGGGGTGTGATTTTGGGTGTTTGGGTTTGTGTGTGTTTTTGGGGGGTTGGGTGGAGTTTTGTGTTTTTGGGGTTTTGGGTTTAAGAAGGGTGTCCCATGTGGCAATGTGACATTGACACATGGGACAAAGATTCAAAAACATCCATCAATTGTAATATAGATATAACATGACATTGGTTATTCTCTACAACAAAAATCATGTGGGACAAAAGTGCAAATCTTGTATGTGATCTTTTATATTATATGAAGAAAAATATATCACGTTATCAGATATAAAATTGATCTCTCGGATGTCATATGATACTCATTGTTCTCTTGTATCTTATTTATGAAATCGATAAACCTTCTATACTTAAAAACATTATTAATTTTGTCAGTGCTTTAAAATTTGAGTAGCAATCTTCCGATGGCATTAATTTGTTATCTTGTCTCTTTTGTTCAGGTAATGTACATGGATCGAAGGAAAGAGAGAGTGGAGTTGTTGAAAGATTTGCTAGCAAATGGGGCCGGAGTTAATCCTCTTCCAGTTCTTAAGCAGGTAACAATATTGAATTTTCACTTTCATTTTTTTCTTTTTTAGCTATTTCAATTTCAAAAATAAAATGACAGCAGTATCATCAAGCAGATAGAAGCTACTCAAGTAGGATTTAGAATTTAGAGGGGGCTTCTCTTGAGATTTCCACGTCACTAGTCGGTTCTGAGGATGCGAAATCGATAAAATAAATCAACAAGAATGCTTTCCTACTTAAAATCGGTTAACCAGTTTATTTTCTACATTTCCTAGCGGAAGTTCCATCAGTGATCCCAATACCTTATTTCGATATACTCGAAATGAATGTTTCCTTCCTTCCTCTGTATATAGTAAATGGATAATTAAACCGATCAAATGCCAAGAAGCTTTATAAAAACACTTCCAGCGACTTTGAATTTGGATGAAATTAAGCTCTTCCTTTAGATGGGGTTCCATGTGACCGCATGTGTAAATAACTCCTATTTTTAACATAAATGGGTCACATCTCTACATCATATTTATCATCTTTCTTTATAGGTTGAATAGGAAATTTTCAAGAAGAAAATTCAAACTATGTGTGCAAAAGAGAGAAACGTGAAACTCTTAATTCAGATCCCCAAGTCTGCATGTCAACTTTCTCATTTTAAACTACAAAGACCACTAAGTTCTAAATCTATCCCAATTAGCTGTTGCCACCACCACCACCACCACCACCACCACCATCTTAGCCTTCATCCCAAAAAAAATTGTGGTCGGCTTCATGAACTCAATGAAAAGAATGTTGGATCATAGTCACATTGGATTGCGATGTCGGATATTCTTTTTTTACGCATTACGATCTAAAACTTTTTCTTCGATCAAATCAAAATCTTTCATGGCCCTCCTTATCATTTTCATCTATGATTTTTTTTGCGTCCACCTCTCTTGTTCTTGATCTCTACATTCATATATTTTGTCTTTTTAACATATGTCTCAATAAGCCTTCGGCGTATATATGATCAACCCATCTAAAACGACGTTCTTCCATCTTATCCTATAAAGGAATCACACATGCCTTTGCTCGGATATTCTTTTCTCTTATTGTATCTTTTCTAGCATTTCCACTTATCAATTGTGACATTTGCATCTTGAACCATATCCAAACATTGTTCATGCTTTTTGATAATTAACCGACACTCTATATCATATAATAAAACTGGTTTAATCACTATTCTATAAAATTTATCATTTAACCACAACGGTACATTTTGATTGCATAACATTTCTATTGCGGCTCTACACTTCAACCATTCTACTTTAACTCTATAATCAATGTTTTTTAATCTATGCATACTCTTGGATAATTGATCTGAGGTACTTAACTCACTTACTGATATATTTTCTTCATCCAGCTACATCGTGTTATGATCTTCATGTCTCGATTTACCAAACTTACATTTTATATACTCGATTTTGTTTATGTTAAGTCTGAAACCTCGAGTCTTCAATTTCTGTCTCCAAAATTTTAACTTTACATTTACATCACTTTTGTTCTCTTTTATTAAAACAATATCGTCTGTAAATAGCATGCATCAAGACATCTCTGAACATATCTAGTGAGCCGATCGATCACTAAAGCAAAGAGCATGAGATTCAGAGCCGAGCCTTGATGTAACTCAATGATGGTCAGAAAGTTTTTTGTCAATTAACCACAAGGCTTCACACAATGGAAAAAATATGGAAGGAAAAGAGAGCAAAATTTAGTATAACAAGTTCATGCTAAGAGAAAAGATATTATTTTCACATCTTATTTGAAAGAAATTTGTTTAATATCTTTCCTAATCCTAGCCAAAGTAGCTAAAAATTTATAATGTGGTGTTAGGTATTATCTATTACAGTTTAAAAGACCATAAGTAGAGTTAATTACAAATGGGTGTTGTATGTGTCCCATTTAGATAAAAAAAACTTAGATGAAGTTTGTGATGCGGCGCGGGTCATGGAGGGGGCGCGCGAGTCCAATGTGTCAAGGAGGCCGGTACAAGTGTATCAAAGGAGGAGGCGACTCGGGTTCACCACAGGTCCGGTGTCAAACTTGTAATTTCGGAACTACGAGAGGGGTCGTTTAGTAATTCAATAAATGGCTAATTCCCCCCTTAAGTAAGGGCCGGCCGGCCCTAGGAGGGTTATGGAAGAATTGATCTGAAGGTAATTTTATTTCCTAGAACCCTAGAGCAATTTTTCCTTTAATCTCAAATTGTTAGACTTGCTTTAGCTCCGATGGGCCAAAGTTTTCTGTCTGTAAGGCCGGAGTTTAAAGTAAACCCGGTCCCCCATGGCAAAATGCACATCCCTCCGGTGCTCATCCGCCTTGGCTTTCATGATTTGCTGGGCCAGCACTAAGTGTTTCTTCAAATCCTCCAAATACATGTCCCGCTCCCCAAGATGCTCCTCTACCTGTGGCACGAAAGTGGTACCTCTACAGTAGTGGATGAACTGTGGTGGTCCTGTCCATACAAAATCCGAAAAAGAGTACTCTGCGTCGCCGAGTGGTACGAGGTGTTGTACCAATATTCTGCCCATGCTAAACACCTGGCCTACTGCTTTGGCGAGTCTGAAGCAAAACACCTCGAATAGGTCTCCACACTCCTATTCACCACCTCTGTCTGACCGTCTATCTGTGGATGATATGTTGTGCTCCTCCTCAGTTTGGTCCCCTGAACCTTGAACAGCTCCTGCCAAAAACTGCTCAAGAATACTTTGTCGCGATCAGATACTATAGAAGCAGGGAAACCATGCAGGCGGACCACCTCCCGCATAAAGGCTGTAGCTACTGTCACGGCCATGTATGGGTGCTTCAGTGGCACGAAATGTGCATACTTGCTGAGTCTATCCACCACCACCAATATGGAATTATAGCCTTCTGATCGTGGTAACCCCTCAATGAGGTCCATGCCGATATCCTTCCAAACTCTCCCGGGAAGGGCCAATGGCTGTAGAAGTCCCGCCGGTGCCATTGCCATGTACTTGTGACGCTGACAGACGTCACACTCGGCTATCATCTTAGCAATGTCTTTCTTCATGTCTGGTCAATATAGCTCCCTAGACATCCTTTGTAGGTCTGTTGTATCCCTGAATGCACTCCGATGGAGCTGACGTGGAACTCCTGAAATATCAGTGGTATATGTGTGGAACCCCTGGAAATCACCAGTCTCCCCTGGTAAATTAGTCGCTACCTACTCATGGTGTACCCCGAAAATTTCGCTGAACTATGCTGCAATGCTTCCCGTATCTGTGCTAAGCCCGGATCGACCTCAATCTCTCTGCTCAATGGCTCACAGTCTAGGAGTACTGGTACGGAAATGGATGCTATCTCTGCTGGCTCCTCTCTGCGGGACATGGCATCTGTCGCCTTGTTCTCCAAGCCTGGTCGGTACTTAATCTCGAAAGTATAATGGACCAGCTTGGAGAGCCACTTCTGATGTTCTTAAGTAACCATGCACTGCTCCAACAAATACTTCAAACTACGCTGGTCGGTCATCACTATAAACCTTCTCTCCAACAAATAAGGCCGTCATTTTTAGATGGAGAGCACGATCGCCATCAACTCCCGCTCATATACTGATTTCAGCCTCGCTCGTGCTGACAGAGTCTGACTGAAATATGCAATAGGTCTCTGATCCTGCATCAGCACCGCCCCCAACCCAAGTCCTGAAGCGGCAGTGTCTATCACGAATGACCTACTGAAATCTGGTAGTACCAAGACCGGCACGGTCGTCATCGCCTGCTTCAGGGCCTCGAATGCCCTGGTTGCCTCTTCACCCCAGTGAAAGTTGTCCTTCTTCAACTGCTCTGTAAGCGGCCATGCTATCGAGCTGTACCCATGGATGAACTTTCTGTAGTATCCTGTCAGGCCCAAGAAGCCCCGCAGGCCTCGAAGTGTGGTAGGTAACGGCCAGTCTAACATTGATGTAATCTTGGCCTGATCTGCTGTCACCCCCCCCCTCAGCTGAGACGATATGCCCCAAATACTCTACCTGTGGCTGACCAAATATGCACTTCTTCTTATTTGCACACAACTGCTGGTCCTGCAACTCATGTAACACTGCCTGCAGATGCCCCAAATGCTCCTCCACACTGCGATTGTATATCAAGATGTCGTCAAACAATACCAGGACAAATCTCCGTAGGTAGGGCCGAAACACCTTGTTCATCAATGCCTGGAATGTCGCTGGAGAGTTCGTCAAGCCAAACGGCATAACGAGGAACTCATGGTGCCCCTCATGAGTCCTAAAGGCCGTCTTGGGCACGTCATTTGTCATCATCAGTCCTAAAGGCCGTCTTGGACACGTCATCTGTCCTCATCCGTATCTGGTGATAACTTGACTTGAGATTGATTTTAGAAAAACATGCCGCTTCGTGGAGCTCGTCAAGAAGCTCGTCGATCACCGGAATATGAAACTTATCTGGGACAGTTTCCTTATTCAAAGCCATGTAGTCCACACAAAATCTCCAGCTTCCATTCTTCTTCTTTACTAACAAAACCGGGCTAGAGAAGGGACTCGTACTCGGCTGAATCACCTCTGCTTGCAGCATGTCCTCTACTAACTCTCAATCTCGTCTTTCTACACCTGGGGATACCTGTAGGGATGCACGCTGATGTGGGGACATACCCTCTCATAAGACAGTGGCGTGCTTGTAGTCTCGGTGTGGTGGTAATCCCTGTGGAGTCTGAAATACATCCCCGTACTGGCTCAATAGCTGCTCTATCTCTGGTGTCACTGCCTGAGCGTGATCCTCCCTCTGCTCTACTATCGCCACCGCATGTAGCTCGACTAGAAATCCACCCCTTATTGTGTGTATTGCTCGTGTCATGGCCTTGTAGGACACTAAAGAACGACAGCTGATGGGATCTCCATGCAAGACCACTGTTCTCCCTCCATCCTGGTACTCCATCCTCAGCATTTTCTAATTCGTCCTGGTCTCTCCTAATGTTTGCAGCTACGTCATCCCTCGGATGACATCAGTGCTCCCTAACTCCAAGAGAAGAAAATCCGTGACAATCTGCAACTCCTGTATCGTCACGATCACACCTCGACAGACGCTGCTACTGTGTGTCACCTGACCTGTGCCCAGCACTACTCCATACATCCATGTGTCGCTCAGCTGCAGTCTCTTCTCTCTCACCAACTTGCTAGAGATGAAATTGTGGGTGGCCCCACTGTCTACCAACACGATCACCTCCTGGTCGTCCACCTGTCCAACCAATTTCTTGGTGTTGTTTGGTGTGAATCCCACCATGGAATTGATGGATACCTCTGCCAAATCCAAGTGCTAGTGCTCAGCCACCTCCTCATCCTCCTCAGCCTCTAGTACTACTACATCATCCTCCTCATTATCATCGTTCACTGTTAGTATTTGAAGAGTCTGATCCCCACAGCGGTGTCTTGGAGTAAATATCTCATCACACTTGAAACATAGTCCCTTCGTCCGCTTCTTCCGAATCTCCGCCTCAGTCATCCTCCGTACCTACCCCCTGGCAGTGGCTCTGGTCTCCTGTCCCTGTTGCCCGCGGCAACGGCTGTATCCCCTGGACAGGAGCGGCCCCCTGGGTAGGAGTAGCTTTCTGTCCTCCAACTGGCGTCTGTCCACGAAAAGCAGTGCCTCCCCACGCCCCACTGGCTCTCCTCTCAGTCTCCTGATGGTCCTCGACCATCATAGCTGAAGTCATCATCCCTCGCAGGCCCACTGGCTGCAGCTGTCTCAGTTCAGATCTAACCGTGGGCTTCAGTCCCTTCATAAAGCAGCCCTCTAAAGATTGTCCCGAGACTCCTCGAACTCGGTGGTAGAGTGACTCAAACTTCTTGATGTGAAGAACAGATCTGAAATTACCATTAAATGCTAGAATAATTTAGCTAAAGAAAATCTAACAATAGGAGATTAAAGGGAAAATTGCTCTATGGTTCTAGGAAATAAAATTACCTTCAGATCAATTCTTTCATAACCCTCCTAAGGGCGGTCGGCCCTTACTTAAGGGAGGAATTAGCCAATTGTTGAATTACTAAACGACCCTGCCTCGTAGTTGCGAAATTACAAGTTTGACATCGGGCCCGTGGTGGACCCGAGTCGCCTCCTCCTTTGATACACCTGAACCGGCCTCCTTGACTCATTGGACTCGCGCATCCCCTCCATGACCCATGCCGCATCAGCTTGTTAGTACAAAAGTGCCTGAAGTGCCTTATATAAATTTGAAATATTTTAAGGGACTTTAGTTACTTCTTGAACATTTTGTTTTTGCTTGTATGCTATTCCAAATGCAAAATAACCGAATATTAGTTACAAGCTTTTCTGTAAGACATTTGAACTGAAAATTCAAAATAGATATTTTCTTCATTTTTATGCAGCTTTTGCCTATTTTTCCATGAAATGGATACTAACGTGATCCTATGTTGCATGTGCTATATAGAATCCCGTCCCTTCAAGTTTTTCGCACACTCTCTTCCAGACAAAGCAAAACAAGCACTCGAAAAGCTTACAAAGAGCCACTTCATGAGAATCTTCGGGATCACTTCAGCGCAAACAAACATACAAACATACTCTTAATATTGTTCAATATATAACAAAACGAAGTACAAGAGAGAATCTAAATAACCACTAGTTCAAAAAATAGGTTTGCCTGATTTACTCAATTTTCTAATTTGATTTAGTTTCAAATTAAAACATCTTCATCAAGAATCGCATCGTTCTTCATCAAAAAGAATTGCATTGCTCATAGATGGCTAAATCTTAGCGAAATTTGTCCAAGCATCGTGAATTTGTTGAAGATGTAGAATATAATCTAGACTTTAACAAAGTTGTAACTTCACAGACCTCCTTGCTGGCTGGTCAGCATGGGCATTTGTTTTTGTTTTTGGTGTTGGGCAGCACCCCTATGCGGTGGCTCATGTGGTAGAGCTCTCGAAAGCTAAATGCGTTCTAAGGTCTGATTATGCATTCAATTTATCTGGCACAAGTACAATAAGAATTTTCATTAGATTTCATGTATTTATATGTGGACATATCTTGCGTAATCTGTAATGTCTTACACAGTGAAAAATCTTAGTATGACAGTTGTGAACGTATGCAATATTTGCGGAACTTTGTAAATGTTTTTTTGTTTCTATGTGCTGGTTCCTTTTCTTGCTTGCTTGCTTGATTTATTCCTAACAGAACTACATGTTAGACTCAAACTGAAGGCAAATCTTATGCTGGCAGATTTTGGTAGGATGGATATGGGTTTACGTTTGATGTATCTGCTGCGAATCTTTAACTTACCCCTTTAACACTGCTACATTGTTTGTTTGTTTTCATCTGAGTTTACTTATAATTAATTTGGATATTTTTTGTTTTTATTCCTGATTCCAGGAGACGCTCATCTTATGGGGTGATCATGACACTGTGTTCCCGGTCCAATTGGCTTATAAATTGCAAAGGTGCGTATTCTTGATCGTTTGTTTCTTGTGACTGAGAGTTTTTAAAGAAACGTCTACCGAGTATTGGTTTGCTCTTCTGCTTTATTAGAGCATCCCCCCCCCCCCCCCCCCCCCCCCCCCCCCCCCCCCCCCCCCCCAAACAAACACACACCATAACTCCATTTATGGAGTGTTTGTGTCTCCAACCACACTCTATAAAATCTCCAAATTTGGAAATCGCTACAGTAACATTCCAAATTTGGAGTGTTTGGATAAATGAAGAGACACTGCAAAAAACGATTGGAGAAGAGAGGGAGAGAGTGAAGATATAGAGATAAAGAGGGTGGATATATATTGGAGGGGAGAGAGATATTGGAGATATAGGGAGGGGGTATCTATAGAGCTTTGTCCAATTCTCATCCTTCATAATGATAATATTCCTAGATTATTCCAATCCAACACTCCATGGGTTGGATTGGAGATGCTCTAAGGTGAACACATTGCTACATTGACCATAACTGTTTATAAATTAATTAATTGGGATATTATGGATCCTTTTTAGTACGGATTCAAAGGAAGGCCAGGGAGGCATGGGCCCTTCCTCTTCAATTTCGGAAAAAAAAAATCCTTTCTAAATTGTGTATATAACAGTTTATATTACAAGCTAGACCTGAATCAAAGCAATATCATTCTTAAGTCTTATGTTGGTAATATCCGCACAAATCATTTCGAAGAAAGAAATGCTAACGAGAATTTTCTCACTTACGTGGAAACAGACATTTAGGGGCGAAGGCAAGGGTAGAAGTTATCAAGGATGCGGGGCATGCGCTGCCGTTGGAGAAGCCTGAGCTTGTCAACTACCTGATCGAACGGTTCTTATCGCAGCCGAGTTGAGGTACACCGACATGGCCATGTACATTGAATCAGCTCCTGTGCACAATAGATTCGGAAAACTGTAGCATTTGTAGGGAGAAAGGGCCGCTGGCTCTTCATTTGCAATAAACTATGGTTATGATGCTCTAGGTCGAATCTTTGGCTAGCTGGATAATGGCTAGCTGGATGATGGTAAATTGTTAAAAAAATGCCCTTTGATAAAAAATTAAAAACTTCACAAAACCACCTCTAACTTTCGCAAGAGTCTGGGCTTAATCTATGAAAACCACACTAAACTATTCACGGATTCAATGATACAACCTTCTAAATTTAAAAATTCACATAACTTTGCTTAGCTTTTGATTATTCATGGTAACATCTTTTCAGCAAAACTATCACAAACTTTACCATTGTTTATCAAAACTATCATAAAATTTACAATTATATATAGAAACTACCCTAATTTAAGCTGAATTTGGTAAAACTATTTATACTTTTATAAATTAGGGAAATTTTGGAGAATTTCTAAAGTTAATAGTTGTATTACTTCCGTGAATAGTTGCAGGTAGTTTGCATAAATTAAGCAAGTTTCTTTTTTAAAAAAACTACCTCCAACTGCATAAATTACTTTTAAAAAACATCTCAAACTATCTATTTCTCAAATAGGTTCTTAAACAACATTAACAATATTTTGTGGAATAACTTTTAGCCCATTTGTACATGAGAGGCTGCTACTGGGCATCACTAAACCTTTTGCTTTAAAAATAAAAAAAATAGTTGAAATGAATGAAAAATAACAAAAAATCATTGACCGACCACGTTTAGATCAAATGAAACATTTCATTGCATGATTGAACCTATCTTTCATTGTTCATGTTTAGATAAAAAATCCAGCAAAAAAATGATTTGAATATTACAAAATAATAATAATAAATCCAAAAGAAATTCCAAGACGGCATTTTGAACCATCCAAAGATTGGTATATGTTCACATCTAGTAATCAACCAGTCTTTGCCGAAGTCAATTTGCTTCATCTGGATTCAGATGCACCTCCGATCCAAGGACGGATTAGATTTGTTGGATCCATGTGATACAAAATGTTCATATATGTTTGAAGTTCAAACAGAAACGATACACAAATGTTGCAGAACAATAAAAAAACGAATGCAACTTGAGGTGATTTTCGCTGAACTAAAAGAATATTGTACCTTATAACGATGGTCGGAGTCCCCAGCATCAATGAGCAAATGATCATAATGCAACGGATTGATCGATCACCGCAAATCCTTTTGAGTAATTGTATGCGAACAAATAAAGACTGAATAATAAAGATTGAAGAATTTTGTTATTGACCTGCACATCCTAGATTGAAGAACTGAGCTGTGGCCTCATTCTCTTCAAACAAAGGCATGTTAGACTCATCGATGTCATTCAATGGGAGGGACCTTAACGATTGGTTTCACTTTGAAATTGATTTTGCGAACCGTACTATCCTGAATGGAATGATGAGATACTTTCTACTTGTTTGACGATGAGGAATACATCCTCCACTCTAGCATCATGTCATGTTTTTTTGTTAAGAACATTGTGGCATATCTTTCCATGAGAATGGTTTGATAGCCTTTTACGCTTCTTTTTTTACATCGCCCTTCTTCTTTTGAATATGTGTCGGTCGATGTAATTCTTATACGAGTGTCAAGTGGGGAATGAGGTGATTTCCTCCTTGATCACAATCTAAGCCGTCAACACCCCCATGTAGACGTTTTTATCTACTAAACATTCAAAAATATGCAGTTGTTGTTTTTATTACAACCGCATATTTTGAATGTTCAGAGTAAATATCTCGCGATGAGGTACGAGCGCTTCCTTTCTTTTTCCGGTAAAATGTCGGGCCAACCCCAATTCTTCATCGTGGTTGGACTCAATTGACTGAGGTTGGTTTTGATCAGCTCCATTTTTTTCTCCGGATAAACTAAAGCCATAAGTAATGTAACATATTTCTCACCTTTAGTTTATGAAAACAAACTTAAACTATTCACCGTTTTAAAATTATTATCCCTAACCTTTGAAATTCATTAGTGTTAGGATAGTTTTAATTAAATAAATACTACAGGAATGTTTTAACAAATTTCTAAAATTAAGGATAGTATTTTAAAAATAATAGATACTTCTAGTATCGTTTTCGTAAATGAAGCCCATATTCCAGCTACCAAACTTGAGCCTGGCATACGATGACGCAGTCTAACTGTGACATTTATTGGTCAGCTACCGTGCCCTAATCTTCTTGCTGGTTGGAAGAAAGTAAGATCTCTACGGATGCATGGCCGTTGTATTCATTCCTCACTACCCTAGCAGATAGCAGGGAGAATAATAAGGGGGTAGAATTCGGATCCGAGAGCTGAAAGACTGGGCATATTCCTCATGGGATCTCCTCAATCATATGGATTGGGTGTTGCACCGTTCGGCTACTTGTCGTCTAATCTATACATCATAGTCAGCAAAAGCATAAGCAAGACAAACATGGCGGTCACGGTTTCAACTCTTCAGAGACGCTCAAATTGAAACTTGAAAGATAATATATATAATTTCAAATGGCAGAGAAAATAATAATAAAATGAGCTCATCCCATTCCAAACAAGAGTGCTATATATAAGATTTTAAAAGGAACATGTTATTAACTCATCCCAAGCGAGAATGCTACCTATAACATTTTAAAGGAATATTTTACCTATCATACATTGTATAAAGACATATAGGCATGATCAAAGTTACCCTTACATCACCTCAAAATTGGTGTGAGGGTTAAGCATTCACTTCCCATAAAAAAGTATGAAGCAAAATGCATAGAATTTTTTTAAAAACAATCGAGAAACAGACGAAGGCATATGTTCATCTGTTAGTCGTTTTAAAGGTAAATCCGTTAGTAATTGTTACCATTTTTACATTCATTTATTTTCAAGTGTTTGGACGCAGACTAACCTTCGGTTTCTTTCTTCATAAGCGCAAGGAGAACATTAATACAAATGATCTAAATCTAAATTTAATTGTGTATTTGTTGTGAAGGGTTGAGGGCTAGGAAACTCCTAGCCTCGTATATATAGACTTCTTATTGGATACAAAGTAGGTGGATACCCAATATACCCATTGGGCCCAATTCATAACACTTCTCCTTATCCAACCATCGTTGTATACTCAATATATGATACTGCAGGATCCATAGTGCTTATGAGTATCATAAGGTGTGGATACTTCCAATTCCTAAGTTAGGGATAATTGAATCGTTAAAACATTTGGCTATGGAAACCCCGGTGGAAAAAACCAATAGCCAAGAAAAAAGAGTACAATTCTTCATAACTTCCCCTGATTTGTGGAAGTATATAAGGATGAATACTTTTGGATCCAGAGTCAATGAGGTTGCCTCGTTAAAACATTTAGCTATGGAAAACCCAGTGGGAAAAACCAATAGTCAAAGAAAAAGAGTACAACAATACATTTGACTCCCCCTAATCTGTACAAGCTTCAGGCTTGCAAATCTCCTAGGTATCTATACACCAATCTCATCTTACAACATTCTGAGAATAAATACAAAATACAAAGTATCGCTCATCTATACAAGTATCGCTTATATATGACAGCTACTGAATCTAAGTGAACTCTTCTGAGGAGGGGTGGTCTGCAGACTTGATAGATAGCTCCATGTCTCTAATCTCTGACCCAGTTATCACTGTGTCTGTGAGGTAGTCAGAGCGTAGCTAAGCATACTCTTGGTTTGCTTCTTGAATGATGAGCTTCTCGGAATGGTAGGATTGATGTTGCATTAGTAGCATGCTTTGCAGATCTCCAGGAGTTGGTTGTTCCTTTGTCATAGTCATCGCGCTGATCTGTACCATGTATCTGTAAATACATTTAACATGGAGGATGATCCTTGACCCTTAGAGATAGCACAGAAGCTACATATCTTCGGTTCAGTGGTGCACTACATGCGCTGCACTGTATCTGTCTAACAGATTTACTTCAAACGCTCTCTAGAGACGACGCTCTCTAGAGACACATGAACTTGGCCAGATAAAGGAGTGTTCCAAAAACACTAAAGTAAGGCACTTCAGGACCTAGGATATCATTCCCCTCTTCTAGTGAACGGAAAAGGTCTTAATGTGCATCTATACAACCAATAGGCGTATTTAGTGGATTGCAATTGTCCATGTTTCTTCATCCACTTCGGGTGCATGAAGTTCAATGTCACATGTTTTTCATCTTCAGGATGATAATTTCATGTGTGATTTATCCCCTTCCCCTCAACTCTGATAGAAGCCTCGACCCCTTACCTCAACACATAGTCCAACTGGTACTCAAGACCAAGCATGCCTGCAAAGAAAAAACAAAATTCAATAAGACGAAGATCGAACGGTTAGTGGGCAGAGTTAGATCGACCTTTCGTCCATACTGTCTAGCGCAGCACTGAGTCGGACCACTACCACTTTGCTTTCCTTATCTTCTCTCACAAATTCGACAATGCGTCTGTGGCTTCCTTCTCTGCTTTGGATAAAGGCGTGTCCTCGACCAGACTAAAATCAGGAACACCCCATTCGGTGCAGAAGCTCACCTCGCCTTGAAAAACCACAAATACGAATTCGTCTTCCTAATTTGAATTTGAGGAAGGGAGATCATCAAATAACTTCCTGCCTCTGTAGGCTGTTATCATATACCAACCCAGATTCTTGAGGGGATGAATCGAGAAGAATTAAGTGAACAACCCTATCGTCGGTTCAACCTTCTTCATCGCGCACAGAGCGTTGAAACCGACTAATACCCCTATGGCGTTCGGCATCAGCTGGAAAAGGGAAAGGTTCAATGTACTCAGTAAGTAGCGCATGAAAGGATGCATGTTGAATCGAAGTCCTCGATGTAAGGCTTTGACATAAACCTCAACTTATCGATCATCGGGACGATGAACCATTTCATCCCCCTCTGGCAACATGTTCTGGTAGTCGAGCCGAACATATTTTTCCTATAATTCGAGGATTTGGTCTGCTCCCAATTTGAATATTTGGTTGGCGATCAGGCTAGGCACCACAGCTTCCTTCGTATTCTTCTGTCAGACAAAAGCCGAGCCTCTCCCAGAGACATGGACAGATGCCAAAGCCTTTTTCAAAAGAAGAAAATCTAAGTTAGGAACGATGAATACGATGATTTCAACTTTTTCCTCCGGAACCGTCTTATTTCGACAAGGCGACTTCAACTTGTTGAGACACGTGTTGGAGATCCGAACCGCCTAGTATCTTGGGTTTCGAATCGACGCATCATCTAAATCAGCAAAGTAGACGCTTTGGCACCTCAAACTCAAGTATTAGTTCCTCGACTGCAGTGCCCCATTAATGAGATGTAACGTCATTTGACCCTAACATGAGAACTGTCTGAGCTCGAGCGACGGTGGCCATTGTTGTGTCATTGGACCGGCACTCGAGGGGCTCATTCCGCGAGCGACCAAAGCTCACAGAGCCCACTAAGGAACTATAAAGCAAACTCAGTCTAAGCACACACGCCATTCGATCGTTGCACTCCCGCCTAACGTGCAAGGGATCGGAGGAAGCTCATAAATAATGGGGATGTGGGCAACGGTTACTCCTATTAAAGGGGAGGATCATGGCGCCATAATTGGCTACCGTTATCCTCCCAACGTCACTGAAGAGACCGAGGAGGTCTATAAATATACGGAGAAGGAACAAAACAAAGGGAGGTACGAGATCCGATACTCTAACATTCTATACTCCACATAATATTTCTTCCTCTAAAGCTCACGACGTCTGACTCGAGACGAGCTTCCGTGGGTCGATCTTGGCAGCTCCAAGCTTTCTCCCTTAAGTCCAGTACTAACTTAAGCATCAGAGGGGATTTGGGTCGGAACCTAGATCTGACCCTCCTGACGCTTCCTCGTGGTGTAGATTATAGAGGCTCGATTCAGGTGGAGGCTCGTACGATAACATTTTTCCAGTGGGAAGGTCGCTGCTCCTCAATATCAATTGACCAAGGCTCGATCTATTTAAGGGTCGGACAAGCCTCGCAAGTCGACTACAAACTGTCAACGACCCCAGTTCTATTAACCTTGGGTCCCACTCAACTGGCTGACGAGGCTACAACTCAGCAAAAAGAGCCACGTCAGCATCATTATTGTTTCGGTCATTTTTGGCCTTAACAACTCATGTACGAGTGGGTAATATTTGGACACAGGAGTAGTACGGGTAGATGTATATGGCATATATGTATATATGTAGATAGCTGGATAGATATGTTTATTAGACTATTGTGGTAACTCCGATATGTGTACACATGGTATGTGCATATATTAGTGTAGCAGTGCATCTGGGTACATAATAGTGTGCATATGTGACTATGTGTGTATAAATAAAAATGGTGTGTATATTACTACATACGTATTATGACGACTTGTCTGTATGTATGCATAGATCTTGGACAGGAATGTGTACCTTTATATGTATAGTCTATGGTGTATTGTGTGCATCTATGGGCGTAGTACATATATAGCCTTGTTATATTTTATGGGTAATGAGACCCTTAGATATATCCAGCCCTTGGTTAGACTCTTGACCAAGAAAGCCCACGGACGGATTTTATTTTTAAGGTGGGTAAGATGTAATACACATATACTTGAACTACTATATTGTGTATATTGTTGTACTTATATGAGTATGGATAGTAATATATGTGTATTAATGTACATATATGTGATATATGTATATGTGTGTGATGTGTACGTGTGTTATGGATTTGTACTATGGATATATGTTAAGAGTGAGTATGCATTTATAAGTGTGGATGCATACTAAGAGGTGTGGATGGCTATATGAATATTTAGATGTAATTGGGTTGTAGTATATATAGAGATTGAATAATTAAGTGTAATGATGTATATTAATATGTGTTAATACATTGGATGTATCTTGGATGTGTATGTATGTATTTAAATACATATACATATACATATGTATATGTATGTATAAAAGATAAACATAGGTGTGTGAATGTGTGTGGTGTGAGTATGCATAGTGAGAAGGGGCTTAGTGTGAAAAGGGTAGGAGGTTAGTTGCATTTTTGTAATTAGTGGGGGTGGGTGGGTGGGTGGGTGGGTGTGTAGTAGTAGAAGAGTGTGTAAAGTAATGGCACACTTGTAGTTAAGTATAGGGGGGTGTGTGTAAGGTAAGAGAGTATGTGTAAAGGAATGGCAAACTTGTAAATAAAAGATCAAATTGAATGGCATTTATTTAGGAGGATTAAGAACGGCATGAGATGTAATTACCATACAAAGTTAGAGGGTATTTAGTTAAAAACTTTGTGCAATGGCAAACTTGTAAATAAAGGGGGCTTTAAAAGAGATATTTTTATTTCTTTTTTCTTTAATCTTCTACACTTCTCCTTCTTTCCTTTTCTTTTTCTTTTCATTTTCCTTTTCTCCCTTTCCTTTCCTCATTGGGGCCGAATCCAAAAAGGAAAGAAACAAATGAGAGAACAGAAGGAAGGAGGAGTGATGAAGGGAGAGAATTAAGTAGAATCCTTTAAAGGCAAGAGAAGATGATGAAAGGAGGAGTCATCCACATTTCTATCAGGTAGGATTTCATACTTAGTGCCATAAATTTTAATTTGGGAATGTTGTAAAAATTGTAGCACTAATTAACTAAATGTTGTAATTTTTAGTTGCAATCAAGTGAAAGCTAGCATTTTTCTTTAACAATGTTGCATATTTGTGTCAAAGGTGGGATCTTGCATGGTTTTCCTAACTAGTTCCATAATTAGTTTTCATAAGGATAGAATCTTTTACTATAAATCCTTAATGATTCCTATCATGTTACATGTGGCTACTAAAGCATGCACCTTCTTCAAGTTCCTTAATTAAATCTATTGAAGCTTGTATCTTTATTCAAGTCCCTTGTGATGATATGTTGTGGGAATGGTTAGGGATATGTAAGAAAGTGTTGTTGTGGGATTTGTAGTGGCATGGCTATATTTGCATAGTATGTTGTATTGTAAGAGGTGCAAGGGTGATGGGCTTAGCACATGGATGTGTGATCCAAGTGTGGATGAAATAAATGAAATTTAAATGGAAGGAAGGAGGAAAAATAAGGCCATGCCAATGCACTTCCCTCGTCATGCAAGTTGTTGCATTTTCATGCCACATGTTGTATTAAAATTAAATCACCCTAAGTAATGTTCCATTTACATTTAATAGTTCTAGCAGATGCCGTCGTTGCATAATTATCCTTTTAATTTCAATGTATCACTTATGTTGTGTCCCTTATGTTGCATGCTTTTTGTCCCAATGTGCCGCCTTAATATTGCATACTAAGTCTAAATGCAACTTGCTAGCTTTGTTGGTTAAATGCAATTCTAATGTTGTTTAACTGCAATTTCAATGCATGCTCACCTTGTTGTTTCTTTATGCCACCTTAATGTAGTTTAACTACAAGTCTCTTCATGTTGTATGCTAGCTTGTGTAACTTAAATGCTAATAAATTATAGGGATGTCTCTGTCTACCACATGGCGGGTGAGCACCCTAGAAAGGGGTTGGGGGAAAAACTGTGTACTAGTAGGGTATGAGAACTGGACTGTGTTGTGGCAGTGACATTGTACCTTGCTCAGTTTCGGGAACTTTGTGGTGATCTCCATACATTGCTCAGTTTCAAGTACGATGTAGTGTGATGTTGTGGAATTTTTCTCACTCGCACTTCGATGCGGGAGGGCATGGGTGGAGTGAGATGCCCCGTTAAGGAAACAATGCTCGTGTACCACTGGCGGGTGCTCCTTACCATCCCACCTTGGGGTGGAGTCCAGTTCCTCATATTCAATGACACACCGAGGGTTCCAAGCAAAATTTAATGAAATACTTAAGTGCTTTCAAATTGAAATGTCCATTTCTTACGTTTCATGTCCGATGCGCTTGTGGTTCCTTTCATGCCTGTTACTACATTGTGACTAAAAGCAACATTCCCCAATTAATGTTTATTTTCGGCACGAGTTGGGTTTCTTACTGGGGCACGCATTGACGAACTCCAATTTGTGGTTTTCAGGTTTATGGAGTTGGAGGCAGTAAGATGGAGTTGGAGTTTTGGTTGAGGATCTTGGGTTGTGAGTTGGGTGGTGACGGGAGAGGATGAGAGTTTTGTACTTTTAGGGTTTTGTTGTTTTGGGTGAGCTGTATAAGATGTTGGATAAGAGATGTAAAATATACAATATTGGATAATAAGGGGTATTGGTTCTTGTTTGTCTCTTGGACATTCTCTTTGTGACTCTCTGTGTTGTTGGTTTGGCATTGTTTTGTATGTGGGAACATTACAGATACCACCCCAGCAGTGTGCAGTGGCCTGTGGGTGTAATGGCCCAGTTGCCATGTACGGTAGGATGTGTATTTTTGTGTGTGATATATAGTATATTATGCTTATATAGCATGTAGTGTGTATAGGAGATACATAGTGTGCATAGTAAGTATATATATGGTTGGATATGTGTAACGACTGGTTTTCGTGTAATTGGATTATCTATATTAAAATATATGCTTGGTGGATTTTCTCCTTGGATGTGTGGTTTTCGTCGTCATATCTTTCACTTTCGATCGTTTCGTCGTGATTTTCTAGCTTCTTCCTTCGATCGTCGATTTCGGAGTAAGTCATTCGTGACGAGCTTCAAATCGCTCATATCTTAGAGTTAGAGTGATCTTAGAAGCCATAGGAATCTTCCCGAAGCTCTGCGATTCGAATCGGCACTTTTAGTGCATCTTAGTTGGTTCGAGAAGGGGAACCAACCGACTAGATTGAGATCTAGTCGGTCGGCAACTCTACTCAAACCGACTAGTTCCTTGGATTAATTTTACTTAAGTTACTGTTTCTGTTTAGTCGGTCTAAGTTCATCTTTCGACCGACTAGTTGTTAAACTAGTCGGTTAAGTTTTGTACTCAGACCGACTAATTCTTAGTTCTTCTGTGCAGTCGAGTACTGTTCATTCTTAGTCGGCCTAAGAACGTTCGTCGACCGACTAGATGAGAAACTAGTCGGTCAGTAGTTGTTCTTTGACCGACTAAATCTAAATCCTATTTCTGTACAGGAGTTACTGTTTGGGCTTAGTCGGTCTACGTTGGTCAACCGACCGACTAGTTCCCAAACTAGTCGGTCAGTGGTTGTTCTCTGACCGACTAATCAGTGCCAAAACCCTAATTTCTGGGCAGCCGCCAGCCCTTCCTATTTAAACCCCTCCCAAACGTTTTCTTCTCCATCCTCTCGACCCAAAACCCTAGTTTCTCCCCCATTGAGCCCCCTTCTACCTCAAACCCTTATTCCTTCATCCCAAGCTCAAAATCCATCATCCAAACTCTCCCTCAACACATTCTACCTCTCATCTTCCTCAAAATCTCATCAAACCCTCAAAATCCCCCAAAACCCTATTTCTAAACTTCTCCATCCATTTCCAGATCTGAACCCTAGGTTTCCCCGGATCGTTCTTCCGTTGCCGTGCTTGCTCGGCATCGATCTTCCGCTTCTATACGGTAGGGTTCGATCCTTTGGTTTTCTCATAACTCTCCTTGTGATTTTATTGAAACCCTAATAATAAACTAGGTGGATGTTGTTTGAATATTGTTTCTCCGTGGCAGCGATTTCCTCTCCGTAGATAACTTTTGTGGCGTGCCTCGTTGATCATCTTCCTTGGCGTGAGGCAAGTGAAACTTGCATCTCTTGATTTGGGCCATGTCTTAGGCCATTTCCTTGCTTTAGCGTAAAAGAGACTAGACGGTGAAAGGATAGCCGTCTAGACGCCATTGACCTAGCTTGACAACGAAGCTTGGTCCGTCACCTTCATCATGTTTGTATGTCACGTTTACTTTCCCTTAACGGTACGCGTATTAACTGTTCATGTCATCCATGCATCCTTAACTGCTATTGCATTTTAACTGCCATGTTTAATTTAAATTAACGGTACGCGAATATGTTCATGTCATTACATTTTGCCTGTCACGTTTAATTTCAATTAACGGTACGCGAATATCTGCTCATGTCATTGCATGTTGAATACTCATCGTGATTGCGTAGCTTTGCTACATACTAGTGCTACTTGTTCCGGCTAGGTGCACCCCTACGCCATACTTGTACTTCCTGGCTCGTGACCAGAAGCGAGCATAGTGAGTTGCTAACCCCAACGCTCGATATTGAGGCTAGGTGCACCCCTATCCCAAATACACTTCCTGATTCGTGATATAGAAAGCGAGCTCCCGTGCGGGGCAACCCTGGCTCATTTACTGAGCTCCTGTGCAGGGACCCTGGCTCGTCTACATGTAGGTATTGGGGGTAAGAGTTAAGCGGCCATTCAACTGGGAGTCTGCCCGATCAGCAACTTCAGTTGTAAGGCGTAAACTCTGGGTTCTGGGGTAGTTGTTAAGCGGCCACTCAGCGTGAATGCCAAACCGTTCAGCTGTAAGGCGTAAACATCTACAAACAACTTGAAACGTGACTAGTGAAATGATTGAGATTGTTAGTAGCTTGGCTACTCTTGACTTGTCCCCATAGTTGTTCTCTTGTACTTATTGTTTCACCATGTCTTGCTTGTGCACTCATGTTATAACTGCCATGTCATGCATACTGTAACTGCTAGGTTGCTAGTTTACCTTCCTTTCAGTTTCCTTGCTCAAGTCTTTTTAGACTTGCTGACATGTGCCCCTTTCTCTTTGGGTGTCGCATGTTAGTTGCCGAGCCAGAGCTTGTTGCAGAGGACGTTGTGTTTGCTGTGGAGAAGTCTTGTGGACACCGGTGGCCTTGTTGAGTTCCCTTTATGTTTTAGGATTCCTGTTAGTTATCGGTGCGTGGCACCTTTGTTTTGTATGTTATACTTTGTAGGCCATGTTGGGCCTTAGACTCTTTTTCCTTTAGCCTGGTGGCTTTTCTGTGATATTGTAATTTAATTAATGGATAATCTGAGATTGAACATTTTTCTGTCTCTCCTTCTTATTATTATTGTTGTTTTCGTATTGCATTGCAAGGACCTGTCATTTGTAGTTCTATTTGACGCTTATCGGACTTGCGGCTTTTCAGCTTCAAGTCTGAGCGGACCTTCTCACGTCTTGCCTCCATATTTTTGGAAAGCGGGGCGTGACAGGTTTTATTGGTGGCACATGCAGGTCCATTTGCAAATGCGAACTATCGGAACAACGATAATAATTATAGAATGTCCATTAAATAAATTAGAACATCCAAGTTATAAGCCCGGAGTCTAGGTTTTTAGCGTTCCTATGTCTTAGGTGGCTTGTAGGCGTGTTAGAGCTTCTGTCCCAGCTTGGTAGGAAATCCATTAGATCAGGACCATAGTGAGACTTGGTTAGAAGTTTGTGCTTGCTAGTTAGAGATCCTTGATTGTTAGTTAGACTCCATGTTAGTGATTGATTTGATAGTCCTAAGAGTTACCTTAGTGGTTCCTGTCTAGCTCTGACCATGATAGACTCCTAGGATTTCTTTAGCCGTTCGCTTGGGTTCATCGATTCCGGGCCCAACAGAACATGATCTTGATTCTCTTAGAACCTTCCTGAGATCTATATTCTAACCCATTAGAAGCTTTAGTGTTACGGTTCCCTTGGCCTTTAGTTAACCCGATGATTAGAACCCCCCCTGATTCAATCTTTCCTGGTCACTACACTTTGGTGTTACTGACCGTAGATCTTCATCATGGTTTTCTTGCATCGTGATTTAGGTGCATGCCTCACACAACCACATTCATTGCCCTCGATTCACATGATCCCCTCCTTACTATTATCGTTGACCTTTCAAATCTTTCCCGTTGCGAATCTTGATTCTTCCAAAGTCGTTTTCAAATTTTCCCTTATTAAAAGTTTCCACTCGATTTTAAATTTTGTTTTAAACCTTCTTTCAATATATTTCCATTACTTCCATTTGAGCTAAAAGTCATTCTTAGATTTTGAAGACTATTTAGTCGTAATTTTAAATTACTATATGGTGACTATCTTTCTAACATATATCGTCCGCACTTGATTTTAAACTTTAGTACTATTTCGATAATTCGATATACCACCTTTTCTACTATTGCGAAATTCATTTTAGCTATTTACCGTACGTACTTTAAAATACTTCTTTCAAGATAAATAGGACTCCAATTAATTTATGAATATATACTAATTACAAGTTTGTTGTACCCGTACTTCAAGTCTTTTACCAACCCATTCTTGTGGCAAATCCTTGTTTCCCCTAAAAGTATTTTCGATGTTCCTCTTTCGCTAAGTTTGAATTTGTTCGCGAACTTTTAATATATATATATATATATATATATATATATATATATTAGGTTTCGTACTCTTTCGCGACTTAAATTTATTTGTTCTTTTCTAAACATTGAAACTTTTGTCGAGATTTTTGATTATTAGTTTATAATATTCTTCAGCCTATATTTTCATATCGATATAAATGACTTGCCTCTTTTCATATACCAATTTTCTTCTGAACCGTACTTCTGTTTTTCCTAACCTGAATTATAATTTTCTTTTCTTACTTATGCCATTAAAACTTATTCGAATACCGCATCATGTTTGCTTCTTATATACCTTGCAAGTCACATGGGACTTCAGCTTTCAGCGAGTCGATTTTATGCTCAACTTTTTCCATAGTTCAGATTTTTGTAAAATTACTTTTCGAAACCCTTTCCTGATTTAGACCTCCAAAATTCGGGTTTAAAGCTTATTACCAATTTAATAATTCTATATATGTATATATCCCCCCACTTACTTCCATACCACTAAGATGTTATTATCTTTCCATTCGTCATACATATTTCTAAAAATGATTTCTAAAGTAGAACTTCAATTAATTTTTATATATCAGTACTACGACCGTTATGCTCCTCGTTTCCCCTATTACAGATTTTTGTAAAAATCATTATTTCATAACCTTTTCTGATCTAGACCCTCCATAAATTTGATTTTAAAGTTTCACTACAAATTTTGATAATACTACTAATAAGCTATTGTTATCTTTCCGTTCATCATGCATGCCTTTAGAATAATTTCTAACCTAAATGGAATTCCAATTATTTTTATATCAGCACCAGGCTCGTGGTGCTCGTATGTTAAGAGCTTTGTGTAAAACAGTCTCTTTTTGGCAAATCCTGATTCCTCTAAAAAGTAGTTTCAATATTGATTACTTTAAATTTTCCCTGGCTTAAGGATTTAGAAAGCATTCAACCTGAGCTTAAATTTTTCAATTAATTTCATTTCAAACTTTGCAAACGTTATTAAGTTACTACCGTGTAATATTTTCTAAACTACGACCTCAAAATTCGTGTGAATGATTTACTTTCTTTTAATGACTTTACGTAAGCCAATAAACTGTTTTCTCCTATTATGTATATTCGACTCAAACTTATTTCAAACAATTTGTTTTGTCGACCTCTAAATATTTTTATACGGAAAGGGACACCAACTTTTGAAGTATAACGGTTTTCAAACTTTTCGTATTTTAGAATATGTTATTTACACTATTTTCCATGTGTCCTAATGGAGCATCATTACATCATTACACAACCGTTTTCATGCTTTTCGATCCTTCTATTCGTTACGCTTTTGATTTCAATTTCTTTCCTTTTGTCTAGCCAATAGTGCTTGTCGTCGCCCGTGTCAACCTTAATATAGTTTGGTGGGCCCCATTAGTGTAATTTGATGTGTCGTCGTAGTGTATTTAATTTCATGGTGCATATGAAGTTGTATGTGTGTTGGTATTGGTATATTGTGTGTAGGTAGTTATGTATTAGCTGCATGAGTGTAAGTGTGATATACATATGATAGTAGGATTATAATGTTTGATTGGTATTACTTGTTTTTATGAGATGTCGTATGCGTGTATACCATGAGGTATACCCGACTAACTAATGGATGAAGTAAGTGTATTGGTGTGCCAATTATAGATGGATGGATATGGTATGAATATATGATACATGTATGTGACTTTACGATGACTGTATTTATTAGGGGGAATAATGTAATTATAGGTGTGCTAATGTTTGTAATAATATCATGGTATATGAAGTGATTGAAATATGTGATATTACCTGATTAGATATTAAGGGTGTTGACATTTAGATATGTATGTGGTTATGTTGGTAGACGTGTATGCATTAGATAGTATTGGCATATGTATGGATGCTATGTTATGTATATGGAATTATTCCGCTATGATTTTGAGTCTCACTCAAGCTTTAGTGGGTATACTCTATGTACATTGGTGTATTGTATGTGGTTGGTGTATAGTGATGGATGATGTATGTATAATGTTAGGATTGTTTGTGCCGGTTGTGTTACGCACACGATTGTGGGTGGATATACCAATATATAGTTATATGAGTTGGTCTTGTGGTATAGTTATTCACTAAGGACTTGGTTGCGTGAATATATGTGCGCTAGCTAAACTAGGTGCGTAGATGTGCTAAGCATATAGTGGTGTGATTGGTATATATATGAATGAAATATTAGCGTGTGTGGGTGTGCACCATGCACGGGTAAGTATGTGATAGTTATAGGAATTGGTGACTATGGTATGTGTGGTGTGTCGTGATTATAGCTATAGGACTATATATGAAGTGATAATATGGTGAAATGTGTGCATGCATTTGAATGACTATAAATTGTGAAATTATAATGATGGTGAATGTATATTAGATATAGTGAACTTGTTTTAACAATGGTATGGTGTGATTTCGCATGTTGATTGTTTGGCGTATATTAGGAGATATATGGACTAGTGTATTCTTATTGTCTTGTCTATAGGTAGTTACCTATACGTGTAGATTCCGATGGTATTTTCTAGTGTGAAATTATTTTCATATAAGTAAGAGAGACTTGGTTATTTTCATATAGTTCGTAATAAGTGTTATATAGCTATATAGAATATACTTGCCTATATGAATGATTTGAATACGTGAATGGAGTTGTTTGAGTATAATAAGTATAAGTGTACTATGTGCGTGAATATATATTTACTTCCGTGGTGTTAATGATTGACTACCTAGTGCATATGTATAAGCACTTGAAATGACTATACGTGGTTGAATGATAATGTGATGTTGATTGAGGGTAGTTACTAGAGCGACTAGATATGTTAGGAAGTCAGAGGACGGACTTTATTCTAAGGTGGGTAGGATGTAACGACTGGTTTTCGTGTAATTGGATTATCTATATTAAAATATATGCTTGGTGGATTTTCTCCTTGGATGTGTGGTTTTCGTCGCCATAGCTTTCACTTTCGATCGTTTCGTCGTGATTTTCTAGCTTCTTCCTTCGATCGTCGATTTCGGAGTAATTCATTCGTGACGAGCTTCAAATCGCTCATATCTTACAGTTAGAGTGATCTTAGAAGCCATAGGAATCTTCCCGAAGCTCTGCGATTCGAATCGGCACTTTTAGTGCATCTTAGTTGGTTCGAGAAGGGGAACCAACCGACTAGATTGAGATCTAGTCGGTCGGCAACTCTACTCAAACCGACTAGTTCCTTGGATTAATTTTACTTAAGTTACTGTTTCTGTTTAGTCGGTCTAAGTTCATCTTTCGACCGACTAGTTGTTAAACTAGTCGGTTAAGTTTTGTACTCAGACCGACTAATTCTTAGTTCTTCTGTGCAGTCGAGTACTGTTCATTCTTAGTCGGCCTAAGAACGTTCGTCGACCGACTAGATGAGAAACTAGTCGGTCAGTAGTTATTCTTTGACCGACTAAATCTAAATCCTATTTCTGTACAGGAGTTACTGTTTGGGCTTAGTCGGTCTGCGTTGGTCAACCGACCGACTAGTTCCCAAACTAGTCGGTCAGTGGTTGTTCTCTGACCGACTAATCAGTGCCAAAACCCTAATTTCTGGGCAGCCGCCAGCCCTTCCTATTTAAACCCCTCCCAAACGTTTTCTTCTCCATCCTCTCAACCCAAAACCCTAGTTTCTCCCCCATTGAGCACCCTTCTACCTCAAACCCTTATTCCTTCATCCCAAGCTCAAAATCCATCATCCAAACTCTCCCTCAACACATTCTACCTCTCATCTTCCTCAAAATCTCATCAAACCCCCAAAATCACCCAAAACCCTATTTCTCCAAACTTCTCCATCCATTTCCAGATCTGAACCCTAGGTTTCCCCAGATCGTTCTTCCGTTGTCGTGCTTGCTCGGCATCGATCTTCCGCTTCTATACGGTAGGGTTCGATCCTTTGATTTTCTCATAACTCTCCTTGTGATTTTATTGAAACCCTAATAATAAACTAGGTGGATGTTGTTTGAAGATTGTTTCTCCGTGGCAGCGATTTCCTCTCCGTAGATAACTTTTGTGGCGTGCCTCGTTGATCATCTTCCTTGGCGTGAGGCAAGTGAAACTTGCATCTCTTGATTTGGGCCATGTCTTAGGCCATTTCCTTGCTTTAGCGTAAAAGAGACTAGACGGTGAAAGGATAGCCGTCTAGACGCCATTGACCTAGCTTGACAACGAAGCTTGGTCCGTCACCTTCATCATGCTTGTATGTCACGTTTACTTTCCCTTAACGGTACGCGTATTAACTGTTCATGTCATCCATGCATCCTTAACTGCTATTGCATTTTAACTGCCATGTTTAATTTAAATTAACGGTACGCGAATATGTTCATGTCATTACATTTTTCCTGTCACGTTTAATTTCAATTAACGGTACGTGAATATCTGCTCATGTCATTGCATGTTGAATACTCATCGTGATTGTGTAGCTTTGCTACATACTAGTGCTACTTGTTCCGGCTAGGTGCACCCCTACGCCATACTTGTACTTCCTGGCTCGTGACCAGAAGCGAGCATAGTGAGTTGCTAACCCCAACGCTCGATATTGAGGCTAGGTGCACCCCTTGTAGGATCCTGTCCAAAACAGAGTTAGGATCGATAATATGAAGTTTAGACTTACGCTTGCGTATGCGGCACGGTAGTCTACGAACTTCGCCTTCGGATTCACCACGACGGATCGAGTCTTCTCACGAACGGAGTAAGGCTACTAATCCACAATCTAAATCTCTACTTTAGATTAAGAACTTGGATAAGAGGGAGAGAAAGGATTTCTGCAGAGCTTCGCTAGGATGAAGATGCATGCATGAATTTCATGCAAAAGGTGTAAGAAATGGCTTACCCTTGGGTCTTATTTATAGCCCCCAATGTAGTTATTTTAGGGTAAGTTGTTCCTTTGGAACAACTTAATTAAGGTGTACCATGATACATGGCACATTATAAGCTTAAGTTGTACCATATGCATGGTACAACATAAGCTTAAGATATTCCCCCTTTATTAGCCATATGTCGCATGCACTTATGCATATATAATGCGACTTTCCCACTCATCCAGAGATCCTCTCCGCAAGGGAACAGATTCCATTTGCACACGACTTCGTGTGCGCGACGTTCGAGGTCCGTATTCCCTCGCACATCCCCCACAAGGGTATACAAACGTCTTCCATATCCAACATCTCCCACTCACACTTGAGGGGATTGTAAGAGAACGTCTTTCCCTTAGTTCTTTCATCTATCATACCGAGAAATAGACCGTGCGACCGTCATGCGCGTAGAGTCTGTTGTTGTGCACTTGTTAGAGATACACAACGACCTCGAAGGTGCAAAGTTGAGTAGTTCAACGCATGCTTTACCCTAGATTATTTCTTCATATTTCTTATACTTTATATTCAACAATTGAATCCCATCTGGATTACAATTGGCTGGCCAGCTTTGAATCATTAAAGTCCAAATGCGAATATGAAATCAATCTTCCTCTTCTTGCGAACCTTCTGATCTTGACTTGATTCGCTTTTCTAACGTGCCCCGCCGAGCCGAATTATCATAGCCCATAAGTGACACGCTAAGATAGCGATCATCTCGTCAAATCTAAAGGAACCAATTGGAGTCCTTGAGGGTAAGAGTTAAGACCCGTATGGCCTTTGAGTCTCATATAATAGCAAACACTATTGTTACTAACTCAGTGGTCGAAATGCATACGTGGTATGAACACGTATTACAACATCACTCCTTTCCCAGGGAGAGTATGTCTTAATGATGTTGTACGGATGAAAAGATCAGACACCACAGTGCCTATCTTTTTGAGTCCCTTTACTACTCGTGAAATATTCACGGACTCTCATCCTGCATAAGACAGATAGGATTTAAAAAATCCTACGAGATCTCTTTCAAATATCCTTGTGATACAGATCTCAGATCTTTTGTAAGCATCCATATGATGCAGATCTTTCATTCGACTATCTTGTTTAAGTCATGACTCTAAATCATTCGTCTAATGATTTTGACTTTAAACTAGTCTCATCTCTATCTTATCCATCTGATAAGATAAGGCGGTTGCTCATGTGAGAGAGCCAACCTTTATCTGTCCGACATACACACAATTCAGCTGAGATTTCAAAAATGTACACAAACATTTCTTAAGAAATTCATATGCAATGTTTGAAAAAGAACTTATTCTTTTATTAAATTTGATCTTTCTTAGACATGGGAATATATATTGGTACAACTCAGCTCATACGCAATCCTTGGGATGATAAGTGTTTATAAAACACATTTCTGGGGATCGCTTTCGTAAGTTGATCCTCTATCATCTCATGCGTAGATATGTACCTTATGTCTACCTTCTTGGTTTTATCATAGTCTTTTGCAAATCTGCAGTTCCTTTAAGATACTGCATTATCCTCTTAACCGCTTTCCAGTGTTCTTGCCCTGGGTTGGATTGGTAACAGCTTACCATTTCCAACGGCAAAACAGATGTCCGGTCTCGTACACACCATAGCGTACATAAGACTATCAACTGCACTGGAATATGGAACTTTTTCCATAATTTCCTTTTCCTTTTGGTTCTTTGGACACGATTCCAGATATAAATTATCGCATATGCTTATATGAATATCAATGGACTTGCAGTCCTGCATATTAAATCGTTCTAGAACCTTCTTTATATAAGTCTCCTGTGAAAGAGAAAGAAGTTTCTTCGAACGATTACTTGAAATCTTAACTCCAAGGATATATGCGGCTTTTCCTATGCCTTTCATCTCAAATACTGATGAAAGCCAAGCCTTGATACTCATCTCAAAGCCCTTGTCATTTCCGGCTATTAAAATGTCATCTAATATAGAGACATAATAACATGCTTGCTTTTAATCCTCTTGATATATACGTAGTTATCTTCATCAAGTATGGAAAATCCATTTGATAAGACAACTTCTTGAAATCGTATATACCATTGCCTCGAGGATTATTTAAGACCATATATGGATTTACGAAGTTTACAAACCTTGTGTTCGTTTCCTTCTTTTACAAACCCTGTTGGTTGTTCCATATAGATCTCCTCGTCCAATTCTCCATTGAGAAAGGCAGTCTTTACATCCATCTGATGTAATTCGAGGTATAAGCAAGCTACCATTACCAAAATCATGCGAATCAGGGTAAAACGCACAACAGGTGAGAAGGTCTCTTCGTAGTCTATCCCTTCCTGTTGCGTAAAACCTTTCGCGACAAGGCGAGCTTTATATCTGTCAATAGAGCCATCAGCCTTATGCTTGATCTTGAGAACCCATTTGTTCCCAATTGCTCTATGTCCTCTGGGTAAGTTAACTAAGTCCCAGACTTGGTTAACTTTCATGGATTTCAATTCCTCCTTCATCGCTTCCATCCATTTGTCTTTCGTAGGGCATGATGCGGCCTGTTTGAAAAATAGCAGGCTTGTCATCATCTTGTAGTAAAGTCATAAAGGTTTACGGAAATTCATCCTCAAATCTTAGAGGAGTCAACCTTGTACGACTACTACGTTGTATTTGAGATTCTTCAAGTCCTTGTTGACTCGAAGTTAGATCAATTCTAATATCACTCCCACTTGGAATGTCGTTAGAATTGCTCCCACTTGGATCATTATTCCCGTATGGAATAGGATAATCGTCATTCGTATAATCCATTGGTGAAGGTTGAAACGTATTTTCGTTTTCACCAAGAATTCTCCCACTCGAATGAGGTAATCCTTCTTGATCATAAATCTCAAATAGAGATAAGTCCTGACTTATCTCGCCCTGTCTTGGAAACTCAATTTTCCAAGAAAGTGACATCCCTCGACTCAAACTCAATTAGCCCACCATTGTCTTCCTGACTAACATAAAACATAACCTTTGGAGTTTTCTGCGTATCGTATAAAGATACGTTTCCTTCCCCTTGGCCCAAGTTTGCCATACTTATAGGAGGAAATATGTGCGTAGAATGCACAACCCCAAGGTTTCAAAAATGTTTAAGTCAGGAGACTTTTGGTTCCACAACTCATAAGGAGTGGAGCTAACTGATTTCGAGGGTACGCGTTTTCAAAATGAAAGCGGCCGTCAATAATGCATCACCCCAAAAGGTGATTGGCAAGTTAGCTTGCTCCATCATTGAACGGACCATTTTTCATTAAAGTCATATACCTCCTTTCTGCAACACCAATTTGTTGAGGAGTATAAGGCATAGTTACCTGATGTACTATGCCTTTTTCATCACAAAGTTCCTTTAAACTTGTTGATTGATATTCACCGCCCCTATCGGTTCGCATGACCTTAATCTTGCGATCTAATTGATTCTCCACTAAACTCGTATAGTTTTTAAAGCAGGTTTAGTGCTTTCACTTTTGTGGGATATCAAATAGATATGACCGAATCGGGTGAAATCATCAATAAAAGTGATGAAATAGGACTTCCCGCGTCTTGTCTTGACATTCATCGGACCACATATGTCCGAATGGATAAGCTATATTGAAACCTCGGCCCTTGTGCCGGTTCCAAACGGCTTGCGACAAGATTTCCTCACAAGGCAATGTTCGCAGGTCGACATTTCAACCTTTGAAACATTGGATAGAAGGCCACGTTTGGCAAGTCTATCTATACGCATTGATCCAATATGACCAAGCCTTGCGTGCCAACAAATTATATTAGACTCATTAGTCAAAGAATTTGTCACAAGGAAATTTTCATTACATGAGGAAATACATTGTACTTATTACAATATATCCTTTGAAATACAAACCCAGTTCCAATAAAGGAATTATTACAAAATAGGTCCATATTACAATCATGAAGGAACCAACTATAACCAAGACCCATTAGATTGACCACAGTATTAATATTCCTTTGAATATATATGGAATGAAGAGAACATCATAAAGTAGGAGAGTGTGGCCGTTGTCCAAGTCTAGCTTGCAATTCCCAACGCCTTTCTCTACAACACTTGTGTTGTTTCCTACATTGATCCACTTCATTCCTTGGGGTATCCGGTGATACTCCAAGAAGGACCGTCTGTCCTTTGCTATGTGGTCGGTGGCACCTGAATCAATTATCCCAAAATGGATTAGATTCCACAAGAAATATTGAACTAGAAACACATATGTAACTAGTATTACAAGTTACCTCGTCACTTCCACTCGTACACGAACGAGCATAGTGACCGAGGTTGTTGCACTTGAAGCACTTGATCCTTTTCAAGTCTTTCTTCTTGTGCCATTTCTTGTGCCCACCCTTATGTTTAGGTTCCTTGGTAGACTCAGGTTGCTTATTACGTTCATTAGAAGACTTCGAACGATCTTTACGTTTCTTTCCCCCGTGTGAGGAACCAGCAACCATGTGCACTTCTGCACTTGGCTTGGCAGCCGCAAGCCGCTCTTCCTCTAATTCGAGGTGCTTGGAAACATCGTTGAAGGTCTTGATGCTCTCATTGTGAGTGAGATGCATCTTCATTTGATCCCACCCATTTGGTAGGGAACGTATGACTGCTTGGATTTGTTGCTCATCAGTGAGCACATGACATGCGTCCTTTAACTCCGAGATAAGGTTCGCCATATGTCGCAGATGTTTCTCCATGGAATGATCTGGACGTTTCTTATATGTATCGAACCTTATAGTTAAGGCGCGAAGTTTGGACACCGATGTGCCACCGAACTTCTCCTCTAGCTTGGACCATATGTCCATGGCTAGGTCATGTTCTCGGAAGATGCGCATTATGTCATCAGCCATACTGCTTAATAACGTAATGCGCGCTATCTTATTCTTCCGAGACCAAGCATCAAAAGCTTCCTTGTCTCGTCTGTGTTGGGCCGTAGTGCCCAACTCGGGTTCAATCATTATGTTCTTTAGAGTTTCGAGCACTTCTTGCTCCTCTAAAACGTATTGTATCTTAATGGACCAAAGTTTGTAATTATCGCCGTTGAGTTTTTCACCTTTGTTTAACTCAGCGACGATATTCTTTGAAGCGGAAGACATTTTACTTTTAAAATGCTGCAAAAGACACAAAACCGAAGGTTCGATCAAAACATTGCATAAAAAATCTTAAAATATAACTCCCACTTGAAATGATAATAGAGTATCCCATTTGGATAGTTCTAAAAATTCAAATCCCACTTGGAATTATATTATATTTGATAAGTTACTTTCGAAAAATATTGAAGATGTTGTTCTAGAATCGAAAAGGTCTCTATGATTCCAATCACCATCTAGAACAACCTTCAATATTCTCCATCACTTATCAAACAATAGTACTCTTATAGTACTAGCAGCGGAAAACGAGTTTGAAAACGTATTTTTCAAATATAATTCCCATTTGAAATGATAATAGAATATCCCATATGGATAGTTCTAAAATCAACTCCCACTTGGAATGATATTCATAATTTGATAAGTTACTTTCGAAAAATATTGAAGATGTTACTCTAGAGTCGGAAAGGTCACTATGTTTCCAATCACCATCTAGAGTAACTTTCAATATTTCTCCCTCACTTTATCAAATGTTAGTACTCTTATAGTACTTTGCAGCGGAAAAGCGTTTTTGAAAAACGTATTTTTCAAAAAAAAATACGTTGGCTAATCTCCGTAGAGTAGAGCACAACGTCATAAGTACATTGGCTAATCTCCGTAGAGTAGAGCACAATGACTTGGCTAATCTCGCATGAAGTAGAGCACTATGGCTAGTCTTCAAGGAGTAGAGCCCAAAAAAAACTTCATTAAAACGTTAGTCCCGTATGAACTAGTCGGCACTGTGGTTAGCCCCGTATGGGCTAATCGACACATTCGAGTTTGGCCAATGCCTTTTGTCACCCCGTATGGGTCAGTTGGCAAGTTTGCAGTCGACCCAGACCTTCTGCCAGATTGGTCGACCAAAAACACCAAATTGGTCGACCAATTTTTTTTTTTTCGAAATGCAACTTCTCCCGGCCAGGGCCTCTGCCCTGGCCGGGGCTTGGCCAAGGGCCGGCCAGGGGCCCTGGCCCCCTCGGCCAGGGCCGGCCAGGCCCTGGCCTCTGCCAGGGCCGGCCGGCCAGGCCACTGGCCGGGGCCAGGGCTCCTGCCCTGGCCTCTGCCAGGGCGGCCAGGCCCCTGGCCTGAGGCCAGGGCGCTGCCCTGGCCTCTGCCAGGGCGGCCTGGCCGCTGGCCGGGGCCAGGGCTCCTGCCCTGGCCTCGGCCAGGCCCTGGCCTGAGGCCAGGGCGCCGGCCGGCCTGGCCCTGGCAGTGGCCAGGGCGCCGGCAGGCCTGGCCGGCAGGCCTTGGCCAAGGCCGGCCACTGCCGGCCTGGCCAAGGCCATTCGGCGTTGGCCGGCCATGGCCCCTTTGGCCATAGCCGGCCACCCCCTTTGAATGGGGTTGCCGCACTTACTCCTCCCCCTTGATGGGGTGGTCGCCGGTGGTTATTGGCCGTAGCCAACCCCCTCCGCAAGTGGAGGGGGGTGCATAGCCTTCATAGCCCATTTGGCCATGGTGCACATGCACCAAATTTCCTCTTACCCGATGGAAATAACTACCATCATCTTCCTCGATGAAGCACCCGTTCGTCGATGAAGCACCCGTTCGTCGAGAAATTAGTTATTTCCTAATGGCCGTGTGCCAAAAATGAAAAATAACATACTACGTGAACGGTCGGTTCTTCCCGTCACGGAGAGTTCCTACCATATCCGTAATGATAGGAGACCCTAACGTGAAAAGAACAACCGCTGCGTTCTCTCCGTCACGAAGCGTTCCTACTATATCCGTAATAGTAGGAGACCCATTCGTGAAAAAAGACAACGACTCGTTCATAGTTTCGACGGGGCGGCAGTTTGACCGGGGCGAACCCATATGGCTCTGATACCAATGTAGGATCCTGTCCAAAACAGAGTTAGGATCGATAATATGAAGTTTAGACTTACGCTTGCGTATGCGGCACGGTAGTCTACGAACTTCGCCTTTGGATTCGCCACGACGGATCGAGTCTTCTCACGAACGGAGTAAGGCTACTAATCCACAATCTAAATCTCAACTTTAGATTAAGAACTTGGATAAGAGGGAGAGAAAGGATTTCTGCAGAGCTTCGCTAGGATGAAGATGCATGCATGAATTTCATGCAAAAGGTGTAAGAAATGGCTTACCCTTGGGTCTTATTTATAGCCCCCAAGGTAGTTATTTTAGGGTAAGTTGTTCCTTTGGAACAACTTAATTAAGGTGTACCATGATACATGGCACATTATAAGCTTAAGTTGTACCATATGCATGGTACAACATAAGCTTAAGATATTCCCCCTTTATTAGCCATATGTCGCATGCACTTATGCATATATAATGCGACTTTCCCACTCATCCAGAGATCCTCTCCGCAAGGGAACAGATTCCCTTTGCACACGACTTCGTGTGCGCGACGTTCGAGGTCCGTATTCCCTCGTACATCCCCCACAAGGGTGTACAAACGTCTTCCATATCCAACACCCCTATCCCAAATACACTTCCTGATTCGTGATATAGAAAGCGAGCTCCCGTGCGGGGCAACCCTGGCTCATTTACTGAGCTCCTGTGCAGGGACCCTGGCTCGTCTACATGTGGGTATTGGGGGTAAGAGTTAAGCGGCCATTCAACTGGGAGTCTGCCCGATCAGCAACTTCAGTTGTAAGGCGTAAACTCTGGGTTCTGGGGTAGTTGTTAAGCGGCCACTCAGCGTGAATGCCAAACCGTTCAGCTGTAAGGCGTAAACATCTACAAACAACTTGAAACGTGACTAGTGAAATGATTGAGATTGTTAGTAGCTTGGCTACTCTTGACTTGTCCCGATAATTGTTCTCTTGTACTTATTGTTTCACCATGTCTTGCTTGTGCACTCATGTTATAACTGCCATGTCATGCATACTGTAACTGCTAGGTTGCTAGTTTACCTTCCTTTCAGTTTCCTTGCTCAAGTCTTTTTAGACTTGCTGACATGTGCCCCTTTCTCTTTGGGTGTCGCATGTTAGTTGCCGAGCCAGAGCTTGTTGCAGAGGACGTTGTGTTTGCTGTGGAGGAGTCTTGTGGACACCGGTGACCTTGTTGAGTTCCCTTTATGTTTTAGGATTCCTGTTAGTTGTCGGTGCGTGGCACCTTTGTTTTGTATGTTATACTTTGTAGGCCATGTTGGGCCTTAGACTCTTTTTCCTTTAGCCTGGTGGCTTTTCTGTGATATTGTAATTTAATTAATGGATAATCTGAGATTGAACATTTTTCTGTCTCTCCTTCTTATTATTATTGTTGTTTTCGTATTGCATTGCAAGGACCTGTCATTTGTAGTTCTATTTGACGCTTATCGGACTTGCGGCTTTTCAACTTCAAGTCTGAGCGGACCTTCTCACGTCTTGCCTCCACATTTTTGGGAAGCGGGGCGTGACAATATGTGTGTACCTATATGGATGAATATTATGAGTATTTGTGTACTAAAAATTGGTTTGTGTGAGATATTGATGTGTATAATATCTATTGATGTGTGTAAGATAATATTCATATCATATAGATTGTCATACATTATATATGTGTATATGTAAGTGTATCCTTGTAGATATGGTTGTGAGATAGGTATGTGATATGAGGATATATATATACACACACATATATGGATGAATATTGGCTTGTGGATGTGTATGTATAGTACTAATTGGATGTAGTAGTGTGTATGTAGTGTGGGTGAGCATGTTGTGTAGGATGGGCTTATTAGAAAAAGTTTAGCATAATGAGGGGGTTTGTGGAATTTGTGCAAGGGTAGAGAAATAATTGCTTGACAAGAGAGGGGGGTCCTTATAAAATTGCCATTTCTAATGAATATACCATGGAATATCCTATTCTTGCAAGAGAAGAGAAAAGAAAAAGGAAATAGAAAAAAAAAAGAAAAGAAGAGGAAAGAAAAGAAGAAAGAAATCTAACCACATCTCCCGTATCCTTCTTTCTTCCTTCTCCCTTTATTTTTCTCTTTTTCTTATCATTTTCGTTCTCCCTCTCTCCCCTCACTTTTTGCCTCAATTTTTCATGGAAAAATCTCCTCTCCCCCCTCCTTTAGAGCACTAATCCAAAGTGCTAATAAATAGGGGTTGATTGAAGCTTAAAAGGAGAGTATCACATGCAAGTTTGGAGATTTTTGATGGAGTCTTGAAGAAGAGTTTTGGATGGAGTTAAAGCTTGGATTTTGATAAGGAAATAGAGCTTCAAGAGGTAGGAATCCAACTCCTACTCTTATGCCATGTTCATGCATGTAAAGCTTTCATTTTTGTTGCTTCTTAAATTCCTGCAGTCTGATAACAACTTTAGTCCTTAATAACTGCTTCCGTGGGTAGAATTAAATTCTGGAAAAATTATATTTGTGTAGCTCTTGAAATTCTACCACAGAATCATATATAATTTGACATATGCTCAGTACAATAATTAAGAGTAAAAATTCCATATTTACAACATGTCTGAATTTCATTCAGACTGGACACAGTTTAGCAAAATTGAGCTTAGTCCCTGCACACTCAAGAGAAATTAGTGTTCTTGGTCTCGTTGTAAGGTTAACAACTTTTTCTACAACTTTCTCTAAGGACATGTTTTCGAGATTCGAACTGCAACATGACTTAAAATAGCAATTGTTACAGACATCAGAATTTGTCTGAAAAACAGTTTCGACAGGTCTCACCAAATAATTCACCATAAATCACCTACTTTATATTTTTGCATGAAATTTTCTATGTGAATCCAACAATACCGAATCTACAACTTTAATTTAGGAAATCTTGTCAAATTCTCAATGAAACCTGATGATATATGGCCATTTGTTGTGACTGTCTGCATTTTCCAGCAAGCTGAACCATTTCAATGGGATGTTGAATTATGCATTGTTGCCATTTATACTCCTATTGTCCATAATTATTATTATTACATAAAATGAAGTTTGATTGGTGTGATATGTTATTAAATTGCCAATGTGATTGTGATGTTGTATATGATGCATACTATGTGTTTGTGGAAATGCCCAAGTGAAGGCAAATGCAAGAAATGTGAGAAATACTCAATTCTATAGTTGTGATATGAGATATTCTATAAACCTGTAGTGTTGGGGATATGTCATGCATGGTCCCATATGTGATGTGATGATGTGTTGATATGACTATGATGAAGGGCATGTCACTTGGGTGCATGACCCACTTGTAATGAAAGGGAATGAAATGTTGCCTTTATTTTTTATGAAACATGATAGTATAATGTGTTGTATGTTTAGGGGCAGGGGCTCTAGGGTTGTATGTGATGGGAGTTAGGAGGGTGGACATGGCTTCTCCCAATGTGGTTGTTTGTGGTGGTATGTGGTTATGGATTTGATGGACATGGCATGTGAGTGACTGCCCCTTTGTTAGGATGATATGCGGATAGGTTATGTTTTTCCATGTGGGTAATGTCATGGGGACCACACGACCTATCACATATGAACCTGGGGCCTCTGGGCATGCCTCACAGTATAATGCCATGTTTCTGTTTTTTGACGTTGTAGTTTACTTCTCTTTCTGTGGTACTCACCTTTGTTTTGCAGGTCTTCCTTTGCTAGGTACGTGTTTCCGTTATTTATGATATTTACATTTTCATATGTGATATGGTTGTAGTGTTATTTGTTTAGTTATGGTAGCTCTCTTACTTGATGTTTATGTTGCACACTTTTATTTATGCCGTGTCAAGTTCTTTAAATATATTCCCTTGTAGCACTTGCACTTCATTGTGACATGCATCAATATGTAAAGTAGTTGCATTTAGGGAATGACATACTGGTTGGAGTTGGCATTTTCTACTGGGTCACGCATTGACGTGTCCCACCGTTGTTTTCAGGTTTGGAGTTGGAAGCAGTTGGGGTTGGCGAAGATCTAGTTAGGATTGTGGAGTTGTAGGTTGGGTGGTGAGGGATGAGGAGAGAGTGACCCCATTGTACTCTTGGGTTCTTTTTCGGGGATGAGTTGTTACGTTGTACATATGTATAAGATGCCGTACAATGGACTTGACGAGGTATAAATGTGTGTGTGTGTGTGTGTGTGTGTGTGTGTGTGTGTAAAGTCTGATGTTCCTTTGCTGCTTCTGTGTTGCTCTGTGTTGGCTCTTGGTGTTTTTGTTTTTCTTTGGGAACATTACAGGTACTATCCCAGCAGTGCGCAGTGGACCTGCTTTGAGTTTTTGTATCTCTCTTCGTAACACTCGTCTCTTCGGGAATACCTGTGATGGATTCGTACTTCCCGGGTATCCTGGGAGTCGGGGTGTTACATCTGGTGGCCTATGGAGATCTCCTCACTGTGGCTGTGTAAGGGTATTGCATGTAGTGTTCCGAGAGTAGTTGAGTCTTAAGGTGGGTAGACGTCTAGCCTTAGGGTAGAGCCCCTAGGTTAGACAGTCCGAGTATGGACTGTATTTTAAGGTGGATAGAATGTAATGGCTCAGTTGCCATATACGGTAGGATATGTATTAATTTTCGTGATATATAGTATATTATGCTTGTATAACATGTAGTGTGTATAGGAGATAAATAGTGTGCATAGTAAGTATCTATATGGTTTGCTATGTGTGTACCTATATGGATGTATATGAGTATTTATGTACTACAAATTGGTTCGTGTGAGATATTGATGTGTATAATATCTAGTGATGTGTCTAAGATATTATTCATATCATAAAGACAAAAAGATTATGATTGTAAAGTGGTTTGTGTGAGATACCGGTTATGGTTGTAAATTGATCAAAAAACTAAACGTTTGGAATGTTAATTAACACAAAAAGACGTTAAGGTACTTAGCTGATTTTCAAGGAATCATAAATAATATTTTCAAGATGTATCTTTACTCGTATGCTATCTTTAATAATGATATAGAGGGGCAAACTCAATGCTTTGCTTTCATCAAAAAATGGTTAAAAGTGAAAAGTTTTAATATTCTCGAAATTCTTATTGTACATTGATTTTAATTTTGATGTGGTTTCTTTACAGAAATTCTAATAAGGGGAAATTCTAATATATATTTTTGGTTTTACACCGGTTAACTTCCCAATTCGATTTTGTTTACATTTAAGGGGAATTGATTTTTGTACCCACCGTTTTACTCTGTGCACGCACTGCTTAAATTTTTACTATGTGCACATAGCTATTAAATAATATTAGTTTATTTTTTTATCTGCACACAATCAGGAATACCAAAAATACTCATAAACCAAAAAACCCCTATTGTTATGAATGGGTATTTACTGGGTTGGATGAGTTATTGGGCCAACCCAAGTGTTTGGGCCCATATCTGTATAAGCCCATTTGTATTCTCCCCTTTGGCTATAAATATAGACCTGCGGGCTCTCCCCTCAGTAGTTGATTCATAACACGTTATCAGCACGAGCCTCTAAAATTTTTTTTTCCACAAATTTTTTTTCCGTTCGTTGCGAAGGCGAAGGCGAAGGCAAGACTGGAGATCCACAAGCGCGGTGCAAGGCTTCCTCCATCAAGGGTCGTCATCCGCGTAGAGCTTCGAGCAACCGTCGCTATATCCGGAGGACGGATATAGAGGTAAAAACTCTAAAAACAAAGTTTTTAATCATACGTATGATTACCCCTCCCATTGATCTCACAAGATCGTCATGGGGATTTATCGTCGCCTTGAAAACGACGGATTATTCATCCCAAAAATCAAATTTTTTAGGGCTTTTGAATTTTTCTTCCAAACCCTAAATCAAACCCCGCCGGCGGCCTCGCCGCCGGCCCCCCCCTCCGCCCACCCCCGGCCACGCCGCCCCCCTATAGGGGGGCGGGAGCCGCCGCACCCCCCCTGCAGGGGGGGCGGCGGCGGCCTCTGCCGCCGCCCTCCCCTGCAGGGGGCGGCCGCCGCCGTCCCCCCTGCAGGGGGGGCGGCGGCCCCCGTGGCCGCCCCCCCTCTCTACAGGGGGGGCGGACCCCGCCGTCCCCCCTGCAGAGGGGGGCGGCGCCCCCCCCCCCCCCCCGTGCCCGCCGTCCCCCCCCCCCCGCAGAGGGGGAGCGACGGCCCCCCTGGCCACGCCCCCCTCTG
Organism: Scilla litardierei; assembly: GCA_030789695.1. Classification (NCBI taxonomy): domain Eukaryota; kingdom Viridiplantae; phylum Streptophyta; class Magnoliopsida; order Asparagales; family Asparagaceae; genus Scilla; species Scilla litardierei. The sequence goes on along the minus strand of CM061139.1, from coordinate 175,227,704 downwards.
CGGGGGGCGGCGGCCTCCGCCGCTCCCCCCGCAGCGGGGGGCGGCGGCCCCCTGGCCGCGCCCCCACCCCCTGTAAACCCTAACAAAAAAAATACAGAACTCTGTGGGCCTGAAGCCCACAGCAGATCTGCGGGCTTCAGGCCCACAGATTTTCAAAAAAAAAATCAGATCTGTGGGCCTGAAGCCCACAGCAGATCTGTGGGCCTGAAGCCCACAGCAGATCTGTGGGCTTCAGGCCCACAGATTTCCACAAAAAAAAGCCAGATCTGTGGGCCTGAAGCCCACAGCAGATCTGTGGGCTTCAGGCCCACAGATTTTCATCAAAAAAAATTGGGGGGAGGCAATAGGGCTATGAATGTGCCTCAAAAGGCAACCTATTAGCCTAAAAATTAATTTAAAATGGGGATTCAAAGGCAAAATATTCGTGAAAAATCACGGTAAATTACGGGACAAATATCGGGCAGACAAGGGCGTTTTGGGGATTTTTTGGGGGACTTTTTGGGATGACGAGGGAGACTTTTCCCTCTGACAAAGAAAATGTTAAATTTGGGCTCTTAATCAATTTGATTGATTAAACCCATTTACTTTACAACCTATGCATCGTAATCTCTTTTACATGCTTTACATCTCTGGCAAAATTATGTGGATATTATTTGCGTGGTTGTACATTTTATTTAAAAACTTAATAATTAGGAAGATCCTGCGACCGCTCTGCCGTTAGTTACCTAACCTAACGGTGTATGACGTTGCCCAGTGGTCCAATAATTATTAAGTGATTAAATATTGCTTTATCCTCATATGAATAAACTGCCTGTGATGTCTGTGGATGAAAATGTCGATGAGCACAATATTCTTGCATGAATTGCTAAATGTGGTTTTTGGATCGGCCGTTTAGTCCCACAGTTTTATTTCCCGCACTTTTCTTTTATTTTTGAGAGAAATTGTAGTGAGGAATTTATGTAAATGTCAAAGAAAGAAGACCTACTTCCATGGAGTCGGAAGCTACGCTTGAAGACGAAGATATTAAATGGGACCCACGGGGTTTCCAAAGTTGTATTTTCATTTTAATTCAAGCTGCAAATTTGTATAATTTGGACTGTGGACTCTTGGACTCTTTCTTGTGGGACTGGCCGATCCACACATTTAGCTTTTCATTAAATATTGCTTCCGCATGAAAATGTTTTTCTGGTTGATTATTAATTCATGCATGTTTGTGCTCTGCTAGATAAATGGCTAAAATTGCAAGTGTTGACTTTGAAGTGCTGGATGCATCAGGCAGAAACTATCTTAGCTGGCAGCTAGATGTTAAGTTTCACCTGCGGGCAAAGTCCCTCATCACTGCTGTGACTGAAAAAGAAAATGTTAGCGATATAGAGAAGGTGCAAGCCATCATCTATATTCGTCGCCATGTGGACAAGACCTTAAAGGCTGAGTACCTTATGGTCGAAGATCCACTCGAGCTATGGACCGCCCTTGAGGACAGGTATAAACATCAGAGAGATGTTATACTCCCAAGGGTGAGATATGAGTGGGAGAACCTGAGACTGCAGGACTTTAAGTCCATTGCTGAGTACAACTCAGCACTTTTTAGCATCACCTCACGCCTGAAGTTGTGTGGTGAAAAAGTCTCAGAAGATCGCATGCTGGAAAAGACGTATACGTCTTTCCATGAAAAGGATGCGATACTTATGCAGCAATACCGTGAACGTAAGTTCACCAAGTATTCAGAGCTGCTGTCATGTCTTCTCATGGCCGAGCAAAACAGAGAGCTTCTTCTCGCCACTCACAATATGCGCCCTCCCGGCACTGTCCCCCTACCAGAAGCTCACCATACCTCTTCCTTCAAAAAGAAGAGGGACAATAAAAGAAAAGAAAGACCACAGAAAGGGGGACAACAGAAAAGAGCCAAGGGCCCACCACAGCAGCGCAAGAATGAAGGGAAGCGCAAGTTCACCTGGCGCAGGAATGATAACAAGAAAAACAATGCACCCCCACCCAAGAGGGACTGGGAAGACCAGTGCCACAGCTGTGGCATGACAGGCCACTGGTCTAGAGTGTGCAGGACCCCAGTGCATCTCCAGGAGCTTTATAAACAAAGCAAGAAAAAGAATGCTGAATCAAACCTGGTGGCTGCGAATAATGCAGTCAAATTTACAGCAAAAGACTTCGAGTCAGATAATCTGCTTGATTAGCCTGTTATCATTTATCTTAGCATTTCTATTGTATGAACATTTTATTTCATGAGAGCTTTTATGTATCTTCAATTCTGTTGAATAAAATTTAGCTTTTCTGAATGCAAATGTTTACTCATCTTTTTTAGATGGAATGCTCTCATGACTGCTTAGTAGACAGCGCGTCAACACATACGATCCTTCAACACAAATGCTATTTTCATAGCATTATCCCGTATAAGAGCCCTGTAAACACAATTTCAGGGCCATCGGACATAATTGAAGGTTCTGGGAATGCAACCTTGTTGCTCCCCAATGGAACAGAACTAAAAATAAAAGATGCACTTTACTCTCCGAATTCCAAGAGAAACTTACTAAGTTTCAAAAATATCCGTTTTAACGGATTCCACTTGGAAACAGCAAATGTCAAAGAAAATGAATTACTGTATGTAACGTCTCAAGAAAATGGAGTTAAAACCATTCTTGAACGCTTTGAGGGCCTCTCATCAGGTCTCTACCATACAAAAATTCGGAGAGAGGAAGCAAACCTGACGGAGCACCTGAAGTGTCCGACATCGGCCAAATTCTTACTTTGGCACGATAGACTTGGCCACCCTGGATCTGTGATGATGCACCGCATCCTAGCACAATCCCATGGGCATAACCTGAAGAACCAGAAGATTCTTCAGAAGGGAGAATTCCCTTGTGTACCCTGCTTTAAGGGTAAATTAATAACAAGGCCATCACCACTTAAAGTGGATATTGAGTCTCCTAGCTTCCTTGAAAGAATACACGGAGACATATGTGGACCTATCCACCGCCCTAGCGGGCCTTTTCGGTACTTTATGGTACTGATTGATGCATCTTCGAAATACTCGTATGTGTGTCTACTTTCAACCCGCAACTTAGCTTTTCCAAAGCTTTTGGCACAAATAATAAAGTTACGGGCGCATTTCCCAGACAACCAAATAAAGAAAATACGTCTGGATAATGCGGGGGAATTTACCTCTCAGTCATTCCAAGAATATTGCCAGGCAACGGGAATAGATATTGAACATCCGGTGCCACATGTTCACACCCAAAATGGGTTAGCTGAGTCGCTAATTAAAAGACTCCAATGGATCGCACGACCATTGCTGATGAAATCCCAGTTGCCGGTGGATGCATGGGGACATGCAATTTTGCATGCTGCATCACTAATAAAAATTAGACCCTCAGGAGGTCAGAGTCTATCTCCAATGCAACTCGCATATGGAACGCCGCCGAACATCTCTCACTTGAGAATCTTCGGCTGCGCAGTTTATATCCCCATTGCACCACCACAGAGGACCAAGATGGGCCCTCAACGTTGCCTAGGTATCTACGTAGGGTTTGACTCACCCTCCATTATACGATACCTAGAACCCCAAACGGGGGACGCTTTCAAGGCACGCCTTGAAGACTGCAATTTTGATGAGACGTATTTCCCCAAAATGGGCCTAGACATCGAAAAGTCTAGTGCAAAGCAAATGTTGACGTGGGATACAAAAAGCTTGACCCACTACGATCCGGTAACAAGACAATGTGATGATGAGATCCGGAAGATCTTACACATCCAGGACACAGTCCATAGATTACCGGACTCGTTCACTGACAACCAGAAGATTGTCAGATCACACATCCCTGCTGCGAATACTCCAGCTAGGATTGACATCCCGAAGGATGGATGCAATCCACCTGCAGCAGAAGTGGCTGCACCTCAACAGAAAAGAGGCAGACCACTAGGCTCCAAGGATAAAAATCCAAGAAAAAGAAAAATATCCGGAGACCTTGAGACGATACACCCACAGAGAAACGAGCTCGTGTCCATACCCTCTCCCCTCCCGGAATCCACTGCAGAGGAACTGCCGGGAGAAACAGAAATATCACTAAATTATGTACGTACAGGGGAGGTATTGGACAGAAAGAGTACAGTCGTCGACGATGACTTCGCGTTTCACATTGCCATTCACGTCACCGGAAGCGATGATGATTATGAACCACACTCCGTTGCTGAATGCAAACGTAGAGATGATTGGCCAAAGTGGAATCAGGCAATAGAAGCCGAGCTGGACTCGCTTCAGAAACGAAAAGTCTTTGGGCAAATAGTCCAGACACCTACCGGTGTCAAACCTGTGGGATACAAATGGGTATTCGTCAGAAAAAGAAACGAAAATAATGAGATCGCACGCTACAAAGCTAGACTTGTAGCACATGGATTTTCCCAAAGACCGGGTATAGACTATGACGAAACATACTCACCGGTCATGGATGCGATCACGTTTAAATTCCTGATAAGCTTAACAGCAAAGGAAGGCCTAGATATGCAGCTAATGGATGTTGTGACTGCGTATCTATACGGCAATCTCGACAAGGAGATCTACATGAAACTTCCTGATGGCTTTTCAATGCCTGCTGAACTGAAAGATAGACCTCGGGACGTCTATTCTGTTAAGCTACAAAGATCATTGTATGGTCTCAAACAATCAGGAAGAATGTGGTATAATAGACTCAGTGAGTTCCTTGTTCAACAAGGATTCACGAACAATGAAGTCTGCCCTTGTATCTTCATAAGAACAAAGGGAAAAGGATTCGTGATAATAGCTGTCTACGTAGACGATCTGAATCTCATAGGATCTCCCGAAGAGATCACTGAGATATCTGTAAGCCTAACAAAAGAATTCGAAATGAAAGACCTAGGCAAAACCAAATTCTGCCTTGGCTTACAGATTGAACATCAGAAAGACGGAATCCTATTACACCAAACCACATATACGAAGAAAATGTTGCAAAGATTCCATATGGACCATTGCCATCCATTAAGTACACCTATGGTTGTACGATCCCTGGATGCACATAAAGACCCCTTCCGGCCGCTGGAAGAGGGGGAGGATATACTTGGTCCGGAAGTTCCCTATCTGAGTGCCATCGGAGCACTACTATATCTGGCAAACTGCACGCGTCCCGATATAGCGTTCGCAGTAAATTTGCTTGCCAGATACAGTGCAGCGCCTACGCAGCGCCACTGGACCGGGGTAAAGCACCTTCTGCGCTACCTCCAAGGGTCTACAGATTTGGGACTCTTCTACAAAAATGGAACATCCTCTACACTTGCAGGTTATGCTGATGCAGGGTACTTGTCTGATCCCCACAAAGCAAAATCACAGACTGGGTACGTGTTTACCTACGGAGGGACAGCCATTTCCTGGAGATCCATCAAGCAAACCTTGACGGCAACCTCATCCAATCACTCGGAGATCATTGCCATCCATGAAGCAAGCAGAGAATGCGTATGGCTACGCTCAGTCATCCACCACATCTTGTCTACGACCGGACTGAAGACTGGAGACCTCGAGCCCACTACCATGTTCGAGGACAATGCTGCTTGCATAGCTCAGCTACGAGGTGGCTTCATCAAAGGCGACAGAACGAAACACATTTCACCAAAGTTCTTCTGGACGCACGAGCTACAGAGAGATGGCAAGATCGACATCAGACAAGTGCAGTCATGTGACAATTTGGCAGATTTGTTCACTAAAGCCCTTCCTACTGCTACCTTTAGAAAACTTGTACATAGGATTGGAATGAGACGCCTAAGAGATCTGAAAACTTGAGAGCTTGTACAGATCAGGGGGAGTTTGGCAGAGTTTGTACTCTTTTTCCTTAATTATGGTTTTTCCCACTGGGTTTTCCATAGCCAAAGGTTTTAACGAGGCAAATCTCACCAACTCAGGATCCTGAAGTATCCACCCCATGTGAGACCCATACAGGCTCAGAATCCTGAAGCATTCATGAGCAGGGTCCACAACTATGGCTGGATAAGGGGGAGTGTTGTGAATGTGTATTTACTGGGTTGGATGAGTTATTGGGCCAACCCAAGTGTTTGGGCCCATATCTGTATAAGCCCATTTGTATTCTCTCCTTTGGCTATAAATATAGACCTGAGGGCTCTCCCCTCAGTAGTTGATTCATAACACCTATAACAGTTTCCTACTTTCTTTTGCGTAAACAAAGCTAATATATACATTGTATGATTTTAACTTAATCAGTTAAAAATTTATTACATATACGTACCCAGTGAAGGATGGTGTGAAATCGTGGTATATTTATTTTGAATAATTTTACGTCACGAAAAACCCTAAATTTGTTAATCTCACAGAATAATTTAGGGCACGAACGATTTTAGTGAATAAACAATTTTAGGCCACGAAATTTCATCAAGAAATATTTGAAATCTCTGTCGGAGCGAAAGAAATGTGTGAAATTCTATGGATTCCTGTTGTTCGATGTGAGTAAAAAGCTCTGCGTATACGAAAATTACTCACCGTGCACAAGAGACAAAATTTTTGCATGTAAAAAGTATTGCACATACCAACATTGCTCATGTATACACTATATTTTCCGCTTCTTTCACATGCAACGTACAAAGTTGGCACTTTGTTGACACAGGCACATTTGCACTCATAACTTCCTATCAATTAAACAGGGAGTATTTACTTTTAAATGTGTTCGTGGTAATAAACTCAGTAATGAAATCCAAATTGTTATTTGAGCTTACCTCATTTTCTTGAATTTTAAGTTAAATATACTACACTTTGAACATTACACAAATTTATTAAGATATTATAGACGAACATATAACAAATATTTTGTAATTTGGTTCTCTTAGCTTGCTCCTTATGCGTAATTTATCTGCATTCAAGTACCAACAATTAATTTCTAGAAATAATTTAGCAATATATACCACAAAAAATTGCTTACATAGACTTACCAACTGTACGATGATTCGACTCGTTTTAAGTTTCCTCCTGTAAATTTAGGACAAAAATTCCCGAAATCTTTTGAACGCGTAGTACACTTTCTTTGATAATCTATGTTGTTTCTTGAAATCCAAGAAATCTTTGCAATTCTTTGGGAAAATTCAAATCCTAACTGTTTGCTTTTCGCACGCTGTCACTAGTATTGCGTGCTTTGAGAAAATTGCTGCCTGAAATCACATTTGTTCGCGTCTGTTCACGTTGAGAAAATGAATTTGTTTTTCATGTTGTCGCGGTGAGTAATTTGTGATGCTTATATCTAAATTACTGAGCGCGCACAACAGACAAAAATTTTAATGTTGTGAGCGGTAAGTAAAAAGAGATACACAATTTAAAATTACTCACATCGCACAATTTACAAGTTGTGTGCGGTGATTAAAAAGAGATGCACAATCCAAAATTACTCATCGTACACAACAGACAAACAATTTGAGTTGTTGTGCGCGGTGAGTAAAAAGAAAATCACATACCAAAATTACTCATCGTGTACAACATGCAAAATTGTGCACGTTGGGTAAAAAGTCAAGCCCATATTAGAATTATTCATTGTGCACAACAGGCAAAGAAATTTGCCGGTTATACCCCGATAAGTAATTTGGTATGTGCACATAGTAATTTTTGTCGAGGATTTTCAAAAAAAATTAACCCCCACACCACACATTTATACGTCAATCACCCATAATGCATTGCATGGGGTTCTGGACCACGGTCCTATTAAGTCAACTTAATTTCGAACCCTCTCAAAAGATTATGTCCCATCCAAAAAACTTATATATCATTATACAATTGACGACCTTTTTTTGAATTTTGTACTACGTGGTATCAAAAGTATGAATATGATAAAAATACTGAATGTGTTTGATGACTAGGAAATATAGCAAGAGTTTAATGTAACCCTTTACATAAATAAATTGCATATTAAATAATGCATATTAAATAAAGTTTAGATAACCGGTTGGCATTATGGATTGCCATTATCCATCAGCTTAAAAATTGGCATTACGGAGTGCCATTATCCAAAAACAATGAGATTATCGACCACCTCTCAAGTATCCTAAACCACGTGCACACAGAATCTTAATAGTGGTTATAAATCTTAATAAATTTATGAATTAGGGAATAACCGCCTACTTTGAGATACCGCCCACTTTGAGATAGCATTATCCAAAACCATTGCATTATGATAACTGCCCACTTTTGTGGGTACACTCAAAAAATATACTTTTGACAGAGGAATATCTTAACTGAACCGTGCATGCGGGTTATGACTAGTATTATAATAAAATAATAAGAAGCCATATATGATTAAATCCCAAACAAAAATCCAAATAAAAAGAGATGCACAATCCAAAATTACTCATCATGCACAACTGACAAACAATTTGAGTAGTTGTGCGCGGTCGGTGAGTAAAAAGAAAATCACATACCAACATCACTCAGCGTGCACAACATGCAAAATTGTGCACGATGAATAAAAAGTCATGTATATATTAGAATTATTCATCGTGCACAACATGCAAAAAAAATTATCAGCCATACACCATGAGAAATTTGATATATACGCTAAGTAATCCCCCCCCACCCCATACGTCAATCACCCACAATGCGTGCGGTGCAATGGTGGACCACGGTCCTAGTAAGTCCACTAATTTAGAACCCTCGTAAAAGATTGTGTCCCATCCCAAAACCTTATATATATTATAATAAAATAATAAGAATATATATAGGATTGAATCCCACACAAAAATCCAAATAAAATCAATATAAACCGACACAACCCAAACACCCCCGCCCTCCACAAATATCTCCACAAACCCCCTCTAAATAATATCTAAAAATATGGTGTTGGGTTTTAGCATCATCCCCTTGGTCGACGCCTACATCCGCCGCTCCTTCGTCGCCGCCGGCCTCCACCAAAAAACCGTCGCCATTGACTCCGACACCACCATCCGTTATTGGGTCTCTAAATCTTTCGGCCATAATTCGGGTTCTCGCCCGAACCGGAACCCGCCTCTTCTCCTCATCCACGGCTTCGGCCCGGTCGCCACGTGGCAGTGGCGGCACCAGGTGGGGCCCCTCTCGCGGCACTTCACCCTCGTCGTCCCCGATCTGATCTTCTTCGGGGGGTCGACCACCAGATCCGACCGCCGGTCCGAGCTCTTCCAGGCCGAGTCGATCGTCCGGTTCGCCGAAAAGATCGGGATCGACGAGAAGTTCTACGTGGTGGGGACCAGCTACGGCGGGTTCGTGGCGTACCACGTGGCGAGGATGTGCGGCGATCGGGTGCTCCGCGCGGTGATCGCGAGCTCCGACGTGCTCAAGGGGGACGACGACGATCGGATGCTCAGGGAGCGGGCGGGGGTGCAGAGCGTTATCGAGTTGATGCTACCGCAGAGCACCGCAATGCTGAGGAGGTTGATTGGGCTCGCGGTGTACAAGCAGCCCAAGTTTTTGCCTGAGTTTTTGATGCGGGACGCTATCAGGGTATGTTACTGCTAATTGTTTTTTTTTTCCCGGAAAAATATTTTGTGTGTGCTGAATTTAGAAAGTTGTATGATATTATTTGCCAAAAGGATACTTATAATCATAATTGGAATAAATATATGAAATTTTCTTAAGACGACATCCAAAAATCATATTCATTATTTTTCATGCATATATACAGAACTTATTGATGATAATGTGTTTTAAAAAAATACATTGTAGAAGGATACAATAGTAAATTGGTGCACCGAATTTAGGTTCCGTGGTAGGTGATTGGCGGACCGGTAATCTTCCCGCAGGCTGTGCTCATTATTCCTACCGGCATCGACACATCAACCAACTACTTCATAGGGGCCCACCATCAATTATTCTCACGGTAGGCATCAACCAAGTTCTTCTGTGGGGTCCGCATCAACTCTTCGTATACTAAAGACGTCAGCCAAACTTCTTCTATGGGCCTGTTGTGTATTTGGGCTTCTAATTGGACATGACAAGCACACTATCATTTTACATATTGTGTGGCCCGGAGAACTTTGATAATAGCATACTTGATCTAACAATTACCTTATAAATATCATACACTTGTCAATTTTCCGACTCTGGTGCATATATTCTTCTAATTTTTATGAAATTCTCGGATGAAGATAATTGTGTAGTTTTATTAAATCGTTGTTAATGGTAAATAATCGCGTGAGCAGAACCTATATGGCGACAACTTGAAGGAGAAAGCGGAGCTCATCAAGGGAATCACCCTCGGCAACAAGGCCGAGTTTCAACTCACTCCTCTCTCACAGGTGATCATAGTGTTCACTATACTAATTATATCAGCATTATACCTCTGCTATTGGATAATAATCTCTTGATCGTCTTTAAAAGGATGTTTTGATTATTTGGGGAGATCACGATCGCATTTTTCCATTGGACAAAGCGCTTAAGCTCAAGGAGTAAGTTTGAATATATTTTTTTATGATTTACTACCGCTTGCATTGTCTAAATATTTTTTATGATAATAAATTAATCAAATTTTTTGGATAATCACAGGCTGCTAGGAGAGAAAGCTAGGCTGGAGATCGTGAAGAACACCGGCCATGTACCCAACAGCGAAGATCCGCGGCGATTCAATGAGGTCCTTTTAGACTTCTTATTGAACTAAGGGTTGCCTTCACCCTTCAACAAGAATCAATTTTTTTTTTCATGTAAACCCTATAGAAGAGCTCTCAGTTACACACTCAAATCTCTAGTTTAGATGCCAGTCATGCAATTGGGCGAGTTTAATTTATCTTTTCCTTTTGTTTTCCTTTTTCTTGGTTAAACGAAGGTCTCGTCTAGCAATGAGCATCAAACATTTCATGTGGTTTAATGGCTGATACATTAATATGTATACAAGTGTAGTAAACAGAGCAAACTCTACCATACGCATAACACGTTAGATGTTGACCATATTATATAAGTCAAATTATAATTTCTATTGAATTATAGCTGTTGACGGATGGGTTCCGCCTTCTATTAAAGGTCGACTGACGATGACGCCTTTGCTGTGAAAACCCTTTTTCGGCTGAGATGTGGGACCTGCGGAGAGAAGACCTCGGGTCATGGTGAGCTAGGACCGAGCTCCTTGCTGGGTGAATGATGACCCAGCTCTGCTTATCTCCATTGATCTGCATCATAGGAAAGATCGTCAGGGGGTCGGTGCTGGGGCCCGACCGATTCCTCTCCGACGCTCAAGTTAGCTCCTCATGGAGGAAACATAAAGAGCAAATATAAAGAGTAATGTAGATTATAGTATGATACTTAACCTCTCTTAGAATCTGGCCATGTTCTCCATTGGCCTCTTGGACTTTTATATCTCACTTTTTGACTTGTAACATCATCCCTCATTATTCAGAGGCCTTCATCTCATAACTCCCTCCATAAATATAGCATTTTATTGCTCAATTAGTGGCTATTGAATTGGTCCATCATGGAATGTAACCGCCACCATCATTCTAACCATTAATTGCTTAATTCATTGTTATTGAAGTGGGTTATGCTCGTGCTGATAACGTGTTATAAATCATCATCTGGGGGAGGAACCACCAGCTCTTTATTTATAGCAACAAGAGAAGCGTACAGAGATAAGATACAATAGATGCGATCTTATCTATAAGATAAGAGGTGATCCTAGCCAACTCATCAACATCCGTTCACAACATACTAAACTTTATTTTTCAGGAACATTTTTCCCAAATTCACAACAATCTTTCTTGTGTCAAGCTTCAATATTTTTATATAAGAAAATGTTAGGAAAAACATTTTTTGAAAGTTTAGCCGTGTTTTTTTTGGAATGAATTTTTTTAAAAGTTTTTTTCAAAACGAAGCAAGGATGAGTTTTTTTTAAATAGATTAACGAGTATCATAAGACATATGTGGTTAAACCATATATACGGCTTTGAAAACTCTACGCACGTGTATATTTTTTTGGACGATTAGAATTGTTCATTTTAATTTTCATATTTTAAAATTTAAAAAAACAGTATATCAGGTGAATTTAAAGGGTTTTGATCGTTCATCCACCTGACGCAAATAGTTCAATTTTTTTGAAACTATTAAATTTGTGACGAATAGATTAACGAACAAAAGTAATTGGATTTACCTAATATTCGACATTTTGGGTTTTTAATATATACATATCAAAATGAACACTCCTTTAAAAAAGTAAGGGAATGTGAAGTTTTGGCTTGGCATCGAATGTAAGATGATACTCATCATTCTCATTTTAAAATTTAACCTCATATCTAAGATAAGTATGTTATGATTAGTAAAATGTTCCATTTACCGTGGAATACACAAAGCCTGGATACCGAACTATAATATAAAAACTGGGTCTTCGTCTATCTGTCTCTTAAATCATGCGGATATTTGTCCCTTAAAGCTTAATGTTTTATCTCAAGTCTCTCAAATCATAAAGTTTAACATAACTAATTAATCTCTCTAATTTTCAGTCAAAATCAAACATAAGAGAGAATATTCTACTAGATGCTAGTTAGGACTTGTGAGGCTTTTGATTTTGGTTTTTTTTGTTTTGCCGGGGGGGGGGGGGGGGGGGGGGGGGGGGGTTTGGGGGTCTGGACGGCTCATGGCTATCCCTCATAGACAATGGATGAGGGGGATGCGCCGCCGCCTCATACACCCTCAAAAAACCGGCGAGGAGGAGAGGGATTTGGCGGAGGTGGCAGAGTTGCCGCGGCCGCCACCCCAAATGGGGAGGAGGCGGTGCCACCTCATCCACCTACCAAAAACCGATGAGTATGATGCGGTTTTCATAGGAGGAGTGAGATGAGGGGGTGCTGTCGCCGGCTCCACCCAAAACTAAATGAGGGAGTATGTTTTGGGGTTAGTTAATTGTTAATTAGTGCTTAATTCTTAATTAATTGACTATAATTTGTATTTAATCGTTAATTAATCTAAGTTCGTTAAAGAGTTAACAGAATATAAGATAGAGAGACTATTTATGTCAAAGTTCAAGGATTTGGGGGAGTTGAGACCAAAAAATCATATTTAAGAGACTGATATCATATTACGAAAGAGAAGAACATATAGAAAATAAAAATTTTCTCAAAAATAAAATAAATTAAAATATGGACAGGGGCCACGTATTTTTTTGGGGTTTGCTATCTACAACGCATCCTATGCAGTGCACACGGAAATATTTGCTAAATATAGCAAGTTAGTCACATCATAGAGAATATAACGAGTTTCTGATGTGATTATTTTACTATTTTTAGAATAAAATTCATCCCTACACCATAACTATGCGGAGTAGATAGTTTTGAGCCGGACTATTAGCACCGCAACGATGCGGTGCAGGCCTTCAAATATTTCTAAATCCAGGAAAAAAGCAGTTCTCACGTCAAATCAACCTGAAACCTCTCTATTCATTTTAACTTTTTCGGAAAAAATTGCTAACCTGCACCGCAAGGATGATGCGATGCAGGTAGTCCAGTTCATAGTTTTTCTCTTTTTTTGTTTGGCAGAAGATGAGAGAGAAACAGAGAAGAGACGACGAAGAGAGAGATAGAGGAAGAAAGTGCGTGAATTGTGATGCATGCTGGATTCCTATTCATCCAAATCCTACGCGGAACTCGTGATGCCTCCCCCAACCGTACACTAACACTGACCTCATCAGTCCACTGCCCTTCAGTCCTTTCCTTTGACTGCCGTCTCTCTCTCTCTCTCTCTCTCTCTCTCTCATCTTCTTCGCTCCTTGCGTCTTTTAAACCCACATTCTTCTCTTTCTCTCTCCCCCCCCCTCGTCCCCTTTCTGTATCTTTGGTTCCAAATTGACTGGCGATCAGATCTGCTCCCTATATCTTCTCCTCCCCCGCGCAAAAAACCCTAGCCGAAATCGCTACTGCCGACTCTCCCAGGTACTCATGATCGATCTTTAGATCTCTTCATTTCGCCATTGATTCCGTCAATTTCTATTGTTTTCATCTGTCTGTAGCTTATTGATTTCTCTTCGGAGTCACGGTCAGTGTCTTTTTCCTAGCCTTGCTCAATTACAGTGTTCAATTATTATTAAAGTAAGTGTTGTAGCGCTGCCCTAGATAGATGAGGCATTAATTGCATTAGATCTCTCTTTGAGTTGTTTTAATGCAATTTTGTTCCATGTATCTGCCCATAATTTACCTGTCAAATGTTGAGCCATTGTTGAAGAGGGCGGAAGCTTCTAATTTTAGGGAACTACCACTTAAATTCACTTAATAATTTAATTTAATTTTGCCTGTATATTTGAATCTAGTATGTTATTTGTTTCCCGACATTCATTGTTAATGTTATCCCACGGGTCTGGCCTTTTCTGTTTGATTGTGATATATTAATTTGATGTTTTTTGTTAAAAAAATCCCAGATAGGTAGCATTGGGTCATCGGACTTCTTCTCGAAATGGAGTTGACGAAAAATAATTAGTTAATTTTGTACATGCTTTCCACTGTACTACAAGGCATGGGTTTGCTCTGCAGCAGACAAAAACCTTTGAATGTGGCTCATGCCGCAGAAAATGCGCAGGTAAGAGTTCCTTGATTCATGTATGCCATATCATGTAAATTGTTTACATGTTTGATCGATGAGTAACTTCAATTCGTGGGTTACATACTGAATACTAGTGCGTGCAGGCTAACTTGTTTAGCATTTGCAGGCTGCAGAAATAGAGAGACGGATTGCTCAAGAAACAAAGGCTGAGCAACATATCCATAAACTTTTACTACTTGGTATATCGTATCATTGTTTGAAAATACTTGGTTTGGTATTTGAACAATTTTTGTATATCTATGGATTAGTTTTATCGTTAGGGACACTATCATCTACTTTTCTAACCCACTCCTTCGGCGGGTTGTCTTCATTAAACATATTCGGTAAATGTATCAACTTAACTTCTGTATGTTTTTTGTTAACAGATATCAAAGTCTCATCTTTATATGATAACCAAAACAATTGATATCATATGTATGTTGTAGAAACATGAATAGTTTTGCATGGTCCTGATTACAAGGGACCTCGAGGGATCTGGTTTGTATCAACAGCACATATCAAACCTGAAAAAGGTTGATACATATTGGAATCCATCAATTTTCTGAACTTTGATTTTGATGGTTAATCTAGATTCTTTTCATTTATATGGAATAAGTCAGAATTAAACCTTTCTATATTTGAATAGATCCTCTCTTGTATTAGTTATTGGGAAAAAACTACAAGAGCTAACGGGAGCGAAGCCAATTCTGGTGGTATCTGCATGTTTCCGATTGGTCATATCGGCATACTTGAAATCATATACAATGCAAATGATATGTCATGGTATCGGCTAAATTTTTAAATCATGGTTTGGATTTTATTTATATGATCTGCCGTCTTCATCTCCCTCATGATTAAATATTTTTTTGTTTTTCCCTTTCGTGTTCTTCTTTGGTCTTTTCTAAGTTCTATTGTCTCCAGATGCCTTTCCCTTAGTTCTCTTATCATTTTTATTATCATTTTAAGATAAAGTATCATTTTATTGTTTTCTTTTGCATTCTGCTTTCTTTTCTTTCCCCCACTGTTCTTGTGTCCATTTTTTTTCTTATTTGTTTAGATGTCTAGATGTCTTTTTCTGCTCAAATTGGTTTAATGGTCATTAATCTTCGTGAACAGACTTTCCCCATATTGACAACATTGGCAATACTAACAAAATGTGACCTTTCAATGTACAAATATTCACAAAAATAGTCACCTAAACTAATAGTTTGTTCCAACATTATGATTCAATGTGATTTGATAATGCCCCTGATGAGCAGGTGATGGAATTTTTAAGGCGTGAAACCAGTAAATGCATCTGGAGATTGCACCAATATGGAAGATAGAGCCCATGTGTATTACACATTTCATATAAGCTTAGCCATACACAAAACCATATTGTAGTCTAATTGGAATGTTTGTTTTCTGTACTTTACAGTTATCCAGTGTTGGTTCTTAGCCTTGTTGCTTTCCATGATGTAAATTTGAAGATTCTTTTGTTTTTCACTGGAAAAGGCTCATTTGTATATGAGCCATTATCTAATATAACCCGAAGCAGATTGTTGAATGCTATATAGCGTGAGTACAAATCTAGAAATATCTATACACGACTGAAACAAAAAGGCTTTTTCATTTTTGCTTTGTAGTTTCATTTTGTTTTACCTGCCTTACTCTTCTGTATCTTCTGGTTCTTTATCTTCTATGTCTATCTTTCTGACTTATTTTAAATTTGATGACCTGGTCTGAAGGTGCCGGAGAATCTGGAAAATCCACAATTTTTAAGCAGGTCATATTGTTTGCGTTCATTCTAATAACTTGCACTTTAGATATGATCATGACTTCTCATTTATGTTGTTTTGTGCAGATAAAGCTTCTCTTTCAAACTGGTTTTGACGAGGCAGAGCTTCAAAGTTACACATCAGTCATTTATGCCAATGTGTATCAGACAATTAAAGTACGCAATACTAAAAAGGGTGTGTCTGTTTGTTTCTCTATTTGTTTCAAATAATGAGGACTTTAGTCTAATACACCTGGAAACAGATGATTATGTTCGCTTATTATTTCTTTTCTCTAAAGTCAGAATGATTTACATGTTCCTCACCCGTGTTTGAAATGGCCAGGTTTTATATGATGGAGCAAAAGAATTGGCACAAAACGAATCAGATTCCTCGAAGTATGTTGTATCTCCTACTAGCAAGGTTTGATTATGTCGTTCTTTATTCTTGGAACATATTTCCTTTCATTCCTTGATGAGAGAGAGATATATTTTATACATGTGCATGTGTGTCGAATATACATTTCTATGCCAGAATAATAATAATAATCATTTTAGCCTTCATCTAAAAAATTAGGATCGGCTTCATGGACTTAATAGAAAGAATATCAGATCATGATCACGTCAGATCATGATCACATCAAATCACGATCACGTCAGATCGCGATGCCATAAATTAGTTTTCCACACATTACGATATAAAGCTTTTTTGGTCGTTAAACCAAGATATTTCATATCCATTCTTATTACTCCCATCCATTTCCTCTTCAGTCTACATGTTTAATCTTTTTAACGGACGTATTAATGTATTCGACTTATATGGCCAAATCATCTCAAATGTTGTTCTCTTATCTTATCCTTTATATTGACCACGCATACATTCACTTGGATATCTTCATTTTTAATCTTATCTTTTATAATATGTCACATATCCACTGCATTAGTTGCATCTCTGCCACACCCATACCCAGTTTATGTTTCTTTGTGATGGCCCAATATTTTGTATCATAGAACAAAGTGGAACTAATCGTCATCTTATAAATAGCGTTAGTGTATTTGCTATACGCTAGATTGAAGAGAAATCCGTGTGCTTTTAAATGCAGTTCCAGCCTTGCCGGGGAAATGAGCTTTACCTTTTAACCGTAATGGTACATTTTGATCACACAACTTCTTATTACAGCTCTCCGCCTCAACCGTCCTATTTTGATCCTATTTTGATTTAATGATCAGCATTTCTATTATACCACACATTCAAATATACATAAAGTATTTACTGATATACGTTTCCTATCTAGTTTCATCACGTTATAAACTTGATGTCGCGCTCTTCTAAACTTACAATCTATATACTCAGTCTTGTTCATGCTAAGTCTGAAACATCAAGTTTTTAATGCATACCCACAAATTTCTAACCCTTTATTTACATATTGCTGGTTTTGTTTATAAAAATAACATCATCTGTAAATAACATAAACCATGATACTTCATCATGCATATGCCTAAAAAGTTGATCCATCACTATCGTGAAGAGGAGACTCAATACTGAGCCTTGCTGTAGCCTAATGGTGATCAAAGCGTTATCTATTATTCATTTACAAATCATCATATTAGTAACTGTTTCTTGATACATATCTTGTTACTATATGGAGTTTCTTTTCTTCATGAAGACCCATCGTAGAACCTTTCTAAGGACCATATCATAAATTTTTTTTCATGTCAAGGTTATATTCAAGTTTCTCTTTGTTGTTCTACAGTACTCCATAATTTACCTAATGAGATGGATTACTTTTGTTGTTGACCGTACTGGCATAAAATTAAATTAATTTTGTAATATAATGATATTTTTCTCAACCTACACTTGATCATCCTCTCCCATAAGTTTATGGTATAACACATTACATTGATTCCACGATAATCAGAGCTAATTTCTATGTCAGCTTTTTATAAAGATACCAAAATGCATTTGATTTTTAAATTTTGTTAAATATTTTTGCTAACTATATAATAGTTATATCTTCTATGAATTTTCATACCTCAATATGAATCTCATTCGATCTACATGTTTTTTTGGTTTCATTCTTTTAAAAGCTTCTCTCACCACTTATACTTCAATTTTTCGTATAAAATTATGATTCAACTCTTTCAAGGAAACTTTATTATATTTTATGTTTTAGGTATGACTTTCATTAAAGAGTTTATCAAACTTCTCTGTCTATCTACCTCTGATCTTCTTATATTTACCTAAATGTTTTATCTCATTTAATGCATTCAACTGCACATAAGTTCGTTCATTCTTTTTTTCCATCATTCGTGCTAGCTGATAGATGTTAATCTCAAAAAATGTAGAGATGTTGCCATTAAAAGATAAATTAATCAGTAAGTAAGCTAAAAGAGTTGTCCAAGATGCTAGATATAAGATACAGTGTGTAGGTTGATGCTTTTAAGAAATTAAATACAGCTGTGGGAGCGAAAATCATCTACCGACTATCACGAATGATGGAGAAAAGCAAAGATACTTGTGTGCAATTAAGTGCATTAAAGATGAAAATCAAATTTTTTTGGTTAACGATAAGGAGATCAGAGATAGGTGGAGAGACTAGTTTGATAAACTTTTTAATGAAAGTCATATCCAAAATATTAAAAATAATAAGGTGTTTTCGGAAGAGCTGAATTATAATTTTACTAGTCATAACCAGTGCCCGCGGGCATGGTGCATTCAAAATTTTTGCCCGCAAAATCTTTGTCCCAAAAAAATATTTCTACAGCCAAAATTTAAAAGAACAACAAATTAGCGTAAAAAAATTTAGAGGCACGGCCGCTTTCGGCGAGGAACAATAAATTCGGCGCCGGCGCCTTCGGATCTGTGCTTGAGGGGTTAATTGAAACGGACGCTCAAAAAGCTCAGCCCGCCTCTTTGATTGCACATTCCCTGTGTTTTTTTGTTTCAATTTTTTTAGACGGGTGTTTCAATGAGTGCAAAACGGGTGAAAATGAGAATGGTGGGTTTGAGTGTGTGTAGTGTCTTGGGGTTTTTGGTTTTTTTGCTTGGGGGTGTGATTTTGGGTGTTTGGTTTTGGGTGTGTTTTTGGGGGTTGGGTGGAGTTTTGTGTTTTTTAGGTTTTGGGTTTAAGAAGGTTGTCCCATGTGACGATGTGACATTGCCACATAGGATAAAGATTCAAAAACCTCCCTCTTTTGTAATATAGATGTGAAAAATCAGAGTATGAGAGGCTAGAACAGATTTAAAGAGAATGAAACCAAGAAAAGCATGTGAACGGGTGGGATGAAATCCCTATTAAGATGCGGAAATACATCAGAGATGTAGTTGTCATACAACTTGTAAAGCGGTTCATGTACCAGCTACATTTCTATTTCCAAACCTACAATCATAAATGCATTATGTCTACAAACAAGTGGATTGCTTTCTTCAAGAGTAGAAAGAATTTTCCTAAGATTTTCTGGTTCTAGGATTTAGGTTCGAAGGTCTCTCTATTTTCTTTTTTGAATGGCTAGACCATATACTTTTCCTTCTTCTCTTGTCATCATTCAAGAAAGGAAACTCTGTGACAGAACCTTCTCAAAGTCTTAATGTTAGGATTGGGATTTAATGGATTGCTCTCAAATAGAGAACCTTCTCCCATAGTATCTATACTAAGATTAGTGTGCAAATGCTTAGCTGTTTCCTTTTGAATCGATAAACTATTTAAAGTTCAAGGCTTATAACTTGTTCTTTGTGGTGTCATCCTATCTGTTTTGTGCATATAGTGTTAGGCAGGCTTTCCATTCATCATGGTCCCAACGTAGCTTGTTGCATTTTGGTTTTTACCGTGTTCATCTCCAAACATGTCTTTAGTTTAATTTTGTCAGTTTGGACATTTCAGCATGTCCCTTTATTTGTTTCAACTCTTTTTACACATTTACCTTTTCCCACCATGTTTCACTTCAGTCATCATGATGAAAAACACGAAAGATTTTAGGGATTTTGATGGCAAATTTAGGGAAGAACGATGAAATTAGGGTTCCGAGGCTTCTCGCCAAGGAGTCCGAGGCTTCTTGCCAAGGATGGGACCTTTCACATGTTTTGGGAATTTAATTCTCAAGCTTTCATTCATTGATTTAAAAATAAACCAATCTAGGGCCTTTATATATGCTTACAACCTTTTCCTAACCCAATTCAACGTGGGACTATACACACCCAAAAAGAAGAAAATAAAACAAAATAAAAAGGACCAAATCATAATCTAATACAAAAACCAAATCCAAACCCAATAGAAAAATCCAAGTCTTAATTAAATTCCACTTGAGCTCGATACCTCAATTAGACCCCTATCATTCTTCTGAACTTCACCATCTGGAGAATGACGACAAAAGTAACATAGCTGGACAGAAATTAATAGTCCCTCACAGTTAAAGAAGGATGCATCCACGAACATTGAAGTGTAGCAGAATGTGGATTGGTAGTTGAACGTTTTTCGGAAAAAATTTCTAATCCACAAAAGATAGAAAATCATATAGAACAACTTGGTTGATGGTCAAGCGTGAAGGGTCTGTGATAACAAACTTGATATGCTCAGCCAATTTTCATGGTGTTTTTGTTTGTAGCTCTGATGCGTGCTCAACAAGTGGCTCAAGATAATGCTCTGATACCAAATTTGATGTAGAATACGAAAGATTTTAGGTATTTTGATGGAAAATTTTGGAAAGAACGATGGTATTAGGGTTCTGAGGCTTCTCACCAAGGAGTCCGATGCTTCTCGCCAAAGAAGGGACCTTTCACATGTTTTGGGATTTTAATTCTCAAGATTTCATTCATTGATTTAAAATAAACCAATCTAGGGCCTTTATATTGGCTTACAATCTTTTCCTAACCCAATTTGACTTGGGACTATACTCATTCAAAAGAAGGAAATAAAATGAAATAAAAAGGCCCAAATTATAATCTGATACAAAAATCGAATCCAAACCCAATACAAAAATCCAAGTCCTAATTAAATTCCGCTTGGGTTCGATCTCTCCATGGGATCACTATTACATCAGTATCTAGTCATCTAGTCATGATGGTAATGAAGGTGAGGATGCCACATGGTTAACAACATTTATTGTCAAGTGAGAAACAGTCATCACCATGGAAGGTGATGATGTATGGTTGATGTGATACTTGGTTAGAAACTGGGTATACTGCAGTCAAGACTAGGGAGAGAGCAATGTTTAGCTGAACATGACAAGCGTGTTTCAAAAGTAAATTCAAGGTTATTTAAAACTGAGGTAGCGGAGTTCGACTGCAGTCAATCTCTTACATGTATGTATGCATGAAGATTTGGGGCCTTTGTGTTGCCATACTTCTGTGCGTGCATATTGAACTAGTTTAACTGGCATTTGAGGAAAGTGAACTAGTTTTGATACCTGCCAAGTATGTGATAATATGTACTTAACCTTGGAACTTGTCATATTTCCATCTATTTCTTAGAGAATTAGGTTGCTCAAATCCGACTCCCTTACTTATGGATTAGGAGTTTGACCCTTGCCGCTACAAAAGATAAAACTAAGTAGCACATCAATCGTTGCTTTTGGCAACAAGAGTAGGCATGTGTTAGGTTCCTGACACCTGCGAAACCACAAGGATCAAAAGGAGTAGATCTTAATGAAAATCATGGATCTGAAATTAACCACACATCAGTTTTTCTTTATTCCCAGCAGGATTAAACCCATATTATTATGCAAATATTAATTTCTGATTAGATAGGGGACATCTAATCCCAACAGTTTTCTGCCACTCCACTGGTTTATTAGTCTTGTGGCACAGCTGGTGGGCTTCTGTCTAGCAAACTTCAGCATTTGGCACAACATTGGTTACACTCCCATGTAGTTGTCTCTAAGCATTTGGCTTGGCCTCTCCTGGCAATAGTGGCCTTGCGTAGGATCTTAACATGATGCTACATGATTAATTTTTATGGCAAGCATGTCTCTTGAAAACTCCAGTGGTTGGCATAACATTGGTTTTCCTCCCATATGGTCCCATCTAGGTTTTATGGTTAGGCCTCTCTTGGCAATAGTGGCCTTGGACTAGGATGTGAACATGAAATCAGATGCGAATATGAAATCAGATGATTGATGCTAGTGTGATGGTCGTAATATTTCTTTAATCTTCCACTGCACCGTTTAAGACCTAAAGTTCTGCTTCACAGTAAATAGCACATGTGAATAAGCTTGTATGTTGATTATGGAACATGTTTCCTCCAAAGTGCCAAATTTCTGAATTGCTCTTTAATTTTGGTGAAGTTTCTTGAACTTTATTTATATATTGTGTAGATAAATATTTATAGACACAATGTGAATAGCTAACTAGTTGACATTATGCCAATATTATCTTCCCACTGAGTGCACTCCTTGCGTAGAACACAACTTTAACTACAAATAGTTTGAAAGTTTCTTTGGACAGTAAATGTTTTTTTTGCAAAGAAGTGTAATCTTAGCATCTCCATCAGTTTGTATGTCTATTCCTGTTATGTACATGTTGGTTTTGGCTTGACTGCGCGTGAAAGAAAATTTTGCTTACAACCAGGAAATTGGAGAAAAACTGTCTGAAATTGGAAGCAGGATGGAATATCCAATTCTGACAAAAGAAACTGCACAAGAGATTGAAAGCTTGTGGAATGATGCTGCTATTCAGGTAAATTTCGTTACCTGTTATTTGCGATGGCTGGTTGGCTATGCTTTCATAAATATCTCCATCAATGTTAATCATGTTCTTTCATTGTTAACATTTTTGAAGATAAACGTCGAAAATCCCTATTCTATTCCTTTTTGGGAAGAAATTCTACTCCCCCTCTCACATCATTGTCAAGCCTGTATGTTTTTCCCCCTCTAACCAAACCCCCCCTTTTAATTACCAAAATTGTATATGAGGTAAAAAAACCTTTGGACCAAGGAGGCCTAGCTTGGTAACACAGTTTTTGTAACTGTAAAAAAAGCTTTGGAACCAGAATGCCTAATTTGGTAACACAGTTTCTGAAACTATAAAAAAAGCCTTGGAACAATAAGGCCTAGTTTGGTAACACAGTTTCTGATACTGAGTTTCATTTAAGTTAAAATGAAACTCGTGCAAACCTCAGTCTGTGAAACATCAATTAGATTGAATTTTCATAAACTGTATTTATTAAGGTTTGGGGCCTCCAAACCTCACTTTCAGATACTATCTTGGCATTCTAATAAGCCAAATTTCTAAGACCTCAGTTTGAATCCCTAGTTTCAGAAACTAAACCTCATTGACAAACTAGGCCTAAGCTATTCCCTGTGGCTGCAAGTTCGATGTCCATTGGAAAATTGAATGAACGATCTTGATTTTATTTTTGATAATTTTGCCTGCAGGAAACTTATTCTCGTGGAAATACACTACAAATCCCTGATTGCACTCAATACTTCATGGATAATTTAAAACGTTTGTCTGATGTGGATTATGTTCCAACTAAGGTATAATATTTTCTGTAGTTTATTCCTTTAATATTTGGTCCAATTCTATGAAGCTCTGAATTGATCATATCCTTCAACTGGCTTTGCCTTTTCTGGTGTAGTGGAGTGGAGAATTTATGGGTCTCATATATGTGAGACCTTCTGGGGCAGTAGATGCTAAACCTTAGGATGATCTGTTAAGCTGCACCATACGGTCAAAACTGACTTGTTACTTATATATAAAACTAGCTTATGTTCAATGCTGCACTGGTATGTGATACGATTAGGGCTTTTTGTGGACTAAACGAGGGATTTTTGTGCAGAAGAACATTAAAAATAAGCTATATATATTACAGATCTGAAAATCAAAGATAATTACCCCAATTCGAGGAGAGGCAACCTTCTAACTTTCTATTAGAGAAGAAAGTCTAAATCTCTACTACAAATCGAAGACACAATTAACTAAAAATTAATCTAAGAAAAAGTCACAATTAATCCAAGCATAAGCTAGGGCCGGCCGGTTCCTTGAGCTTTTAAAAAGGCTAATTGCCAAATTAGCCTTTTTACAAAAAGGCCCACCGACGATACTGAATTACGAGTTTGCCACCGTGGACCTCCTCCGTCGAGTATAAACCATGACCGCATCATTACTCCCCCCAAAAGAGCCACATTGTTTTCAAGGTGGAAGTTTGGAAATTGGTCTCGTATCACCTCGCGGGACTCCCAAGTAGCATCATAATCCTGCAGCCTGCACCATCTAATAATCACCTCCTGGGTCCGTGCTGCGTTCTGGCAAACCTCCTTAAGCTCCCGTGGCTCCAGTAACACCTCCATGTCGTCGGTCAATGTGGGATGGAGGGTAGGCGACAGTGTGTGGTCTCCAATAGTCTGTCGTAGCTGCGACACGTGGAACACATGGTGGATGGTGGATGTAGTAGGCATTTCAGGCGATATGCTACCTTTCCAATCTGAGCGATTACCTCAAATGGCCCATAATAACTGGCCGCCAGCTTTTCATTGCTCATGTGCGTCAGTGTCTTCTGTCTGTAGGGCCGCATTTTGAGATAAACCCTATCTCCCACTGTAAACTGCACATCTCTCCGGTACACATCGGCCTTAGCCTTCATAATCTAATGGGCCCGCAATAAGTGCTTCTTCAGCTCCTCCAACTGTCTATCCCTCTCCTATAAGTATTCCTCTACCTGGGACACTGGAGTTGTGCCGTGGCTGTAATGCATCAAATGAGGATGGCCCCGTTCGTAGAGGATGCGAAAAAGGGTCCACTGTGCTGCTGAATGGTACGAAGTGTTGTACCAGTACTCCGTCCATGCCAACCACCTGGCCCACTGCTTCGGTGAATCTGAAGCAAAATATCGCAAATATGTCTCTACGCTCCTATTCACCATCTCCGTCTGGCCATCAGTTTGCAGGTGATAGGCTGTGCTCCTCTTCAGCATAGTCCCCTGCACCTTAAATAACTCCTTCCAGAAGCTGCTTATGAAGACCTTATCGCGGTTTGACATGATCGAAGCAGGGAACATATGTAAGCAGACGACCTCCTTCATGAATGCTGTAGCCACCGTCGCCGCTGTGTAAGGATGCCGCAAAGAAATGAAATGAGCATATTTCCTAAGGCGGTCTACCACAACAAATATGACGGTGAAACCTCCGAGCGCGGTAGTCCCTTAATAAAATCCATACTGATGTCGGCCCATACCCTCTCAGACAGGGCCAATGGCTGGAGTAACCCCACGGGGGCCATCACTAAATATTTGTGACGTTGACAGACGTTACACTCCGCTATCATCCTGGCTATGCCCCCCTTTATACCTGGCCAATACAACTCCTTGGCCATTCACATATGCGTCTATTGTACTCCTGAGTGGCCTCCTATTGGGCTGCCATGGAACTCCTAAAATATCAGAGGAATGTGTGTAGAAGTCCTGGGTATCGGCAACCTCCCTTGATATAGCAGCCTTTGTCCACTCAGTATGTATCCAAGATTGTCCGTAGACCCCTGCTGATGTGCCTAATGTATACGTGACAACCCCTCATCAGCTCAATCTCCCTCCCAGAGGCTCCCAGTCTAATAGGACTGGTACTGATATCGCCGCCATCTCTGTCGCCACCTCTGGGGGGGGGGGGGCAAAGCATCTGCTACATTGTTCTCCAACACTGGCCTATACTGTATCTCGAAAGTGTAGTGAACCAGTTTGAAGAGCCACTTCTGATTTTTCTCGGTAACCATGCGCTGCTCTAATAGGTACTTCAAGCTCCTCTGGTCGGTCCGAACTATAAATCTCCTCCCAAGTAGATAGGGCCGCCACTTCTGTATGGAGAGCACGATCGCCATCAGCTTCCTCTTGTACACTGACTTCAGTTTAGCTCGTGCTGACAGAGTCTGGTTGAAATAGGCTACTGGCCGCTGGTCATGCATCATCACTGCCACCAAACCATATCCTGAAGTATCTATGTCCATCAAGAAAGGCCTGCTAAAGTCTGGCAGGGTTAGCACATGCACTGTCGTCATCGCCTGCTTCAGGGCCCCCAATGCTCTGGTCGCCTTCTCACTCCACTGGAAGCTGTCCTTGAGTTGCTCTGCCAGGCCATGCAATTGTGTTGTATCACTGGAGAAACTTTTCGTAATATCCTGTAAGGCCCACAAATCCTCGTAGGCCTCGTAATATCGTGGGACATGACCAGTCCAACATCGCTGAAATCTTCTCCCGATCTGCTGCCAACCCCCTCAGCTGACACTACGTGTCCCAAGTACTCCACCTGTGGTTGTCAAAAGAGGCACTTCGTCCTGTTGGCAAACATCTGCTACTCCTGCAGCTCGTGCAACACCGCATGGAAGTGCCCTACATGCCCCTCCATGCTACGGATATATATGAGTATATCATCAAAAAATATGAGCACAAACCTTTGCAAGTAGGGTCGGAAAACCTCGTTCATCGAGGCCTAGAACGTCGATGGGGCATTCGTCAAGCCAAAAGGCATGATGAGGAACTCGTAGTGCTCTTATGTGACCTAAGTATAGTCTTCGGCACGTCAGTCGCCCTCATCCGAGTCTGGTGGTACCCAGACTTCAAGTCTATTTTTGAAAACACTGCCGCTCCATGAAGCTCGTCCAGTAGCTCATCGATCACAGGAATAGAAAACTTGTCAGGTACAGTTTTCTTGTTCAGGGCCTGGTAATCTACAGGATCTCCAGCTGCCATCCTTCTTCTTCACAAGTAAGACTGGACTAGAGAATGGGCTCATACTCGGCTGAATCACCACTGCCTGCCACATCTTTCCTACCATCATCTCAATCTCGTCCTTCTGCACTTGAGGATATCGATAGGGTCGCATGTTGATAGGGGTCATTTCCTTTCGTAAAACTATGGTGTGCTCGTGATCCCGTGGTGATGGAAGACCTTGTGTGGTCTGAAATACATCCTCAAATTGGCCCAACAGCTGCTCCAACTCGGCAACCATCTCCTGCTCCTGACTCTCAGCCTCCTCTAGTAATACCCCATAGAGTTCCACCAAGTAACATCCTCTTGACGTCTGGAGAGCATGTGCCATGGTTTTGTAGGACACTATGGAACGACATAAGCTGGGGTCCCCTGCAGTACTACCGTTCTCCCCCTCCTGATACTCTAGCCTGAGCAATTTCCAGTTGGTTTTCGTATCTCCTAGGGTCTGCAGTTACGTCATCCTGTATGTCAGCCCCAGGATGACATCTGTGCTCCCTAACTCTAGATGAAGGAATTCTACGATGATCTGTACCCACTGTACCGTCACGATCATGCCCTGACAGACGTCGTTGTTCTGCGTCACCTGTCACGTCCCCAACACCACTCCATAGCGACCCGTGTCACTGAGCTGTAGCCCCTGTCTCTCCACTAGCATGCTGGAGATTAAATTGTGGGTAGCTCCATTGTCTACTAGCACCGTCATGTCCAGATCTGTCACATTTTCCACCAATTTCATGATGTGGTTCGGTGTGAACTCCACTACGAAATTGAGGGAAACTTCCGCTATGTCTAAGTGCATGTGCTCCTGATCCTTCTCATCATTGCCAGCCTCAATCTCCACTATGTTCTCCTCTTCCTTATCGTCATTTCCTATCAGGATCTGAAGAGTACGGTCCCAGCACCAGTACACTGGAGAAAACTTCTTGTCGCACTTGAAGCACAGACCCTTGGCACGCTTGACACGAATCTTTGCCTCCGTCATCCTCTGCGTTTGCCCCCAGGTCGTGGCTTCACCATATTATCCTTGCTAGCTGCTGTACATCCTGTGGCGGTGGGTGCCTTCTGCCCTCCTACAGGCGCATGTCCTCGAAAAGAGAAGCATCTCCATGCTCCACGAGCCTTTCTCTCTGCGTCCTGATGGTCCTCCACCATCCTGGTCAGATTCATCCTCTCTCGCAATTCCGCAGGCCTCTGTATCCTTAGCTCAGATCTAATGTTGGGTTTCAACCCCTTTATGAAACATCTCTCAAGGAACTCTCCTGGAACCCCACGGATTCTGCTAGCTAGTATATCTTGAATTTCTTGATGTAGTCCCTCACTGTCCCTTCCTGCCTCAAGGCATACATCCTCTCATATGTGTCGCCCGACTGCATCTTCCCAAAATGCTCCAGTAGGAGGCTAGCGAACTCCTTCCAAGTATGGAAAAGCCCATGCTGTTATGTCCATCGAAACCACCCCAACGCTTCACCCTCCAGGCAGATCCACCCTCCAGGCAGATCCTATTCGTCTCCTGTACCATCAACACATCAAAGTATCGCTCCACACGATATACCTAAGAATCGGGGTCCTCTCCCTTAAAAATGAGCATTTTCAGCTTCCTAACCCGGTTCTCTGCAGAGAACCCTTCTTGTGTTCCCCTCCACTGCTGATAGTCCTGACGTCGCGGCTGAAATGGGGGGTCCTTCATACACAACCTCCAACAGGATTCCGTGCCGCTCTATCAACACCCTCCCACGCCGTGTCACCCCAACCTGCTCCTCCACGATCATCGCCCTGTTAACGACCGTAGTTCTCATGGGGTGTTCTTGGAGGGCCCTGATTCTCCCCTCCAATCTCCAGAAATTCCCCCTGGGGCTGTAGATGCATCGAAGGGCCTTCAAAAATTGTTGCGGCGCTCTTGGGAGCTGAAAAAAATCCGACGGACTATTCTGTGGTTGAAAATGAGACTGACGACCCGCCAAGTAGTGCGGCGGGATCTGTCGGCTCGGCCCCCATCTGAGCCGGCAGGGGCTCCTGAGGCTGCAGCGGGGCATGTTGGCCCCCATTTGGGTCGGTGTGCCCTCCAGATAGCGTGGCGGGGGCTGTCGGCCCCAAAAAAATCCGACGGGGTCCTAAGAGTGTGGCAGGGCCTGTCGGCCTCTCATCTGGGCCTGCGGGACTTCAGAGTGGTCTGGCGGGGCTTGTCGGCCCCCGAACTGGGCCGACGGCCCCTCCACAGGCCTCTGCCACCACGGTTGTTGCTGTCGGGGCCCCGGGACAGTCGGCCGGCCCGGTTGGCGAGTCCAGGGGACCAGCCGAACTTGATGGCTCCACGTGTTTCCAAATTGTTGCTCATCCCTCGCGGCCTCCTCCTTTTCCTCCACGACGTAGTCATCAGCGTCGGAGAGATGCCCTTCAAAAAGTTCGTCTTTTCCCTTCTCCTTTGACAAAAGTCTTCTCTTTTTATCCGGATCTAACTTTTCGTCGATCGCCTCCATCAAACTTTGATTCATCGCCGCCGTGTTTTGTTGGATGGCCTTCATAAGTTGCGCGAACTGCCGAATCGCAAGGCTTACTTGATCATCCGCGCCTTTCTTGATTCCTTGGATCTCGCTTTTCAAGCTTTCCTTGATCCCTTGGATCTCGTCTTGAACCTTCTCCCACTTCTCTTCCAATTTGTCGATTCTATCATTCGCTCGCATGACCGCCATGGATCAACGTGCTCTGATACCAAATCGATACGATTAGGGCTTTTTGTGGACTAAAAGATGGATTTTTGGGCGGAAGAACAATAAAAATAGGATGTTTATACATACCACAGATCTGAAAATCAAAGATAATTACCCCAATTCGAGGACATGCAACCTCCTAACTTTCTATTAGAGAAGAAAGTCTAAATCTCTACTACAAATCGAAGACACAATTAACTAAGAATTAATCTAAGAAAAACTCACAATCAATCCAAGCATAAGCTAGGGCCGGCCGGTTCCTTGAGCTTTTAAAAAGGCTAATTGCCTAATTAGCCTTTTTTAAAAAGGCTCCCCTGAAGATACTGAATTACGCGTTTGCCACCGTAGGACCCGTGGACCCCGTGCGACTCCTCCGCCGAGTATAAACCATGACCGCATCAGTATGGTTGGGATATAGGGGGGTACAACAAATCTTGAAAATTCAGGGTGCGAGTACATTGCTGATACAATGATAAATAAATTGTGTGCATGAACACGTCTGTTAATGTTCTTAATTTAACTTGTATATCTGGGCATAATGGTTAAAAACACTGTAGCCTTGATAAAATCCACTTCTAGGTGCTAGATTTGCTCTAGATTGATGAATAGGCCTCTCTTCTTTTGTGTGTGAATGTTACAGGAGGATGTTCTCTATGCCAGAGTGCGAACGACCGGTGTTGTAGAGATTCAGTTCAGGTGAAATTTACTCTCAAATCATTTCGTCAAACCATTTCCTATGTATATTTATTTAGCAGAATTTTAGAGCATGTGATGTTTAGGGCCGTATAAGTGATTTAGACCCTAAATTCTAACAAACTTTCTAAAATCCGAAAGCATATATTGTGCTTCTAACCTATAATGTAATTTCTTTTTTTCTTTCTTTTTCGTGAGAACCATGCAATTGCTCTTTTTTTAATGGTGTCACAAGGACATGCTTGTTTCTCACTTCATTTTAGTTCGTAGTTAATGTACGCTTGCCGGATATGAGCTTTACCCTGATATGAGCTCTACATAACAAATGGAAACTGTTTTTCACACCTGCAGTCCTGTAGGGGAGAGTAGAAAAAGCGGCGAAGTGTATAGACTATATGATGTTGGAGGTCAGAGAAATGAGAGAAGGAAATGGATTCATCTATTTGAAGGTGTTACAGCAGTTATATTCTGTGTCGCTATCAGCGAGTAAGTCTACATTCTTATCCTTGTTGAAGTTGAAGCGGAATCATTTCTTAGCATCGGCCATTACCCTTCCAAGTGCTTACACAACAGTTACATGTGATGATGGTAGATTAATTTGATGATCTTTGGTACTCAGGTATGATCAAACTCTTTTTGAAGATGAAACAAAGAACAGAATGACGGAGAGCAAAGAACTATTTGACTGGGTTCTAAAGCAAGCCTGCTTTGAGGTTTATTCTTTCTAAGAGCCCCTCAGTTCTAACCGCATGATTAATTGCTTGTCACTCTCTTCTAATTCTGGTCAGTTTCATTGAAGCAGAAAACATCTATCATGTTGTTCCTGAACAAGTTTGATATGTTTGAAAAGAAAGTACAAAAAGTGAGCGTTCCACAACTGAACAACCATTATGATCCTTGTGTGATTCTCAAATACTCACTCCCCTTCTTCGATGCAGGTCCCCTTGAGTGTATGTGAGTGGTTCAAGGATTACCAACCTATGGCAACCGGAAGGCAAGAGGTTGAACATGCATATGAGTATGTGTTTCATTTATGTTTTGAAGTTTTCAGCACATAGGCTGCTTATGTAGACCTGAATTTGCACTGGTCCCCAACAGTAACTGCCAGGTTAGTTAATGGTGGGGATCAGTACCCCCGATTGTCAAGCACATAATATGAAAAATCACATAAGAACACCAGGTCATAAATGGGTCGGCCAACTAATTTTGATCTACATCCATAGGACAAAGAGAAATCTACTGTATGAGCAAAATAAGACGAGAATTCACTCCCTAATATATCATCATCTCTCTCACTTACATCTCATAGCCCTATCATCTTAAAAACCCCCTCTCATCTCATATATGAGAAATATTTTACAGTGCTAGTAGTTACTCAAGCAATACCTATCCTAGTTGTAGCCCACACTGCTAAGGCTAGTTTAGCTTTGGCAACATGGTGTTTGAAACTAAGGTTTCATTAAGTTAAAATAAAACCGAGGTTTCTATTCATCCAAACTTCAATTTCATATAGTTTGTGAGAATCCAATTATAGGATTTTCCTAAGCCCATCTCCTAGGGGACCTTCAAATCTTAGGTCCAGAAAGTATATTTTGGTTTCCAAACTAGTCCCAATTTCAGAAACCTCAACGGTACGAGTTTTATTAGTTAATGAAGGGGTTCATTTGAAATTTCATACTTTTTGAATAATATATGTATGTACATGTGTGTAACACACATGTACATATGTACAATTAAGGGATGCTTTTGAATTGGATTGCTGACTAAGACAAAAGGGTGGGTAGAAAGACGACTGGTATTGAGTCTTAATGAATCAATGGTTATGATGAGAGTTTGTGAAAATTTGGGGGTGGAAACCCTAAAATTTTGAGGGGAATTTTGGGAGAAACTAAATATGAAGGGAACTAAAATTTTAAATTCTAATGGTAACTAAATCTGAAGAGAACTAAATTTTGACGGAACTAAAATTTTTGGGGGACCAAAATTTTTGGGGTTACTAAATTTTAATTTATAATTTTGGAGATCTAAATCTGGAAGAAACGAAAAATTTAAATTTTGGAGGGAACTAAATCTTGAGGAAACTAAATTGAAGGGAATTAAAATTTTTGTAGGGAACTAAATTCTCCGGGATAAACTATATTTTGGTTTGAATGTGATTAAAAATTTTTGGTAGATAGAAATATTTTAAAGGTGACTGCAAATTTTTTTAGGGGGATTTTGAAGAGGCGACATACTTTTTTGTGGTGGATAGATTTTGAATGAATTGAAATTTTTCAAAGGAATATTTTGAATGCCCCATGACATATGGTCACGGATTATCTCTAGTCGATTATACAAAGGGATGTTTTTGAATGCGGTTGTTGACTCGGACAAAAAGGTGTGTTGAAAGACGGCTGTGATTGAATATTAAGATATCAATGGTTAGGATGAGAGTTTATCAAAATTGTCGGTAAAACACTAAAACTTTGGGGGAAACTAAATCTGGAGGGAACTAAATTTTAGGGGAACAAAAATTTTAAAATTTTGGAAAGAACTAAATCCGGTGGAAACTAAATTTTGGGGGGCCTAAAATTTTTGGTGAACTAAATTCTTTGTGTGAACTAAATTTTAATTGAAAATTTTGACAAAAACCAAATCGAGGGAAGTAAAATTTAAATTTTGGAAGAACTAAATCTGGAGAAAACTAAATTTTCGGAAAACTAAAATCTCTGAGGAGAACTAAATTTTAGTTTAACGTGGTTAAATTTTGTTGTGCGGAATATTTTGAAGGTGGTTGCAAATTTTTTTGTGGGGAAAATTTTGACGGGGTTGAAATTTTATTTTGAATGCATCGTGACCTATGATCATGGGTTATCATTAGTATTTGTACATATGCATGCATATGTATATATATTTAGAGAATAATGGATATCATATGACATACGAGATCTCTCTCATATACTTTGATGTGATACATTTTCCTCCATATAGAATAAAGAGTCACATAAGTGTACTTTTTGTTCACTCGTGACCTTTGTGATTAAGATTTCTTCATGTTATTTTATATGAGAGAGATCTTTTATATATCATATGATGCCCATTACTCTTATATATTTATGCATATATGTGTACATGCGTACATGTATGTGTGGGTGCGGGTGGGTGTGTATGTGTGCATGCAAACATATATATACTTATACGAGATTAATGGTCCTTACATGACATGAGCAGTCTTTTGCATATGCGATGATGCATCACGTTCATCTTTATATAGTATAATATAATCACATGAGTGTACTTTATCTCTGGAACTCCTTGTGGAGGAGAGTATATCAGGTCATCGTATATGAGAGAGATCCCTCTTACGTAATATGAGTCCCATTAATCTCAACACACATCTATGCATATATGCTTACACACACATATATGTGTGTATATACACACACATACTGAGTAAATGTGTATCAGCTATCCAAGGAAAAAAATTTCTCATTGGATAGCATCAAATCCCCACCACCTATTTTTTCATTCGATCCGAATTGTTCATTTTAATTTTCATGTTCTAAAACCTCAAACCTCTAAATTTCAAGTGAATACAAGGCTCGTTCATTCACCCATCGCAAGTTTAACGTTTTCGCCATAAAAAACTTTTTATAATGGTTAGATGAACGATCCAAACCCATATGGTTCATCAAAAATTTGGTAGCTTGGGGTTTTAGAACATGAGAGCGGATCCGATTGTCAGAAAAAGGAGAGATTGGTGGGTTGCGTGAGCTACCCAAGGAGAAAATTTTCTTCTTTGATAGCTGATACACATATTTCTCATATACATGTACACATATATTGTATATATGTAACTACACACATAATAATGAGTATCATATGGCATATAAAATCTTATATACAAATGACATGTCATTCTTCTTCACAAAGGGCATGAGAGAGAAAAATACAGCATGTGATCGATTGTACCATGTGAAGTGTGTATGAGAACAATGTGTATCATATGACACATGAGATCTCTTTCATACACAATGATGTGGCGCAATGTGATGTATCATTGTATATAATAGAAATCTATCATGTCATATGATACCCTTTATTCTCACGCATACACATATACATAAGTGCGCGCACACACATGCACATATACATGTACAAATAGGTATGTATGTACATATATAGCCATACATAGATTTGTATGTGTTCATCTACACACATACATGGGTACATATATATACATGTATACACATGCATGTGTCCATGCATGTGCATGCATACATACATACATATTCGGAGAGGGTCTCTCTGTGTTGAGGGGCTCTGAATAATTTCATTTGTAATAACATGGAATCAGAGCCTATCTCCTAATTCTAAGCCCCTCTATACTCCTTCATATCCAGTATAATCTCCCAATCTCCCAAGTCATCATTTCCCGTTGAACCCACTGCTGCAGTTAAGCCCATATCCACGGCCATCATTTCCAATCGATCGTCTGTTGTAATCGAACCCACCTCATTTTGATTTAATCATGATCACCCTTCAACCTCTTACCTCCCCAAAGAACCCATTAACCCGCAAACCTGGTCATCTCTAGCAAGACTAGCGTTATCCTTGCCCTGTCTCCTCACATCATCCTCGCTGACAGCATCATTTGTCTGAATCAAGTCACCACCGGCCCACCTG
The DNA here is from genome assembly GCA_030789695.1 of Scilla litardierei. Taxonomy (NCBI): domain Eukaryota; kingdom Viridiplantae; phylum Streptophyta; class Magnoliopsida; order Asparagales; family Asparagaceae; genus Scilla; species Scilla litardierei. Next base: position 175,192,655 of record CM061139.1, on the reverse strand, counting down.
GATGAACCCATGTCTGCATCCTGACAATCCATGGAGATGAAGCCATCTCCGCATCATCACTGCCTCCAGATCAACTTCACCTTCAATTGCACTCTGCTTCACCCCTGCCTCTTCCACAACAACAAAATTTATCAAGCCAATCGTGATCTGCTTCGCGTCCAGCCCAATGACCTCCCCTCCCCTCACCATGGATATGATACGATGAGCTCTTATGCTGAATAATGGAAAATAAAAGAATAAATAAATTAACTTCGAATATAAATCTCATTAGTCAATTCTGTATATGTCTTATATATATTTTAGCGTCTACAAACTTAAATTTTTACTATTAGTCTTTTCAAATAAAGATGGACTTCTGTTGTACCCCTTTGAAGATGCTAATTTTGCATTTTGCATCCTTCAAATTTTCATGTCATGGTTTATATTTGCAAAATAAATTCGCAACGATGTGGATGGCATATAGATATACACTTTAAGTTTTGTATCTCAGATTAATATACCTTTTCGGACATAATCATCTTGGGATTTAATTTGGAATCTTTGAAAATGTAGACATTTTATGTCATTGTTTTTTTTTTTTGCTTTTTGGCGAAAAACTACCAGAATTTTTTTGTCGCATAGTATGTATTTTCAAAGCCAGATTTTTCCGAATTCAGATTTGGCATGCATGGAAATACTGCAAGGCTAATATTAGAGGTTACCTTCACTGTGATTTTCTATTTGACAATGAGCTCTCCATCTAAACATGAAAATTACGTATTTGGCTACACGTGCAATGCTGCAATTTATATGGAGCCTAAAAACAGAACTTTTTTCTACAGGTTTGTGAAGAAGAAATTCGAGGAGCTTTACTTTCAAAGTACTAGACCAGACCGAGTCGACAGGGTGTTCAAGATCTACAGGACAACGGCATTGGATCAGAAGCTTGTAAAGAAAACTTTCAAGTTGGTTGACGAGACCTTGAGAAGGCGTAATCTTATTGAGGCCGGTCTCTTATGAGAGTCATCATATACCTGTTGATTTGGAGAGCTCATCAAGATTTTGCAACCCATTCAAGATTCTTTTTGTGTCGCCTGCAGAATCGTTCTTCGTATTGTTTCGTGCCCCTGGAGTGCAGAAGGACATCGGCTGACATGCCCTCGGTTGAAAAATTGCTTTTAGACTGGGTTGAAAGCTGTATGAACTCCTTTTATTGTTGCTTTTTTTGTTCTTTTTAAATCCCTATTTCGTTGGGTGCTATTACTTGTGCCAGTAAGAAAAATGACATTAGACTTTTCTATTATAGCCACGCTTATTTTTGCCTTTTTAAAAAGGAACATGAGCTAGCTAAGAAGATGATTTTCTTCTTGATTGGTGTCAACAAGAAGTTTCTTTTTCCGATGATCGGATTTATTTATTTTGTTTTTCATGATTTAAAATTTCAAACCATCAATTCTCAAGTAAATCTATGGAAATAAATCTATGGGATTATCTTGTTCATTTGGCCATTGTAAAAAGGTGTAAAACATTTTATCCTCATAAAATCGTCAAATTTGTGACGAGTAGATCAACGAGCAAAACTTTTTGGGTTTTGATGGTCAAAACTTCTTGGGTTTCACGGTCAGGGTAGTCGTTTGGTCCGTCGGCCCGGGGCCGTGGTCGCGTTGGACGGGCCCGGTCAACGGGGCCCGATCGGCCCCGGCCCGCCAACGGTAACATGACTTTTGTTTAGTTAAAAAAGCTACGCTTGCAACTTTTGCTGTAGGCGCGTGCAGGGAACGATCATATGACACCCGAAAAATTCCTATAAATTGCAGCAAACTCCCCTCATTTTTTTTTCACAAATCTCAAACTATCAAACTCTATCAAACTCTCTCAAATTGCATAAGATCTACGTTCAAGCAATCAATTTGCAGTTCTCGTCCATCGGTTATGGCGGTGTCGCAAGGCTCAAATCTCTGTCAACTTCGCTCTCATCTTGTCGTCAAGCTCAAATCTCAAATTGATATTGCTCTCAACTTCGCACTCAAGTCTCAGATCCATCCGCTTTGAAGCTCATCTGCTCTCTACACCACTTGCAAGTCGCAAGCCGGCAATCGGGTTCCTATATATTTTAGCATAATGGTTGGACCAAACAATATGAATTTTAACTTCCACATTGACAACACTGAGGAGCAGGATAATTTTAATATGATTCGGGATAACCCGATAGAAACACCAAATTTTGATATTGATATGTCACAAACAGAAACGTATGTGTACACGAATCCTACACCTGATTATACTACTTCTACACAGACTTCTTTTGTACATGCTTCTACTCCTGCACAACTTAATAATCATGTTGTTCCTTCTACACAACAACCCCAACCCAGATCACGAAAAATCTGCAGTTTGGGAGCACTTTACGGTTGAAACTGTCGTTGGCAAAGGACAACAAGCATTTTGCAAAATATGTAGAACAGATTTTAATTGCAAACCTTCTGATTGCACAACAGACCTTAAGAGACCTATAGCATCCCATACAAAAAGGGATTTTAAATAGACCACATTAAACTTATCCGCATCTTCTTTCTCTCTTTCTAATTTCTCATATTCTGCTAAGACAATGAGAAAAGAGATGACTAGATTGATTTTATGTCAAGAATTGTCATTTAGTTATAGAGAAAGTCCCGACTTAGAACGGTTTAACTAAGTCGCACTTAACCCTGCATTTAGAAGAAGGCCTAAAAACACTTTTCGAAGAGATGCTATGAAAGCTTTTCAAACTGGATCAAGCCTACTTGCTTAATAAGATGATTATATGATTTAGAATGTTAGAGCATGCTCATACTAAGGGTGTTATTTCTTTTGTTATAATGTCTGTTATTCATGACTATAATATTGCTGAAAAGATTTTTTTTCATTTACTTTTGATAATACATCTAACAATAATAGTGCAATTAGTTGTTTAAAAAGAAATTTGACCCACCGATATGGATGGGTTGTTGTTTCATCAAAGATGTGCACGTCACGTCTTAAACTTGATAATTCAAGACAGACTTAAAACCTTTTCAGTTTATTTAGATAAAATTAGAAATACCATGTTATACATACATACTTCTGGCACTAAGCGACTTCAATACAAACAACTGTGTCGTACTAGCCAAACACAATACCTTGCCTTTAAATTTGATGTTCCACATAAGTGGACTTCAACTTATATAATGTTGCGTTCCATGATTAAGAGTAGAGACCTGATTACAGATTTTGCAATTACATACCGTCCACATGACCCTTCGTATGAAATTAGTGAATACGAATAGTTAACTGTAGATCATCTTCATGAATTTTTAGATATATTTATACTGCTACAAATTAATTTTTTGGGGTTTACTACCCAACATCAGTTTTAGGATTAGAACAATTAGTTTTAATTTCCGAAGTTTTATCTAAGCATAGAGAAAATCCACAACCTAACACTGCTATTAATCCTATGATAGAAGACACGTCGATAAAACTAGCCGAGTATTGGAATCCTGTTCATATGCTTTACTCTATATCTAAAGTTTTTGTGCCACGGTTTAAGGAGGATGTTGCAATTGGGTTAATAGAAGTGTATTATGAAAACATGGGATTTTCCCATGCTAACATCTAGCTACGTTTAAACATAGCTTAAGAACCTTGTTTGCAACTTATGAGACTAGATTTGGTAGGGCTTCACATACTTCTTCTGTGCATGCTACTACTTCTTCTTCGTGTCAGACCCGACAAATGTTAGGGAAGAAGAAACAAAAAACAGTAGCGTCAGATAGTTCTTCTAGTGAAGTGTCTAGGTATTTAGCAAATCCGTTTTCCTTTTTTGAGGCAGAAATGGATGACGAGCATTTTGATGCTCTTGCCTGGTGGAAAGGATATGAAACAGTTTATCCAATTCTTTCCATCATGACTCGTGATTTGTTAGCTGTCACTATATCTACCGTTGCTTCGGAGTCTGCTTTTAGTGCAAGTAGTCGCGTTCTGAGCAACAAGAGGTCAATGCTGAAGGAAGACATAGTTGAAGCTGCGGTTTGTGCGAACGATTGGTTCCATACTGAAAACCGTTCGCATGACAAGGACCTTTCTGAAGATTCCGACGAAGAAGAAGCACAAGATGAGTACATTTCTTCCGTCTATTATTATTTTCATATTTTAGTAGTCATCTTTTTTTGCCATTGTACGAGGGGTAAAGCTGGCCGACTTCACTCCACCCCTCAAAAAAAATTTCATTAATAAAATTTAAAGGTTCATCCCGGTACCTTTGAGAATTTTGGGCTTAAATACGTTTGTCATGTGAAACTACTGTATCTATTTAGTAATAATATAAGTTAATTATTTATCGTTTATAAAATTTTTGCTACTTACTATTTACAAAGACATATTTATTTCTAATTTTTTTCTATATAAAAGTAAACATCTTAAAAAGTTTTAATACTATGTATAAATATCATTTATTAATAATAATTTTTTTAACATATACTTGCAATTTTTAGATTTTTTTTTTTGAATTTTTTTCAAGTTTTTTTTTGATTTTTTTAATTAAATAGGCCGGGCCTCGGGCCTTGCTTCCGGCCACGGGCCGGCCCGGCCCGTGGCCCGGATCGGGCCCGTTGGCCACCCTGAGCTGTGGGCGGAGGGTGCTGTTCTTTTATAGCGCTGGGTTAATTCTCTGTAGAGATTCTTAAGAATTGGTGACCTTAATTCGCTCGATGCGCTAATCCTTACCAGTTCTTATCTTGTAATTGGTATCTGTGGTTCTTGTCCTGTTATCATCTTGGTATAGTATTGCTCTGAGCTGCTTTCTGTCCGAACTTTCGGCACTTTTGAGCCCATTTGTGTCTCATTTTCAAGCTGTTTATGTTAATCACAAGCAAGTGGCTTCGGAAAACAGACCATCAATAAAAGGCCAAAATAGGGAAAAGCTAGTATGATCCATTAGGTTGTCCGTGATCAATATTTAAATAGAATCAAGGAACAGGAGTTGCGTATATGCATTTAAGTACAATTGTACAAATACCGTGCATAGACTTGTAATAATAACTCGTGAATCTCAGTATAGAGTGTGATGCTCCTATGCAACAGCCCCTTGTACAGCTTTTCAAATTGTTGCCAGTTACCTCGGCCCCCCACAGCCTCCTGAACAACTCCCACATTAACTACTTTCACAAACTGTCATTCTGTTGACATAGCCACCGCCACAACCACCACCGCCACAACCACTACCACATCCACCGCATCCGCTGTTCTTCATAGTATTTTCACCACTGCCACAGCCACCACCACAACCAGCACCACATCCACCGCATCCGCTGCTCTTCATAGTATTTTCACCACCACTGCCACAGCCACCACAACCAGCACCACAACCACCTGAACCTCCATTCACTGCCATGTTTCCACACCCGCCACCACAACCACCATTGCCACCAGAACCACCATTCGTTACCAGATTTCCACCACCGCAGCCTCCGCAGCCGCCAGAACTACCATCAGTTATCAAATTTCCACACTTTCCACCACAACCACTGCCGCAACCACCAGCACCAATACCACTTCTTTTCAATGCATTCCCGCACCCACTCCCACACCCACCACTGCAGCCTCCACCCTTCACAGTGGTTCCTGCTTGCGTTGCTACAGCCTCCACTGCCAACGCTTTAGAGGGCATAGAAGTTTTCAACTCTGGTCTGGTGATCGGTTTGACGTTCTCTCCAGTACGCCCTTCTTTCTTTAGTATGAACAACAGAAGGATGGCAGGCAACACAAACCACTCATCAATGACCTATGTATGGGTGATCCATGAGGAAGTTCAGTGTACATATGCAAACTTTAAAGGCACCCAAGGAAAGAAAAGAAAAAAAATTGAAAATTGAGTACCATACTACCTTTGTGAGACTCGATTTTGTGTCCAATAATGCTACAGCTCTTCCATAGGGGTGGTCAGGGGAAAACTCTACGGCCGTAATGAAATCAACTTCAATATGGTTACAGTTTTTGGGTTCATATTCCAGCCTTCTCCCAGGGAAGAGCTTGATCTGTTACAATATCAATATAAGTGATATTAATAGGAGTTGCATTTGTCAAAAATGCATGAAAACAACATTAGTATTTCTTGGAGAAACACTTCAATGTTTCAATAAGCATAAAGGTTCTACAGGAACTCTAAATAACACATTGCACATGAACAGTTCAAGAAGTTGGGCAGTAATTGGTGCATTAGACTATATTTTTGAATCATCACCCATAAGTCTGCTTTGGATGCATGTATACATTGAATAGAGAATACGCCCAAAGCACAAGGCCGTAGGACTTCTTGTAGAAGGCATGTGTTAAGTATTAATGAAGAGACTTCGATGGCAAATTCTATACACACACACCCAATTTCTACACACACAATATTATTTAAAAATCAATTTTTCTGCTTTATACACACACATATCTCCAATTTATCCTTATTCTCTTCCTTCACTCCACTCTTCCTCCCCTCCCCCCTCCTCCTCCGCACCACCGTTGCCAACTGTCCATCTTTATCATCTCGTTTGTATTTGCCTATAGTTTTTTGTTGAAGTGGTTGAAGAGATTGAAGACATTGAAGAATTTCACCAAAAAGGAAAAATAGAAGAGGAGAGGGAAGGAGGCAGGGGGCTGAGGGGAGACGGTGGCAGCGGTGGTGGCAGAGAAGAAGATGAAGATGAGAGTTGAGGAGGAGGAAGAGAGGGTAAAAAAGGTAAAAAAAATTGAATGACAAACTTGTAGATTTTGAATGTAAAACTTATAAATAAATGGGATGTGGGTGAAGCAATTAGGTCTGTGTATAGCAACTCCCGACTCCGATATAAGATCATGGAAAATTTATTGTGGGATACATATGAAATTTGACGAATTTAAGTGTAGCGGATGTTCTCCATAGGATTTGCATGGGATAAAGTATATAATGTTTTCAATAATAATTTCAGAAGCATTCCATTTCCTGCTTGATATATGGAACCAATATGAATTGGGAAGAGAGATGAAATATGGCGAGCTTAAAAGCAATACTGCTTTTTACATCAAACGCATTGTGATAATCTCAATACCAATTATGTTCAAATAATTATTTTATACCAAACTTGCTGCTGTTCACTAAATTTAGCGGTATAGTTTCCAATCACATTTGACGAAAGGCACATCATGTTCTATACCTTGTTTTATGATTATGATCAATTGGTGATTCAGATGTCACCCTTCACTGGTTTGCATTCAAAGGGGTATGTTGAAGTTTGTATAGCACTAGTTGCCGCTAATTTTAGTTGTTTCCCACTATTTTTTTCTTAATTACTTTCATCTGCTGGTTCTGTACGGTACTAGTTGGCTCGTATTAGTCGTATATAATGACTTTATTAGAAACTTACTGTTACTATTTTGTTAGAAAGCTTATAGTGGCTAATTTCCAGGTTTATCTTTGTTTAGGCCAATTTAATGTGTCACAAGCAGGGAAGGATGTAGACTACAATTTCTCCTTCACACACACACACACACACACACACACACACACTCTCTCTCTCTCTCTCTCTCTCTCTCTCTCTCTCTCTCTCTCTCTCTCTCTCTCTCTCTCTCTCTCTCTCTCTCTCTCTCTCTCTCTCTCTCTCTCTCTCTCTCTAGTCATAAGCAGAGAAGTATGTCTGGATTAGGATTTCTCTCATGTCATAAGCAGAGAAGTATGTCTGGATTAGGATTTCTCTCATGTCATAAGCAGAGAAGTATGTCTGGATCAGGGTTTCTCCGACACACACGCAAACACACACACACCCACCCCACCCCCCCAAAAAAAACACAAAAAAAAAAACCAAAACAAAAACCAAAACAAAAAAAATCCCGGTCTGTTGAGCATGTGGCAACACGCCAGTACCAAGGATCACTAGAAACATAAAACAAAAGGGGGCTCCATCAAGTAAAATTTGAACCAGGGAGGTAATATTAAAGTGATCTTGGACTCCTTACTGTCAGATGGTTACGAAGACAATAGTTATATGACTTACGTGATAAAATAGAGAGCTGTAATCTACACTGCAAATGGGCATATATGGGCTCCTTTGCAGTAATCACCTGCACCTATCCTTTTTCTACTGTCATAGAGCTATGATCATTTTGTATTGCAAATGAAACAATAACATTCTTACCCTCGTACATCCCATCAAAGAAAGATGAAATTGTAATTTACCATTTAATCCATGAACCAACAACATTCAGGTTTCATATCTAGATTACGTTTCTTTTAACCCATGAAGAACCACAAAAGACTTCATGTGTTTTATAGAACTCAGAACTCAAATAGGAATGATTGAATCTCAGATTAAACAAATTAGCAAATCTCTCCATTAGTGATGAAGCATATTTGTTTTTATCCGTACCAAACTGCAAGGAACTGAACGAAATTCCTAACCAGAGAGTTTATTAGATTCATGACAAATTCAACAGCGGCACACAAAGGATAAGTGATTTAGTTTCGAGTACCTGTTTGTCACACACAAGCTCAAAGCTAAGAGCACCTTGGTTAGTGTCCTTCTCAACACAGATGGAGAAATTATAGCCATTCAATGACCATGTATTTTCTGCATACTCTGCCAGCAAATGTGGTTTTCTTGATTTTCTTGTTACTCCAACAACATATCTCTTGGAAATTCCAGTATTCCTTCCTTCCTTTTCCTTTTCCGTCCTGATCCAAATAAATCAACATGTAACGAAGAATAAGTTGAATGCTATTGACATATGTGCCATAATTCAGAATAACCCATAAATTTTACGACTTCTAAGAAGATAAATGTGGCAGCGCTATGCATGCTTATCAAATGTGACATTTCTCAAAAAGATTGCTAAACTTTACATGCATACATGCGAACAAGGCCTATTGTGGAAATTGTTTTTCCTAAATAACATATAAAGAACCACATCAAGCCAATGGCATTACAGTTTTCTCATCTGCTGTGCACACTGCACAGTAGTAATAAGTTTCTAAAACAAATGGATTAACCCAGAATGTTCTATATGATAATTTCTGGTAGAAAAGATTTTCAGATGCACTACTAGGATTGGTGACCAAGTCCAGCACATCTCATTGTGATAGAAGCACATTCAGCTCTCTCAAGCCATGTGACCACGAGGATTCAAATTAAAGCTAGATGATTGTTAATATCCATAAAAATTGCACATACCTCATTTGGAGACTGATGACATCATTACCATTGACATCCACAACGCGTGTCCATCTTCGAATCTGTTGAACCTTACCAGAAAGTGGAAAGAAACATGCATTCAAAGAAATATGATGCGACTTAAACATGTGAAGTACTTGGGGAGCAGGAACTGGAACAGTAAAGGAAGCAGCAACGAGTAGAGAGATCGGCTTGGAGTCAAGAGCTCCAGAATGTGGCTTCAATTCAAACCATTTTTCCACAGATAATTTAGAATTTTGATCCATCAAATCCTGGAGAGGAATTGAGGTCACACCAATAGTCTTTGCAGGCCCCGATCTGGGCATCTGGGGGTTTGAATTAGTCATAAGGGCCAACACCAGCTCCCCTGTAGGTTCACACTGGAAACCAGCTACTTGTTTCTCTTCAGATTCAGATAAGATGCTCAATGTACAACTACCACTGAAGAACATATCCGGGCATTTCTTGCTAAAAGATACAAACAAGTTGCCAATTTGACCAGCTGGTAGATCTTTTACTCCCACAATTTCCAAAAGGACCTGCATTGAAGTATGAAATTTTATAGAGATATGTGCAAAAAAATTGTTCCAACTACTGACAGTGATTAATCTGTTCTGCATATGAAGAGTTAGGTTTATTCCGATTCTACATATGTAGATGGTAAAAAACAGGATGTCTACTTAAGGTTATTGTACTTATACCCGATGAAATTTGATAACATGGAGAAGTAAGAAGCAAAGAGTTGTCTCGATCAAGCGCTGAAATAGAATACAAAAATATGACTCTTACAACATATGAGATAATTTGGTTAAAAACATTACAGTAGAGCTTGGTTTCCAAGATGATAAACTGATATTGATATTTAATAATAATCAAGCAACTATTTGCATAGCCAATAATCGTGTCTTTTATGAAAAAAACATCAAGCATATCGAGGTGGATTTTCACTTTATCATAGATATCATTACAAAGAATTTGATTTGTCCCACTTTCACTTTCTCGATTAATCAACTAGTTGACATTTTTCTCTTACCTTTTTTAACAAGCTGGGCATGATGGATATTCATAATCCAGCTTGAAGGAGAGTGTTGAAATTAGAACATGTATTGAATATGAGTTAAGCATGTGCTAAATTAGCATATTGTTTAAAATACAATATTTCATGTGCACATGTTCTTAATTTATGTCTTGAATGAAGGATCTAAATTTGTAATATATATGTAATTCCGATACTATAAATAAAATATATCAAGAGTGCTAATGAAGGTATACTATTCCTCTTCTATATTTTTTTCCTGACACTAGTGCTAATCAAGGTGTACGACTTCATCTTCAATATTTTTGTCTCTTTTTTGACATCGAATGCACGTGCTTCATCGTTGTCTCACTTTCCATTTACTTTCCACCACTATGATTATGTTTCCATTTATGCTACTATCAGAAGTAGTCTCATTTTAGTTTGTAGGTTACAATACAATGAGATAACATACTAACAGATAAAACTTTAAGCGTATTGTTCCAAAGCCTACCTCCATGACCATTGTTTTTTGAAGGGACATTAATTTCTGTGATTTCTCTAAAATAACCTCATTTTTCAGAATGGAATCTGACAGATATGGATCAACATCTAGAGGAGATGGCAAGCTACCCCTGTACATCGCTCCAGCCCTCCAGTACCTCAAACCATATGCATCCTCCCATTGCTTGGTAGTTTCAGAGAACCCAACATCAAGTTTTAATCCTTTTGTTCGGTCAGCATCTGTATCATCATGCTCTAATATCTTACCCAGCAACTTTAACATGTCTTTGCAGTAGGACACAGGTTGCAACTGGTGAGAGTGCCAGATTAGATCGATATCATAAGTTGGTACACAAAAGCGTTTGATTGACCTTTCCTGGTTTCTCTTTATCAGATGAAGAAACCCTTTGTATCTGGCTACTGCTCCCTCAAGAAATCGGTTCTCATGCATGCTGGGCCTTGCTACCTGTTTAGGGGGAAAAGAAACTTGGTTAACTTGCTTTACATTGACCACAATACCGCGTTATATGCTAGTTGTAGGGAAGAATAATAAAGGAAAACGAATGCGTGAAAAGAGGTGAAGATTGTCAGATGTGCAAAATAATTACTGTTTTAGCTATTTTTGCAAATTAATCCAGCTAGTTGTTGACATTGGGGCATACCATCACAAATTCTATCGGGCCCTCGCAACTTTGTTTCAAGCTTAATTGGTGAGACTGAACTTCTCATCTCCCATATCAACATGTAGTCTAAACTCTAACACGTTCATGTTTATACGGAGACCGAAACTGAGACCTCAAACCTTGGTCTAACACGTTCATGTTTAAAATGCCAAATTCCAGTAACCTATGGATCAGCCTCACTTGTGACACAGTTCTTGGCACTCTTCTTGGTTGATTTTGGGTTGTGAATGGCATGTTTTCAAAAAGAACTATTTTTCTTATAGCCCAGACCAATTGGAGTGCATTCTGATTCACCTCACAACCCAGCTAGTTTATTTTGAAATTAACGTTCTTCGTCCTAGAATCATTACATAAACGAGAACCCTTGTGGCCATTTCTTCTGTCAACTAGCTGAGTGAATACACAACTAATATTGTCACATGCATTTTGAGATCTTTTTTGTTCTTCCACTGGGGCATGTTTTCTTATATTGCCTAACAAATAAACTCTGTAAATAAATGAAGATAGTCAAAGTAAGAGTTACTGAATGAAAAGGAACAATGACATGATGAATTGTATTGCTACCTGGTAATAGAAAGAACACTGTCTATTCACAGCAGAAACTAAATCATAAGTGATAGATTCTTCTGCACCAGAATATGCTTCACAAATTGCGTCTGAGAATGTACGACTGCAGTCAAGCTCAAACGGCTCTCCTGGATACAGTTTAGCCCACATTTCTATGCTTTGATGTTTTGATTTTGCATGCAAAGAAGATTCAACATATTGGTTGTCCAGCATTCTCCCATAAAATTTCTCACAGTCCTTTTTGTATTGCACCTGTACAAAGATGCTGCTCTTAGATTTGACCCACCAGAATCAGAATAACAAAAAGATCCGTCTCAAAGACCAAAAAATAATATTAGAAAGAAAATTTAAATAGTCTTAGAGCAAATGAATATATTCTTGGTTTAGTACGCACTGGATTAAGCCGATGACAGTGCCATATCCATTCACAATCGAGAGGGACGACCAAAGAGCCCTCCAAGACTCCAGATTCATTATGTTTGGCCAGCAATGGGAGCCAGAAATTCTTGTACCTGGCATCAAAATTTTAATATACATGAAGAATTTAGAACCTTAGATGAATATGATAGGGTAAGACTGAATACCAATTTTGCATAAGGTGTAATTTTGAAATTGGAACCAATTTCATGAGTAGGTTCAATGAGGTACCAGCATCCAAAAAAGCGGCCACATAGTGAAATTCATCATGCACAGAGTCTTTACTTCTAAAAATACTAAGAAAAACACCATAGCAGATATAACAATTTACATGATGCAAGTGTTCAAGGAGAGTCTACATGTACACTTGACAAGGTAGAACCCCAAAGAAACTGGGACATCGATATGAATAATTATAGAAAAAAATGTGACACATCAAACATATTTTGCTTTAAAAATAAAATAGATCAATAATCATACATGAAGACTGTCGGGTATTATGGAATAAAACGGTCTGCAATGTTATCGAGTCAGGGTAACATAAGAAAATCAAATTAGCAAACAGATCACGAAAAAGTAAAAGAAATCATACAATCATCATACCTAAGTACTATGATGCAGATCACCTAAATCCACATCTCAAAATAGAGCCAACATTCTGAGATAATTTCTGAAGCAATCAACAATTTGACTAGGAACCCCGTGGAGTGCCCAGCATGTTTTTGATATTAAGGATGAGTACAACCACTAAACAATAACGCAGCCAGCTGATATTAGACAAAAATCACAAAATCTAAGGCATAAAACTGTCCATCTATTTATATAAATATATATATAAGAATAACATCTAATTCCTTGTGTCTGCCATTTCAATATCATTCTCCATGGACCAAAAATCCAATCCATGACAAAAACCCCTACACATAAATCAAAATTCCAAGTAAGAATTATACCTATTAATTGCCCTTCGCAGTATTGGGCCATCGTAGAGAAATCGTCGCCGATCCACAGCGGCCAGAAACTCCAGCTGCTGCTTCGCCGCCGCGACGAGGTCTTTGCTGATGCCAATCTTCTGGGCTTCCAGCCATTCCAATTCTTGCATATTATCCATAAGCTTCAGGGATCAATAAATCAGAGCTGTAATAAGATTAATGGACCTTACAATCAAAAAATCGCCATAAAATTGATTCTTTATATGTTAATATAGTAAATTGAAAGAACCCAAGTCAATTTAGTAGGTCTTAAAACAAATTTAAACCCAGGATTTCATCAAGAGAAGTCAAAATGGATGATTGGATTCGTGCTAGCAAGCGTATTGAAATAAGACATAAGTGCCGAAATTGATGATGAAATTGAAACAATTAAGAAGAACAAAGAAGCGACCTTTGTGATAGCCGCCCCTTTCCTTAATGTTGGCCTTTGACGAACGGAAGAGTTCGAGTGTTGATAACAAAAAGAAGTGAATGAAAAATGAAAATCATACGCGATGGCTCATCAGATTGTTGGTATTTATAGAACGGGGGAAGGCAGTTTCGTTTTTGTCCTCTATCGTTTCAGGCAATTTCACCACTTTTGCGTTTGAGCCCCTTGAAACTCGAATTATTGCCATTTTATGTGCAATCATTTTTTTGCCATGACAGTAGAGGAAAAAACAAAATTGTATAATTTGGCTGCAAATATTTCTGACTAAAGGAGTATAAATATATATATATATAAATGGAAGTCAGGTCTCCTAGGATGAATTCTTTCCTCGATACAGATCCCAAATTTGCGCTACAATTTGTGTAGATAAAAACATTGTTGATAACTTGATATTGATCAGCATGTTTTTACGAATACAACAAAAATTGTGTGATTCCCATATTATTTCTATGTGTGTTGAGTTTATTAAAAGGATTGCAGTAAAGTAAATATGTTCACTACAAGATTAAGGAATCAAGATATATTTAAAGAAAATGAAAATATTCCAAGTTACCGGTCTGTAATTGGATATTAAACTAGCAGCACAGCATAGTGATACCTAAATCCAAAGGGATTCAGAGGACGTGGATTGAATTGAGCCATCGATTTATATTTTATGTATAAGCCGGGATTTTAAGTACCATTTTTAACGGTCATTAGAAGAGAGAAATCTATTATACAAAATGGGGCGGTTTGACTGGGACAAACTGCAGATCGTGCTGTCCAGTCAGCTTTGTGGTTGTAGGCTTTCTTTTGGGCCTTGGGTCTTTTTACCGTCAATGTTACCGACACATACTTCTTTTTTCCGTTTCGATTGCGCGTGTGCACCACATTTTTTTTAGAGAATAATGAGTATCATATGAGATGGTGTTTCATATGCCCTCTTACATAAAAGGGGCAAGTACAAGCCCACATGAGCGTGTACTTGTTGTACTTGACCCTCTTTATGTAAGAGGGCATATGAGACACCCTCTCATATGGCTTATGGTACCAATTAATCCCTTTTTTTTATATGGGATTTTTTCCGCGCAGTGCCCCGGTTATTTCTAGTGCACGTATAATCTATGCAATATGAGCTATTTTTCCGGCGGTGGGGGCACACCGCAAGACAATGTGTGTGTACTACACGGCACCGGTGAGGGTGTACTCCGCGCAGTACAAGTTTGCCGCTACAGACGAGCAGGAGCACACTTGTTACACGCAAGTAGTTGTGGTAGTACAAGGTCAGTTCATGTTTTGTGGTGGCAAGTCTCTTTCTTTGTTATTTGTCGTTTCCGTGAAGAACTTGCTTGCACATAAGAAATACAAAAAAAATCACCATCTTTGGCCTTCTCAGTACTTGTGTTTTTTTCCGCACATTACGGTCTAAAACTCTCTTTCTTCAAAGCAAAATCTTTCATATCATCTCTTAGCATTTTCTTCCATATTTTTTGAGAAGTGCTCTTTGCACCTCAAAGAATGAGGTGCAGGCACAGTTTTTTCCCAAAAAAGTCTGAATCTTTCACATCACAAAGTCCTTGCATCTCTCTTACTATCCAAAAATTGCAAATAAAGGCACTGAATCCAACCTGCACCTCATTTTTGAGGTGCAGATAGAAATTCTCTATTTTTTTTCCAGTCTACCCATGTTCTCTTGACATTAACATTCATGTTGATACAACACTGGGCCGACCCAACCGACAAGCCCAAGTAAAGCCCACCAATTCGGCCCGACAGCCTATTAGAGCCCGCATCTTCGGCCCAATAGCTCGGAAGTCCTCATATGAAAACGGCCTTCTTCAAGGCGACAACCGAGCTAACAGTGGGGATCCTTTATTCAAGACATCAGTTTATAACGTCAGCATCCAATGACTGACCGTTGAGCTTGTCATTCAACAGCTTAGGCCAAAGCAATCAAGCGACTTAAATGCTCGGGCGTTACTTTACATCCCTCATTGGCCATGCCTTTATATAATCTCCCAGACAATGGGAGAAGTGGGACATTCTCCAAGAGTCAAATCTTTTGGTATCCACTCCACTCAAAACTCTTACATTTGCTTCATAGCTCGACAAGTTAACTAGCGAACGAGCTCCCAACAGGTCGGACATACTTACCCCGAGCTCTACTTGAGTCATCTACTAACTAAAGTATCAAAGGGGATTTGGGTCGAACCCAGATGCAACCTCCTTGACGAGTTCCACGTGTTGTAGGCTCTTTGTGCTAAAGGAAGCAGAAAGGAGTCTAGAATATAGCCCAGAGACTGCTCGGGCTTAGCGTAGTCAACTCGAACTTAGTGAGGATAGCTCGGAGTTAGGGAAGACAACTCAGAGATAGCTTGGATCTGCCCTCAACAGATGTGACCTAAACTGAACCAAAGGGTGCAGCCTGGAGATAGCTCGGATTCGGTTCCAATACCTCAGATCGTGACATGCTCAGACCAGGTCAGCTCGATTAGTGCCCAACCTGCGGCCAATAGCTTGGATTTGGTCCGATCAACCTTGAGATAGCGCGTCCAACCCTCGATCAACTGTCAACCATTTACTGTAAACCACATAATAATATTATTGTACTTGACGTGGTGACTAAAAATCATGTCAACAATTAGCGCTATCTGTGGGAAATGAATCAACATCCACATCTTCAGCCACACTGATGATGACTGGCCCCACCAATCGGGGGCCTAACAGGCCCATTATGGTAGGGGCGCCAGATGTTACGCCACACCACTTGTATCCTAACTCCTCCACTCATGAACTGCCCGAGCCGCAACTAGTGACTCTAGAGCAGTTCCATGCGTTCTCATATGAGCTGAACATATGCATTCAGGCACTGACTGTCGTGATAGAGCGGTTAGCGGGCTCATAGCCCTAGCCAATTACGAGCTCACTAGTTATTCCAAATCTACCCCCAACAACAACAAAAAACATCACCCCATGTCCCCTTGTCCTAAAGAAGCTTAGGACGATGAGACTGGGGGCTACATCTCATCAACAACTGGTCTTAGGGGCCCGCAACCCTTTCTCAGCCAAGCTGAGAACATCTGCGCCCTATTCTGAGTAATGATCGGCATGGAGAGAACCGTCATTGCCAAGATCAAAAACCTCAGCATAGACCTCACGAAGGCCTTAAGGAGAAAGCTTGGGGAGACAGCCTCCACCATTCGAGCTCTCCCAATAGCTCGGATGAGGAGCAAACCCCCATTGAAGAAGAAGATCACATCGGCTCTGTTGTCGCCCAAATTCAAAATGTCCGACCATGGCCCCCCTTGATGTAATCTTCCTTTTGAGTCTTGATAGTATGTAAGCTCTTTGATGAAGCTCTCATATACTTAGGAGCGCGCGCGCGCGCACACACAAAATTTTAGAATCATTCATAGCACTTAATCCGAGTTCAGAATAGTAGCCGACTAATTTGAATGGGTTAACTAGTGTTGTGTTATGCCTGGCAAAACAACCGACTACATAAGGATTAATAGTCGACTGCCAGTGTTGGAACAGCCGACTGCCAAGCCTGCTACAGTCAACTGTTGTGTCCAGAAATACCCTCATTTATTAGCCGTTTCTAACCATTCCTTACATGTATTTTGGGGACAGTCTGAACTAGTTTTTGGGGTTATAAGTAGCGGGTTCGGTGCAGAATTTATAGATGAAATTATTGATCAGTCTTTCAAGAGAAAAACTCATCTTCCTCATTCAAAAGCTTTTTATGCACTAAATCCATCTTCATTGGCCATTAAGCTTTCATCTTTCAAATCCAATTGGCCAAATCTCCTTCATCTCTAATAAGCTTCATTTAGACTTCATTTGGAGATCACCATAGTTTTCACTTCATTATAATAAGAGCTTCACCTAAGGCTATATGTAAAGGGAGGTAAAAAGAGTAGGAGTTGTATTCTTTATTTTTTTCTTCTCTCTTTGTGAGAGGTGTTGTCCACCGAGTTAGACTCGTTGTTCCACTTAGAACGTGTGTCTCATTTGTGACTTGTTGTAATCCCGAAGCGATAATAGATTTAGGTCCTCGTTAAGGACGTGTTGCTGGATGTACCCAAGTGTGGCGAACCAGGATAAATCTTATCCATCTTTGTGATTGTGATTGTGATTGTGTTCATTGTTTATTTGTGCTTGCATTGTGTTTTCGCTTCTGCATCTAATTTGATTATTTCAAGTTATTTTGGTTGATTCGGTTATACTTAGGTATATCCATTTGATAACATAGGTAGATCACTAGAGAACTTTATTTCTAATCTATGCTCAAGTCTTCTATTTGTCCATACATAGTACATGATCCCAACACGATGTTGAGACTGACACTAACTTATAGTGAAATAAAATCTCTGTGCATCGCTAGGTCAGCTCAATCTCAGCACACACTCTATCTATTTCGGAGTCTAAAAAGAAAGACGAAGGGCTCATAACAAGACTGCTTTACTTTAACGATGGCAGAGTTGAACGGAAAAGAAAGAGTCAAAAGCGAGAACAAACTTTTCAGCAGAAGAGTGATTTTTCTCCAACCCTCATTCTCTATCTAAGCAGAACTGTAGGCGAGCTCAGTTACCCGATCTTGGACGCGTGTCAACATCTCGGGGCAATGACGCTCCGAGTTCTGTGCTTTTTTGGCACACAAATCCTAAAACATGGTGCTCTGATGTCTAGCATTAAATAGGCCATCTCGACTGATATGCCCGTCCAATCAGTTCGTACCACATCACCCAACCTCAACCACCATGTCGGTTGAGCTCAGGAGATAGAGGCTATTGATACAACACTAGGCCGACCCAACGGACAAGCCCAATAAAGCCTATGATTTTAGCCCCACAGCCTAATAGAGCCCGCATCTTCGGCCCATCAGATCGGAAGTCCTCATGTAAGGCCGACCTTCTTCAGGCCGACCTTCTTCAAGGTGACAGCCGAGCTAACAGTTGGGCTCCTTCATTCAAGCCATCCGTTTATAATTAACACCAGCATCAAATTACCAACCGTTGAGCTCGTGATTAATGCCACCAGCTCAGGCCAAAAGAAATTAAGAGACATAAATGCTCGGACGTTACTCTACAACGTCTCTCATTAGATGCACCTATGTATAATCTCCCAGACGATGAGAGACGGGTGGACATTCTCTAGAGACAATCTTCTGGTATCCACTCCACTCAAAACTCTAACATTTCCTCCATAGCTCGATGAGATAACTAGTGAACGACCTCCCAGCAGGCTGGACATAGTTACACCGAGCCCTCCTTGAGTCATCTACTGAATTAAGCATTGGAGGAGATTTGGCTTAGACCCCAGATTTGACTCCCCTGACAAGCTCCTCGTGTTGCAGGCTCTTCGTGCTGAAGGAAGCAGAAAGGAGTCTATAAAATATCTTGGAGACCGCTCAGGCATAGCGGAGACAGATCGTGCTTAGTGAGGCTAGCTCGGATCAGATGAGGATTTTTCGAGCCAGTCGGAGATAGCTCGGAGCTAGGTAGACAACTCAGAGATAGCTCAGATCTGTCCTCAATAGCTCTGACCTGACCTGAACCGAAGGGGGTAGCATGGAGATAGCCCGACTCGGTTCTAATACCTTAGATCCTGACATACTTAGCCCGGATCAGCTCGCTCAGTGACCAACCAGTGGCCAATAGCTCAGACTGAGCCCGATCAACATGGGATAGCTCGTCCAACCCTCGATTAACTGTCAAACCATTTACTACAAAGCACACTGTAATCTTATTGTGCTTGACGTGGTGACAAAAAAGCACGTCAACACATATGTTCGGCCTTTCTAATAGGCGCATCAATAAGTCGGTGATGTATATGAACAAACCATATCAAGCGATATTCTCTCATCGTATATGGATCATGCATACCTTCACTAGGATTTCTTCATTTTTCACTTATCATTCCCGTGTTTCCACACATCCACCACAACATTTGCATTTCTACCACACCCACATTTTTTATACTTTTTGATGATAGCACGACACTTTGTATTATATAATAAAGCTGGTCTAGTCGACATCCTATAAAAGTTACGCTTTACATTAACTGCACACTCCAATCACATATCACTTATGTTAGGGCTTTCTACTTCAACTCTAACAATCCTAGCTCGGGTCGGCACAGCACTTAGTGCACAATCTATGATATTTTGTCTATATTCCTCAGGATCAATTTAAAACAAAAAACATCGAAAATTAGACTTGTCGAAAAATCTAATGACAACTATTAAACTAGATATTAACTGATAATAAACAATAGAAATAAGCTAAAAATATTGAACTTTGTAAAATTCTTATGACATGTTGAACAATTAGCATAAGTTTATAATACTTTAGATAACATATTTCGATAAGAATAATTTTTTTATAAATTAAAATTCTCATATGATAAAAAATTCATAAAGCTATCTATTATACAAATGAGGACTTTTTTTGAATATTTGTCCAACATGGCATCAAAATATGACTAGGACAAAATGTTTGGGAGAGTGTGAGTCCCAGACTCCCAATGGAGTATGGGTGAGTGGTTGAGTGTGGAGTTGGGTGTTTTGGTGGAACCCCCAAACAAAAGCCCACCACATTCCCCTTATTTGCAAGTTTGCTATTGTTTTTCATAAAACCCAACGACCCCTCATCTTTTCCTTATTTACGGATTTGCAATCGCCCCTTTTCCGCTTTGTACCCCTGTTTTTTTGTGCTTTATTCCCTGCTTTTGTGCCCCTGCGACGACTGACCTAGTGTTTCTTTTCGCCGTCAGTATTGCGTTCGGAAGACGATTGTCACCATCGTTCTTGTGCTCAGGAGACGACTATCCCGTCGCCATTTCGCCCATGAACCGGCTGTCCCCTCGGTTTCGCACCCGAGAGACGACCTTTGACGTGCCCTCCGGACACGGACATTCGCTAGTCCAATTATAATTACTAACGCTTGAGTAGAGTATAATAGTTAGTTGTGATTTCACATTCGCTAGATATAGCTAAATATTCTTTAAATTATCAAGATAAAAATTATTAGAACCATGTGATAATCAAAAAATATATATAGGAAAATTAGTTTAATCAATAAAGTCCATATTTGATTTTGATTTTACTATCTTAGTTCTATTATGAAAAACATTTATTTGCTTGAAATTAGTTAATTAACTCTTGTGAAGGGGAAAATACCGAGTTGGTTAGTCGATTGGGATCACAGCTTATCTTATAGATAAGACCGTATCTATTGTATCTTATCTGTATACGCTCCTCTATATGCTATAAATAAAGAGCCGGGGGTTCCTTCCTAAATGATGATTCATAACACGTTATCAGCATGAGTCTCTAAACAAAAATTCCACACAAAATCGATCGTTGCGAAAGCGAAGAAAGGCGGAAGATCCACGTGCGCGGCGTCAAGCTTCATCAAACGAGCGTCGTCATCCGCGTAGGTTTCGTTCAACCGTCGCTATATCCGGAGCGCTATATCCGGAGGACGGATATAGAGGTAAATCTCGCTAAAAATGTTGTTTTTATCATACATATGATAGTATTTTCCATAGATCTCGCAAGCAATTTTTCACACAAAAAATAGATAATGACTGCGGGCCTGAAACCCGCAGCCACGCTGCGGGATTCAGGCCCGCAGGCTGTCTATAGTGAAAAAACAGTAAACAGCTAAAATATGGGTTTTAAGGGCTATAATAAGCTTTAAAAGGCTTTTTGGGGGGCTAAAATAAGCTTTAAAAGGCTTTTGGGGACTAAAAATTGATTTAAAAGGGTATTTAGGGACCTAAAAATTCATGAAAAATCATGATATATTATGGGACATTAAGAGGACATTAAGGGGACATTTGGGGATTAATTGGAGATAATTTAAACAGGAAAATTTCTCCCTTTTTATGAAGAACATGTTATATTTTGGGCTCTTTTTCAATCTTTTGGAATAAACCCAATTAGCACAACCCTTGCATTATATGATACATTTGTAGGATCATAACTATATGCTACGCATCATTTTAGGCTTATTCTGTGGATAAACTATGTTTGGTTGTGCAAATATTAAAACTTAATAATTAGGAAGATCCTGCGACCGCTCTGCCGTTAGTCAGCTAAACTAACGGTGTATGACGTTGCCTAGTGGTCCAATACTTATTAAGTGATTAAATTGTTTATCCTTCTGCAAATATAAATGCATGTGATGCCTGTGATGAAAATGTCTGCTGAAAATGTTTGATAAGCACAATTTTTTTTGCATGAATGGCTAAATTGTGGTTTTGGATTGGCGGTTTAAGTCCCACATTTTATTTCATGCACTTTTCTTTTATTTTTGAGAGAAATTGTAGTGATGAATTTATGTAAATGTCCAAGACCGAATACCACTTTCCATGGAGACGGAGGCCACAATTGAAGCTGAAGATCTTATATGTGACCCACGTGGTTTCCAAAGTTGTAATTTCTTTTTTAAAGCTTTCATTTTTGTAATATGGACTGTAATGGATTTTGGACTTTTTATTTATGTGGGACTGGCTGATCCACGCAATTATCTCTTCATGTTAAAATTGCCTCTGCATGAAAATGTTTACTGTTTAAAATTATTAATTCATGCAAATTTGTGCTCTATTAGATAAAATGTCTAAAATCGCAAGTGTCGATTTCGAAGTGCTAGATGCATCAGGGAGAAACTATCTAAGCTGGCAACTCGATGTGAAGTTCCATCTGCGGGCTAAGTCCCTCATTTCTGCTGTGACTAATAATGAAAATGTAAGCGATATAGAAAAGGCGCAAGCCATTATCTATATTCGCTGCCATGTGAACAAGACCCTAAAGGCTGAATACCTTACGGTCGAAAATCCACTTGAGCTGTAGACTGCCCTTGAGGATAGGTATAAACATCAGAAAGATGTTATATTACCAAGGACACGATATGAGTGGAAGAACTTGAGATTGCAGGACTTAAGTCCATAGCTGAGCACAACTCAGCACTCTTTAGCATCACCTCATGCCTGAAGTTTTATGGTGAAAAAGTCTCAGAAGATCGCATGCTGGAAAAAACGTACACGTTTTTCCATGAGAAAGATGTGATACTAATGCAGCAATACCGTGAACGCAAGTTTGGTCGCCTCGGAAGACATGGCGCAACGGACCAAGTATTCTGAGCTGCTGTCATGTTTACTCATGGCTGAACAAAACAGAAAGCTTCTCCTCGCCACTCACAACTTGTGCCCCCGGCACTGCCCCTACCAGAAGCTCACAATGCATCTTCTTTTTCCAAAAAGAAAATAGACTAAACGAAAAGAAAGACCACAGAAAGGGGGACAGAACAAAAGGGCTAGGGGCCAAGTCCAGCAGCGAAGAAATGAAAGTAAGCGGAAGTTCACCTGGCGCAAAAATGACAACAATAGAAATGATGCACCCCCACCCAAGAGGGAATGGGAAGACCACTGCCATAGATGTGGCATGAAAGGCCACTGGTCCAGAGTGTGCCGAACTCCGCAGCATCTCCAGGATTTGTATAAAGAAAACAAGAAAAAGAAAGCTGAAACAAACCTGTTGACATCTGACGATCCAGTCAATTTTACAGCTGACGACTTCGAAAATAAAGACCTGCTTGATTAGCCATTTATTTTTATTTTAGCTACTTCTTTTAAGAACATTTCATGTTATGAGAGCTTTTTGAATTATGTAATTGAATGAAAATGTTTCTCTGAAAATGTGACTATATGATTCTTCTTTTAATAGATGAACTGCTCTCATAACTGATTAGTAGACAATAAATAAACACATACGATCCCTCAAACAAAGCTCAATATCAGGGTCATATTGAAGGTTCTGGGAACGCAACACTGTTGCTCCCAAATGACACAAAAATAAAGGATGCACTAATCTCTCCGAATTCCAACCGAAACTTACTAAGTTTCAAGGACATCCGTTTCAACGGATTCCATTTGGAAAAAGCAAATGTAAATGAAAAACAAATTACTATATGTAACGTCTCAAGAAAAAGGAGTAAAATCCATACTTGAACGTTTTGAGAGCTTTTCAAAAGGCCTCTACAATACAAAGATCCGGAGAGAGGAAGCGGATTTAACGGAGCACCTGAAGTGCCTGACATCAGCCAAGTTTTTACCATGGCATGATAAACATGGCCACACTGGATCAGTGATGATGCACCGCATCTTATCCTATGGGTATGACTTGAAGAACCAGAAGATTCTTCAGAAGGGAGAATTCCCTCACATCTCTTGCTATAAGGGAAAACAAATTACAAGGCAATCTCTATTAAAATCTGACAAAAGAATCTCCACGCTTCCTCGAAAGAAAATAAGGAGATTGATGTGGACAAATCCACCCCCTAATGGGCTATTTTAGTACTCTATGGTATTGATAAATGCATCGTCAAAATATTCATATGTGTGTCTACTATCGACCCGCAACTTAGCTTTTCCAAAACTATTGGCACAAATAATAATGTTGCGGGCACATTTTTCAAACAATCAAATAAAGAAAATAAGTCTGGTTAATGTTGGAAAATTTACCTTCCGGTCATTTCAAGAGTACTGACAAGCAACGAGAATAGAAAATGAACATACAGTGCCGCATGTTCATACCCAAAATGGGTCGGCAGAGTCACAGATAAATAGACTCCAATGGATTGCACGTCCATTGTTAATGAAATCCCGATTGCCAGTGGATGCATGTGGACATGCAAATTCTGCATGCTGCATCGTAAATGAAAATAAGACCCTCTGGAGGTCAGAGTCTCCAATGCAACTTGCATATGGAATGCCATCGAACATTTCTCACTTGAGAATCTTCGGTCGTGCAGTTTAAATCCATAAAGCAGAAGAAGAGGAACATGTGGGGCGAAAAGATAAAGGCCGCAGTCAAGGAGGTGGATTGACTTCTAGCGGCAGGCTTCATTCGGAAAGTCCAATATTCCGAATGGCTCTCGAATGTCGTGATGATGAAACTGGCGAACGATAAATGACAGATGTGCGTCGACTTCACCGACCTCAACAAAGCCTGTCCGAAGGACATCTACCCATTGCCTCGAATTGACCATCTGCTCGACAATGCCTCGGGCTATGAACTTTTAAGCTTCATGGACACTTTTTCAGGCTACAATCAGATCCAAATGGCCCCGGAGGACGAATAAAATACCTCCTTCATCACGGATCGAGGTATTTTCTGTTATAAAAAGATGCCATTTGGTTTAAAGAATACATGAGCCACGTACCAGCGTATGATGAACAAGGTCTTCGAGACTCAAATTGGGCGAAACTTGGATGTCTATGTTGATGATATGCTGGTCAAGTCGAAGAAGCCGGCGGATCACATTACAGATCTCCGAGAGACATTTGCACATGTCCGATACTACAACCTTTGGCTGAACCCTGTCAAGTGTACATTTGGGGTTCGATCCAGGAAATTCCTCGGGTTCATGCTAACGAATCGAGGAATCGAGGCTAATCCCGACAAAATCGCAGCAGTCGTGGCAATGAATGAGCCCTTAACCATCAGAGAGCTTCATAGATCAAATGGTAGAATAGCGGCTCTAGGTCGATTCCTGTCCAAATCGGTTGAGAGATCTCTACCTTTCTTCAAAGTGCCGAGGAAGGAATAACATCTACCGCGAATGACAAGCTGATCGTCGACTAGGATGAGGATTGCAAGAAAGCTTCCTTCGAGCTGAAAGAATACCTCCACAACCCACCGCTCTTGACTAAACCGGATAAGGATGGCCAACTCATCATCTATATGGCTGCTATCATGGAGGCTGTAAGCTTGGCACTTGTCAAGGAGGATTCGGGAGTACAACGACCTATCTACTCCGTCAGCCAAGTCCTCCGGGGTGCAGAAATCAACTATTCGAGGATAGAGAAGATGACATTTGCACTGGTCCAGTCCGCGAGGAGGTTACGACCTTACTTCCGAGCGCACACCATCGTGGTCCTCACCGACACCCCCTTGGAGCAAACTCTGAAGAGGCTAGATCAATCGGGAAGAATGACTAAGTGGGGGGTCGAGTTGAGTGAGTTCGACATTTGATATAAGCCGAGAACCGCCATCAAATGGCAAGCCCTCACAGACTTCATCATCAAACTCACCTACGATGACAACCCGCCCAAAGAGGTAGAAGTTGCTAACATACAGTTCAACATACCACCTTCTTCTTCGACAGGTGTCAGTTCTTCAAGGGTCACCCATGAAGGAGAGGGCACATGGATCTTGCAAGTTGATGGCTCGTCGACTCGAACTGGGAGCAGAGAGGGTATAATTGTCCAACCACCAGAAGGCAATATACTCGAATACGTCATTCGGTTCAATTTCCAAACCACGAACAGTGGGGTGAAATATGAAGCGACCATCAATGGACTCAGACTGGCTCGATCGCTCGGGGCAAATGTCGTCCATCTCCACAACGACTCCAACTTGGTAGTCCACCAGTTGAATGGAGGTTATAAAGCTCGTGAGGAAACGATGCAGAACTACATGCACATTGCCAAGGCTAAGCTGACCAAGTTCAAGCGAGTGGAGATCCACTACGTACCACGATTGAGGAACCACTGAGCCGACGCTCTATCAAAGCTTGCTTCGTCTTCCCTAGCAGGACTAGGTCGAACAGTGTATGTATACCATCTTCTATACTCAAGTGTACTCGAAGAAGAGCTGCTAAGCATCGACCAAGGAGTCACCTGGATGGACCCCATCATCAAATACCTCAATATGGGGAAAAACCAAGTGATCCTGGGGAGGTACGAAAGCTAGATTGAATGGCCTACCAGTTCGTCTTACTCGATGGTTCGTTGTACAAGCGACGATGGACCAGGTACGACACATTTCCTTACCTCAAATGTCTGACTCCGTAGGGAGCAATCTACGTGATTCAGGAAATCCACGAAGGAGATTGCGTAAATCACTGCGGAGGAAAGGCCCTAGCTTTGACGGCCTTGAGGCAAGCTTACTTCTGGCCATTCATGTTCAAGGAGGCGATCAAGTATGTCCAGAAGTGCCCTACATGCTAGAAATTCACAAAGCATATCTCGGCCCCACAGAACTGATCCCCATCATTAGTCCTGTTCCTTTTGCAAAATGGGGATTGAATATCCTAGGTCCGTTCACACCATCGAGTGGGCAACGAAAGTTCCTGATCGTGGCGATCGACTATTTCACCAAGTGGATCAAAGCAAAGCCCATGGCCCGCAACACATGGAAGGAAGTCAGAAGCTTCGTAGGGAAATCGATCGTATGTCGATTCGGCATCCCTCAATCCATTGTAACAGACAACAAGACACAATTTGACAGTACTGTGTTCAAAGATTTCTGCTCCGAGTTAAAGATCAAGCTGCACTTTGCTTCGGTGCCCACCCTCAGACCAATGGTCTAGGGGAAGCTGCCAACAAATGCGTCCCCGAGTCCCGGAGGAAGAGAGTAGGAGAGGCCAAGGGAACCTGGCCCGAGGAACTCCCTGGCATCCTATGGTCATACATGACGACTCACAAAGCCTCAACAGGTGAAACTCCTTTCATGCTCGCCTACGGGTGTTAAGCGGTCGTGCCGGTTGAGGTTAACAAACAATCGCTCCATCTCCATTACTTCGAAGAAGAGAGAAACTCAGAAAGACTCGAGCTCAATTCGCACTTGCTTGATGAGGTTCGAGAACACGCTCTGACCACCCTTATCGAGCAAAAGGGATGCATGGCCCGCTACTTCAACTCAAAAGTTCGAGAACGCAGCTTTCACTTGGGCGACCTTGTGTTGCGGGAGGCCCTTTTCTCCCCTGAGATCGTCAAGCAAGGAAAGCTCGCTGCAAAGTGGGAGGGTCACTACAAAGTGACCGACATCCTCGGACCAGCAACCTATCAACTTTCCACACTGGAAGATAAGGAGCTTCATCGTCCCTGGAATGACGAGCACTTGTGAAAGTACTATCAGTAATCGTACTAGCAAGACGTGACAAGTTGTGATGGTCATTGTTTACATATGTATTTCTTTTGTGTAAGTTCATAATAAATACAAGTTTGACCATCTTCTTGTTGCAGCAAACCCTCGTCATTCAGCTGTAAGCCGAGTGGCCAATCCCTCGCCACTGAACGACCCTCGATCGTCGGCGGCCGTAAGCCGAAGGGGCCTCACCCCTTGCAACCGATGTCAGCCGTAAGCTGAGTGGCCAATCCCTCGCCACCGAACGACACTCGATCATTGTCGGGCGTAAGCCGAAGGGGCCTCGCCCCTCGCAACCGAACGACCCCCGTCGCCAGCCGCAAGCCGATGGACCAATCCCTCGCCACGGAACAACCCTCGATCGTCGTCGGCCGAAAGCCAAAGGGGCCTCGTCCCTCGCAACTGAACAACCCTCGTCGTCAACCGTAAGCCGAGGGGCCAATCCCTCTCCAATGAACGATCCTCGATCGTCGTCGACCATAAGCCAAAGGGGCCTCGCCCCTCGCAAACGAACGACCCTCGTCGTCAGCCGTAAGCCGCGGGACCATTCCCTTGCAACTGAATGATCCTCGATCATCGTCGGTCGTAAGCTGTAAACCGAAGGGGCCTCACCCCTTGCAACCGAACGACCCTCGTCATCGGCCGTAAGCCGAAGGGGCTTCGCCCCTCGCAACCGGACGACCCTCGTCGTCGGCAGTACGCCGAGGGGCCAATCCCTCGCCACTGAACGACCCTCGATCGTCGTCGGTCGTAAGTCGAAGGGGCCTCACTCCTCGTAACCGAATGATCCTCGTCGTCAGCCGTAAGCCAAGGGACCAATCCATCGCCACTGAACAACCCTCGATTGTCGTCGGCCGTAAGCCGAAGGGGCCTTGTCCCTCGCAACCGAACGACCCTTGTCGTCAGTCGTAGGTCGAGGGGCCAATCCTTCGCCACTGAATGACCGACGATCAGCCGTAAGCCGAAGGGGCCTCGCCCCTTGCAACCGAACGACCCTCGTCGTCAGCCGTAAGCCGAGGGGCCAATCCCTCGCCATTGAACGACTCCCTCGCAACCGAACGACCCTCGTCGGCGACTGTAAGCCGAAGGTACCTCGCCCCTCGCAACCGAACGACTCACCTACATGGTTCGCAATCTTAAGACCATCATCATGGGCAAAAATGTTCGACAAACCAACGACCGAAGTTCAATTGGTTAGAGAAATAAACCTGGAGTCTTTGTGGGGGCATATGTTGAGTATTGGACTCTCCACCTTGATTTTGATGATGATCAAACACAAATCATTGTGAATAACTCTTGTGTTTGCAGTTAGCTGAAAAGTCACCAATTAGATTCAGTAAGATCAAAAGTGACTACATGTGTTGATTCAAGTGGAGAACTTAGTAGATCAACAAAGGTGAATCATTGGCTTGAAGAACTCAAAGGCTACCTCAAACCTCAAGCCAATGGCATCAACAAATGAATGAAGATTCAATTCAAAGAGAAGAAAGGAATGGATGAGTCAAAAGCTTCGAAGACTATGACGTTGAAGATATTCAAGTCATTCAACTAAAAGCCTCAAGACATTGAAGAATTATGGAGATCGTCGCCAAAGTACTTTTGTTCATCTCAAGCGACGTCCCAAGACTTCCTCAGAACGCGTGATCGTTGTGCCTGGAGCTTCGTTGAAGCTCAAGGAGTTATTCATGAAGTCTAGGGATTCGGATTCTCCATGTTGAAGCTTCGAAGACGGTTTGTCGTGTTTACTTTTATGTCTTCTAGCTTCGGTTTAGTAGAATGTTAAGCCTTGAGTAGTACTTGCCTAGAAATCTTCATAACTATCATATCTTATCTCTAGGATTGCCTTAGAAGCCCTTAGAAACCTTCCCGAAGCTTATCGCCTCATTTCTCGGCTTCTTATGCATCTTAGTTGGTTCAAGTAGAAGAACCAACCGACTAGATGACGATCTAATCAGTTGGAAATCCTTCTTGAACCGACTAGCCATACTTGTTAATTTAGCCTTTGTACTGTTGACCAGTTAGTTGGTTCAAGAAGGATGGTTAATGCATTAAAAGTCAATCTAGTCGGTCCAAGAAGGTTCACAGACCGACTAGTTGTCAATATAGTCGGTTGATGATCCTTCTTAGACCGACTAGTGCTTACCCATGATTTCACCATCTTCTCTGTCAACCATCTAGTCGGTTCAAGAAGGTTCACCGACCGACTAGTTGCAAAACTAATCGGTCAGTGATCCTTCTTAGACCGATTAAGCAGCTTCAGAATAGAGCCGTTGGAGCATTTAATGTCACGAATTTTGTGACCGTTTTCTCTCTTCCCTATATAAGTTTGTGTGCTTCTAACCAGGGATCCAAGGCTGAAATAAGAGACATTTTCACATCTTTGAAGAGAGCCATTCAACTCCTATTCCAAGCTCTCTCATCTCACAAGAATCTCTCCCTTACTCTTTGAGCCCAATTCCTCAAGAGAGATTCTCATTCCTTGTGAGCTTCTCAAGCTAAGAGCTTGAATCCAAGTCACCATCTTCTCCCTAGCCATCTATTGCTGCTCATCTTGGTGGAGCTAGGGTTTGGTGATCTCATCTTCCTCAAAATCCATCCTTGCCCCAAATTGGTAAGTATTTCTCAAGGCATAGGATTTTGTGGTAAGAAGTTTTATATTTCATTTTTTATACTTCATATTTGTTGTATACTCACGGTGGTGAGAGGTTTGGCTTGATCCCAAGTTGTGGGAGTCAAGATTTCGTTTTGCTCTCGGTTTGTGAAAGTGTGCTTAGTCCCAAGTTGTGGGATTAAGGCTTTTGAGTGTTCCCGGGTTGCGGGATACACGGACATCGATTGTAGGTCGATTGCACTTGTGGGGTTTCCGCAAGTGGGCTAAAGGAAATCTCTAGCGGTTTGCTAGAGTATCCGGAGGGGATCCGGGTGTTGCTGGAGTAGGCACCGGTAACAAGTCGGGGAGACTTGGGTGGCACCGAACCAGGGTAGATTGCATGTTTGTATTGCATTATTCCTTGTGTTGTTGTTCACTTTTTGTATTCCGCATTTGTTGGTTAAGTAGGGGTTTATTTGGCGTAAATTCCTTATAATTCTATAAAACACTATTCACCCCCCTCTAGTGTTTGTTCCTCATAGCACATGGTCACTACAGCATATACGTGCCTTAAGATAAGTGGAGATGAAGAAACTCAAAAATTCTTTTTCATTCACTAGTCGAAAAGTTACATGTAACATGCTTTAATGCAGTTTAACAAAAACAATAACAAAAAGATAAACACTCTAAGAGGAAGGGCCACTTCCCAGTGTGAAGACGTTTTGAAACGCTTTCATCGCCGCAGTGACCATGGTTGTAAGCTCTGCCTTGTGAGCCTCCGTTGCTCTTTTCGATTCGGCGGCTTTGGCCCGAAGCTCGATTATTTCTTTCTTCGAGGCTTCTAGCTACATTTTTGGTCAAAACCCAAGAAATGACAAAAAACCCATCCCCCATATTTCTGCCCATATTATCAACACCAATAAAAAAAAACTGCAACGGTCATAAGACCGTTGCAGCTGCAGGCGGGCCGGGCCGGGCCGGCCCGCAAAAACCCCCACTGGGCTTGGCCCGGGCCCGCTGCCGGGCCGGGCTGCCTGGGGTCCGGGAAGCTCGGCCCCGGGCGCGGGCCGGGCCCGCGGGCCATTTGGACACCTTGAGTCACGCCTGACCTGCTGACGAGGCTCTACTTCAGTAGAAGAGTCCATGTCAGCCCAAATATTGTTATCACCATTTTTGGGAATTGTACAGAGGTGGATATGTAAAGTTATTGGTTGTCAAGGTTGACAACCTCAGCCAAATTTATCCTAAGCTCAGGTAAGCTTAGAAAAGCCAACCGTTCTTGACACCAGAGATTATCCCTAAATTGGGACCAATATAACAAGAATTAACCAGCAACTTCCATATGTTGAGCCTAATACTGGAAAGGGTTTTTAACATATCTGTCCCTTAAATCTTGCGTATTTTGATATCTGTCCCTCAAATCTTCGTATTTGCCCTCAAGTCCCTCAAAAGTTCGTATTTAACCTTAATAGTCCCTCTCACTATCTGTTAAAATCTTAACGGAAATGAGAATATTCCGTTAGGTTTGGGCTTAACGACGTGGAGGGTTCTGGGCGCCGCGCTAGGGTGGAGGTGACGGGGGCGCCGCCCCTTCCCCCTCCTCCTCAGACCCGGGGGGGGGGGGGGGACGCCGCCCACTCCCCTGCTTTTGTTGGGGGAGGGGACGCCACACCCTCACCCTGTTTTCTAGGTGGGGGTTAATTAACACTTAATTAGGGGGTGTAATGATTAATTAAACGTAATTTCTTAATTAACTAACTATAATCGTTAATTAATCGTTAATTAATATAACTTTTAAATAGAAAACCGGATGGACTAACTATTAAGGTTAACGTTTAAAATTTAAGGGACTTATGAGCAAATATCAAAATTTGAGGGACATATATCAAAATACGCAAGATTTAAGGGACAGATATGCTAAAAACCCTACTGGAAAAATATTCTAGTTTAAATACAAAATTTAATACATGTTCTTTTTCTTGTGTGGAAGTTACACTTAATCATGTAATTATGTAATCATATTGATCTACACTTCATTAAATGTCAGTACCTTTTAAGCTATACATTGAGTTAATAGTATTTTTAATGTGAACAAATACTTGATTCAAGAAGCTCAAACTACAAAACTATCCTTTCACTTTACTTTGTCAATTATATATTAAAATTTATTTATTAGCTATAAAAGGAGAATTAGTAGCACGTAACATACGTTCATATCCATATGCAAGAGACAAGCAAATAATCGCCGGACATAATATCAATATATACGCTTTCAAATAAACATCCACTACTAAAATTGACTGAAGACACTTATGAGTTCTCAATACTTGCCTCTTTTAGTTGTGATGTGCCTCTTTGAAATCCTAGAATCGAAATATTTGAATTAACAATAAAATCAAAAAGATAACCCAATCTAAATTTCCAAAACACAAAATGCTTATAGTGCAAAGTAATCAAATATTATGTTTTCTATTCAACATGCACTTGGTGCATATTGGAATATACTAGTGTAATAAAAGAGGGCAATTATTCACCTTAAAAAGAGATCAGTAAACAAATTTAAGTGCAGAATCTTTACCACAAATCTCCTGGGACAGGAGCAACCCACAATGCCTGTCAGAAGCAAGTAACATGATACTCAAGAAAGGACTATTAGTTGTCTAGTGTCAACAGTTCAACACATTAGCGATTCCGTCTAATTATTTCCTTGGCTACAACAGAATAACAGTGCAAGAATACATCCTTTAACAAAAAGAATAAAGGAAACGAATGAACTGCTAAATTGGCAATGCAGGATGACAAAATACATTACAATAGGTGTCAGAAACTTGATTTGTAACTGTGATTGAGACCACAACGGGCCGGCCCTCTTTAAGGAGATGGTGCCGGTTTGATCGCGGAAGGCTCTGCATTCCAAAGGACGAACGCTTGTCTTTATCGCACTTTGTCATCTCAAACAAAATGGCGCAGGATCTGCATTTGAAGTGAGAATACAAGCAGTCCACACATCACATATTGATCATAAGAAATCATGGCATGCGATGGCTGAAGAGTGTTAAACTAAGAATGCCGCAGAAGGGTGTTGACAAAGAGACGGGGGGAGTCCAACATCTGCTGGATCCACAACAGAAATGGCATTTGATATCTCCTCTGTAGAAAATGGAATGCTGCAGGGAGAAAACGAGTAAACAACTGGTTGAGTCCACCAACATTTCCATACAGTTAATCCTGGAGTATGACGGTGATGGAAACAGAAAAAAAGAATGAAAAAGCAAAATGATGAACTTTTCGTTTTTCTCTCTTCGATGCATGATGTTATTATGCTGCAACACATGTATACCATAGAAAACCGCCACTGGCAAGATGCATATAATCCTCCCCGGTATAGATTGTTCTAGAAGCTTGCCAAATAGAATGCATCCACGTGGTACTTTTTTTTTCCCGGGCACGCAGAACTAGAGAGGCTGACCCCACAAAAGACTAAATAAGAGGTCATTCCTTTTAAATTCACGCAAGGCACCATGTATGTACCATGTCGGTGCTGGATAATTTTTCGATCTATTAATTAGTTCTCATAAGGCTATGTATTTAATAATCCTCAATTTGCAATGACATGACTTAAATAAATAATTAGTACAAAATAAAAGCCATAACTACTTTAAATTTTTTTAATAAATCAAAACACATTAATTTTTTATTAGATGCGTGAGGAAGAAGGAATTTGATGACAGCTATTCTCTTTCTTCTTTTCTCTTCGCTCTTTTAAAATAAACCCTAGGAAGGGTTTAGATAGCATCCAGGGTCATATGAAATCTCAGCCGTCCGATTTGATTAATTTCTAAATCAAAAACTAAAAAAAAAACGTGGCCAGTCTACAAATTGGCACGGTCGTGCCGATTTTGACACGACTGACGTCTGTGTAAACCATGTATACGCTTCTGCCAACTTGGCACGGCCGTAACGAATTTGCAGTTAATTTGGCACGGCAGTGCCACTGCTCCAGAAACAATTGTAGGCTTCGCATGACCGTGCGGATTGAGCTATGGGCTTGGCTCGACAGTGCCAAATGCCCAGAAAGTGAGTTTTGAAGCATAAAACACAACACTCTATCATACTTCAAACTCGCTTCACCACACGAGCACTGTATTGGCTACCAACATGGCATCTCCAGGCTCTCCACAACGGCTTTAATCAGATTTCAAACATCTCTATCTGATCATGGAAACACCCACCTGTCATGGAAACCTTGTCCTTCGGTGCATCAACGCTCCAAAAGATTTTCTGATCTCAGACACATCTTGAGCTCGAAGATTTGCACCATTCTTGCTACCCTACTTGTGGCGACATCACTTTTTGAGGTTGACTTTGCGACTTTAGACTCCAGAACTAACCTCACACATGTATCTCTCGAAGTATCCGAAGTCGATCCATGGCCGCACTCTACAATAGTTGCCTGAGTTGATCCGTCTCCATCCTTTGAGGAAGCACCTTACACCGTCTTTCCCAAACATGGCTTGAGAGCACCTTCGTCATTTGGCTTTTACATTCTTAACTCATTGCCTTTGTATTTAACCCTCCAATAGGACTATTTCACAGCACCCTCATGAACTCCGTGAGATCCTCTGCTCCTGATCATCACCGAATCGCTAGTTCTCCATACTCCAGATGATCCATTGGACGAACTGCGGCTCGCCCACTGTGAGCCATGCATTTCGCGCCATCTACGTGGGTCCTCACCAATGTGATGTGATCGTTCTACCCTAATTTCCAACCCCACCTTGCGCTCAACAACGAGTCCCATTGATGACTGCAACTCTACCCTAAAGCCACCTGCTTTAGGGTAGATAATCTGAGCCGCATACGAAGTTGTGCCACAATGAGATGTAACATGGACTTTGTCACCTAACAATTCCTCGATGCACACCACACCTATCCCATCTTGCAACCGACCTCGCTTCCCTGTCACGACGTCCCTTGAGTCCTAACCGCTTCTCTAATGGAGCTCTGTGGTACGCTAAACCTCTGACTCATCACCGTCTGACCCTGAAGCCTATAAAGGTTGCAAACCTTCTTTATCACCATCACGAACCGCTCCCTCTTGGATACACATAGTCGCTCTCCCTTGAGCACCATGCTACACCCCACACCAGTCAAGGCTCCAAGCGAAATAAGATTCCGCTGCAAATCTGGTGTATGCCTAACACCTGTGAGTGTCCTAATGGCTATATTCTGCATCTTGAACCGCACTATACCGACCACTGACACTCTAGACATAGCTCTGTTCCCCATGTGTACGTCTGGTTCGTTTCTCTTGGAGTATATGTCACAAAGTGACTCCGCAGCGGAGTCATATGGAAATCACACTCTGGATAAAGAATCTATGAAGCCCGATTATCTTCCAAAGAAGACGCATCTAACATCTTACCATCATCAATATCTGTGCATGCATCGCCAAATGCTACTGCAGCCCGATCATGCTTTTTACCTTTAGCCTTCAACTGAGGGCATTTGTTTTTGTAATGTCCTGTTTTCTTGTAATAAAAGCATATCTGGTCGTCACCACCTTGTCCCATTCACTTGGGCCTTCCCGTCTTGGATCATGACTTGGATCATCCATCCTGACGACTCCCAAAGAGAGCTACATCCTGATCACCAATACTTGTATCGTATATCGAGATCTTCTTTATGAGCTCATGCGTGTGTAGGGCTGCCTCGATCTCTTCCAAATAGATTTATCTTTGCCATGTGGCATGTGCTTAATAAAGTGTGAATACTCTGCAGGTAAGGAACATAACAGTGCAATGGCATGGTACTCATCACTTATATTCTCTTTCACGACATGCAGATCTAACACCAACTGATTTAGCTCATCTAGGTGATCCTAGAGTGATGTCCCATCTTTCAGCATGGGCATGAACAATTTTTGTAATAAATACAACATTTTTGTGAGTGATTTTATCAAGTACAAGGATTCGAGTTTCTGCCATAGTGCTCTGCAGTATTCTCCTGTGCAACTTGCAAAAGACCTTCTCCATAAGGCCATCAGAATCGCGCCGTGGGCTTTCATCTCCAACTCTGACCTCATATATTCTGTGACCGTTATTGGAATCGAAGTCTTGTTAACGACAATTCTATATAACTCCTCGTGCTTGAGCATAGCCCTCATCCTTATGCACCAGAGACTAAAGCTATTCTTTCCCGTCAATTTTTCAATCTTGTACACAGTTAATGAACAAGTTTATGCCATTATGATCTCCCCAACAACCTGATCGCTCTGATACCACTTGTTGGGATTTGATGTCCGTCACGCAGCAAAAACCCTCGACGAATAGCTACCCAACAATCGTTATGTTGCAATCTTACATAAATAATCCACAATAGCAAAAAAATCCAACCAAGCAAGATAAAAGTAACAAAAGCAGTAAATCAACAAATCAAACACCATAGAGTTTATCCTAATTCGACCCACTAACTGTGCATACGTCCAGTTTTCTGATGACGATTTCCACTAATATGATCAGAGCACGTACACCAGACTACTTCAATCTTCTTTAACAAAAGAGAGCACCAACAACTCTTAATTTAGAGTTCAAACTCTTCTCACCAAAATCAAAAGAGATCTCAAATCTCATCAAAAGACACGATACCCAAAAGCTCTCACAAATAATCACTTAACCCGAAAAGAGAGATCCCAAGAAGAAGATTCCAAAAGAATTCAGTAGAAAACAATAGAAGTCACTCACCAAAACATGCCCATAAACTTCAAGATGCGATAGGAAGAAGAACCTTGATGCCGGTTCTTTTCTTTCTTCTTTTCTCTTGGCTCTCCCAAAAATAAACCATAGGAATGGTTTAAATGGCATCTAGCGTCGAATGGAATCTCAGTCGTTCGATTTGATTAAGTTCCAGATCAAATTAAACCAAAACCCGAAGTCTGGCTCGTCTGCGAATCGGCATGGTCGTGTCGATTTTGGCATGACCGTGCCGCCGTCTACGTAAATCCTGTATACGCTTCTGCCGACTTGGCATAGCCATGCCGATTTTGCAGTTAATTTGGCACGGCCGTGCCACTGCTACAGAAACCACTGTAGGCTTCGCACGACCATGTAGATTGAGTTATGGGCTTGGCACGACCGTGCAAGCCCAGAAAGTGAGTTTTGAAACGTAAAACAACAGTAAAAAACTCACCATCTTTTTAGTATATCTATTATTCTAAAAATCAAATGCAATGAAGTCTAAAACTTTCAATTTTGTTTCACGGGCATTTTCACATTCCCAGGGAATATAGCATTAAATAGAATGGAAAGTAGAAATCTAATTACCTGCCAAATTCACCAAAAAGAACATATAATATGTGAAAACAAAATTGCTTAATTACTTGCCTTAGATCATCATCTAACAAAAATGAATTTGATGCCAGATTCTGAGCTTCTTTGTTCACCATATCCCTTATTGTTGCAACAACCTGTCATTTTCAATAAATCTAGCAGTTCAAAGGCATAATACCTTGCTTTATGCGTGTGGAGAAAAGAGGTCAACATTCACATACCTCATTTGACACACTATGAGTATTGTATTTATCATCCCAGTACATGGTGCAAATTCTATAAATTTGCCTCACACTCA
The DNA here is from genome assembly GCA_030789695.1 of Scilla litardierei. Taxonomy (NCBI): domain Eukaryota; kingdom Viridiplantae; phylum Streptophyta; class Magnoliopsida; order Asparagales; family Asparagaceae; genus Scilla; species Scilla litardierei. Next base: position 175,154,725 of record CM061139.1, on the reverse strand, counting down.
ATGCCTGTTCAAATTCACAATCTGTCACCATTAGCTCCTTTACAGAAAGAAATTAATTTGTTGTTAGTTAGGTCTAAATAAAATCACAAGATTATGCGATAAAAAGAGAGACATACCGGACAAAGATTTTCTCTGATGTCTTCAAGAGACATTCTCCTCTTTTGATGCACAACCTGTAAGCAACTCAATAACATAATAAGGACAATAGATGATGAATATTGCCGGCTCTATATAAGTTGAGATATACCAGAAAACCAACAGCTTGTCTTATGTAATTTAGCTCATGCCACGAGGTTCCTGCAAACTACAATAGATAACAAATCATATGAGATCTACTATTGAACATGATATAAAATGGAAGTCACCTCCTCAGTGGCATCAGCTATCCACTTCTCCAATATTGCAAGCCCAGTCTTTACATATTCCCCATTAGCAAATGTGCAACATTCTCGCCGTAACAACAAACTGAGTACAAGGTGCAAACTTAAACTTAGTGCTCAAGGCGTTAAAGTTCCAGGTATTAGTGGAAGATACTCCACGCTTGAGTAATAAATTACCTATTAAATAGCTGTAAATTTATGAAGGAGAAGACCTGAGTGATGAGCTTGCGAACAAAAAAGGAAGGTACCTACAAGAAGTTTCGGCTAATCAAATGACATGAAGATGAACATAAAAACAACAGAATATTTGAAGACCAAACTGAAATAAGAACATATGGTTACTTCTATCCGTAACCCAGAGTAAATTAGTTGAACAAACAACACATGTTAATAAACACTGTCAATGAGGAAAGATCAAAATATGTGGCATAGAACTAACAAACAGCAGAATATGCCAAGCTTACGAGACTGGTCTAATCATGTGGGGATTTGGATATCAACCGCTGTTAGGATTAAAAGAAAAATTGGGAATATGTAGAGGATTCATTCCTTCTACCTTGTATTGTTCTACACATGTATGTATATGTACACACAAACATGCATGCATATGTATAGATACATATGTATGCATGGACAAATATCTATGTATGTGTGTGTATATGCATGTATGCATGTATGCGTGAGTAATGATGAATATAGTGTTGGATATCTTGTAGATGACAAGAAAACACTAGGAGGGATGAATAGTGTTACCCAAAATTAAATGCAAATTAAAATTAATCACTCTAGGAATGCTGAAGATTCCAACTAGTGTTATCTAACTTGGATCTTAATCAACTAACTCAAATACTTGCAATAAAGATAAAATGCACAACGGAATAAAACAACACAATGCAATTAAAGAAAAATAGAGAGTGAGAGACCATAACAATCATAAACACACAAGTATCTTAGTTCACCCACCCGTGTGCTAGTCCAATTCCAAGCCGTGCTTGGAGTTTCACTAATTGCCTCTCTCAATAGAGAATTTCTACAACCACTCTCTCAACTAGAGGGCTATTACAACCATCTTGCCTCTAGCAAGGATTTCCAAGTATAACAACCTCACCAAGTGAGCACCTCACGCAAGAGCTTTTCCAAATTACAGCCAATCAATCCAAATTACTCACCACCACACTCTTGTGTGGATTTCACTTACTCTTTTGAAGATGAGTACAATTGCTCCAATAGCCATCAAGATTGAAGGTTGAGTGAATGTCTGTTGCTAAAGAAAACTCTTTTGATCTCAAGAAAAAAAGGAAGATTAAAACACTTTGGAAATCAAAATACACTTGATTCAATCTAAAGAAAATAGATATGAAGCTTATGTGAGATCGAAATCAATTTGGTCAAGAAAAAATAATTGCTTAATAGCTTTGAAAGAGATTAAAACAATTTTGGCCAATAAAACTTTGGAGAGCTTAGATGGAGGTTAAAATCAATTTGGAAATCTTTAAAATTGATCAATAATTGCATAATAACTCAAACCAACATCCTTCTATTTATAAGGATCAAATCTGCCTAAACATATTTTCAATTTTGCCCTCCAATGATTATTCAACGACTAATCAACATTCAAGTCAAATTGAGCCTTTGGGGACCAGGAGTTGACTCCTACACAATTACAAATCGACTCCTCGACCAGAAGTTGACTTTCTTAACAATAAGAGTCGACTTTCTGCAAAATCCAGAAAATCTCTAGAGCTACCAATAACTCATTGGTCGACTCCTGGTCGACTCTTGTAAATCTGTGAGTCGACTAGTTTTCTGATACACAGATTTATATCAAAAAACTAAGGGATACACTAGCTATATCATTTTAAAGCATTTTCACAATATTTTTATGAGTTAAAAATATTTTTCTAAGTGTATCTAAGTGTGTGTAGCTTCAATCTCAATGCATTAAATACATGAAATAAAATATATCAAAATTACCATTCTCTTTGGCTTTGATGTAGCTTTGAGTCTTCATATTCATGTCTTTGACTCTTGAGCTTAAGTTGCCTTGATTAAGCTTTCTCCACATTACCATCTTGACCATGTGTTTTCTGATTTGAATATCTTTATGGCTTTCTGCAAGCTTCATTGGTCTTCATGAAATTCTAAATCCCATTGCTTTGGATCATGCTTTTGAAATAAACTTTGATACATATACACTCATAATCATAATTAATTCACTTCATTTGTTTAATCATCATCAAAACTACACTTAGGTTGTCTCAATATCTAACATTCTTTTCCTATTTGATGATGACAAACAAATGATATAAAATATGAAATAATATGAAATTTTAAAAAAATATAGTTACTATCATACATTGATACATGGTGTTAGCAATAATCTTTGAACCCTCATTTGCATGTTAGGATAAGCATAATGCTCCAAGATTTCTGAATGATATTGTAGGAAAAGAATTCTAGCAATAATTCTAGCCTGTGGCCTTAAAGCACTTATTGTGATGCCAGGTACATAGGATCTTCCCTTAGAGAACAAGAGTTTTATGATATTATTGCCATTCATAAAGGTCTCTATAGGAGTTGCCTCCTGGTAATGGATCCCTAATATGCTTCCTATTACAGTGGGTAACATGCTAAAGGGAGTGTACACTGAACTACTATTTGAGAATAAATTGTCAAGTCCTTGATATGCGAAAATTTCTTTAATCACATAGCCTTCAAGATCATCATATTTTACAAATCTTTCTTTTAAAATATTGAGACAAAAAATCTTCTCATAATCACTAATAAATTCAGAGTTATTAAAAAATGAAACACTGCTGGGAGTTGAGAAGAGGATGGTTGAGAAGTTCTCTTCTTCTTTGTTGTTGGTCCTCTAGTACTCTATGCATTTTGGGTTTCAAAAAGTGTGTGAAGTGATTTTAATACAACTAATATGGATGAAGTCTAAAGATGATGCAATGCTAAAAGAAAACTACTATGCAATAAAATGAGATAAGAGTATATCTAACCAAGATGAAATTCAACTAAAAATCCTTGGAACTTCATCAAATTTGAAGCAAGTAGCAAGTGGAAGTGGAGAGATTTGTGGATTTTCCGATTTTTGGCTCTTGGAAGAGAAATGAGAGAATGATGGTAAATGTTAAGGTTTTGTATGGGAGATGAGTAATCTTGGCCATATGATATCAATGTGTGACTGAGATTTACTCATTCTAGTGGGTTTAAGTCAGTTAAAAATGGGTACGAATCAAAACAGCAGGGATAAAAGTTCTAACACAAATTCTACAACTTTCTGTTTCCCTTTTGTCAAAAATCTCGTCTTTCATCCTAAATCTGAGTTGATGTCCTCGCCCTTGCTTAGACTGAATTCTTCGTCCCTTGCATCTCTGCGATTTGTTGAGAGAGTTGTTGTGTTACTTGCACGAGGGCTTTTAACGATGCGCTCATCCTTGCCTTTGACGCATTCACCATGGATCCGATTGACACCAACCTTTCATCCGTCGATTGATAGTATTTCTTCAATCACTCCACTTCGGCTTCGAGTTTCTTCTCCAAAGCTTTGACATTTCTCGTCGTCGCCATCAGGATCTGGGTTGGATACCAATTCGATGTGATCCAGATGAGAATTGAAGAGAAATTTAGGGTTTTGTAGTGCATTTAGGGGAAAAGATATGATTTGCATTAGATCTCAAAAAAACAAGATATTCAACCTTTTTTGAGAGGAGACCGTTCTCCAAGCTTTTAATTTGAGAGAAACTCAACTCTCCACAAACTAAGGTTCTATCGACCTCCTATCGACCTCCTATTGATTTTTCTTCACAAAATTCTGCATAAATCGCCTAACCCTAGCCGCCATCTAATTATACTAGCTGTTTTACCAAAAATATAGAAATTACAAAAATGCCCATGATGCCTAAAATTTCATGTTTATCAATGTGCCAGAATATTATGAAAAATGCCATTGGTACTTGCGATTGCATTAGACACATGCAATGCATGCCTTGCATATATGATCACACTAATTACACACATATTCTATCACCTTGTAAGTAGAATCACACTAATTACTTTCTTATTCTAACACGGCACACCCTAAATTGGATATTGAAGTTGTTTATATAGCAAAAACAATATGATTACTACTCTTATTCGAATTCCTATGTCTACTTAAATGCTAGGTACAAATTATAATAATTATAATTTAATTATTAAATATTGACACTTCACACAAAGGTTCTTCTACTGATTTGTATTACTTAACAGGTTGGTTATACCGACAGCTAAGTATATCAACATGTTAATAAAAGAGTCATAGGAGTTAACAAAGCTTCAAGAAGTTCACTTGTATAAAAGATGAAAAGGAGAATGGTTGGAATTGATTTGGTAAATTATGCAAGATGAAACTACATTGTGTAAAAATACTGTTAAGCCAATTATGCAAGATGAAACTACATTGTGTAAAAAATACTGTTAAGTAATTATCTTGTGTGAGAATGACAAATGAATAATGTTATCTACTAACATTATATAATTGTCTGCGAATCAAGATAATCCAGATTTACTCATAGATAGGGAGACGAAACATAAAGGAAACCTGAATTCATAACACAGCAGCAAGTGCCGAGATACTCTCAGTTTGCAAGCATTATCTACTTTAAATTAATTTTGAACAAAATATGGGAAATTCAGAGCACTAAAAACAACTTTTGTCACTGTAACCATGACCAGAACAGAAACTCCTTTCTAAAATTTATGCGCGAACAATTTAGATTCAAAAATGATCTTTATGCATGAAATGCTTAAATAATTCAACAATTGCCCAACTATTAATGAGTTATAGAGGTACATTATGACATGCATTTTCATACTTCTACAACAGAAGAAAAGAATTAAAATTGTTTTAGGATAAATAATTAAATGTCTTCTTAAAACACACAGTCATTGTCGAAGTCTGAAAGGATTAATAAAAGAAAAACTTACATAGTTCTTGCGTAACCGGTCCATAAAAGAATCCAATAATTTAATGATGCGGTCCCAATGATTTGTAACAGGCTGCTGTTCAGTACTTTCTTGTGGCTTAGATGTCCTTCCACTAGATCCTCGAGAAGATTTTGGTGCCTTCATTTTACATTGTGTACATAAGAAGATTGCTTTTCTACTACCACACATGCACACACACACACAAAAACAACTCTCCAACCGTGTCCTCTGCCTCATTCCCACAAAAATACCAAAACCTCAACCCAATGAAAAGAAAGATACATGGACTACAAAAATTCAGACAATTACGTTTATATGCATGCACAAATAGTACATCAACCAGGATATATTCCACAAAAATAAAAAGAAATATGCATGGACTACTAAAATTCAGACAGAGACATGCGTGCACAAATAATACATCAATCCAAATGTACGTAGTTACCTACATACCTACATACATACAAAACCCACAACACAAAACCAACGAAAAAAAGATAGACGGCTACATGCATTCAGACATGCACATAATTTATATGCATGCATAAATAATACATCAATCTAAACATACACACATATCTACCCATATACATACATATTCAATAAGAATTGAGCTATAGCGTTAATTTGTAAGTGAAACTGATTCGATTATAACCTATCAGAGGAGGAGAAGACGCGCGGCAACTAGCAGGCTGAGCCAGGAGCGTTTTCGTAATTTTGACCCTCAGAGGCAATTTTGTAATTTTTGGAATTTCCGAAGAGTGTTTTATTAGGTGACGGCTAGGGTTAGGAGATCTATGTTGAAAATTGTGAAAGAAATACTCTAGGAGTCCATGGAATCCTAGATCTTGGAGGTTTAGGTTTTTCGTTAGAAGTAAAAGTTAGGAGAGCGGCCTCGTCTCAAAAGAAGTCTACTATCTTTGTATTTTCCTTTGAGATATATTAAAAAACCCATTTTTTTTCTTAAATCCACCATAAAACCCTACTTTTATCTCTATTTCACATCCGGATCACATCAAAAAGTCATCAAATCAATTGTTTACATGTAAGTTAAAACATCTTGTAAACAATCTAACTGGAAGGAACTACAAAATCATTCTTGGAACCCAAGCTAATGATCAGGCATGTCAGAAGACCTCGAGTCAACAAGACTTGACCGTTAACTTGGCAGTCATGCCCTCATCCAAGGGCATAAGTGGAAGATGTCTTCCTCTTGGTCACTGGGGTACCGAATTTATGGCCCAAAATTTGAGCCCTATAAATTATGCTGTTTTCCATTTTGCTCATGCTTCAAGAGGTATTCCCAACTTGAAAGAGCGAAAGTGTAGCAGTGAGACGAACACAGAGTATGACTAAGTATGAAAACAAGATAGAGGGATGCTTGGACGAAGAAGGAAAGAATGGAAGAGATTAAGGAAGATAGGCTTTCTGGGGTTAAGTATCCAACCAATACTTCATAAAGTTAAGATCAAGGTTAAAGTCTCGGTTTTGGTCCTGAGTGCTGGTTCGCACAATATCAGCTGTATAGCCTGTATTAGAAACATATGAGGATATGTACCGGAAGTATCAAGCTTCATGTATTGGTTGGATTATTGCAGCCTAAGGGATCAGATGTGCCATCTATCCATGAATGTATCTGTCATCCGGTACACTGTCATCTCTTTCTCTAATCAACCCTCTAAGGATTGCCATATAAAAGATATTATCTACATCAATAAGCTCTGCTTCAATTTGTTTTCATATAAGCATTCAATGTTTTAACCTTCTATTACAACCGACATGGACTGATAGTGCACGTCTCCCCTTTGATTGTAATCATATTTCAAAATACTCATCGTAATTAAAGCTTACACATAATCAAACTACCATGTGTCATTCTCACCTGGATGCAAAGACTTAAAAGTGGAGATATTTCTTTTTTCAGATTATCCCGAATTAGACCAAATATCTTCTCCAAGCATGCAGTTAATTGTTGCTTGAATAGCATAGCTGGATAACGGGCATCTATATGTGATAAGATGTCTTCTGATCCAGCATGTTTTTGAGGAGAAGTTAGTCCCTGGAAGATTAAGGGTTAAAATGCAAATAACATAAAAATAAAATAAAATAAAAAATAATTAAAAAAGAATAAATGTGAAAAATAGAGTTGAAACTTCCAACATACCTAGTATTGCAGATAGTTCGTGTAACCATCCTAATTAACTACTAAAAGACAAGGTAGGTAGATCGCTTGGGAATAATAGCAAAAGGGAAGTTTTGATGCACAGGGCTTACAACTACATGCAACTATTAAAACATGATCATATACTAAGCAATTGAATTCATGACACACATTGTACTATGATTCCTTGTGTGAGTAAATAAGAAAGGGACTCTTTCTTTGAACCCTCCTTCCCCAAGAAAAGCACATCTTCTTTGATTTGAAGGGTAGAACCAATTTATTGAGTTTGATTTAAACTGGAGGTTATCATGTTGAGGGTTGTTTCAAAATGCAACATTAATGGAGGGATACAACAAACTTACCAATAAAGGAAAACATGTGCAATGGTACCTTGAACATAGATGCCCTGCACTATGACATGAAGCTGACATCACATCACTATTCTGAGTGCATGATTACAGATCTTTTTTATCACATGCAAATGTGAGATTTCCAGTTTAATTGTATTTAGCTTGGGGCCAGCTTGAGCGGATTGCTTGTCTGATTTCTGGTACTTTGGAATACCATGCCTGTACGTGAAGTTAGGCACTAGACTTTTCATAATCCAAAGCATTGGGATCTTAAACCACACACTTGAAATTGTGTACAAAACCATAGCAGTTTATGAGAAATCTTGATTATCACAGGCATCATTCAGTCATGTAATCAGAAGAAACTGATAGTCCAACCAAATAGCCAGCTAATGGACTCAAATTTTAAACAATTATGGTACATAATAGTGTATCGTTCAAAAATCAATCAATTGGAGAAAACTTATATATTACTGTTAATTGAACAGTCCACATTAAACCATTTGGAGCATATTTGATTGTAAATGACTATCTAAAGCATATTTTTTCATGCCTGTCTTCAAAGAAAGTGAGGAAGGCATGCAAAACCAACTAATAGATTTATGGTTGAGTTGTCCAGTGTCCTCCTACTTTGGTTCTCTTTAGTTTGCATATAAAATTCATAATCTTTCATCCAATATCCTTTGTCCACGGGCATGCCTAAAATTTTTACTAGAACAATTTTTTAGAATAGGCCATAAATTAATGAACAAATAGAAATCCGTAACTTGTTAAAAAAATGAAATCAGAATGCAGAAACATGAACTGCACTGCCAGTAGAATCTAACTGACTTGCATCATCCTTCCACCAAAACCCATTGATCCTGCAAGTTGACGAGGTGGTGTTGTAGGGCCATTTGACCGTAGACCTTTCTGTAGAAGGCGCAGAAGTGCTGAAGCATTAGACAACCAGTACGGCAATACATCCCCCTCATTGTCCACCTGAACCATTAACAAACAGGAGCAAATCAAATCCATCTCAGCATAAAAGAGAACTGAACTGCAGAGTACACTCCAACCTTCAGGACACTGTTAACAGTTTCAATTAAGCAGTCAAAAATAGCAGTCCTCTCTGCTTCAAATGCACGCCAGTGGAGAAGACATTTATATATGATACAAGCTGCAGTCGGTTTACCATGCTCAAATCCCAGATCTTCCTTTATGCACTTCTGAAGTAGTTTATTGTTATCCTGTGTAAGCTTTTAAAATCAAATTCCGAAATTCCAAACTCCAGTTTAAAAGCAAAGAAAAACATTTTTAATGAACATTCTAAGTAAGATGTGACTCAAGTGCCACCTAGCAATCCCACATTAAAACTCTGTGCATAAAATATTTGAAAGAAATCACTAGTTTAAATTGCGCATGAAAAATAAGGGAAAATCCATAAAGCTTGACATCATGTTAAGCACTTATCTGTTGGAACTTATCCAACTAAGTTGGATCTTAATCCAACATTGGGCTTATATGCGATAAATAATTATATAGTGCTACACTGTCATATTAAAGCCCAATGTATAAGTGATCTCATTTATTAAGTTAAGTGAGCTTAAATGAGTCAGGTAGGTTGTGGGCCTTTATGTGTGGTGGTGACTATTGGGCTTCAATTCGTTGATGGGACGAATTGGAAACCCTAGGGCTAAGGAGCCTAGCCCCTATATATATGCGGTCATGATCCCCGGAGCACACGGACAAGTTATCCGTCTTTTCTACGCCTCGTCGCTAGGAGAGAAACCGGGAGAAAGCCAAAGGATTTCTCTAACGGTTGATTCGTGCTGTTCTGGAAGATCATCCACCACGTTATCGTCAGGATCTCTTTCAGAATATTAGCGATGGATTCAGGTACGCTTCCGCTAAACAGAGAAGATAAAGTTTTAAGGTTCAGCATGCGTAATCTATATCTGTGTTATTTGGTTTGTACATGCATCTAGATCTTTAGTTTCTACAAGTGGTATCATAGCCACCATGCTTGGATCTTAAGATTTTGCTTGCTCGTGAATTCGTATCTGTCAAAGATTCGATTTTTATCAGTTTTAAGTTTCAGATCTGTTAGAAATTCGATTTTTATCAGTTTTAAGTTTCGGATTTGTAAAAAATTGGGGTTTTAAATTGATTTTTCCTGTTAAATTATTTTTCACGCACCCTAATTCGGGGGCGGCACGCCGGCCGCCGTCCGACACAGCGAAAGAGGGGACGGCTCTGCCTCCCCCATCATGAGATCGGCGGCGGCATGGTCGGCGCCGACGCGGATCAGCAGGGGGCATTGCCCCTGTCGGAAAAATAGAGCAGGAAAGGGACGGCATTAGCCGCCCCCGTTAGGGCATCAGAAGGGGGTGACGCTGCCGCCCCCATTATGCATCAGAGGGGGCGGCTGCCGCCCCCCAGTTAGATCCCGAAAGGGGGGTGCCCTTAACCCCCCTCTGTCGAAGAGCAGGCCCCCGGCGAGGGGGCCTGCCGTGGATTTTCCAGAGGGGGTGACATCCGTCGCCCCAAGCCGGCGCCAATAAAGGGGGGCGACGTTCCGCCGCCCCCATCAGGACCCCCCGTCGGTGATTTCGGGGGGGAAGGGGCGGTGTTCCGCCGCCCCATCAGGAACCCCCAAAAGGGGCGCTGTTCTGCAAGCAGTGCAGGCGCGTCCTCGCGCCTGCACTAGATCGGCCGCCCCTGTTGGAAGAACGACCGGCACCGGCGATGCCGGCGTCGGATCTGAGAGAGAGGGGGCGACGACGGCCGCCTACCCAAGGTGGACCAATTTTCTGCTAGGGTTTCAAACCACAGCAGACTTTGGGCCAAATTGGGCCCAATCAGATTATTTTTCAAATTTTTTTAATTTTCAGTATATGGGCTTTTAATTTGGGCCTGTTTTGGCCACTTCACAATTTTTGGGCCTGTTTGGGTTACTTGGATGTTATGGGCTTAGTCTATCTGGACAGAAATTTGGGATATTTTAAGTGCATTCATGTGGGATATTTTAACACAAGTTAAGGAGGAAATAAAAAGGCCGTTTATATGTTTCCATTAAGTATAAGTTTGTGTTAAAATTCCGTTTTAATTTTAAATTTACTTTTAGGCACGCTTCATTATATATATATTGAAATGATTGTAATTAAATCAAAACCCCACCATAGTGGCCTTTATCGTGGCGATTACTTTTATTTCGATATATAAAAAGCTACGGACATACTTTGTAAGTAAATTTAGTGCCTAAAATTTTAAATTTAAATTCGTTAAATGAGGAAATAAATGGTTAAGTGTATATATATATTCCCTTTAAGCCCAAATTTTGTGTGTTAAATTATATTCGTTCCATTTTAATTCTTTTAGGCATTCTTTATTTTATTTATACGTTTCAAAATAATTTTAATTATTATGAGACCCCACCAAAGTGGGTTCTACAGTTAAATTATTATTATTTCGAAATGTAAACGGTTAAATACATAAGTTGTATGATCAGTTGTCTGGATGAATTTTAAATTGATCGAAGATGTAAATAAAAGGCTTTCCTATATATTTACATTTAAGATCAGTTTCATTTGAATTCAATTTTTGGGCACATTAGGTTATTTGTTTCAAAATAATTTTAATTATTACGGGATCCCACCAAAGTGGGCTCTACTGTTAAATTATTATTATTTCAGAACATAAACAGTTAAATACATACGTTGTATGATTGGTTGCCTAGTATTGAATTTAAATTGGAGTGAAGGATGAAATACGAAGCTTTAATGTATATTTCTCTTCAAATATAAATTTTTGTGTTAATTGTGCAAAATAAATTTAAATTCGAAGTTTATGGCATAAAACAATATATATATATTTCGGTATATAACAAGTTGACTTCATACCTTAGTATGAAAATTCAGTTTGCCTAAATTTAGATTTAAATTAAAACACAAAATTCAAGTGTTTTCTTCGGGAGCAAATAAAAGGTTTTAACACATTTCTCCTCAAGGATAATCTTAAAAGGCCTTAAGGAATTTTTTGTGCACTAACCATCAAGTAAATGGCCTCAAGGAAATTTGACACATTTTAAAGTTATATATAAAATGGGATATGGTGTATATTTATATATATAACTTTATATGTATGTTCATATACACATTAGTACACATACATACCCCATTTTTCAGAAGAAAATTTGTGTTGAATCTATGGATTTTATTTAACTCAAAATAATGGTTTGAAAGGTGGAATAAAAAGTTCTTATATATATTTCCACTTATTGTAATCATTTTGTGTTAAATTCAGTTTAGTTTCAAATTCAATTTTTGGCACAATTAATTATATATTTCGAATAAAGATTGATTGGATCATCAACTCACCAAAGTGGGTTTTTTGTGAAGATTAATTTTACTCTCGAAATATAACAAGTTGAATACATACTTTTGTATGAAAATTTAAAATGCCTTAAATTTGATTTTGAACAAAAGTGGACTTGAATATCTCAACTTAAAGTATAAATTCATGTATTAAATTGCGACATAGATTCAAATTTTACAAAGGTATATATTTTTGAAATGAATTCGTGCAATCATCATCTCGCCAAAGTGGGCTCTGTTGTTTTGCATTATTTTATTTTATAAATATAAAAAGGATTTAACGTGCCAATGATTTCGCAAGAATGCTTAATCGGTCCAAAGGAAGATTACCGTTCTATACCATTTCATGCGCACCTGTGGCAATAGACAAGGTGATGATTAGTGAGATCAATGCATGTAAATTTAATTCGGCCCAAAGGAAGTTTTATTTTTGGCATGTTATTATTGTCATTGTCTGATTGCTACAACAAGATGTCAGTGACTAGTCAATAGATTATCCAAAGATAAATATTGGACTAGTGGGGGATGTCTTGAGATGGGAGAATAGCATTAATTTGAATTTGGTGTTGTTTTGTTTAATACTCATATGAAGATGTTAAAATTGTTTTCTTGTTCTCTTTTTCAGCTATTATTCCTGAAAATTTTTCTGCCAACCTCAAATCTATTTCAGTACTTAATGGCACTGAGAAAATTGGGTAAATGCCATCGGTCAACCATGAGTTTTAATTTTTACCACCAACTTTAAAAAGTTTGCTAGAATAACACCCCAACTAAAAAAGAGACGAAAATACCCCCGTTCGTTCTCAAACATTAAAACCCAACAAAATTAAATACACTCGTTCGCCGAACTCTGACCACCCCGCTTCGCCGTACTCCGACCACCCCGTAACTACGACAACGCCTCGCCGTACTCCGACAAAGCCCTCTGAGCCAATATAACCCAATTTGCGCCAATTTGCGCCAATATACGCCAATATACGTCACGCAAATTGGCGCAAATTGGCGCAAATTGGGTTATATTTGCTCATAGGGCTTTGTCGAAGTACGGCGAGGCTTTGCTGTAGATGCGGGGTGGTCGGAGTACGGCGAAGCGGGGTGGTCGGAGTTTGGCGTCGACGTAGATGCGGGGTGCTTTCGGCGTTGGGTTCCGACCACCCCGCTTCGATGTACTCCGACCACTCCGTATCTACGGCAAAGCCTCGCCGTACTTCGACAAAGCCCTATGAGCCAATATAACCCAATTTGCGCAAATTTGCGCCAATATGCGCCAATATGCGCCAATATACGTGACGTATATTGGCGCATATTGGCGCATATTGGCGCATATTGGGTTATATTGGCTCATAGGGCTTTGTCGGAGTACGACGAGGCGTTGCTGTAGTTGTGGGGTGGTCGGAGTACGGCGAAGCGGGGTGGTCGGAGTTCGGCGTCAACGTAGATGGGGGTGCTATCGGCGTTGGGTTGTGGGTTGGCGGTGATGAGCAGTGTCGAGGCTGTCGAGGAGAGTTGGAGGCGGTGCGAGGTGCTGGGCTTCGCTTGTCGGAGGGAGAACGTCGTTGGCTGCAATTGTTTTCGCAGGGGGATTTAATTTTGTTGGGTTTTAATGTTTGGGAACGAAGGGGGTATTTTGGTCTCTTTTTTAAAGGGGGTGGTATTCTAGCAAACGTTTTAAATAGGGTGGTAGAAATTAAAAGTGACGGTTGACCGATGTTATTTTGCCAATTTTCTCTAATGGCACTAACTTCAAGGCATGGAAGGAGAATCTTTTGATAATCCTCGGAGTCATGGATCTTGATCTAGCATTAAGGACTCAAAGTCCTCCACCACTCACTAAAGAGAGTACATCTGTTTCACAGAGGGAGATGGAAGAATGGAAGAGATCAAATTGCATGTGCTTAATGCTTATGAAGAATGCCATTCCAGAAAATCTCAGGGGCACTATTTCAGATAAAATTACTACAGCTACATGATTCCTTTCTGATATTGAAAATAGATTTGTCAAGAGTGAAAGGGGTGAAATGGGTAAACTCTTGACAATTCTAAATTCAATAAGGTATAAGAGTACGTGAAACATTAGGGAGCACATATTGAAGATGTCTAATATTGCTTCAAGGTTGAAAGCACTTGAGCTAGACCTCTTTGAGGCTCTGCTAGTGCATTTTGTTTTGATATCTCTTGCATCACAGTTCAACCAATTTAAGATGAGCTATAATCTAAAGGATGAGACTTGGTCTCTGGATGAGCTCATCTCGCACTGTATCCAGGAAGAGAACATGTTTGAGCAAGGAAGACAAAAAGTGCTCATATGATCTCTACCACTAAAGATAAGAAAGGTATGCTGCGAAATTTGGTTTAATTCTATAATAATTTCTTTTACTTCAAACTTTGGTGCTTATAGACACATGATGGAAAGATCCTGGTTTAACTATTCACATCATTGTGTCTATGCAGGATTGCCTAAGATGCCAAGAGCCAAATGATGGTGAAAGATACATCGATATGGGCAATGGCAAGATAGTTCAAGTAGAAATAAATTAAATTTTGATTATTTCTTTTGAAGGTTAGACTGTATTTGAATTTTATGAGACTACTATGAACCGTTTTAACGAAATTTGGATTTCCATTTCTGTTTGAACAAATTTGGTTATAATTGTTCAATTATGAATGGAAAGTTTGGTTGTCTCATGATTCAAAATCAGTTTATTCTGGTTCTTTAAAAGTTCATTATAATCTTCATTTACTTGGAAATATTGCTTCATCTATAGAATTCCTGCATTTAAGTACATGTGTTGTAATGAAAGAATTAACAATTTAGAATTTCAGTTATTTTTGGACTGCAGCATATATCCTTAATAATGTTTCAACAAATGAATCACTTGCATGTTTGGAGATGTCCAACTAAGGTAAGGCTTTATAAGCCTAATAAAGAAATGTGACATAATGCTAATGATTTTCTAGTTTTGTTGAATAGTTTAAAAGTTGATATTATTTTATGATTTTACATAATCCCACTATTAAGTTAGTTTTAATAGTTAGTTTACGAATTAGGAAATGCACACCTATTTGAGGATGCTGAGTTTGAGGGGGGACATTTGGTTGGTGACATTATTCTTGAAGCAGGTGTTGTTGGCATTGTTCAGGATGGTTTTCCTGACATTGTTCAAGACAATAAATTGAAGATAATGTTGCAATTCCTCCCATTAAGGAAATTGTTCATAAGGACAAACTCTAGCACCTCAAAGCACTAATTGCCATTCAGGAAATCCATTAAAGAGATGACAAGCTCACTGTTGACATTAGGATGATGGAAGTTCGATTTACATCAAGTCATAAAAATTCTACATCTCTAAAATGGATTAATGCATTAATTAAGAAAGTCTTTGAATGATACTTAAAATCTTTTCTCATTGCCATAAGATTTGAAACCTATTGATTGTAAATAGTTTTTTACAATCAAAAAGAATTCAAAAGGGTATTAAGAAAAGATTTAAAGCATATCACTCAAAGACTTTATACGAAAAAGAATGCATTAATTGTAAAGAGACTTTCTATTCAGTTTTCATGAAAGACTCTGTAAGGTTTATAATGACATCAGTAGAGCATTTTAATATCGTTAATGATATATTAAATTTCATTAAGTGATCACCTCGTTCGGTTTTGAGATGATGTTTAATGATGTTATATATCTTAAGTTCTGTGGGAGCATGTAATTTCTATAATATCTATGTGGTAATGAATGTTAAGTTCTGTGGGAGACAAGTTTAGTCTAATTAATTGCCCCAAGAATTTACTTCAGAAGATTCTCTATATCTCACCAATAGGGAGTATAAAGTATGCTTATATGCATTTGGTTATTGCATATATTACAGGTGTGTTGGGCAGATTGTTAAGTTCAGGAGTTGACCATTTGACAGCAGCCAAATGTGTCTTACGGTATTTATGGAGAACAAAAGGGTTACATGTTCAAGGATCAGTAGTCAAAAAAGGTTTGAGATCATTTTGGTATACTGACTCTGATCATTTATTGGATACAAAGAATGAATGAAAATCTATGTTAGGCGCCATCTACTAGAAGAGATTTAAATGATCCCCTTTATATAGTCTCTTCTGACATGGCTTTAGATTTCATGTCATATTATGTGACAACCAAATCATGAAATATATCTGCATATTTTGTCACTATGCTGCAAATTAGGGATGGTGTTGAAACACCACACAATTTATTTAGTGACAATGAAGTCTGCAGTTTTATATTCCAGCAACAACAGGAAGTCGACAAAGTTTAGATATTCAGAGATCAAGTTCCTAGATTGTTGATTAATAATAGGAGTGTATAATTGTCTAATGAGCACATCAGAACAAACCATATAATTACGGATCCGTTATAGTAAGGAAATGTCATCCAAAAGGTTTTATGAGTTAGCTACTCATATAGTGTCATTTCATTAAGAACATTCAGTTTTGTGGGAGTTTGTTCTTTTGGGTGCTCATATGATAGACAAAATTAAGTCTCCAGCTTAAGCTTGAGGTGATTTTCTGATCAGAAATAAAGTTTTGGTTCAGTTCGGCTTCACTCCGATTTTGGGTTGTTTATGATCCCACTAAGGTTAAGGAGGATCAGTTGAAAATAGACATGTTAGGTCACATTACATATAATTTTCACGCTACACATCCACTTCATAATCCATGTCATTCTTTTGTATTAGCACGGTGACCACTGATGGGTCGAGCTGCAATTGCTGCGACAAAGATCTCATTGATCCCTTGCTAATATAATTGATGGACCGGATTGTTTTTGGCTCATTAAAGAAATGACAGTAAGTTAAGATCTTATTTGGTTGTATGCACAACGAAATATAATTATAAAGTTTAGCATATAGCCCAAGCGGGAGATTGTTGGAACTTATCCAACTAAGTTGGATATTAATCCAACATTGAGCTTATATGCGATAAATAATTATATGGTGCTACACTGTCATATTAAAGCCCAATGTATAAGTGATCTCATTTATTAAGTTAAGTGAGCTTAAATGAGTCAGGTAGGTTGTGGGCCTTTATGTGTGGTGGTGACTATTGGGCTTCAATTCGTTGATGGGCCGAATTGGAAACCCTAGGGCTAAGAAGCCTAGCCCATATATATATGCGGTCATGATCCCCAGAGCACACGAACAAGTTATCCATCTTTTCTACGCCCCGTCGCTAGGAGAGAAACCGGGAGAAAGCCAAAGGATTTCTCTAACGGTTGATTCGTGCTGTTCTGGAAGGTCATCCGCCACGTTATCGTCAGGATCTCTTTCAGAATATTAGCGATGGATTCAGGTACGCTTCCGCTAAACAGAGAAGGTAAAGTTTTAAGATTCAGCATGCGTAATCTAGATCTGTGTTGTTTGGTTTGTACACGCATCTAGATCTTTAGTTTCTACATTATCATCCATAAAACCCAGCCAAGATTTCTTCCAGCAGTTACGCACAGAGTAACTCAAAGCGTAGAAAATAAACATGTCAAGGTTCAATATCGACAGTTTGAAGGAAATCAAACCAACCTCATGTCTCTCGGCAGTCGTCCTCAATCTTTGTACATCAGATAGACTATGCTGAAGAGGAAAGAACGTCACCGAAGGTGTAGAAGTTTTCTACAAGAGGAAGTTGGAAGAGTTATATGTATGGATATAAATACAAAAATTTCCATAAACAAATAAAACAGTTACGCTTATCTCACTAATATAGGCCTCTGGTTACTGCTGGAAAGCGACGGCACAACCGAAAAATTCTGCATGTAGAAGACAGAGTATACATAGTTAGGGCGACAGATCGCTTATGCAAAATGATGAAGATATGTGATTTTTGCACAGTGTAACTCAATAATTTAGAAGGCGGCAAAAAAACGATTTAGTTAAATAATGAACAAGAGAATATAAGAGGGTAGAGAAGGGTAGAAAACCTCAGAGCAAAGTTTTATGACTCCGATTTGGTTGCTCGTGGGAGAAAATCCAGTTTCATTGCCCATGGGAGATACATGCAGTGCCTTCTGTCTCAAAATATTATTCTCATCCTCCAAGTTAGAAAGCTTCATCTCTAATCTGAGGAGTCAAACAAATGCCACAGTCATGGTAATGGTCAGAAAAACAATTACAACTGCAGAAGGAAAATAAAACAAACAGATGTATCATTCTTTTCATTCGCACCTATGCCAACAAACCCCATGTACATAATTTATTAGAAATCTAAACAATGAAATTATTAAAAAGATTGTGACATTGAAATCTGGTGGAAACAGAAATGTATTACACATGATACACGACACCGATCTTAATTAAAAGAGAGCATTGTGACAATTTCCTACACCGAATAGTTTGCATTAACAATTTATTATTGCTATTTTAACTTCAATTTGGCGTGTGCTTGTGTGTTGTCTCTCTGTTTTTTTCTTTTTCTTTTTTCTCTTCTTTCTTTTCAGAAGAGATAGATGGCTGAGGTATCAGATCGGAGTATTCCCTCAGCAAAAAAAAAAAGTAAGATACTACAAGTCTTGACATGCATTTGGTGCAAGAATGTGAAGTATCGGTGATGACTGACTGCACCGGGAATAATAATAATCAACAAGGACAAACAGGATAAGAACATGTTCCGATGAGTCAATATATTAAGAAAATGATTAATAGGTTGAACAATAACAATAAAATCAAAGCATTGTCACAGAATTTGGGGCCAGCAATAAAAATACTTTCTCTCATCTCCTTTGCTAAATCATCAAATAACATATCCATTTTTACCGAGTAAGAATTCCGAAAATACTAACTCGTTTTTTCTCTATTGCATGTGTATAAGCCATCATAAATGCTTTCCATCATCTTATCCTGGGTTGAGCATCATGAGTTGCGATGAAATGCTTGTTTATTATCTTCTGTTTTACCATTAAAGCCATTCTTACTGACATTTTCATTTTCATAAACTTTTATGGACGTGATAGGATAAGATTCTGACTTTGAAGCACAGCTGCCTCTTAAATCATCTCAAGGGACCACAAAATCATATTGATGAAAGAGTGAAGTCTGTAGCAACAACAATAAACCATCAATAGAACCAATGTCGAAGCATTCTTTTCACCACACATGTGGATTAAGTGTAAATGATTGTGAACTAAGTTAGGCATATGATGCGACGCGTCTGCTCGTCTACGTGAGGAGGCGAGAGAGAGGCCAAGGGACGGCGGGGTCCACTTCCAATTGATTAACGGAGGTATTTTATTAGTAGGGTATTTGGGTCTTTTACTAAGAATGGGGAGTTTAGGGGTTAATTAGGGCCGGCTGCCCTCTTGTTTGTTTTCCGCTAATTTGGAGAAGGAACTCCTTTAATTTGATTATTGTTGCTTGGGCGATTTACTCTTTGATTTATTAATTCAAAGAAAGGGAGTTGATCTTCTCATATAAGATCATTTATCTTGTTTCTTCGCACTTGATTATAAAATTCCACCTTTTAATCTTTCCACTCATAAAAATATCATTCGTTGTTTTTCCCTTGAAGTTTGTATCAGCATAATGCTCAAAAAAATTAATAAAGTATAAATACAAAGAAACTGCCATGAACAGTCAGAAACCTACGATGAATTTCATTCATTCTAATTAAGTGCTATGAAATTTCTAATATATAGAAAACTCTCATATGGTGTTTGCTGTGGTTCCAAGAAGACTATTTTGCGCCTTCTATTCATTTCAGAAAAGTTAACATCTTTTTTCCACCATTCTTTTTATTAAATTATTTTTAAAAGAAACCCAATTTGTCGTCCAGTTTCGGCGATGAATTTGAGCTTGGAGCTCGAATTGATGGATATGAACATGAACATCATGAACATGGATCTAAGATTCATTAAGAGACGAATCAAGTTCATGACTGGAGCTTGATTCCATGGCCCTGCATCTGTATTTTATGATTTTCCAATGGGTATTTAGAAACTATCCATGGTTGATTTGGTATTTGTTATGAATAGGGCATATAATTAATTGTAAATGTGGATTTTGGCATTAAAATAGTTAAGGAGATGGGTTAATAGAAGGTTGCAAATAGTTTGAGTGCAATAAAGGAAGCAATAAATTGATGGTTTTAGCAGAATGAAAATATAGGAGGAAGAAGAAAGAAGAAATTGAATGATATTAAAATAAATAATGCAAATAATTTTATGAATAAAGAAAAGGAAGGAATTTAAAAAAGTGGGTTGTAATGTTTCATCATTCATGTATGATTATTAAGGGTTTATAAATAAAGATTTTTTAAATAATGAATTTATTAGTTAATGGAATTTATAATGACCAAAAAATATATTTTTGTTATTTTTTAGAAAAAATAAAAATTAATTTTTGATGCTAAACTTCCTTATAATCATGAAATAGATCAATAAGTTTTGAAGTATTTTCTAGGCCCAAAAACTACCAAATAGCTAGTAAGTCAACAATTATGTAATTTATTGAGAAATATATTTTATTTTCAAGCATTAACATAATAGTTTGGAAGAATGATCGATATGTGCTGTCAATGCATGAAATTTTTTGTGCTACTGCACAAATCCATGAGATTCCTACTTTTTTCTTCATTTTTTAATTATTTAGGATGATTTACACATAAAACCATAACATATCAAATTAAAGTGAACCCAAGCCTATTTAAGACTCGATCGGATCGTTACAACCATAGGTTTTTTTAAAATAGAACTTTTTGTAACGATCCGATCGAGACTCAAATAAGTTTGGGGTCATTTGATTTTTGGAGTGCTAGGGGTTTAGTATGTGTAGACCACTTCCAAATAATCAAAATTTGAAAAAAATTCAAGAACTACATGGATTTGTGTTGTCAACATAGACAATTTCTTGCGCTGACAGCACATCCATTATTCTTATTTATTAAAAAAACTTTTCTACTAATGGTTAAAACTTTGGGATGTACAAGTAAATCAATACTAAGAATTTCATTTCTTATAACTATTTCGAAGATATCTTTTGAAATCTTTGCTACTATTACAATCTTTTAAATGAGAACAATAAACAACATATTGATCCATGGAAATTCGTGTGCAAATTACGTTATAACTAACGAGATGGAAAGATAACATATGGTATTTTTGTGAAAACTTAATAGAAAGTTCATGACATGTCATTAAAATAAATAAAGTTCGTGGTAGTTTTGCTAACAATACCAAAAAAGCTCATGGCAATTTCTTAAAATTAACCCTTAATCTACTTGGGGGATATGACTTTTCTCAATAATGATTAATTGGCATATCCTAATGGATATATATCATAACATCTTCATAAAAATGATAGAACAATACTTAATCACGTTCTGTTGAAGTTGCATATGTTGTGATTCCAAATTCTGCAACTTGCCCGAACTGTCATGACCACATTTTTGAGCGTTTAAAAGCTCTTGTTCCATTACTAAGTTCCTTTTAGCAACAGATTCCAGCGAATTCTGTGAAAAATATATATATAAGCATATTAGTTTTACATTTTGATATATATGTTGCTACAGAGAACATGACAGGAAGATACAACATTTCCGCAAGTTTCATATGTGAAGAGGGGAAAAAAAATCCAACAATCACTCAAATAATTTATGTACTGATAAAAAATGAAGCATGCATTTAGATCAAAGAAGTTAAATGCATTTACTAATAAGTACTCTTATACAATAAAAAAAGGAAAAACTGAGACAAGAATTTTTATACACCGTGCCTTTAAGCATTAAATTTTAATGTAATTACATATAGTTTATCCTCTCTAGATCAATGTAATTAACTACATGATTTTCATAATGAATATTCTACCATGCAAGTTCTACCTGGTACTTTGTAGGAAATCTTTGTGCACTCAAATTCATAATACCAAACAGCATACACTTAAAAGTGAGAATTGTTTGGGTGTAGATGTCCTACTAGAATTAACAAAGTAATGTTTTCCTTACAGTTACAGCTGTTACATGTTGTTCCTTATACCAGTGCGTAGTCAAAATGAAAGATAAATCTTACTTGGCGTTGTTTCTTGAAGTGTATAAAATTCTTTGGCTGTAGGATGTTCACCAACCATAACAAGCAATGCCCCACTCGTATATCAACTGATCCTAGTAATGTACAGATCAGCTTACTTATCTACATGGAATTTTATTAACCACAACTCTGACTTTATAAAACCAGATGAATGGGTAGAGCACTGATATTCTTTGTGGACACTAACAAAACCTAGAATCTGTTGGTTATTGGATTACCCTAAGTTAGTTTTGATGATAAGCAAACAAGTATTGTTGCTAATGATATTTTGTAAGATGTTTTGTGAGTGTAGGAATCCAAGTCAACAATGGTCAACTCAAGCTTTAAAATGATGACATAGAATCAACAGCTTGAAGCTTGATGAATCTATGGATTGGAGATCATATTGAAGATTTGAAGCTCATCCAAGGATTTGTGGAGGTGCAAGACTTCAAAACAAGTTGGGTAAGACAAAAGAAGACACTAAGACTCTAAAGATTGTGTGAGAAGTGTGTCTTTTACATAAACTTGTGTTAGAATATTAAAGCTATTAGTTGAAGCTTGCATACACAGTTAGTTATATTTAAAAAAAGGTTTAAACTTCTAAAATTATTTAGAAAACATTTGGAAAAAGGGTAGAATGATTTTTGGAATTATTTCTAAACGTTTTTCCATATATCAAAATAATAATAGACTACTTGATGAGTAGGAGTCGACTACTTTTCTTTGGAAAACATTGCTTGCTTTCTGTCCCAAAAAATACTCCCAAAAATACTCGACTACAGTAGTCTGTGAGGTCGACTACCGTTACATGGATAGTCAACTACCGATGTATATGAGTCGACTACTTTTGGCCCAACGGACTGAAAAAACATAGTTTCATATTTTACGGAAAGATGTCGATTTTTTCGTTGGGAGGACATTTTAGAGAACTGTTTTGAACGATTTTTCTTCCATATCTATGCTGAGAGTGTTGGGAGTTTTTGTATGAATTAATGAGCATATAATATGAGATTTAATCTTTTTTCTAACTCTCTCAAGTTCTCTAAAAGTTTTCAAGGCTTTTGTTTAATTGTTTCAAAGCTTTTAAGCATCTTGGCCTTCATCAATTATGAATCAACTCAAACTTAATCTTGAAAATTTTGTGATTCCAATTGAGTTTTTTTGATCTCATTGCTTTGATCTTCTTTATTCTTGATATCAGAAAGTTTTTTCCATAGCCATTCACAATACACAAAGCTTGAATATATTGGCTATAGGAGGTTGTAAGAAACTGATCGCTCCTTATTTACACCATTTTTCTGCATGTTTTCATGTCATTTCGATCGCCCATATTGCATTTTCCACGATTATTCGACGATATCGCGTTGCTTTTCACTATTTCTTATTTTTGTCGTATTTCAAGAGATATGGAGCGATCTGGAGCAAAAATGAGATTAAGGGACTTTCGCGCACACCGGAGCGTCGCCCATGGCCTATTTGAGGAGTTAGCAATGCTAAAGGATGAGCGGAAGAGGAAGAAATTCGATAGAATCGACGAGGAGGCGAGGAGGAGAAGAAAAGAAGACAGATACAGCATACTCGGCCGAACAGAGACTCTACTCGGCCGAGTCAGAAGCTGTATTCGGCCGAGTGAAACGGATACGCACAGCAGAATTTCAAAGTTTCCACGGCCGAGCAAGGAAGTCTACTCGGCCGAGTAAAGAAGTCTACTCGCCCGAGTAGAACATGGATTTTCAACCGAGAAAGGGCCAAGTTACTGGAAAATTTAGAGAAGCCTACTCGGTCGAGTACGATTGCTTACTCGGTCGAGTAAAGAAGCCTACTCGCTCGAGTTAGTCAGAGAGACAGACCACCGAAGACCCCAGATTCTCTGTTTTATTATTGGGTCTGTCACTCGGCCGAGTGACGCATTCCGACTGCTGCGAGGATTGCGGATTCTGGGCTGAGTAGGGGCAGTTTTGTCACGATTTTTGGACGATTTTAGCTTGTATTTAAACCTAGTTATTTCCCTAGTTTTAGGAGAGACTTCAATTATTTTTTGACGGCTATTCTTTTGTGAAATTTGAGCTGGAGATCATAGGCGACAATTTTGGGTTGTTCTTTCTTGCTAAAAATCTTATTTTTATGAATTGTCTCTTCAATGAATTGTGCTATGATCAATTGCTATTTTCCTGAGATTTCTATGATGATTTATGAGTAGTTTATTCGTTCTAGGGCATGTGGATGAACCCTATGGACCCGATCTTTTAAATTGTGATGAATGAATAGAATTGTTGCTAGGATTGAAGAAAGGTTAGGTTTTGATTGATTTATTGCGAGTAGTTAGGAATTTCCATCGATTGGGATTTGCAAGAGATTGGATCCCAATTGATGGGAAGGCCTAGATATTCGACTTAAGTTTATAATTGAAATTCTCTAGATTTGGTTCGCAAGAGATTGGACCAAAGCTGGATTTTTATTATAAATTTATACTTATATTCGTTTGCAAGAGATTAGACGAATACGAACTATCATAACCTAGATCGTAGCTCAAATTTGCACGAGAGTGGGCTCGAGTTGCGATTGGACGATGATGTCGATCTTCACACTTGTTAGCTTAGGGTTTGCACGAGAGTGGGCCCTAATCTAGGTTGCTATAGACCGGCAATAGCGCGAGAGCGTGAGCTTGGTTCTACATTAAGTTGCGACTAGTTTATCTACATTCAAGCCTTGCAATATTGATATTCATGACTCACAAGGATGAGAAACGGTCCGTAATAGGGATTTCCTATCCCTAGACGCTTTTATTATATTGATATCTATTTGCTATTCGAACGATTGTGACACCATCATCAAAACTATTCTTATTCCACCAATAGCTAGGTAATCAAAATAGGATACTGTCAATTGTCCTCCCTGTGTTCGATACCCGCTCGCCACTACGTCGTGCGCTTGCCGTAAAACTACAGTCGTTTTCCGGGGGTGTATATCCGGGCGCGATCAAGTTTTTGACGCAACTGCCGGGGAGTCATTTGACGGTATTCGATTTTGCTTACCCGGTTATATCTCACCTTCTATCTTTCTTTTATTCCTTTTTGACTTTGTTTGATGCCCAAATTTACGTGCTCTCCTAGAATTTTCAAAAGAATCTTAAGCAGGTAGCATGGGAGACGCGATGATGAGAATCGAGTCCAGCCCGGGAGGTGATGATTCTTTCACAACTCTTCTGAAAGAACTTGTTGATGAGGTCCAAACCACAGGGGCTTTGGCCATCGACATCGAGGACCCCATTAAGCAACTATTTGCTAGCTTCGTGATGGATCAAATCTCTCCGGAAGAAACTATCGAGGGCAACATTAAAGTCGACGTGAGAGACGGCAAGTTATACTTTGAAGACAGTAAAGCATGCATCAGGGAGTTCTATACTCCCGAGGAGTCGATTTGGCATGCCGAGATTCAGGGAAGTACACCTTACGATCCTCTCTCTGACATTTATGAATGCACTGACCTATCTCTTGATTTCAGGTGTGGACCGGAGGAAAATGAAAGTCCCATCGACGTCAACGCGGAGTTGTGCAGTGTCCACTCTGATGCACCCTCCTCACCAAGAAGCGAATCCGAGCCAGTGTACGAGAGCCCACTCCCAGAGCAGGAACTAACCTCGGAAGTGACAAAAGATGCAAAGCTATCGCAGGAAGAGGAGGTAGGGGGTACATCGCCCCCTGAGGTAAAGCTGAAACAATTACCTCCGAATTTAAGGTATGCTTTCTTGGGTAATAAATTACCTATCCGGTGATTGTTAATGCCCACCTCAACCATGACCAGCTTGAAAGACTTTTAGATGTCCTCAGGAGTCATAAGGATGTCCTTGGCTACACCATTTCTGATCTAAAAGGAATAAGCCATAGGCTTTATACGCATAGAATACACCTAGAAAACACTGAAGCCACCTCTATAGAGCCTCAAAGACGGTTAAACCCTAACACGAAGGAGGTGATTAGAAGGAAATCCTCAAATTGCTTGAAGCCGACATTATCTATCCTATCTCTGATAGTAGGTGGGTTAGCACTGTTCATGTCGTCCCTAAAAAGGGGGGATGACCGTCATAAAAAATGATAAGAGAAAACACATTTCCACACGCACCGTCACGGGATGGCGAATGTGTATTGACTACAGAAAATTGAATAAAGCCACCCGTAAAGATCATTACACATTACCCTTCATTGACCAAATGTTAGAGCGCCTCGCCAAACATAAATTCTTTTGCTATTTGGACGGTTATTCGGGATTCTTTCAGATTCCCTTACATGAAGATGCCCAAGAAAAGACTACATTCACCTGTCCTTGTGGTACATATGCTTACCGTAGAATGCCTGTTAGGAACCAACAAAGATACGATTTTTAATAGATAAAACAATGTAAATAACAAGATATTTGAGCACAAAAGAGGTGTGCTCTCCTCCCAAGACGCCGAAGAGGACGTCCGTACTCGTTTAATCTAAGACCTAAACCTAAGGACGCTCAATAGAAAATATCAATATCAAGCATGCATACAAATGACGACTAGCCTTAGTTTAAATAGAAAAATAAGAAAACCCTCTTTGTTGTGCGCACAGTAATTTCTCCATGACTTGTTGTGCACAAAGTAATTTCTTCATGACTTGCTGTGCGCAAAGCAATTCCCTCTCCTCTTTAGCCGCGCACGGATCTAACATTACTCCACCCCTGAAAATCCACCTTGTCCTCAAGGTGGTGCATGGAGTGCGTGTGTCATCCATTTCACGTATTGCATATCTCCTACCGGATCAGAAGGATGAAAATGATCTCCACCGCTTTCACTGTCGTTCTGAAGAAATTCAGATCTGAAAACTTGAAGATCTGGATCTGAAAATTTTAGATCTGAGACTTTCAGATCTGGATCTGAGAATTTCAGATCTGGATCTGAAAGATCTGAATCTGAGAATTTCATATCTGAATCTGATAATTTCAGATCTGGATCTGAAAATTTCAGATCTGCGACTTTCAGATCTGGATCTGAGAATTTTAGATCTGAATCTGAGAATTTCAGATCTGGAATTTTCAGATCTGAGCCTTTCTCGTCCAAAGATGTCGCCTTTGACGTCGATTTAGGGTTTCCTACACCTCGTGTAATAGCCGCCAAGAGGGAGAAGATCTTTGCAAATTGTTCGTCGCGCTTCGCTTGATTTGCCGTTAATTGGTCGATAGATGTCGTCAATTTCTTTACGGCATCCTCGTTCCTCCTCAACGATCTCTTTATCCCATCGATCTCGCCGTTGAACTTCTCCTCCAGAGCTTCACTTTTTTTGGTGGTAGCCACCTCCATGGATGCCAAGATCGTCGCTCTGATACCAAAATGTTAGGAACCAACAAAGATACGATTTTTAATAGATAAAACAATGAAAATAACAAGATATTTGAGCACAAAAGAGGTGCGCTCTCCTCCCAAGACGCCAAAGACGCCAAAGACGCCAAAGAGGACGTCCGCACTCGTTTAATCTAAGACCTAAACCTAAAGACGCTCAATAGAAAATATCAATATCAAGCATGCATACAAATGACGGCTAGCCCTAGTTTAAATAGAAAAATAAGAAAACCCTCTTAAGTAATTTCTCCATGACTTGCTGTGCGCAAAGTAATTCCTTCCCCTCTTTAGCCGCGCACGGATCTAACAATGCCCTTCGGACTTTATAATGCCCCCGCCACCTTCCAAAGGTGCATGACATCCATCTTTTCTGATTATATTGAGAACATCATGAAAGTCTTTATGAATGATTTTTCTGTCTATGGTAGCGAGTTTGACTCTTGTTTGGCTAATCTTACTAAAGTCCTTAAAAGATGCCAACAAAATAATCTTAGTCTTAATTGGGAGAAATGCCATTTTATGGTCACTGAAGGGATAGTTCTTGGGCATCTTGTCTCATCTAGAGGGATCGAGGTTGATAATGCAAAGATCGAGGTAATTGAAATACTTCCTCCACCTATTAATGTCAAGGGCATTAGGGGATTTCTTGGTCATGCGGGGTTTTACTGCCGCTTCATCAAAGACTTTGCCATAATTGCCCGTCCTCTTACTTCCTTACTTGCTAAAGATGCTCCATTTGTCTTTTCAAGAGAGTGCTTGCAGGCATTTAATACATTGAAGGAAGCCCTCATCTCCGCCCCCATTATACAACCGCCAGATTGGAGTCTTTCATTCGAGCTTATGTGTGATGCAAGTGACCAAGCAATTGGAGCGGTGCTAGGACAAAGGAAGGACAAAAAACTTCATACAATATTCTATGCAAGCAAAACATTGGACGAGGCACATAAAAATTACACCACCACCGAGAAAGAGCTCTTGGCGGTTGTCTACTCCATCGAAAAGTTTCGCTCCTACCTCCTTGGATCCAAAGTCAATGTACACACCGACCATGCGGCATTGAAGTATCTACTAAGCAAAAAAGAGGCCAAGCCAAGATTAATAAGATGGATACTTTTGTTGCAAGAATTTGACTTGGAGATTAGAGACAAGAAGGGCACTGACAACGTAGTGGCGGACCACTTGTCTAGGCTTGTTCGTGACGAGAAGGATGAAAGCCTACCAATTGATGACACTTTTGTCGATGAGAGGTTGTTCGCCATTAGACCCGGAGATGTATCTTGGTATGCGGATTATGTGAACTATTTGACATGCGGGATAAAACCATGCGGGATGGCCACACAACAAAAAAGGAGGTTCATGCACGAAGTCCCGTACATCTTCAAGATATGCAAGGATGGTATTATACGGAGGTGTGTTTCAAAGGAGGAGGCCACATCTATCATTTCGCATTGCCATGATATGCCTTGTGGGGGACATCACGCCGCCTCCAAAACCACCGCAAAGATATTACAGTGCAGGTTCTTTTGGCCAACCATGTTTAAAGACACATGACTTCGTCAAGTAATGCGATAGATGCCAACGGACGGGAAATATTTCGAAACGGAATGAGATGCCAATGAAACCCATTTTAGAAATTAAGCTATTCGATTGTTGGGTAGTGGATTTCATGGAATCTTTCCCATCAAGCAAAGGAAACAAGTATATTCTATTGGCCGTTGACTACGTCTCGAAGTGGGTGGAGGCCATTGCAACCCCAACCAATGATGCGAGGATGGTATCCAAATTCTTCAAACAAAACATATTCCCGCGTTTTGGAGTGCCACGTACCTTGATAAGCGATGGAGGAAGCCATTTTATAGAAAGCAAATTCGAGGCCATGCTAAAGAAGTATGGAGTGAACCATAGAATTGGTATGGCATACCACCCTCAGACGAGCGGACAAGTGGAAGTGTCAAACCGGGAAATCAAACAAATTCTAGAGAAGACCGTCGATTGATCTAGAAAGGATTGGTCCATGAAATTGAATGATGCACTATAGGCATATCGCACGTCTTTCGCACTCCCATCGGCACCACCCCATACAGATTAGTCTACGGAAAAGCTTGTCATTTGCCGGTAGAGTTGGAACATCGCGTGTATTGGGCGATCAAGACCTTAAATTACGACTACAAGAGCGCGGCGTTACGCCGACTTCTAGACATCAATGAGCTCGACGAGATTAGACGGGATGCCTACGAGAGCTCTAGGATCTACAAGGAAATAACGCGAATTCTCCATGATGCACGCATCACCGTTACGGATTTCAAAGTCGGAGACAAGGTCCTATCCAATTCTTGACTCCGACTTTTCACCGGAAAGCTAAGGTCACGATGGTCGGGACCTTTTACCATCCGGCACATACAACCGGGAGGGGCCTTCGAGCTAGAAGGAAAGGACGGAGCCACTTTTAAGGTGAATGGACAAAGGCTCAAGCATTACTCTGAGGGAGTCCCCACCGGGGAGGTTAATAGCATATATCTACTCAAGGGGTGGTCCCATGATCTTTCATACCTCCTCGATGAGGTCATTGATGATGCTATGCCGCATGCTATCGGCGTCTTACACAATGATGGCTTCGAAGAAGGCCAATCTTCTAGAGATGGAGAAAAGTTGGAGGACCCACCGGATCATTCTACGGTTGATGACAAAGACGACACTGATGTCGCAAGAACTAGGGAGCTATGCAAGCTCTTCACGGCAAAGAATTTGAAGAAACCTCCGTCGGACAAGAAATTTTCATCACCGGCAACGAAAAAGAACGCTAAAAGCTCAAGCTTGGGGGACTCATCCCCCACTACCACCCATGATGAGGGGGAGCCGAGGAATGCCTACGAACAACAACAATTAAATCCAAGTGGCCTTCCCGGCAAATTTGACGCGCACATCTCACATGCGCCGAACATCGGGCATTACACGAATATCTTAAGGGGTCGAGCTCAAGACCTTAAACGAGCGCTTGTCGGGAGGCAACCTGACGGTTTTTAGTTGAATCTTTCATTTTTATTTTTGTTTTAGATCTTTCTTAGTGTTTTGAGTCTAGAGTCGATAAAAATCCTGACAATGGGCTCTATTTTTTATGACAGGAGATGGAGAACGAGTAACCATTTGAATGGAGGATGACCATGGCAAAGGGTGTTGGATATGGAAGACGTTAGTACACCCTTGTAGGGGATGTACGAGGGAATACGGACCTCGAACGTCGCGTACACGAAGTCGTGTGCAAAGGGAATATGTTCCCTTGCGGAGAGGATCTCTAGATTGATGGGAAAGTCGCATTATATATGCATAAGTGCATGCGACATATGGCTAATAAAGGGGTAATATCTTAAGCTTATGTTGTACCATGCATATGGTACAACTTAAGCTTATAATGTGCCATGTATCATGGTACACCTTAGTTAAATTGTTCCTAAGGAACAATTACTCCTAAAATAACTACCTTGGGGGCTATAAATAAGACCCAAGGGTAAGCCATTTCCTTACACTTTTGCATGACATTCTTGCATGCATTTCATTCTAGCGAAGCTCTGCCGAAATCCTTCCTCTCTCTTTATCCAAGTTCTTAAACCTAAAAGTAGAGATTTAGATTGTGGATTTAGTAGCCTTACTCCGTTCGTGAGAAGACTCGATCCGTCGTGGCGAATCCGAAGGCAAAATTCCGAGACTACCGTGCCGCATACGCAAGCGTAAGTTTCAACTTTATTTATCGATCCTAACTCTGTTTTTGGTAGGATCCTACATTGGTATCAGAGCCATACGGATTCGCCCCGGTCAAACCGCCGCCCCGTCGAAACTATGAACGAGTCGTTGTCTTTTTCACGAATGGGTATCCTACCATTACGGATATGGTAGGAACGCTTCGTGACGGAGAGAACGCAGCGGTTGTTCTTTTCACGTTAGGGTCTTCTGTCATTAAGGATATGGCAGGAACTCTCCGTGACGGGAAGAACCGACCGTTCATGTAGTATATTATTTTTCATTTTTGGCACACGGCCATTAGAAAATAGGACAATTTTTGCAAATAGGCCAAATTAATAAATTAATTAGGAAAATCGACCTAATTTTTTTAATTAGCAAAACCGACCTCTTTTGGTTTTGGGAGCCAAAAGAGGTCGGGCTGGGGCTGGGGCACGTGTGTGGCCTCGGCCGCACCTTCAGAGTGCGGCCGAGAGCCGCACCTTCAGAGTGCGGCCATGGGCCGCATCTTCAAAGTGCGGCCCTTGGCCGCACCTGACAGTTGCGGCCAAGTCCACAAGACCTCACAGCAGCCCGCGACCTTGCGGGCTGCAGCAGAAGTTTTCTCCTTCAACTCGCGGCCGCTCCTTCAAAGTACGGCGATTGATTTTTTTTGGGTGGTTATTCTACTTTGTTTCAGGTTAATTCTACTCTCTATGTTATGTTATTGACTGTTTTTTGTGATTTTTGTTC
Organism: Scilla litardierei; assembly: GCA_030789695.1. Classification (NCBI taxonomy): domain Eukaryota; kingdom Viridiplantae; phylum Streptophyta; class Magnoliopsida; order Asparagales; family Asparagaceae; genus Scilla; species Scilla litardierei. The sequence continues at coordinate 175,122,655 of CM061139.1, read as the reverse complement.
AATATAGATTGAATTTTAGGGTTTTTGAGATAAATCTATATTTGGGGAAATTTTATAGGTTTTTTATAAAATGGAGGAGGCAGGACCTATTACTAATGCGGTCTTGTATGATCAAGCACGTCATCGTTCTGCCGATGTAGTGCAAGGGCAGGTAAATAGAAAGAATTAATATGCAAAGTACGTAATTAGTATTGAAAGGAAAAAAATTAAGGTGTGAATTATATGTTTGCAGGCATCCATAGCAATTGTCGATCATGGACAGAAACATACAAAGTGGAGATTAGATCAGCGCGCGCGACCATATATTGAAGCGTCCAGATTACACCTATGTGCGCGCTTGCGTTGGGTACGGTTAGACCACGCATTGCTGACTGCTTTGGTTGAAAGATGGAGGCCAGAGACAAATACATTTCACATGCGTCAGGGAGAGATGACAATCACGTTACAGGACGTGGCAGTCATCACAGGCCTACCGATTGATGGAGAACCAATATATCAATGTGAAATGCGAGATGGCAGCTGGGGTGCATTGATGGAGAGACTACTTGGACAGGATACCCCACAAAGAAAAGCAGCCAAGGTAAAACTTAGTTGGTTGCGTGATACATTTACTGATTTGCCTGAGGATGCAGATGATGAGGACATTCAGCGGTATGCACGGGCATATCTGCTTCATATGATTGGAACCTTACTGGTTCCGGATCCAAGCAAAGGATCTATAAATCTCCGCTGGTTGACAAAGTTAGATGATTTTGAGGAGTCCGGTGGATATTCATGGGGAAGTGCGGTGCTTGCGCACTTGTATGCTGAGCTCAGCAAGGTGGCATTAAAGCAGACAAAGGCTTTATATGCATGCGGGTTATTATTGCAGGTATAATTTTTTCCGTTAGCTATAATAGTGATATATCTATATATATCTATATATTTCACATTCTGAGGAAAAATTCATATTACAGGTTTGGAGCTGGGAGAGAATGTATGTAGGAAGACCAAGGCTCCTGCAGGATGTATTTGCTGACACCGTTCCCTATGGGTTCAGGTGGAATACAGGAAAATCATTCATGGAAACTGCTCATGGAAACCTTGATACATACAGAGACCAATTTGATACATTAGAGAGTACGCAGGTGTGTATATGAAAATTTTATAACGTAGGTGATCAATTGATATATAATATAGTACACTGATATATTTGTGTACTTCATGCCTCATAGGTTACCTGGGAGCCTTATGTAGAGCGATTCGAGCAGCTGCCGGCGTTATGTCGTGAACATCCCGAGTTATGGCGAGCGAGGGTACCCATATTCTGCTGGGAAGCACGGGTTATGCATGCACCCGACCGTGTCATGCGGCAATTTGGTTTACGACAACACATCCCATCTGCCCTCCCAGTCTTGGCGGGGAAGCCAAGACCAGCGCAGCCAGCAGACGTGACTGTAATCAGGGATCCTCTTGCACATTGGATGGGTAGAGTAGATCACATTGTGAATGAGGGGGATGTGGTATCGGTTGCTGCCTATATGGAGTGGTATTGGGGGATTACCAGGAGGTGGATTTTTCTGAGGCAGCAACCCCCGTTCGCACAAATGCCCCGAGGACCCATCGAGCGCCAACATGTAAGATGTTCAAGTTTAATTTTTTATAGTATTTTTTATAACCAAGATGCTTAGTACTTAATTTGTTTTACAGGTTGCCGGATATGTTTCATTGTACGATATGGCAGGACAAGTATTGCAAACACAGGATCAGGGGTTGCTGCATACGATGAGGACCCATATCGATGATGTGCTACATCGTACACGCCATCTTCCAGAAGGTGTAGATACGAGCGAGCTGCGTCGTTTATATAGGATGGGTGAGGCCGGCACTTCTCAGCAGGAGCATACCAGAGATGATGACGCCGACACTTCTCAGCAGGAGCATACCAGAGCAGATGACGCTGGCACCTCTCAACAAGAGCATACAGGCGTACAAGAGTCCTGCACTTGGCAGCTGGACCAGCCCATAGCTTATGACAGCACGTGTCAGCAGCCCCCTCACGGAGGTTATGACACCGACACTTGGACGCAGCACCCTCATGGAGGGTATGACCCCGGCACTTGACAGCAGCCCCCTCCCATATCATTTGACGCCGGAGCTTGGCACCCGAGCATATGGGATGTTCCATCCGATTGGCAGCAGCAGCCTACCCAGGGTACATGGTATGACGGCAGCACTTGGCCACAACATTTGACACAGGCAGATTGGCAGCCTACCCAGGGTGGCACGTCACAGCCACAGCAGACAGAATGGGATGACACATGCATTTCACAGCAGCATGTGGAAGAGGATGTTGGCCCGTCTCAGCCACCTCAGACACAAGGTGATGTTTACGGCGTGTCACAGGTTGACGTGTCACAGGCTGGAGAGGTGTCACAGGTTGGCGAGGTGGCACAGGCTGGTGAGGTGTCACAGGCTGGTGAGGTGTCACAGTCTGGCGAGGGGTCTCAGCGTGTGGCAGGTTGGCGGGATTTCCTAGTAGGCAAAAAGGGAACGCATTCGGATAGGCCCTGGTATTCTCGTGTATTTAGTCGGCGCAAAGGGAGTCGTCGATGATATGTATCTTTAAAATGTGTTATGTATATTTGCTGGATTTCAGACATTTGATATGTAGTGTTTCTCAAATGAATTTGATATGTAGTGTTTCAGACATTTGTTATGTATGAATTTGATATGTAGTGTTTCCAAACACACTTATTTATTCAACGAATTCATTCATACACCCAATATTTATACATCACAGATACATACGAGGAATGTTGTTTTCGGGCTTGATGGAGGTATTATGTTACTGAGTTGGGCTGCGCTCCAGAGGAGAATTTTCTCCTCCCGAACTCATCTACGCACCCTTTTGCTGCTTCGGTGGCAGTTTGAGCGGCGGGATTTCTCCACAGATTACAGGAGGAAGACAGCGGCTCAAGCGGCCAACGAAGCGGTGAAAAGACCCGTAGATGAGATCATGAAGAGAAAATTCTCCACTGGAGCGGAGTCCAACCCAGTGACATAATACCTTCATCATTCCGTCAACAATCTTTCTCCATTTAGCGTGACCACATTATCCACGTCAAGCAAGCGCGAAGTTGGCGGGAGTGTGATACGTGTCACAAGCGGGAGTGTGATACGTATCACAGTATCAGGGCATCCACGTTTTGAAGTTGGCGGGAGTGTGATACGTGTCACAAGCGGGAGTGTGATACGTATCAGGGCAGCCACGTTTTGAAGTTGGCGGGAGTGTGATACGTATCACACTCCATGCCTGAAGATCACATTCTGGCTGCTGGAAATATATAGCAGCCAGAGCCGCAGATGTCAGGTGCGGCCCAAGGCCGCACTTTGAAGATGCGGCCAAGGCCGCATCTTCAAAGTGCGGCCTTAGGCCGCATCTTCAAAGTGCGGCCTTGGGCCGCACCTGACACCTGCGTCCAGTTGTCGACACCAAAGCACCCTAGGCCGCGGCTTCTGTTTGCCGCGGCTTTTGTTTGCTGTGTTTGTTTTTGTGCGACTGCTGTTTGTGTTTTTTGCGACGGCGGGATTTGGTCCGATCCAACTCAACTACCCTCCGAAACCCTTAGCCATACGAGAACTTATCCGTGACGATTCAACTCGCCTAATAGGTATTAAGAGTTTTTTGTTCATCTTTATGTTATACTTTAGGGAGTTAGGGATTTATAATGGTGTATGTGCAGGTTGTTGAAAATGGCAAGTGATTCAATTTTTGTCATATGCTATTTTGCTGGTGAATTATATATTAATGAAAATCACGAACCACGGTATGTCGGAGGGAAAGCTAAATCGATGAAGCTTATAAGTGGGTCGACCTATAACGACCTAGTAGAGCGGATATACAATATCACGAAGATCTGTCGGGAAGAATATATATTGAATCTGGTGTGCAACTGGCCAGTAATGGGAGGAAAGACTACCACAGTTAAAATATCAGACGACGATGATATGGAGAATCTGTTTGATTTATCGCAAGATAATCGTGGAGTTGAAATATATGTGGGTCTTGATGCAATAAACACCGCCCAAGAAAATACGACAGGAGTAGGGTGTTCGCAATATCCGCAAGATGAAGCTAACATGAACACGTAAGTCTATATTTCAATCAAGTTTTGCGAATTGTAACTAAATTTTTTTGTATTCGTCGTAGCAACTAAAATTTTAAACCGTTCATATGTCAGTAACAGGTTGAATGAGGAAGCAGTGGGAATTGAACTTCAACACTCAACTTACATGGAAGGCCCTTTTGTACCGGAGTCGATGCCTGAAGATCCATACATACCTGTTGATGAAGAAATAGAAGAGAGCGATGACGAGGAGCATGTCGGGGCCGGAGAGGATAGCATGCTTTATGCGGATGATCCAAACGAAGATGATATAGCATGGATACAACAATCGGTCGCCGTTAACACAATTGTGGAAGATGAGGAGGCTTTGCCCGATGAAGTTGAAGAGGAGGAATGGCTAAATGCAACAGTTATGAGTAATACACTTGAAAGGAGAGTGGAAGCGCCTAGACCTCAAAACGATAGGGGGGTGTTCAATGTCGGCGATATTTATGATACAAAGGCCGCCTTGATTAAAGCAATAACGGAGTGGAGCATTAAGCATAATGTTTCATTTAGGCCAATCAAGACAAACAAGACAAGTTATAATGTGATATGCGCCCTAAATGCTGCGGTCAATCCGGCAACGCAAGATGAGGCTAGTAGGAATTGTCCGTGGCGTATCCATGCAGCAGTGCGGAAGAGTAGCATTGGGAAGTTCAAGCTCTCAAGGGTTGTGGAGGAACATACTTGCAATAATCCAACCCTAAATACAGATCATCAAAAAGCCACAGCATCTTTCATTTGTAATATGATTATGCCAATGGTGAAGACAAAGTTAGATTTGACACCGGCAGAAATCCAAGAGGCCATAACCGCCCTGTTACGGATCCGAATTTCATATTACAAAGCATGGATGGCAAGATCGAAGGCATTAGAAAGGATTTTTGGAGATTGGGAGGAGTCATATAATCGGCTACCTCGGTATTTAGAGGCCATTTCAGAGACTAATCCAGGCACCGTATACAAGATCACTTATGACACTATAAGTGAAGGAGTAGCACAATTTTCGGGGGTCTTCTGGGCATTTGGCCCTTCAATCAAGGGTTTCAAACATTGTCGGCCGATTCTAAGTATTGATGGTACCCATTTGTATGGGAAATATGGTGGGTGTTTACTTGTGGCCACCGGTGTGGATGGTAATGGTGGGCTGTTTCCCTTGGCATTTGCGGTTGTGTCAGCGGAGAACCAAGAAAACTGGAAGTGGTTTTTCGCATGTATATATGAATACATACCAAGTGCGCATGGACGAACGATAACCTTCATTTCAGATAGAATGAAAGGAATTCCTCGAGCACTAGAAGATGGATGGCCAGCACATTATCACCATAGGTATTGTCTGCGGCATATTATTGCAAATTACAAGGCGAAAGGATTCCGAACACGTTCCTTGGAGGGAAACTTCTGGATGGCTGGCATTGCATCAGACTTGCTGACATACAATGCCTATCGTGCCAAAATTAAAGACGGGTCCATTGAAGCAGATGCGTGGATATCTGCAGATTTACATGGAGAAGAAAGCATGTGGGCGATGCATGCCGATCGTGGGAAACGTTATTGCATCATGACAACAAATTGTTCTGAGAGCTTTAATGGGGTGCTCAAAGGTGCTAGGGCTCTACCGATACAAGCGTTGATTGCAAGAACATTTTACAGGTTAAATAGATATTTCTTCAGTCGAAGACTAAGTGGGCAAGGGTGGACGACAGATTTTGTGCCCACAACAATGGACATTATTGCGGCACGGAGGGAAGCAGCCCGAACGTTTATGCTCACAAGGTTTAGTGATTGTGAGTGGCAGATGACTGACAATGATGGTCTCTGTTATACTGTTAAGTTGCATGACGAGAAATGCAGATGTAGTTGCAATATTCCTTCGCTTCAACACATCCCATGTGCCCATGTTATCGCCGCAACTTCCAGACAAGAATATGGTGCCAATATAGCATATATGCCATTCTGTTCGCCATGGTATAAGGTTAGCAGATATCGCCTTGCATATGAACCTTTATTTCACCCCATACCCGATGCACGGTATTGGAAGGCTTGGGATGGTCCCAAATTACTTCCACCCGACAAAAGAAGACCTCCAGGTCGGCCTACATCTACACGTATTCGGGGGGCAATGGATATTCCGCGCGAAGGAAGCCGACAGAATAGATGTGGCAATTGCCATCAACTCGGGCACTACAAATCACGCTGCCGAAATCCTCCAACACACGCGTATGTTGATTCTTCAATTCATATATTTCTTGTGTATATACATATGTTGTTCTAATTTATGTTTATCTTGTAGGTATTCATCTCAAGTTCGGGGCGGGTCTTCATCACAAGGCCGCGTCGCGTCTTCATCACAAGGCCGCAGCGCGTCTTCATCTCAAGGCCGCGGCGCGTCTTCATCTCATGGCCGTGGCAGATCCCGCACATGATGTAATGATGGATGTTACTCTACTGATAATGTTGTGTTAGGGCCATGATTGATGTGTTAGGGCCATGTTTTTTTGTAAGTTTATTGAATTCGACTTGATATGTATTTTGAAATTTAAACTACTATGGTTGATGAATTCATTGTTGTTTGATTTATGTGTTACTTGAGCTTGAATTCTATGTGATGTGTGTTTTGATTTATATGTATCCAAGTGATGCGTTGTGATATACTATTTGTGATACGCTATGGCTGTGAGAAGTATTAGTGTGAGAATAATTTGGGACACGTTTTGATTTTTATATGCATATGCTGGAGTGAATTAGGGTTGAATTATCGGGAGAGTATGAGAAGCAGCTGCTGAAATGGAGAAGAGCAGCAGCAGCTATTTGTATTTGCAAACATAGAGGAGCAAGCAGCAGCAGCTACTGCAATTCGGCTCTGTAATTGTGTGGACTTGGCCGCAACTGTCAGGTGCGGCCAAGGGCCGCACTTTGAAGATGCGGCCCATGGCCGCACTCTGAAGGTGCGGCTCTCGGCCGCACTCTGAAGGTGCGGCTCTCGGCCGCACTCTGAAGGTGCGGCCGAGGCCACACACGTGCCCCAGCCCCAGCCCGACCTCTTTTGGCTCCCAAAACCAAAAGAGGTCGGTTTTGCTAATTAAAAAAAATTAGGTCGATTTTCCTAATTAATTTATTAATTTGGCCTATTTGCAAAAATTGTCCTAGAAAATAACTACTTTCTCGACGAACGGGTGCTTCATCGACGAACGGGTGCTTCACCAAAGAAGAATGTGGTAGTTATTTCCATCGGGGAAGATGAAATTTGGTGCATGTGCACCATGGCCAAATGGGCTATGAAGGCCATGCACCCCCCTCCCCATGCGGAGGGGTTTGGCTACGGCCAATAACCACCACGGCAACCCCCTCCGACGGGGGTATGCGGCCACCCCATGAAAGGGGGGAGACCGGCCATGGCCAAAGGGCCATGGCCGGTCAAGGCCAATAAGCCATGGCCGGCCGGCCTTGACCGGCCACGGCCAGAGAGCCCTGGCCGCGGCCAGGCCAGGCCAGGGCCTGGCCGCCCTGGCAGAGGCCAGGGCAAGGGCCCTGGCCCCCGGCCAGGGCCAGGCCGCCCTGGCCTCAGGCCAGGGCCTGGCCGCCCTGGCCGGGGCCAGGGCAAGGGCCCTGGCCCCGGCCAGGGGCCTCTGGTCGAGGCCAGGGCAGGCCAGAGAGGCCTGGCCGGCCTCAGGCAGAGGCCTGGCAGGCCTCTGGCCGAGGCCAGGCCAGGCAGAGGCCAGGCCAGTGGCCTGGCCGGCCCTGGCAGTGGCCAGGGCTGCCGCAGGCCGCCCCTGGCCGGCCAGGGCAGAGGCCATGGCCAGCCTCGGCCAGGGCAGAAGCCCTGGCCGGGAGAAGTTGCAGACCAAAATAATTGGTCAACCAATTTGGTCGTTTTGGTCGACCAATCCGACAGAAGGTCTTGATCGATCGCGAACTTGCCGAATGACCCATACGGGGTGACAAAAGGCCTTGGTCAAACTCGAATGTGCCGATTAGCCCATACAGGGCTAACGACAGTCGCCTACTCTTGTTTTATAAAATTTTTTTGGGCTCTACTCCTTGAAGATTAGCCATAGTGCTCTACTTCATGCGAGATTAGCCATGTCATTGTGCTCTTCTCTACGGAGATTAGCCAATGTACTTGTGACATTGTGCTCTACTCTACAGAGATTAGCCAATGTATTTCAAATTTTTGACAAAGATGTTTTCAAATAGGTTATGTCCCGTCCTTAAATCGGGATAGCGCAATTTAGAATTCCAAGTCCTACCACGATCCGGCCATGGTCATCTAACCCATGGGTGTGTAGAACAGGTCTCGTGGCTTGGCAATTGTTGCGCTAAAATTCTTTGCGCAAACTCTCACCTATTCCATTTTGAAAGATATGTTTTTCAAAAATATTTTTCCGCTGCTGGTACCATGAAAATGCACCTCACTCATAATGAGTGCATTAAAACTTTAAGCGATGTATCAAAACACCTCGAACTCGAGGAAGAGCGGATTCAAGCCGCAAAACCAAGTGCAGAAGTGCACATGGCCGCTAGTTCCTCACAAGGAGGAAATAAGCGGAAGAATAAACGCTTAAGGTTTGTGAACGAACGAAAGCAAGAACCGGAAACCTCAAAGAAGACTAAGAACAAAAAGTGGCAAAAGAATGTGCACTCAAAGAAGAAAAACTTGAAGAAGATCAAGTGCTTTAAGTGCAACAAGTACGGTCACTTCGCCCGTACGTGTACGGATGGAAGTGATAAGGTAACTTGTAGGGCTAGTTACATATGTGTTTCTAGTTCCGTGTTTCTTGCTGAATCTAACTATTTTTGGTTGATTGATTCAGGGGCCACAGACCACATAGCGAAGGACAGAAGGTTCTTCGTAGAGTATCGAAAGATAACTCAAGGAACAAAGTGGATATACGTCGGCAACAACACTCGTGTTGAAGTCAAAGGCGTCGGAACATGCAAGCTAGTTCTCGACAACGACCGGACTTTATTATTGCACGACGTCCTTTTTGCTCCAGATATTAGAAGGAATATCGTATCCGTGGTCATGTTAATGTCTTTAGATTATGAATGGAGGTTCTATAAACAAAAGGTTAACCTTGTTTGTAATAGTTCTTTAATTGGGTCGGGTAATGTTTGTAATGGATTAATTGTTTTAAACACAATGTATGATGATTCTTCTTCCATTAATGAAAGTTTCCATTTGACAAATGCTTCTAACTCTGAATCTGAGATCATTTGTTGGCATGCAAGACTTGGTCATATTGGACCAACTAGAATGGATAGACTTGCCAAAAGTGGCTTGCTATCTAATGTTTCAAAAGTTGAAATGTCAACTTGCGAACATTGTCTTGTAGGGAAAACTTGTCGCAAGCCGTTTGGAACTGGCACAAGGGCCGAAGTTCCATTACAGCTTATCCATTCGGACATTTGCGGTCCAATGAATGTTAAGACAAGACACGGGAAGTCCTATTTCATCACATTCATTGATGACTTCACCCGTTTCGGTCATATTTATTTGATTTCCCACAAATATGAAGCTTTATCTTGCTTCAAAAACTATATGAGTTTAGTGGAAAATCAACTAGATCGCAAGATAAAGGTCTCGCGAACCGATCGGGGTGGAGAATATCAATCAACGAGTTTTAAGGAACTCTGTGATGAAAAAGGCATAGTTCATCAAATAACTATGCCTTATACTCCGCAACAAAACGGTGTTGCGGAAAGAAGAAATAGGACATTGATGGAAATGGTCCGATCAATGATGTCTCAGGCAAATTTTGCCCATCACCTTTTGGGGTGATGCATTATTGACGGCAGCATTCATCTTAAACAGTGTACCCTCGAAGTCGGTAAGTTCTACTCCTTATGAGTTGTGGAACAATAGAACTCCAGACTTAAGCATTCTAAAACCTTGGGGTTGTGCCTCTTACGCACATTTATCCTCTCACAAATATGGCAAACTTGGGCCACGTGGGAGGAAGTGTATCTTCATCCGATACGCTGAAAACTCCAAAGGATATGTTTTCGTCGGTCAAGAGGACAATGGGGGTCTAATAGAATTCGAATCGAGGGATGTTGTCTTCTTGGAAAACGAGTTTCCAAGACAGGGTGAGATAAGTCAAGACTTATCCTTGTTTGAGACTTGGGATCAAGAAGGATCGGAACGTTCGAGTGGGAGAATTCTTGGTGAAGAAGAAAATACGTTTCAAACTTCACCAATGGATGATACGAACGATACCAATCCTATTCCGAGTGGGAGTGATGTCATTCTAAGTGGGAGTGATGTCATTCCAAGTGGGAGTGATCAAACTCAAGCAAGACGTAGTAATCGAACGAGGCTAACACCTCTGAGATTTGAGGATGAATTTCCTCAAACATTCATGACATTACTACAAGATGATGACGAACCTGCAAATTTCAAACAGGCCGTCACATGCCCTGCTAAAGATAAATGGATAGCGGCGATGGAAGAAGAACTTCAATCCATGAAAACAAACCAAGTCTGGGACTTGGTTGATTTACCTAAGGGACGTAGAGCCATTGGGAACAAGTGGGTTCTCAAAATCAAGCATAAGGCTGATGGCTCCATCGAGAAATATAAAGCTCGCCTTGTTGCGAGGGTCTATGTTTGGAAACGTATCCCAAAGATCCAAAAGAAAAGAAAGCTATGGAAAAGGTTCCATACTCCAGTGCTGTCGGGAGTCTGATGTACGCCATGATGTGTACCAGACCGGACATTTGCTATGCTGTTGGTATGGTAAGCCGTTCCCAATCCAACCCAGGACAGGCACACTGGAAAGCGGTGAAGAGGATATTAAGGTACCTCAAAGGGACTGCGGACTATGCGTTGTGCTATCAAGGCTATACCTTGAAACTCGAAGGCTATACCGATGCTGATTGGGCAGGTGATCTCGATGAGCGAAGATCTACCTCAGGCTTTGTTTTCTTGCTCGGGAATGGTGCAATATCCTGGAGCAGCAAGAAACAAACCTGCATCGCCCTATCAACCATGGAAGCCGAATTTGTAGCATTCAGCATGGCGATCCAAGAAGCTGTTTGGCTTAGGAAATTCTTAGACAGGCTGACGGATGCAACTGACTCGAGCACTGTTCCTATATACAGTGATAGTCAAGCTTCGATTGCCTATGTCAAAGATCCTAAATTTCATTGTAAGACCAAACACATTGATATTCGATTCAAGTTTGCGAAGAACTATGACAAACGAAAGGAAGTAGACATAAGATACATATCCACGCATAAGATGATCCCCTTACTAAGGCGATCCCCAGAGATGTGTTTTTCAAACACTTATCATCTATGGACATGCGTAGGTGCTGAGCTGTATCATGTAATATTTCCCATGTCTATAGAAGATCAAAATTTAATTTGCATACAAGTTTCTTACAAATGATTTTATATACATTTGTGTTTAAGTCTCAGCTATTTTATTGTGTGTATGTCGGACAGATTAAGGTTGGCTCTATCACATGAGCAACCGCCTTATCTTATCAGATGGATAAGATAGAGATGAGACTAGTTTAAAGTCAAAATCATTAGACAAATGATTTAGAGTCGTGACTTAAACAAGATAGTCGAATGAAAGATCTGCATCATATGGATGCTTACAAAAGATCTGAGATCTGTATCTCAAGGATATTTGAAAGAGATCTCATAGGATTTTTTAATCCTATCTGTCTTATGCAGGATGAGAGTCCGGGAATATTTTATGAGTAGTAAGGGGACTCAAAAGATAGGCACTGTGGTGTCTGATCTTTCATCCGTACAACATCATTAAGACATACTCTCCCTGGGAAAGGAGTGATGTTGTAATACATGTTCATACCACGTATGCATTTCGACCACTGAGTTAGTAGCAATAGTGTTTGCTATTATGTGAGACTCAAAGGCCATACGGGTCTTAACTCTTACCCTCAAGGACTCCAATTGGTTCCTTTAGATTTGACGAGATGATCGCTATCTTAGCGTGTTGCTAATGGGCTATGATAATTCGGCTCGGCGGGGCACGTTAGAAAAGCGAATCAAGTCAAGATCAGAAGGTTCGCAAGAAGAGGAAGATTGATTTCATATTCACATTTGGACTTTAAATGATTCAAAGCTGGCCAGCCAATTGTAATCCAGATGGGATTCAATTGTTGAATATAAAGTATAAGAAATGTGAAGAAATAATCTAGGGTAAAGCATGCGTTGAACTACTCAACTTTGCACCTTCGAGGTCGTTGTGTATCTCTAACAAGTGCACAACAACAGACTCTACGCGCATGACGGTCGCACGGTCTATTTCTCGGTATGATAGATGAAAGAACTAAGAGAAAGACGTTCTCTTACAATCCCCTCAAGTGTGAGTGTGAGATGTTGGATATGGAAGACGTTAGTACACCCTTGTAGGGGATGTACGAGGGAATACGGACCTCGAACGTCGCGTACACGAAGTCGTGTGCAAAGGGAATATGTTCCCTTGCGGAGAGGATCTCTAGATTGATGGGAAAGTCGCATTATATATGCATAAGTGCATGCGACATATGGCTAATAAAGGGGTAATATCTTAAGCTTATGTTGTACCATGCATATGGTACAACTTAAGCTTATAATGTGCCATGTATCATGGTACACCTTAGTTAAATTATTCCTAAGGAACAATTACTCCTAAAATAACTACCTTGGGGGCTATAAATAAGACCCAAGGGTAAGCCATTTCCTTACACTTTTGCATGGCATTCTTGCATGCATTTCATTCTAGCGAAGCTCTGCCGAAATCCTTCCTCTCTTTATCCAAGTTCTTAAACCTAAAAGTAGAGATTTAGATTGTGGATTTAGTAGCCTTACTCCGTTAGTGAGAAGACTCGATCCGTCGTGGCGAATCCGAAGGCAAAGTTCCGAGACTACCGTGCCGCATACGCAAGCGTAAGTCTCAACTTTATTTATCGATCCTAACTCTGTTTTTGGCAGGATCCAACAAAGGGGAGCGCTCCCGGAACGCGCTCAGGCCTCAGGAGAAGGAATGAACTGACGGGGAGACGAAAAACAGAAAGTAGAGCAAAAACAGAGAGTTGGAGCAGAAAACAGCAGGCCACTCGGCCGAGTGACTTAGTCGCTCGGCCGAGTAAAGACCCTCCTCGGCCGAGTAGGGCACTGATCAGGGAAGATCCTAAAAACTACTCTCTGTAATTTATATACCACTCGGCCGAGTGACTTAGTCACTCGCCTGAGGAAATCAGACACTTTCTTGCACTTTAAAGCTCGGAGTAGCCTTGCTACTCGGCCGAACGACCTATGTCTACTCGGCCGAGTCGGAAGATCTACTCGCCCGAGTCGCGACCTCTATGGAATAATTTCGAAAATTTTTAAAACCGTGCCATTCGGCCGAGTGAACGCGTCACTCGGCCGAGTGACTTATCCTTTATATACCCAGCGCCCGCGGCTCGATTTCCAAAATGCAAAAATCCCCAAATTTCGCCCGCTGCGCTTCGACTGCCCCCTCTCCTCGCCCGAGCCAACCCCTCTCCCGCCCAAACCTTGAAGAAGATTTTTAACGTAATTGACTAGATATAATCGACAATGTCACATAATTACAATTCACATCCTTGCGGTCCAGCAGAACACAGCCAGGGATTTGGATAGGCCAGGATCACTATCCCCAGTCGAGCTAGTTTTAATGAAGCCAATTCTAATCGATGGGACACTTATGAATAATAAGTTTCCTTCAATGGACCATGATCCGGTCTAGTGTTTTTTGACTAGTGTTGTGGATCACCCGACTCGCCGACCGACACCGATCGGCCGACGCCGCCGTCCCCGCTGCCGCACATCCCCTATTTCTCCCAAAAATTCTATTTTTCTCCATTCTCTCCAATCCGTAAGCCCATTAAGCCCAAAATCTAAATTAATCTCTATATATATCTATTATCCCCAATCTCCCCCACATATATTGATATTTATCGCTGATTTTACTACTTATATTTCAGGCTAGCTTGGGGGAGATTTAGGATGCCTTGGAGCTTCTCGGAGGAGGCGATTCTTCGCACGCTCACATTGCTTGCTCTCGCGTCGTGCTCAGGTACACTCGTTTCATATTTTCAGCACTTCGCATTTTTTTGGGTAGGCACGTTCCGCGGCCAACATGCCGCCCCGCACTAGGTCTCACACGAGGGCACCCGCCTCGAAGCGGAAGAGGACCAGCGAGCCTGGCTCCTCTTCCGCTAGAGCGGACTCCCCTACACCTAGCCCGCCACCACCCACACTTTCGCCTCTTACCGCACCTATACCACCACCACCGGTACAGCCCGCCCCCACATTCGACGCGCTGGGGATTATGTTCAGAGATGATGCGCAGCGCGCCAGATTTGAGCTTATCTCCCATCGCTCGATCGTACCCACAAGGTTCGCCCACATAGCCGACTTTGAGCGCCTAGGGGTATTCGAGGGGCTACTCCAGTTGTATGACAATGTGGGGTGGCGTGACTTTCTGTCGATGTCGACGGATACCTACATCCGTCCGACACTAAAGGTCCTGAGTTCTATAGCTAGGACTCCCCGGGATTGCTCTTTCCGACTGATGAATCGTGAGTGCGAGGTCACTCTCGACATGCTCCGAGCCTACTTTCAGTGGCCCCATGTCCCGGACCCAGCCCGAGCCTATAGTCCCACGCACATCCCACTGCCGTCATTTGACACACACGCATTATGGACACGTATCACAGGTTCCCCTTGTAAGGATCGCCTTACCCTTGCAATACTAACACACACTAGAGGGAGGTGAATAGTGTAATGGCAATAAAATTGTCCAATTAAAATTTAACTTGCAAATGCGGAATTATAAATGCAAGAGGAATTAAAAGGCACAATCAATCCAAACGCAAACACAAAGATTTACTCTGGTTATCCAAACTTGGGTACATCCAACCACACCAATATTCACTATAATCCCACACAGAGAAGTGAATACAAATCTCACAAGGAGATACCCCACAAAGAGAATTTATGCCCTACACAAGGACCCAACCAATCATACACGAGGATCAAGACTCGCACACAGAAAATCACTAACTCACACTCAGAGAATTAGGGTTAGCCCTACACTAGGACACTAAACTCCCACAAAGAGAGTTATTCCCACAAAGAGAATATCATAAGTCCCATAAAGAGACAACCTCCCTCAAAGAGAGAGATCTAATTCCCACAAAGAGAATTAGAGACACAAATTCACCAAGTAAATACTCTTACCTATGCCTTGAGATGCTTACTCATGAATGGATGCAAGGCATGGAAGATGATCTCCAAGTGTTGAGATATGCTTGAGAGCACTTGGATGAATTCCCTTGAGCTGGACTTCAATGCATGAAGAAGAATGAGAGCTCTAGAGAGGGAATTGAGGGAGTTTGTGAGTTGCTTAAGGATCTCTTGAGTATTGTTGAGTATTGGTGTTTCATACCAATCTTATTTTGATGATGATCACAACATTATGTTGTTGCTAATGACTCTCATGTTTTAGTCTCTCAGTTTTATTTCAAGAATATCTTTCTTGAAGACTAATCACTTGGTGCAAGGATGGACATCAAGTGGAGAAGAGCCAAAGCTTGGACTCAAGGAGTGCCAAAGCTTGGAGATGATGGAGAGCAATCAAAGCATCAAGATTGAAGACTTAGACTCTAAGGAAAGCATTGTAATCCATGTAATTTACTTTATTGCTTTCTCTCTCTTTTGAGTCTAGGATTAATGTAATGCCTTGTTAGATGGTTTACTCATTCATGCATATGCATTCAACCATCTTAGTGAGCCTTATGATTATCATAGAATCCAACCCAATAGGTTCACTTTGTCCAAAGACTCATTTGGAGCCTCTGGCTTTCCATCAGTCACATGCTGAAGGAAACACAGTCGACTGGGTGATTTCCAGTCGCCTGTAGATACTTCTACAGTCGCCTGATATGCACAGCTCAAGTCAACATTTCAATTGACTCAAACTTGAGCTTTACGCACAGTCGACAACTGGTCAGTTTACAGTCGCCTGTAGATTGGTCATCAGTCGCCTGAGTAGCGTAAGTGTAATCTCTGCGTTTCTCTGTCGTTTCTCCATCTTATACAGCAGACGACTGATTAAGGTTTTACAGTCGTCGGACTAATAGACAGTCGACTGTATTATAGACATCAGTCACCTGTGTGCTTAACTGGAGCAAGAGTGCAGCTCTCTGTTTTATTCCATCCCCTGCAGCAGTCGCCTGCTGAAGGATTAACAGGCGCCTGTCCTGTTTACAGTCCGCTATCCTCCACCCATGCCTCCGCATTGCACAGTGCCTTATGGCGACCACTTTCTTAGCGAGGTATGAGCCGGGGACGTTGTCGACGCCAAAGCTCTACATGCTCTATGCGATGACACGATCGAGGGCCTACGAGAGGGGTGGTGACGTTTTGGTCCCCACCATCGAGATTGACATATCCAGTTGGTACTTGGACCGCATCGTTATTTCTGTTGGCGCTAAGACGCCTATCTGTTGCGGCGGTCTGATTACCCTCCTGGCTCCCTTATGCGGAGTTGACCTCCCTGCTGGCTTGCTTAGACCCCGGGCCCCACTTCTCTTTCCATAGATGTTATACCGGATGAGGATGCTTCGTCCTCGTGGTCAACACCACTGGGTGTGACTGCACGGTCCCTTTGGCGCAGATTACATGGTTCTTCCGAGCACCGCTCGGACACATATTGGACCCGCGGGTAGGGAGTGGATTCCAGCGATGGACGTCCTCATCACTGCCGCGTACGTGCTAGAGCCTGACGGTGCTCAGCAGGAGCCCCTCGTTTCAGTTTTAAATTTTGATAAATTTGTTTGTCTTAGAGATGTTTTGAAGTGTTATGGATAGAGCTTTACCTTATTATAGAAATTGTTTTATAACATTGTTCTATTAGATGATAAATCTTGTAATTAGAATTGTGCAATAATGTATAGATTACGGAATAATGTTCCAGTGGGTCTATTGCTAAAGATATTACAGTTTGTTGCATGATTCTATTTACATAATTTAGAAAGAACAAAACTAGAACTAGAAGAACATAACTAGTGGACAAATGAAAAAGAAACTGAACTAGATAGAATGACACATGTGGGTTTTAGGAA
This sequence comes from Scilla litardierei, assembly GCA_030789695.1. Lineage (NCBI taxonomy): Eukaryota > Viridiplantae > Streptophyta > Magnoliopsida > Asparagales > Asparagaceae > Scilla > Scilla litardierei. The sequence continues at coordinate 175,105,395 of CM061139.1, read as the reverse complement.
CTCAAAGTTAAAGAAAGGAAGAGTGGCGGATGCCACGCTGATTGACGGAATTGTAATGACTTGACTGTGTCCTCTAATGATCTCTTGACCAATGAAATTTTGGACACATGTGAGATTGCCTGTGAAACCCGGGGTGGTTCTTCAGTTCGCTCTTTCTTTTTACATTGTGAGTATAATAAAAATTGAAATGTTTTAGTTAGCTGTTTTAGTTAGATAGATACAGTCTAGTGCTTAGTATTATTGGCTTGTTTAGGACTAGTGTTGCATGTAAAGTTATAATTGTTGTTTATTGTAAATATCGTCTACTTCATCCCCATTTAAATGTTCTTTCTACAGGAAGCGAACCAGAGTACGATGAGGCTCCAGTGTTTGAGGAGTCTGAATTTCCAGTAGAGCGTGCCGATTTTTGAGTCCAGATTAGTAAGGAGTGTGTCTACATTTTGTTAAGCTTGTTTTCTTTATCGTTTAGAATGAAATACTAGTAGTTCCCCTTTTTTATGTTTTTGTACCCTTTTGAAGGATGAATAAAGTTATTTCATTTACAAAATTCTCTGTTCGCTCTTGTTGGAAACTAAAGATTTGATTTTCTCCTCATAACGTTTTGATGATACAAACATATATATTTTATTATTATTTGTATATACTAAATCTATTTATGCAGATTATAAAACTCACACATTGCATATTCAGATAAGCCAATCATCAAGACATCGCACATTGCAAGAAGCATCAAAAGCAAGACAAAGCTCAGAGTTACATATTTAAAGCTTGCGAAATATGATGTAATCTTTACTTTTCTTCTTGCATATACTTAGCATGTGAAAGCCTTGGTGATAATCTATTTTAGCCATTTAGGATTTCCTCAAACGACCAAGTTAGACTTTTTGTCGACTAAATTTTCTCATAGTCGACAAATTTATTTCTCTTTATTTTCAGAAAGTCAAAACCTTTGGTCAAACTCATTTCTTCGTTGATAGGATCACTTTCTATAAACTTTCATATCTTTTGAAATTAGTCATAAACTAAATTAGTCAATTAATATTTTTCCTAGTCGACTAATTAAAATACCAAAAATTCCATAAAAATATAAATTCTTAGTCAGATTTATTCATTAGTTGATAGGATCACGTTTTCACAAAAATTCATATTTTTTATATCCTAGTCGACTAACAAAATTTTTAGTCGACTAATAGGTAGGTAGTTACCACACCAATCATATTTTTCTCTGTTTGTCTAGTCGACTAATAAACTGCCTAGTCGACTAATAACCAGTTACAACTTCCACCAACGGCTAGATTTGTGACTGTTTTTCAGTTTTTCAGGATTAGTCGACTAATAAACTAACTAGTCGACTAATTTTTGTAAAAACATTTCAGATTTTTTTTGAAATTTTGGGTAGTTGTCAAACTGTCATTAACCATCTCTTTGGCCTATAAATAGGCCCCAAGACCTGTGTCTAAATATTACGAAAATTCACTCTTTCTATCTCATTCTTAAGTTTTGCCTTTCTCACTCTAAAAGAGTGATTTTCAGATTTTCTTTATCAACCACAGAAGCAGAATATATTGCCGCATAATTAGCATGTGCACAAATACTTTGGATGAAACAAACGATATTAGATTATGAGATTAAGTGTAACACATGTCCTATTATGTGTGATAACACTAGCGTAATTAATTTATCCAAAAATCATGTTCATCATGCATGTACTAAACACATAGATATCCGTCATCACTGCCTTAGATGATCATGTATAAAAAGGAGACATTATTTTAAAATATATAGCAACTGAATATACGATCGCTAAAATTTTAACTAAGTTGTTAAAAGAAGAAACATTTTTACGACTTAGAAGGGAATTTGGAATAATTAGTGAATCTGAACTTTAATATATTATTCAGAAAAATATCTAAAATTACATGATTATCAATATATATATTTCAGATTTTTGTGAATTAATTTATATTTAAATTAGTCGACCAATCAAGATATTCGTCGACTAATACGATAACCCAGATTTATACATATTGACTTTATATTAAATACTATTTTCTTTCAATTATTTTATTATTATAATATAATATATGTGCTATTTAGATATGATAAGATTTGATATTTACTAAAAGACTAAATAGGATGGCATTTCAAGTTTAAAGGGATTTCAAAAATGATAAGATTTGAGCTACATGGCTCGATTAGTACAAGATTTCTCAATTGCAGAGGAGGCATTTTTCGAATTAGTGAATATAATTTAATGACAATACTTCTTGAAGAGTATCAATTGTATAGTAAAGAAATAGAATATGCAAAACCAAGGTTTGAGGTCTTGGTTTCGGTCTCGGTATCGCTTTCCCGAAAATTTAGGTTTCGGTATCGGTATCGCCCGTTTCGGCGGTTTCGAAAGTGCGTTTCGATGCGTCCGTATCGGTAGTTTCAAAAATTGTAAGTTACATGTAACTAACAATATTAGCTAAAATTTGTTACTAATAAGATAATGGCAAACTAATAAATATAATTTGTAACTTATAACATAATTATGAACAATATTAGTTAAAAATATGCTATTTACGTTAACCATTTAGCTAAAAATACACTCTTATTAGTTACAATATGGCAAACTTGTAAATAATGTGTAATATGTTTAGACAAATGTAGGGTGTGAATAGCGTGTCAATATCTCATTTTTGGGTTTTTTTAGAATTTTTATTTAATTACACATTCTTCTTTCTCCGTCTTCGACCAATACTGTTCAGTATCGGTCGGTATCGGCCGGTATTGGCCGATACTGACCGATACCATTTAGTATCGGCTGATACCGAAACTAACCCATAGTTTCGGTCTCGTTACCCACCGATACTGAAATGATACGGTCGATACCCAAGGGTATCAGCCGAAACCTCAAACCTTGTGCAAAACACAATATGACAATTCAAAATATTAATTCATATTGTAAAAAGTGACAACATCATTATTAAAAATTTATCTTTTTGAATATATAAGAGATTTAGCAATTACTTTAGTATTTTATAGAAAGCACGAGTCTGTATTTTACTTTTTGATTTTCAAACCATATCATATTTCCAGCAAAGGCTATGTATTATATAACCCAGTAACATGGGAACACATAAATGTATCAATCAATCAATCAATCGAAAGTCACCCGAGGACAGTGTACCTAATCTTGGTACAGGTTGCTGATACGGATGGGGGTGCATCGAACGTGGACGATGTGTCGAACGTGGACGGTGCAACGAATGCAGACGATGCGTCGAACGTGAACGTGATCTCATTTGGAAATGATTTAATGCGAGAATCTTATCATTTAATGGGAGAATAATATTAGGACCTAATTTGGCAATATTTTAAATAGGAAGGATGAATTAGTACTTTTGACTAATTACCTCATTAGTGGGATTCTTATTATAAATAAAGGGGGATTAAAGAGGGGGAATATGTTGAATTAGAGAGAATATTGATATTAGAGGTGAGATTATCCCTTCTTCTTCGGGACAGTGTAGACGTCCTATTTAATTGGCATCTTGGGAGAGTGATCGTCCCTTTAATTGTGATCAATGCATCTTTATATTTTCAGTTTTATTAATAAACATCAAATCTTTGGTTTGGTTTCTATCAATTGGTATCAGAGCAGTTCGATCTTGATGGAGGAGAAGAGATCAGTGAAGAACGATTTGGATGCCATCATGCAAACCACCAAGGGCTCATACAATCGAATCAACGGCTCGTACAATTGATGGAGGGGCTCAAGCAATCAAATCAACATCTCATACAACAAATCACATCGTGGTTAAGAGCAAAAGAGTCAGATCTGGACGCAATCTAGGGCTAAAGGCGGCACCTTTGACGGAAAAGGAAGAAAAGAAATCTTGGAAACAACTCTTTCAGGAGTTGATGGAAGCCCTTGAGTAAGAATATACCGACGAAGCGGCGATGGAGGCAAGGAAAAATGCGAAATTTTTGGATGTCGGCAAGCTAGATCCGGCTTGAGATCCGAGACCCAATGACAACGGCGACACAGATCTAACGGCTACACGCACAGATTTGAAGATCTCAAACTCAGGTCTCCAGATTCGGAGAATAAGATAGACGACAGAGCAGATCTGAAGATGTCGATGTCGATCGGTAAAGATTCCCTGCTGACGAAGACATGCGTGCTCCCTCCGGTGCATGCGGACCTCCAAGGACCGCTCCTAGTTGGCCGACCCCATGAGGGCCACCCCGACTCGAGCGACAACCAGGAGGGCCGCCCCGACTCGGGCAAACCCTCGAAGGGCCTCTGCCCCACATTTTGAGTTTTACCGGCGGCTCGTCCGGTGGAACCTAGGACCGCCGCCACCACCACCTTCCTCTCGTCCCGACGAACCCAACGGACCCATTGATCTAAACAGAGAAGATCATCCATTCGATCCTGTAGGGAACGAGCAACCCATAGCACTCCCATAGATCCTAAGGACTCAGTTGGATAATCTTTTACAGAAGGGATGGATACGACCCAATGTATCCTCATGGGGTGCTCTAGTACTGTTGGTGAAGGATGTATCCAGGTGCATGTGCATCGAGTATAAAAAGCTGAACAAGGTGACGGTGAAGAAAAATTATCATCTTTCGCGAATTGATGACATTTGACCAACTCGATGGATCGAGCGTCTTTTCATAATTGGATATGAGTGGATACCATCAGGTAAGGGTCCAGAAGGATGATGTTCATAAGACCGCATTCAAAACCAAGTAAGGACATTATGAGTATTTGGTGATGCCATTTGGTGTGACAAATGCACTAGCAGTATTCATGAGCCTCAGAAACCAAGTATTATTCGAGTACTTGGACAAGTTCATAGTGGTCTACATCGATGACATCTTCGTATACGCGAAGGACGCTTATGAGCATGTAGAGCATTTGAGGAAGGTTCTAAAGACCTTGAGACCACCAGCTGTATGCTCAATTCAGCAAATGCTATGATATAAATCGTTGTTGAATTAGGGAAGATGTTTTGGTACAATTTTTTGAGCATGAAAGTATAGTTTGGAGATGATTTTGGAAATTAGTATGTGGATTTATCCTCTTGATTGTTGCCGTGGGGTTTTGGTTTCCTTGCTGGCTATGGGGTCTCGGGTTCTTGTTCTAGGTTGATGGGGGGTTTCGATCTCCTCTGATGCTTGCTGATTGGGGTTTGGTTCTCTGTTTGGCTTGGACTATTGTCACTGTTTTGTTAGTACATAACCATTTGCTAGGTTTAGATATAATCTACTTTTCTAAATAACGATACACTTTTTGTTGTCTCCGCTAGGTGCTGAACAGAAATATACAGAGGAACCTGAGTACGAGGAGTCGAAGTTCCTTGTCCACGACGTGAAGTTTTGAGTTCAGGCCGAGTGATGAGTGTCACTTTGTAGTTTTTTTCGCACATTTCATTTCAGTTTAGATATTGTACTTTTTCATTTATGCAATAGACATTGTAATCCTTGTTATGAAGAAAAATTGAATTCAAATGAGTATCTTCATTTTGGTTATTTCTTGTTTTTCTGTATATTGTTTTCACTGGTATCTGCACCAGGACATGCTTTGCATGAAAAGACATGAAAAGTAGGGCGTGACAACATTGGAGGATTGTAGAAAAATTGAATTACTTGACAATGGTTCATCTGGCCAAGAAGTTTTTGTTAAGTGTTATTGGGTCGATTCACGCAAAGTCCGCATCAGCTTTGTTATAAAGTTGCTTGTCATGTGTTGAGAAACCAAAAGGATTTTATTGATGAAGTCCTATGTTTTCGACCATCTTCTCATATAGATACATTGAGCTATTTAGCTAGTAGGTGGGCAGATTACCACTTTATAGATAACCTAGTAATGATTATTATACCTTCATTGGACATGACATGGTGACATGGAGTAATAAATAACTTGTGGTCACCAGGTCAAAGTGTTGAAAAAGCGTACACGGTGATGGTCCATATCACTCCTGAAATGATGTGGTTCCAGTCTCTTCAGTGCAACACAAGGGTGGTTTTTGATACATGCCTATGGTGAAGCAGTGAGATGATCAG